>OZ008345.1:6234836-7443522 GCA_963931975.1 Cataclysta lemnata
GACATATAATTTTCTCAATCAACTTTGGGATTTACGTCAAGCAAGATTAGGTTAACAAACGATTAGGGTTTAACAGTTTGTATAGTTGACGTTGACTGTATCTACGCAAAAATGTACACAGATATATAAATCGCGTCGCTATTATATTAAGCCTTAAATTAAAACACTAACACCTGGGGGATATAGGCGTGATGTATGTAAATTAAAAAGAAATACGAATCCGGTTCGTGTGAGTAGAATTATTTTTCCTTGATTTTGCGCTTTATATAATAAAGCTCATAAGTGCTGGTGCAAAATAAATGCAATATACATACAAGTAGGTACTTTACCCGTGACTTCGCTCGCGTTGATGTCTTTAATTAACTGTGAAGATCATAATCATAAGAAATGGCAAAACAAATAAAATAAAAATTTTTGTAAGCAAATTTTGGATACCTTCGGTTATTCGGTTTTCGTAGGGATCTTTAATAATGCCTTGCAGTGACGACAGAGCAGATTACAATTGTCCCCACCCCAATCTCTCCCGCGGGTGTCAATGCGACTTTAGTGTTAAAAAAACGATGATTATGGTCAGCAATGTTCCTAAATTTATAGGGGTCTCCAAACTATTCACAATAGTAACGTTAGTTAGGCCATATACACACCGCCTAGCAATGTACTGAAATACTACTTTACGTATATTAGATTTGTTAGGTAAAAATCATACTGTGTTTATTTTTGATGAATAGTACATTTAGTTAATAAATAATAATAATAAATAAATGTTTTTACACTTACACCTATCATCTAGCCCAAAGTAAGTAGCCTAAGCACTTGTGTTATGGTTACTAGATAACGGACATATTTTTAATATAATTATGTATATAAATGTTGAAAATATACTACATAAACATATACACAACCATGACTCGGAAACAAATATTTGTGGTCATCACAAAGTTTGCCCCTACCAAGATTCGAACCCGGGACCTCTTGGCCAATACCCATCAATCTGAGCATTCAGGGCGGCCGTCAAAGTTCAGGAATTGTAATCGTATTATGAAAAGTTTGAGTGTACCAAATAAAACTGATGAACGAAATACAAATAAAATGTACTGACTGACGGCCGGCTTGGTCAAATGATCAGATCACTGGCTCATATGGCCAAAATGTCCCGGGATCGAATCCTGGTAAGGGCAAATTTTGTGATAAACACAGACATTTGTTCCCAAGTCATGGATGCTTTTATATGTATATGTTGTATATTATAAATGTTTCTATGTATAATTATTAAATATATTAAAATTTGTCCGTCATCTACTATTCACAGTGGCATAAGCAACTTACTTTAGGCTAGCTCGATAATAGGTGTGAGTGTAAATAATATTTTTATTTACTGCTGCCGAAACAGCAAACAAAATCATCTTCATCAATATCTAATACGAGACAATGTATCTCTACCAAGAATTATGGTACTAAGCCAAAGTACAACAAGGCCGAAGTGTTGTCGGCTTAGTACTTACTATTATTATAATGTGCCAGACAAATTGTGTGAATGGCTTCTGATCTCGAGCATGAGAAATTACGCGAACAATTTAAACATCTCGATGCTAACCACTGATTAGGAAGACACGGCATTCACTCATCAACGTAATTCACCAACTTACGTCACGTCAGAGACAGCTTGCTGGCTGGAAAGAACTCGTTCCCCAATTGATTCTTTTCTAAAAGACCTGCGGGCCTAGGGGACGTGGACAAGTCTCTCACCACCACTTGACAGTGTTTTGTCTCGGGAGTTAGTGGAAGTTAGAGCGAGAGGAAATTGTTTTCTGTCCCCCGAAAGAGATGTGTCCACGTCCCGTGCTACGGGGGCTGACGGGCTTGCCAACGTCAAAATGCTTGTCGCTGTGAGAAATGAACGAACTACCGTGAACATTCTAATCTCCGTAAATTAGCGGTTCTAAATCTTTTATGTAACTTTTTCTCTGTCGGAGTAATGAATGGAATGACGACTACGATGTCACGATCGCGTAATGACTTATAGAATTATTCAACGGTAGATCACATGGTAACATTCGTACACAAATCACGCGTTCTTATCTCCGTAGATGTGGAGGTGTAATAACACCCACCCCACATTTTCTTTTATAGACGGTTCCAATCCAATTTTTCCAGGAGGTAAACAATTTCCAAGACATCAGCCAAAGTAAAATTTATATAATTACTGTACAAAATTCTGTCAATCTTTTTTACTTATACTAGAATGTTATTTTTAATGATGATAATTACAATTAAGAAAGCAATTAATGAATTGATACTCTATAAATGCAATAAAATACCTATCAACATTGCTTACTTTTACGCTACTTTTATGTAATAGAGGCCAGCCAATTGTCATCTATCGGGCATGTTAATTAGAGTGTGGGTATTAGAGATACAGAAACTTGTGTGTGAGTGTGACGGTGTTCTAAAGGAATGACATTAAGAATTAATTTCGCAAGAAAATTATTCGATGCGTTTTTTAATTGTGTACCTTTTGTGTTTAAGAAGCGATATACCTACAACACTACTCACTTTGTATTTTATTCTGCCGTCACCACTACAGCCGTGCGGTAACGGCAGAGCAAAATACCAATTGTCACCACTCCCATTTCTCCCGTGGGCGTCGTACAAGGCGACTAAGGGTAAAGACAGCATTGAGTAATGGGCAGCAGCATTCCTCTTGTACCACCCAGCAATATACTGCGATTTATGTGCCCGGTAGATGGCAATAGGTTCGCCACATGGGACCTAACTTAATTGGAGAAAAGTGGGTAATTCACCTCTGCCTAAGTGCCTACCCCTTTCAAGGATATAGGCGTGATTTATATATGTATGTAGATATACCTACAACAGAAGCATTGTCCCTTTTAAGTGCCATCTGCAGAATAGTGACAGCCATAGTCATTTTCGCCATCGCAACGGGATCACGTTTCGTGCAAATTACTATTAGTGATTTCACAACGTAATGAAGTATATTAGATGCATCGTGAGGACAGCCGTATCCGCTACGACATGCCGTGATCTGTTTCTTGCTTGAAATTTATTCAAATAATTTAGTGTTCAGCACGCTATGGCGATGTTGGTATTCTAATATGGTGGGGCTAAAATTTAATGAGAAAAATATTGAGCGAAACATATAATGGCCTCTAATAATGTTATAATACAATAGGTCTAATATATGCAGAATAAATACACACAGAGTAAACTTAAAAAGAGAAGAGAAGGTGTTTCTATATTGGCAATATAATAAGTGCCTACTCCCTCTTCTGCCTGGAGCGTAAACCAAAGTTATTCCTGAATCTGAGATCACTTCCCTTATAAAATAAATGTTATATAGCCTATGCCTTCCTCAATAAGTGGACTATCCAATACTAAAAGAATTTGAACCAGTATTTTCTGAGATTAGCGCGTTTAACCAACCAAACAAACTCTTCAGCTTTATACTATTAATATAGATAATCAAATGAAAAAATACACATTTAAAGTAGAAAATGTTATATTAAAAACACTGCTATATTTTTTAATTATAACTAATTAACTACAGAAAGCACTAAAAATTTTTGTACACTAACTTACAAAGGACATAACATATCATGTTCAGTAGATTTTCAACTTTTTCTATTTGAAATTATGATCAAATCGATCTGTCTAGTAGGTACCTACCTCTTCTTTGATATTTTATTGAAAGAATTTAAATCAGCCATGTAATTAATTTTTATATCAATGTTTTATATCACAGAACAATAAGAGAGGTCTCTCTTTATCTGTTCTGCGTTTTGTATGATATCTTTTGTTTGCAACTCAATTAAGAGTGCTATGAACTCCTTCGTGACCACGGCAACCTCTTTAATAAATGTTTCATTAATGATTTAATAGTTCGGTACACGATCTACTATAATTTTTATTGACGTTTTGTTTATTTTCAAGTTCAAACATCTTAATGATTTAGGCGAGGTTGTAATAACATATTATTAAATTTTCATTAGTTATTAATTAGTAATAAGTGCAAATCGCAGTTAGGCGTGAATACGTTTAAGCGAGTGTGCGCAATGGGCAACAAACGTAAACTATTAAAACAAAAAAAAGTATGTAATGACGATAGCTAAACAACGTTAGGTAAGGCCGATTATCAGGTAGCCTAGTTTTCGGAATTTTCTAACTAATTTATCTTTGTAATTATGTTTTCGACATTAATGACCAACCACTAATGACCTTAATACAGTTTTCCATCCTGGCGTGGAGGCGAAGAAATCCGTTGAATGTGCCTGCCCTACTCACCCCTGGGGTGTGATAAAAGTCGACTGAGGGAGATTGCCCGGTGGAGACCAACATGGGGCACCCAAATTGTGAAAGGCAAACCACCAACAACAGCATACCCAAAGAGGGTTGGTGTCAGGCAGGCGGCTGACTTTAAAACCTAAGCCAAAACCTTGAGCGGTATGGATTGGAATGTTGTCATCCCAATCACTCTCTCCGTTCCTCGGTCTCTTGACATGGTCCTTTCCAGCACTTTGCTATACATTCATTCATCACAGTCACCTCACAACATGAATCAAATAGGAGTGGCTGGCTTGATGACATCTGACTGATATTAATGGCAAAGGAAACATACTAGTACGACAACAGATAAACTAGAAAGAGGGCAGAAAGAAGAAGAATTCTTGATAGCATTAAAATTCATTCTTCGGTTAAATATCGGCGGCAGTTAGTTACGCAATTTCCAACATCTGGATTGTCCACTAAGAAAGTAGGTGGACCAACATGTTATCAATCATTTCACTTTTAAGTATCGCGATAGACCTACAATTTCAAGCGATAGGCTGAGAGAGCTAACAACCAACATTAGAACTGTGGCAGTTATTGTTCGTTACACAAATATCGTCATTAGTCTATGGTAGGTCCATCCTGCCGGAAAATAGGGAGAAGGGACTATAATTCGTTTTTCAGGGCTTTACCCGGAGTTAACCTTTCAATTGGACTAAAGTACTCCTATGGTCCTACCGAATGCTGACATTGAGTATTCAAAATGTATGGCATTACGTAAGGCAAGAACAGCCTTTTTTATTTGTGTCTTATTTATATTCAAGAAGGAGAAGTTAACTTAAGATCCGACTCATGGTTATGCTTATACATTTATGGTTTATAATTATTATGTATCAAATTTGTACGTCATCTAGTAAAAAGAAAATAAAATAAGGAACGTTTTAAAAAAATATTTGTCCTGCAGGAATCGAACCCGCGTCCTCTGCAAGCTGTGATATTAACAAAAGCTGATTAGGAATTGGTTTTTCCGATAGCTTTTGAAACAGACTCAATTACATGTTCTTTGAACTGCTCGTAATTTGGATTCATTTATCCGGCTTTCTATTTTAGTTGTTACCTAACGAACTTACGGTTTTCCCGATGAGTGAGATTTCTGTGAACCTTTACATGCAGTAATAAGGTTAATTTTTGAGTGGCTGAGTAAACCTAAGCCTACATACTGGGTGGAGGAGGAAGTGAATCTGCGAAAGTCAGGGCCCTTACCACCTACTTTAAAAGCGACTCAATTCCCATTGTTAAAGTGAGACAACGCTATAAGCCGAGTAGAGCGGCGTCCCGTTTTGTCACCCGTGTTTGGATCGAACAAATACTTCATGGTACGACCACAGGTGCCAAGATTGGTCACGTGGAATTGCCCAGGGCGGTCTCGTCCACATATAAACCACTTTCAAACATTCATTCATAGTCATTGTACTACAACTAGTTTTAGAGAAAACGATGCAGATAAGTAATTGTTAGTTAAGCGAAAAGCAATTATGAAACGTATTATCACTCTGTTGGAATGGACGATGAAGTAGATTAGATGTTAGGTAATTTTAAAATAATATTTTAATATACCTATCATCTAGCGGCCAGGTTAGATTCTAGCCCAAATTGAGCAGCATGTGAACTTCTTTTTGGGTACTAGATGACCGACAATTTTTTTATATAAGTAGTTACATAATAATTATGTATAGTTCTTACTAGTTCATCTAGCCCGAAGTAAATACATATTTATATTTACATAAATATATACCTAAGCACCCATGACGCGACAACAAATATCTGTGTTCATCGTACAAAAATTAATTTGCCACTACCAGGATTCAAACCCGGAACTTCTTGCCCAACCCGATAGCCAGTAATTTGACCAGTCTACCAAACCGGCCGTCACCAAACTTCGTCACTTCAATCTGTGTTTTTTCTGGTACAGAATATATCATAGTATTGTTTTCATGTTTCTCGGTCTCGACATGGTCCTTTCCATTACTTTGCTATAGATTCATTCATCACTAGAGCCTTTCCGATGTGATGGATGATATGAATCAAAAGGGAGGTGATGGCTTGATGACGTCCTACATGATTTGCGAAGCGCGAGTGTTAATTCACCTCTACCTACAAAACAGGCGTGATTTATGGATGTATGATGTACAAATAGCTTAAAAAGCATCTATAAGAGTATGTGTAGCATGTGGGCTACCATTGTTAGCCATATTCATTTTATTGTCTTAGTTAAGTACGTCAGCTTTTGTCTCATAAGTAACCGTTCGTCACAAAATTCGGTCAAGTTCGATACTAATGATCTAGTTCTAGCCTAACAATATTCTGTATGGTCATGAAAATTCATGACTGTAGCTCGACGCTTCAATTGTGTATACAATATATTTGAGTTATTGAATTCATATTTGTTTGACATTGCGACTTCTTTAAAAGACATCAACGCGTGCGAAACCGCTGGAAAAGTTAGTAGGTATATAAACTGCTCAACAATGGCTATGGAATTGGATATTATACGTACACTTACTTCATGTTCTATCAGGCTCCATTATTATAATAGTGACATATTACAATCCTGTCCATTCAAAGGTTGTCTGGAAGAGATCGCTCTTAGCGATAAGACCGCCAATTGTATCACTTTTATTGCAGTAGTAATAATTTTTCTTGTTTTGTTTTAATTTGGTGTGCAATAAAGAGTATATCTATATATCTATATTCTTTGCAGTTTTCCAATGACTTACTTATTATGGTCATGCCTCATAAAATTGATTGCATAGAAATCGTCAGTGTTTTTAGAATGATTGCCGATACAACATAAAGTAAAATCAATAAAAATATCCTTAGATAAAGTTGATGAGTGTATTTAATAAATTTGTCGGCATTTTTAATTATAATTATAACATGTTAAGATATCAGTTGCGTCTTAGGACACCCATAGAAGACGCTTTCGATGACTGTTTTGCCGAGTGCTTTAGGCAGTACGAAGACGCGAGGAAGGAAACATAACTTTCCAAAAAAATCTGCCGTCACCTAAATAAAGTAATAATTAATAAAAAATATTTTATTATTTAATAAAAAGCCAGCAATTGGAATCGATATTAGTGAAGGTAGTCACCCATTGTTCTTTTAAAATGTTCATTCATTTAATACTTAATAACCAACTTATTAGAGCCAACAATCAATCAACCATACCTTCACGAACAGCAAAGATTACTAACAGTGTACCCACTAAGCGGCGGGTAATGTATTTGAAGTTTGTAAGTAATACATCAATGACACACTAACAAAGAGACAAGCGTCCTTGAGGGGTTCCTCGCGTAAATCGTGACTATATTCACCAAAACGCCTTTAATGGATCGTGACGGACCCACGGCGGCGCAACCGCCATCCTGAAACGGTTTTGACTTAAAGTCTGTACCATCTAATTTGTCTTAACAATCTTGCCACAACTTTTTTATAAAATCACCCATCTATAAATAAAATAATTACAAAGACATTAACCTATTACAATAAATCGTTATTATAGACTGAAAGCTATTGAATCTAGTTATCAGTTGATTTTTAATGTTGCATTTTTAATAAAATAAGGTGTTCCAAGATTGTTAATAAGACAATTTAGATGGTACAGACTATAAGAGGATTGTGAAGTGCCGATAAGCGGCGCGAGTGAAGCGGGGAATTCACTACACGGACATGCCCGCCAGACATGCCCGCGCGGACCTCGTTTGTATAGGCTAGACTGACTGTGACGGTCCTACAATAGGCAAACATCGCACAGATATAATAGAAGCGAGCTCCGACGAGTGAATTCCCCGCTTAACGCCTACATTTCCTTTTTGAATACTTGTCTCGATCGTTTGCACGTTTTCACTCCCCTAAAACTTTACAAAATGAGAAAATTCATCAGATTAAGCACATCCTAATCTAAGTCTGTACGTTTCTTTTAAATCCATTCAGTTAAGTTAAATTAAAAAATATATACAAAATACGAGGAATAATCTACGCTAAAAAAATAAAGATATTTCGATGCTAACAACTTTTATCGTAAGCAATACTTCGTAAAAATAAAAACGTGCAGACCTAGATTTATATTACATTTCCAACATATCCAAAAAATCTTAAAATTGGACTATTTGTACGGGGTGAAAAATGTTATCGCTTTTTGTACTAAAATGTATACAGCTTAACAATCCTTCAAGTCTTCTGCGATAGAGAAACGAATTTTGTAACCGCAAACCATCTTAAACAGCCCGTTGAATCTTTAAATTAGAAGTTGCTTGTCTGCAGTCACGTTCCGGTCGTAACAACATCTTTTGACAACTGATAGATTGATTACATAGGTACCACAAAGGAGCGCTAACCGAATCACGATCACAATATTCATAAAATATCAATACAACTCCTTACCGAATGTCATCGTCTGTTCCCCACTGAACAATTTTATAGTTAATTAATGTTATAATAAAAAATAGATTAAGACAGACGCAGATATTGAGATTTGAGGCCTATATGTTTGGAATAAATAACTTTTATTTTTATTTATATAATCGATTATGATCGAACAATGATTAATATGCTGTCCTGTCTGTAATGAAGGATGTTGATAGCTTCAGAAATTGTGACTCTAATTATTATTACTTGACGTTAAAGCTATTGACATCTTTCATTAAATTTTCATTGAATTTAGATTATATATTATATATGTAACCCCGACTGAGTTTCTTGCCCGTTCTTCTCAGAACAAGGCCTCCCGGTAGCTTACGAACGGATGGCGTAGATTTTTCGCTAGATATTGAAAACTTGTGTGTCCTTATAGGTAGGTTTGGGGGTTGGGGTAGTTGATTGGTAGTGCGCGGCATGTTTCGGTTTATGTGATTGGCGAGTTGTTGGATTGTATTTGGTGCATAATTTACAATGTACCTGCAATGTCATAACTCGTTGACAATGGTGGGTTTCTCTACAGCCTACTTGCGTGCCGTTCTGCTAGCGGAGCGTTGGGCTCTGGTGCGTTTAGTATCATCTTGGTATTGAACGCGTCGGGGTCGGCGCTTCGTTGCGGATCGGGGCGTGGGCGGGTTTGGGAGACCTATCATTACAGACTGAGGCATGCTGAGCACTCCCCTATTTTTTTCTTGGACACACGGGTTTTCGGTATACGATTCATAAGTGTAATTTAATCATACCAGATATGAATAAATGAATTTTGACTTTGACTTATATTGTATACATACATTGGACGGCCGGTTGTGTGAGATCGCTGGCTACGGACCAAAAGGTACTAGTTCGAATCTTGGTAGGGACAAATGTTCGTGATAAACACAGTTGTTTGTTATCGAGACATAGTTGTTTAAATAAGAGAGACGATAACTGTTAGCATTCCATGGATTCCGCGAGGGTCCGGGGTACCTCTATATATATATACATAATATTAAAAACATACATACATAAATCACGCCTATATCCCCGAAGGGGTAGGCAGAGGTGAACTAGCACCCACGTTTCGCCAGTTATGTAAAGTCCCATGTAATAGGTGGCGAGCCTATTGCCATTTATCGGGCACAAAAGTCGCAGTAGGTACATAGCTAGATGGTATAAGAGGAACGCTGCTGCCCATTCCTCATCACTGATTTATCCTTAGTCGCCTTGTACGACACCCACGGGAGAGATTTGGGGTGGTGACAATTGTATTCTACTCTGCCGTCACCACACGGCTGACCTGTACCCTGTACCTCACAAATCACGTAAAAACCATGGACGAAAGGAGAATGACAAAATTTATTTATGTCAGAACTGAACAGCAGGGGATGGCCTAGGCGGATTTTATATAATCAAATTAAAATTATATTAAAAGGGCCAGATCAAGTGTACCCGAAACCGACGGGCATGTATGAAGAGATTTCAAGTGGAAAGAAGTGATCTCTCCTTACTCTAGAGGGAGAAAGGCGTGACGTATGTATGTATGTATTCTGCTCTAATAACGTTGCCACATAAGATAATAATTTTTATATAAGGATGATTGTGTTTATTATAATTTTGGACAAGGTTTCACATCCTTATCATGATATGATGAGCATGTTTCGCATCACCGAATCATTGTCATAATAGTTCCCTAAAAACTGTTTCTTATACATTAAGATCACGACGTTAACGAGTGGCATCCAAAACCCAGAAACGCACGCACTTTTTTATAAGTTATCAATTTATTGGCATAAAAAACTGTTAAAGTGAGCCGTGACAACTTAAAAGCGGGCACAGCGATATATTAATCTTCCGACGTAAGTACGTACGCGCTGAGAGCTCTTGACATCTCGACGTGATTAGTTGGGATTTAACCCATTATATTTCCGGATCATCTGATCACATTCAAATAAATGGATCCGTGTGCTTTGTCTTCATGGCTGTGTAATAAAGTCTCACCTTGCTGTAATGATCACCTCACATGACTCCATTAGTTTGGCTCAAATCGTTAGGAGATCCATTTGTAACACCTCCGTAAGGTCATGGCTGTAGAAGTTTCATCATTTCTCTGATAGCCCACATTAATAAGTTGCCGTGTCAAAAATTGGAGCTAAAGATAGTAAGCAATGAGAAAAATCATGTCTAAAGGTCGCTAGAGCTCTTAAAAAAGATACAAGTGAATTGAATTTAAGTGTTACTTGAGTAAGTTCTGTTTTCATTAGACTTTGAGTGCTGGCCTCTTAAGATAATATTATCATAATCGCAATTCAAATCACCAAAGCAATCATTGGCCCAATCGGAAGCTGCTACGCCATCATTGATCAGATATTTCATCATACTTAGAAAATCAATTTAGAATGACTTCATTCCGTACTATTCAAATATTATTATAATCAGGGACATCTCGGCCGTGATTAGTGAGTCACATAAAAGGTACAATCAAAAGCACGTCAGTCTATATACGTCTTCATCAAACACTTACGGATTATATTTCCACCTACTATTAACATAAGTGCATTAATGAAAAAATATTTGGTCAAAGAAGAATATATGGAGATTGGGCCATAACCCACCACGCTGACCCAGTGCGGGTTGGTGCGTAGTAACAGCTACTGAGGGTTAACGTATCTTGAAATCTGGAGAAGATTGGGGCCATAATAATATATTTTCAAACACCCAAGAGATAAATTCGCTAATTTTTTTTGAACTGAACATGTTAAAAACGCTAACGGCATTATGAATATTTTATCTTATCGTTAATTTCAAGGAGAGGAGCTCGCTATCACATTGATGTCATAGCGCGCTCGGCCTGCGATTGCGTAAACTAAGTAATATTTGATAAAGCCGGTCATTGGATGGGTGACCAAAGAGATGTATTTATTTTCTAGAGCTCCTCCGTGCACCGGAAATCATGTTAAGCCATTGTTCCCGGCTGCATCTGCACTGCTATCTTTAATACCCACCAATCCGCACTGGCCAGCGTGGTGAATTATGGCCCATTCTCCCTATATTCTTCCATCCATAGGGAAGGCCTGTGCCCCAGTAATGGGGATATTAAAAAGGCTGATTGATGATGATGTTAATTTCAAAGTAACGTTTTCTATCTCGAAGTGATACGTAAATTCCACATCTAAGATAAAAAGAGTAATATCAAAGAGTTAATGTGGAAAGCATTAAAAGTGTATTATGATATTCGTTACCTCGATAAATGATCAGGAGATAGATACCTACGTTTATCTTACACATTATCATATTCAAACACATAATATGGTATGGTATATTATCTTTGCGGTTAGATTAACCAACTATCTACCAAAAAGTTATTTTAACCACCTTATGATTGCAACCTCATTTAGTTGATTCAGATAACTAGACAAATAAGTTTAGTATAGCGAGAGAACTAGAAATTATATTTTGAAATCGGATTATATATTTTTTTTATATGGTAATGTATCAACGAATATTTTTACACACATAAACACGAATACTAAGCAGCGGAAGCATTGTAATGCCTGCTTGATTCTGAGAAAAGGACAATTGAGCAGCATCTATTATAAAATAATTTATATACCACTCCAATTACATACATACATACATACATAAATCACGCCTATAACCCCGAAGGGGTAGGCAGAGGTGAACTAGCACCCACGTTTCGCCAAATATGTCAGGTCCCATGTAGTAGGTGGCGAGCCTATTGCCATTTATCGGGCACAAAAGTCGCAGTACATTGCTGGGTGGTATAAGAGGAACGCTGCTGCCCATTCCTCATCAATGATTTATCCTTAGTCGCCTTGTACGACACCCACGGGAGAGTTTTGGGGTGGTGACAATTGTATTCTACTCTGCCGTCACCACACGGCTTATTGTGGCGGCCACTCCAATTGATATAATAAAATACATATTACAAGAATTCTCTCAAAGAATACATTATTTCTTATCTAACAGGACTTGCTTGGTTAGTCTTAAATGACCTACAATCGCAAAGACCTTTTCAAATGATAATACCGACAATGATCATCGGATATAGAATAGACATAAAGTAGACTCGCTATAAAAACGTTATCATCGTCATCTCTCATTTGTTGATGCTGAATAGAATGTGCCAGCCCCGACTCGAAAGGGGTGGATCGGTTGATGACGTCATACAGATATGAATAGATAAAATTGTGTAACGTGGTAAAATATCACTCTCTGTTGACTGTACTGAGCCAACGTCTTGTCTCTCTACAAGTAGGTAGTGAGACGTGAGGGTCAATTCTGACATGATTCTCTAAACTTAAAACTAAATTTTATATCAGTCTCTTCTCTTCATTCTGTTTTGAGAATAAAAGAGAAACACTGTTGTCAAATTAGTCTTAGGGTTAGAGAACCATCGTCAGAATCGACCCTATTATGTATTTGTATTTTGCCTCCCGCACCGCACCTCTAAGACAATATTTTTTTAGCTGCGTTATCGATCACAGAAAAAGCCAAAAACGAAGTCTGAGTGATTAATTTATTCTAATGTAAAGTACTGCAACTTGTCAACCTGGCTTCTTTAAAAAAAAACAGTATACATTAATAATAGTAGTAGGTAGTAGTATTGCTAAGCAGTAAGGGCTTTTGTAAAAAGGTGTAGTGTTAGATGAATAGTGTAAACAGAAATAGCAAAAGAATTCGTGGGAAAATCGTCCTATTGGACCAGCGCGTTTCGGCGCGTTTTTAGTAGGTACTCCGCTTCCCAATAATTGTGGGCTGGGTCTGATGAACAAGCAAACAAATATTATATATACGTTTTACTGAACTTTCTCGGCCCACGATTGTAAAAATAGTCCGTCGGATTGTCTATGTCGTGGCCAAATCGTAAAATTGATCACTTCATGATGTGGCCGACCATTTCATGAAATGGTGGCCTTTCATGAAATGGCCAACTAAAACTGACCATATCATGATAATGGTCTGGCCAGATCAATTAATAAACAACGTTTAACGATATGAACAGCTAAACGCATGGCTATTTCATGATATGGCCAAACATTATTAATCATATCGTAAAATTCTTACATTAACCACCGTCAGAGGCGCTTATTTCGATTTGTTTTTGTGATGCATCATGGCGGCGGACAATTATCCTAATAAACAAACTATTAGTAATGTTGTAATGGAAGATAAAAGTGAAGTGAAATGTCATTACGACACCAAATTACTAGAATTTTACGTTTTAAGTCACTCAAAAAACGAGCGCAACGTAAAAATACTTTACGTTGCGCTCGTTTTTTTATTAATGATATGGCCAAACGTGGATGGACATATCATCAAACGTTGACGTTTCAACGATATGGTCAGTTTTAGCTGGCCACTTCATGAAATGCAACCATTTCATGAAATGGTCGACCACATCATGAAGTGATCAATTCTACGATTTGGCCACGACATCTACAAAGCGATACCCACGTGGTATGGCATTATGCTCATCAAAATTTCGCCACCAGTCCGATTCAGGCGACAGACTTTGTTTCGCAATCGCACCCGCGTGAGAGCCACATAAACTATGTAGGCAGAGATACTGCGTATGTGAGAGCACAGCACTAAATGGAGCCATTGTTGTTAGTCGCATCGCCCCTGCTAAAGGACGCAGCCGAAACGAGAAGCTCGAGTAAGGCTGCGTTTCCATAGAAGCGGAGTTGCGCGGAGCTGAGCTGAGACTAACAAAAATTGATGATATTGCTCAAATCAGACATCTTATCTCCGCTCCGCAATATCATTGGTAAATTTTTGTAAGTCTCAGCTCAGTTCCGCGCAACTCCGCTTCTATGGAAACGCATCCTAAGAGCCCAAACTGCGAATTGGCGCGATGCGAATTCGCAACGCAGAAATTTACAACGTAAATTGCTGCGATGCGATTGGGTGATACAAAGAAGAATGATTGCGCAATGCGATTCAATTCGCTTCTCCGAATGGAATTTAAGTTTAAATAGGTAGTGCTCACATATATATCATATATCTGTGGTAGTGCTTTTTATTATTTTTTTACAATATCTAACTTCAAGAAAAATCCTATTCCTACGTATAATTGGAAACATTCACAGCAAAATAATAAATTATGCATTCACTTAATATAAATAACTCTTGCAAATAGGAAAAGTTATACCTACATAAGGCCAAGTGCCCAGCTATAAATAAAGCGGTATCTACTACATTGCGTAAATTCATAATCATTATTCATCAGCAATGAAACATGGTTAGAAGGGCAACGAGCGTAGTTTTCCCAAAAACGTCTCAAATACAACCACAAACCCGTACCTAATCAACATTATGTCCGTACAAAAATGTTATGTGATCGTAATCACTGTAACGTCTGCATTGAAGCCGGTTTCTGCGAAGTGGTCCGATCTAAATGGTCTCGGCTGGTCAATTTACGTGACATGTTTGTGACTGAAGACATTAAGCGTATTCTTAAACATACACACGCAAAACAATAGTACGGTACCAAAATACACACTATGTTGGAAAAAAAATCTAATTCGATAGAGTTATTGTATGCTACCTAATGCTGTTCATTCTTAATAAAGATCAATTTTGCACGCCCATCATCGTCATCATCCGGGTCATCCGACTGATGGCGGGCTGCGGGCATCGAGCGGTAGCTCATAGCCCGGGTATGAACTCAGGGGGCATCAGTCCCCCGGAGGTCTGGGCTCCCCTTCGCCCCCCCCGTACTCGACCCCGGTCTGGCGGCGGGGCCCTCGGCGCGGTCTAACCATATGCCGGGTGATTTGCCGTGGGGCAAGGCCCAGCTAGGAGCCAGCCTGCGGGCCTCGGCTTATGCCATGTCCCCAAGCGGAGAGTAAGGGGCCCACGCCTTACTCTCCGCTCCCTTAACCTGGTAGCGGGTCGACGCCGCACGCCCATGTCATTTTAAGCTGCGAGCTCCCTACTGTACTGAGCTTAATTCGGCCTTGGCTGTGACCCAGCGTTGCTGGCACGATCAACCAATCGACAACACAACATGTAACAAATATAACGCACACCCTGAAGACCCATGGCCATGCTACCATAGTCATATAAAAAAACATTGATATAAAAATTCCAAAAATGTAAAATTTATTTCCGAATTTTCCATACATTCTGTATGGGGGGAAAATGGCGAAAAAAAAGGCTATTTCGATTTTTATAATAACACCATAGATACATTTTTATGACTATGTTAGGATGGATAGTACGAGAGTGTGTATTAGGTACTCATTAAAGTTAATTGACGTCTCTGAGTACGGCAGTTAGTCAAAGGGCATCTCCGCATCTCCCGGTATTCTATTCTGTTGTCACAGAGTACATTCACACGTCCATCCACGTTTAGCCAATTATTTTAGCTCCCATGTAAAAGGGAGAATCTTGAATTTGTATCCCTGCTTCGGCCGCACTATGGTTCCGGGCATCTGCAGTCGTTATTAACCAATATGCAGCGATATATCGAAGACCAACAGATCGAAAAACAATTTTAGCTAAGTCTATATAATTTGTGATTTTAAATTACAAAACCCTATTCCTATTTCGCACAAAGAGGAGTGTCTACTGTAATAGCGTCATCTTTCTCATGGCCTACTTCATATACATAATTATATATTGAGTGATTTCAACATGTGCTGGTCTGTTGCAAGCCTGCAGCAGGAAAGGAAGGAATCAAAGAATAATTCAATAACCCACTACACTGGCACTGTGCGGATTGGTGGATATATATAAATATAAATATTTGTAACACACTACATAGTCATATAAACAACCTTCATTGACCCGAGAACAAACTGTTTGCGTTCGTTCACTACTAAGATTCGAACCCGGTACCTCTTGGGCTCATTTTATTTCCAGTCCAGGACCATTCGGCCAAACCACGGTCGGTTTTATCAAAGGAGTGATTTATCATGCCTATGTCCCCGAAGGGGTAGGCAGAGGTGAATCAATACCCACGTTTCGCTAAGGACCTAGTTCTGCAGAAAGGAGCCATTTACACAGGAAATAAAGAGTGGGCCCTGGAGGGAAAGTACCTTAAATCTTTAAAATAGCTCAATTTATTGAGAGGAAACATTCCTTAATTTATAAAAAGAAACATAACTGCATTCGCAGAATTCTCAAAAAGCTTACTGGAACCGGGAATCGAACCAAAATAAAAAATAAAAAAATTAACACTCGCAATTTTTATTACTAATCGATGCGATATAGGGTCTTAGAAAAAAATCTATGAAATATAATATTTATTTCACTCTCGAATCAAATAAAACCTTTAAGTATTTAATAATAGTTGTTGGCGATTTATTTTGGTAATTGGAATTTAAAAAATTAAAGTTTGAAAATGGAACATTTGTTTGTTTTGTTTACGGTGTAGCATTTTAAGGCAATTTTTAAATTCGAACGAGCATGTCTTGGTACCTAATTTTTATCGATTTTATTTTGTTTTGACACCATTTCGTAATAAGTATTTTGTGATATTAATTATTAAAATAATGGCGTATCAAGTGCAATTCAATTTAAATAGAAGCATACATTTTAAATAGGTACAACGATTACAATTTAGCCCTTCAGTGGTATGGTGAAAGGTATTCGAATTCACCATACCACTGAGACAAATATCGTCGAGAAAAGTTTTGGCACCAATGGTAAAAAAACTTAGTAGCTAAATGTTGGAAGTTAAAAAAAACATTTATTACCAAGGTCACAAGAACATCGTAATCTGCACTTTTCCGATATGGAATGTATTGATAGCCTTTGTTTCTTGCTGGTTTTTCTTCAATACACACTAATTGTACATACATACATAAATCACGCCTATATCCCCGAAGGGGTAGGCAGAGGTGAACTAGCATCCACGTTTCGCCAACTATGTCATGTTCCATGTCAAAGGTGGCGAGCCTATTGCCATTTATCGGGCACAAATTCGCAGTACATTCCTAGGTGGTATAAGAGGAATGCTGCTGCCCATTCCTCATCACTGATTTATCCTTAGTCGCCTTGTACAACCCCCACGGGAAAGATTTGGGGAGGTGACAATTGTATTCTACTCTGTCGTCACCACACTAACTGCCGCACTCAGAGACGTCAATTAACTTTAATAAGTATTTAATGTCAAAAAATTTGATTCAAATCTAGACCATAGACCCGGCAAGAATAGAGACTAGTTTTGAGTTGTCATTTTTTGACGTTAAGTACTCATTAACGTTATTTGACGTCTCTGAGTGCGGCAGTAATTGTGGCACAAACTAATTGTGTCTTTCAATTCTAATAAGATTCTAGTATGGATTGTGAGTATGTTAGATTTCATGGTTTTTTTCTAACCGTATGTTTCCGAGAGACCAATTATCGTTAACATCGACTGCAGCGATTAGTAAAATAAAACAGCGAGTGTTAATTTTTTTTTAATTTTATACTTAGTTCGATTCCCGGTCATGTTTCTTTTTAAAAATAAAGGAATGTTTACTTTTAGTAAATTGAGATATTTTAAAGATTTTTAATAAGGGTACATTCCCTCCAGGGCCCACTGCTTCTTTCCTTTCCACACTGTATAGATGGCTACTTTTTTTTTTTTTTTTTTTTTGAATGGACCTAGGCTGTTGGCCGAGAGGCCTTTACAGCATCTACCGGGTTTTTTGGGGAAGGCGAAGACCTTGACCTAAAGCCAAACGTGTCCTCAAGCCTTGCAGTCGAGCACTCCCTGTGAGGGTGCCTTCACAGCAGGCGTCCCCCGTGTGGGGACGACATCTCCCGAGGGAGGTATACTGCCGCGGAGAGCCTCGCAGGGCGCCCGAGTCGGAGCTTGGATCGGCAGGCCTGAGGGTGCCTCTAAAGGCGCGGACCTCGGCTCAGGCGTGCCGTGTAGTGGGGGGAGGGGGCGAGAAGCGCCCAGGGACACGAGTGTACCTGGTAAAGCGCCTTGTGTGTAGACCGGGTCTTCGCACTCTTATACGACGAGTGCGGTGTGTAGGAAGGGTGTGTGTGGTGTGTTCGGCTCTTTGATTGGCCTGTGTGATTGAGTCATCCGGATCGATGAGAACGTTTTTGGGCCTACGGAAGGCCCGCCCTACATTGGGCAACGGAGAATAGAAGGCTACTCTCTGCAGAACTAGGTACCTGGGGGCTTACCGCCTAACTGGATTGCTGATGATAGCTTTAAAGCAATGCACTGCTTACGGCTATAGCAGCCAACCTGAATTTTTAGGCGGTACGGATTTTGTGCCAAACTCATATAAAATCATTCGGTGATCATTCGTTCAAAGCTATCGCTAATAGTTTAGGTACATTTGGTGCGAAATGACAGTATGACGTCATAAACTATAGCTTTTGCTTAAGCAATCGAGTTAGGCGGTAGGCCCTCTGTTCACAACAATAAATGTGGTTTTATTTTCAGAAAACACACAGACTCGTCAAGGGTTTCACCCTTGGGCTCTTCTTGGTGATGATGATGAGCTCGCGAGTGCTGGCAGGCACGCAGTTCACCTCGCACGTGTCGGTGAACACACCTGCGAGGAGCTTCAGCCATGGTGTCGGCGATCCCGTCTCCACGATGGCCAGGAGATCTTATTTAAGGAAAGCGCCGTACAAGACCGTGAGAAGTGAGTGTGTGGTTCTTAAAACGTCACTGTGTTACCTATTTGAGCACATCAGGCTTCTTGACATTTAATGCCGTGTGGTGACGGCAGATCAGAATATAATTGTCACCACCCCTATCTCTACCGCGGGTGTCGTAGGTATTGTTCAGTATTGTGCAGTTCAGACAGCGATGAGTATAGTAATAAGTAGCAGATGCAGCCGGGACCAACGGCTTTACGTGCCTTCCAAAGCACGCAGGAACTCGACATAATACATTCTTGGTCACCCATCCAATGACCGGCCTTAGCGAAAATTGCTTAGTTTACGCAATCGCAGGCCAAGCGCGCTATGCCACTGCGCTAGCGAGTTCCTCATAATATGTTTTTATTTATTTTATTTTTAATAATAAATAAAATTTTTTTTTTTTTTTGCTAATATTTTAGGACCTTCATACTCACAATCTGGTGGCGGGTATCCTCGCGTGAGACCGAAGATCCCATTCAACGACGAAGACTTCAGGCGAGGGCATTCTTTTGGAACGTCATCGTGGAACTATAACAGCTTCATGGGTAAGGTGATCCATTTTTTGAAAGACCTAAGCTTTTATTTACTTAAATAAGTTTACAAACAGCATCTATCGGGTTTTTAGGGAAGGGCCAAAACCTTGAATGGTCCCAAGCCTAGCACGGGACGTGGACATTTCTCTCTACAACTTGACAGTGTTTTGTCTCGGGTTTTACTTGGAGTTAGAGCGAGAGGAAAATAGTTTATTTTCCCCGAGGAGATTTTGTATTGGATATTTGTACCTATCTATTTTATTCCAACCATGCCTTCCCAATGGTTGGATAGCACGCTTAGAATTTCCCAGTTTTTGTAATTTAAACAACCTTACCTTAGCACTGCAATGCCGTGTGGTGACGGCAGAGTAGAATACAATTGTCACCACCCCAAAATCAATTATGAGGAATGGGCAGCAGCGTTCCTCTTATAGGTACCACCTAGCAATAACAATGTACTTTTGTGCCCAATAATTGGCAATAGGCTCGCCACCTATTACATGGGACCTAACATAATTGGCGAAACGTGGATGCTAGTTCACCTCTGCCTACCCCTTCGGGGATATAGGCGTGATTTATGTATGTATGTATGTACAAAGATTTTGGTGGTTAGAAAAAGAATTTCGAAAATTTATGATCTTGAGGCGGGAATCGAACCCGCGTCCGCTGCTATCCGGGCAGGTGCCTGACCGCTCGGCCACCCAAGACACTAATTAACTTGCCGAAATTCTTCTAACCTTTACACTTCACGTTGTAAGCCAACGGGTACCCTCGCAATGTAGAAATAAATTTCAAACATTTCAAAGCAGCGCACTAACTTGCCGAAGAATTTCGGCAAGCTAATTAGTGTCTTGGGTGGCCGAGCGGTCAGGCACCTGCCTGGATAGCAGCGGACGCGGATTCGATTCGCGCCTTAAGATCATAATTTTTCGAAATTCTTTTTCTAACCACCAAAATCTTTGTACTAATTTCTAACATTTATATAATGTTAAAAATTTAAATCTAATAGTGTATGTATGTACCTTAGCACTGTATTCAAAATCTTTGGAATATTATTATAATGTACGTAGGTACCTAATAACCCATGCCATCGATAGCAAGCCTATTACCATCAACGATCCAAAGGCACAAGTGTCCTACCGAAGCAAACGAGGGAATAAGTACTTCTTCAATTATAATGCCATTATGCACAAGTTGACAAGCACTGTCCTTACTTTTACATTTGTATGAAGCAATATAAAAATTATTGATACAAGAGTTCTCCGATATTATCGTAATAGTAAGGTAGGTTCTAACTTGAGACTACTTATTTGGAAATGGAATTAGTACGCCATTCAAAACTGCAATGTTCGCAATAAAACTAGCAGACGTATAAAATAATCTCTATTGAAGCCAAATTTTAATGTATCAGTATTGATTGATATAGGTGGTACTTAGTCAATTACCTTCTCAATAAGTTTTACACTCAAGTCATCATCACCAGCCCTTTAATGTCATCCTTCTTGATGGAAGAATCGTAAGTAGGTATAAGAGTGTCACCACCGCCCAGTACGGATTGGTGAGTGTTAAAGACTGCAGATATACCTACAGCAGAGACGAGCTGTAGGTATATAGAGAGAGCCGGTTAGCTTAATATACTAACCGGCCATTGTTTCAACCCTCTAATAAACTAATAATCAATCCAATAAATTGTTAGACAAAACCGAAATTCACACCTTTCGTCGATAGTGTCATATGAAATCTCCATTACCATATTAGGTACCTACCTACCAAAATTCCAATTCAAAATTATGGTGGTGAAAACAATGACGTAGTTAAAACTAGACGTCACTCATCACGCCCTCAATACAACTAAGAACATGCCTTAACTTCATCAGTTCGATTGAATCGTCCTGTTTTTGTTGATAAGTAGATAACTTGTTTTTATCGGAGTGGAATGCTTTACGCACCATACCAACCGCTAGATAGACGACTGGCGTGTGTGGGACTCGCCCGGCACCGGCAACACCCACTAAACCACTCAGGTGTTCCTCCAAGCCCTTTCAGCGGGGAGAGTCTGGGATCCGCCTCGCGGCAATTCACCAGTCTCTCCGCAAAATTGTTCATAAGTACCTAAAGATGTTTTTTATTTAACAGAAATGCCAATAGCTGTATTACCACCGTCCCCATACAAGGTGGACTCATCAGATCCAGAGTCTTTGTGGCCTGAGGGGCTGTTCCTGCCCCCCATCAACGCCCCGCGATTCGGTCATTCTATATCACGTGCAGACAATAGATTTTCATCAAGCACAGGTACTTGTACAAAATGGAAAAAAATTTAACATTTAGTTTAATATATATACGTGCTGAAAGTAGACTATTTATAATCATAGATTCCTGCACAAAATGAACCTCCTTTATCCCCGAAGGGGTTGGCACAGGTGTATTAACATACAATTTCGCCAACTATGATAAATATCATAATCACGAGCCCTTTATCGTCTCCACTGCTGGGGCATAGGCCTTCCTTAAGGATGGAAGAGTATAGGGAGAATGCTCCGTAACCCACCACACTGGCCCAGTGCGTATTGGTGGGTATTATAGACTGCAATGCGCCCGGGACCAACGGCTTAACGTGCCTTCCGAAGCACGGAGGAACTCGAGATAATAAATCTTTGATCTCCCAACTAATTACTGGCCTCAGCGAACATTGCTTACTGCCGCACTCAGAGACGTCAAATAACTTTAATTAGTACTTAATGTCAAAAAAAATAATTTCAATTTACACCATAGACCCGGCAAGAATAGATAGACTAGTTTTGAATTGTAATTTTTTGACATTAAGTACTCATTGTCGTTAATTGACGTCTTTGAGTGTGTACACTGAGCTCCTCAAAATATGTACAAATTTACTCATTGCCTTTTAATAATATTTCAGAGACGGAACCCTTGGACCCATATTTGCTTGAAGGATCTGAAGCTATAGCAGCAGTTGCCAATGCAGATCTCCATGGAGAACTTTTCTTCCATGAAATTCCCCACATTGAATCCTTACTTGCCAATCAAGAACAGAGAACCAAGAACAAACTCAAGCCCCACCGCTTAGGCAGCATACGTCACACATGGCCTTTCAACAGACCGTAGCATTAAACAAAAAACAATTACAAAAGTACAATGTATATTTATATAAAAAATAAACTGTAAAGATACTCAAAAGTCATAATTATTATAACACTAATTGCATTTCAATAATAAAATGTACATCAATACTTGGCTTCTAACTTGTAAAACAATCATTTTCAGCACTAACTACACAAGTAAATGGACGGACTCAAAATATAATAGCATTGAGCATTTCTTAACTAAGTAGGTAGTAAATCTAAAACTGAATATTTTGAATAACTGCCGCAACTGGACACTAAACATCTTGAATTGGTATTTCACATTGAGCTCAATACGGGCAATATCATTTTTAGTGCCACTTTAACATCTCTTTATGACCAATAATGTTGAACTCCCAAATGTAGGTATTATGTGCAATTTGTGGCACAATGTCTAACATTTACCACTATACAGTTCTTTAATATATCATCACAGTCACCTATAAACTAAACTGTTATTATACCAAAGGCAGCAAAGCTAGAATACTTATTGTTTAAAAATACTTATTTACATATCAGATCAAAGTTTGTTAGTACTTTTTCAATATTACGGATAAATTAAGTTTTATCGCTTATAGTAAAAAATTAATAGTATAATTTTATTGTGATATTGGACTCGATATTTTAGACTATACCAAAGAACTATTAGCCCAATTTATTATGCATATTCAGCAGAGATTCATAAACTATTGACAGTGGAATAGGAAGGACACTTAAAAACGAATTCAATAGCTTTAAAAAGATCGACTTTTCTACCTATCTACGTTTATCATTATTCATGATTTATACATTTATACACGAGTTGTGACTGACACAGTATTATACACAACATTATTTGAATAAAACAGGAATTTTAATCACCAGTAGTAATTTAAGCAAATTCCTGAATATACAGGTGGCAAAATTTTCAGCAGCTAATGTATCAATTGATTATATTCTATCATTAAGATCAATGGATATACAAATAAATGTAATTTAATTAAATAAGTTCAGTCACAGTAAAAATACCTTACAATAAATACATTAAATTGTATAGGCAATTTATGATTGGTCCCATTATTTTGCAATTAATAACTGATTTCACATATAATTCCAATGTTATCTCCAGATAAATAGCTGCACAAGTTGAGTATAAGAACATTATTTATTACAAATAACTTTCTTGATCATTCGACATAATGTCCAAACAAACCAACTATCATCTTACAGATACATTGTCATCCATATATCTTTATGTCTTGTTATAAAAAAATAAGCAAAGTTGTTATCCCAGCTATTAAAATTACTGAAGAGCTAATAGTAGTTGTTACACCTGAATTACATAAATCACCATTACAGAAGCACATATATACTTTCTTGTGATTCCACATTGTGTATGCACACCTTTCCTCATAATCATTGGGTGGACGCTGCAAACACATTCTTTGAGTGGCTGCACCATAATCTGTAAAATTTTAAAAATTTACTTACCTATCTTATAAATCTCACATGTTTAGGTTAGGTTAGGTTAGGCAGATGTGTTTTAATGGACACCCACATTTCACAACTTAAATATTTTGTATCCACTCCCTTTTGTTTAATATCATCCATCACACAGTTAAGGTGATCTAGTGATGAATGAATAGAAAAGAGACGGAACAGACCATGTCGAGAGACCGATGAACGGAGAGAGTGATTAGAATGACAACATTCCAATCCATACTGCTCAAAGTTTTTGCTTAGGTTTTATAGCCGGCCGCCTGCCTGACACAAACCCTCTTTGGGTGTGCTGTTGTTGGTGGTTTGCCCTCCACCATTTGGGTGCCCCAAGGCTTATTGGTCTACACCAGGCAATCTCCCTTAGTCGACTTTTACGCCCATGGGATAGGTCAGGGCTGGCCTATTCTACATTATTTGTTTGCTCCCAGGCCAGCATAGAGAACAATATAAAATTATGATTTCATAATTTCACTTAGCAGTGTTCTTCTTAAGTCACCTAGCAATGTTGTGCGATTTCCATGCCCAATAAATGGCAATAGGCTCACCACTATGAACCTAACGTAATTGGCGAAATGTGGGTGTTAGTTAATTTACCTCTGCCTGCCTGTTCATGTGGGCATAATTTATTAATATAAATAAATATAAACTTACCATCACTTCGGAAAGCTCCAGTAGTGCCTTCAATAAGTTTACCACACCATCCTGAAGGACAAGCTACCACATGAATGCCTACCTCGGCATCTGGTTCTGTTACATTAAAAGGAAATGGATCCCCACAGGAACCCAACTCTCCTCGTGATCTACACTGAATGCACCTCTTGTGTAAACCTGTATAATTTTGTTCAACATGATTATATTATACATAAAAACTAAAAATGAGTACACAGTAAAATGTGGCTAGAAAAAGTTTGAAAAATTATAGTCTTGATGTGGGAATGGAACCCATGTTTCCCGATTCAAAACTATAATTTTAACGTCTGGATTGACCTACTGGTATAGGCATCTTAGCGGATTACACAGGTCGCGGGTTCGATTCCCAATATATCAAGACTATAAGTTATCAAACTTTTGTAACCATAATTTTGTTTACAAATTTTTCTATTATTTATTTCCAGCATGTCCAAATTATGAAATGAAATTTTATATGCAGGTCTACTGACAGCTACAAACCAGGATATGAATAGAATATGCAAACAAATAATACATTCCAATCATATAATTATTCAATCACAGGAAACCGATATAAATTTTATAAAAAATAAGTATTTGACAAAGATAAGAGAGGAATAGATTAAAAGCAATATTTTTATCGCATTTGATTACACATAACACAATATCTCATTGACCATTGTTCAGAATTTGTTCAGCAACTCTCACTTATCCTTGAAAAGGAAATAGTACTTACAATAAGCTTGATCCAGCAAAAGAATACTGATTAGAGTAACTGCTACCATATGACCACAGTTCATAAACATGTTGAAGGATAAAATAATGCTGTAATTACTTTGAGCAACTCTAACAACTTTTAAAACTTTCCATTTTTATCCAACCAATGACATAATTTGTCACTTTTGTCAGATTCATTGGATTCACACGAACTTGGTTGGGGACGGACTGTCAATTCGTCCCACAGATACACAAACTATATACAGTATTCTTTTTTTTTTGTTTTTCCTGGCTTTGTATATTAGAGTTTTGAGCCAATAAAATATCAATTATTCATTAGTTATTATAATAGGTAGACATGATGGCGACTGCCGAGGTGGTAGAAACTTAAAATGTTTTATCGATTTTTGGCGTCACTAGTAAATTGTGGGTATAACAGAAGGAATTTTTGACATGGCGGTTGGCGGTCAAAAGGTTAATGTTTCTTGTGCTGATTTGAAGCGCCCCATCGAGTGGAAAGGGTACTAAATTTGACGTTTGTTACTTGTATTTGACATTTTAGAGTCCAGCCTAGATAAGTCCGCGCGTGGTCAAAATTGGAACTAAAATTTCGTCTCCTATTTTGTTTGTCTAGGAGTGTCAATACTAGCGAGCAGCGCCACCCCTCGCGCGCGGACTTATCTGGGCCGCACTCTAGTATTAGTTCCGTGGATGTTCATCTTCGTACACAACTACCATCAGCGCAAAGATGGCGATAGTCAAATTGGCTTCATTTATTGCACTGACCTCCAAAGGTCTTTGATTTTTTGGATGACAACCTTCAATCCAGCGTACTTGTATAATAGAGGTCAACCAGAGTTCTAGCACCATTCCAACACAAAAAATCAAAAATACAGATCTTAATACAGTCTTTATTAGGGTTGATTCTGACAATGGTTGTCTAAACCTAAGATTAATTCGACAAGTGTTTCTCTTTCATTCTCAATACAGAATGAAGAAAAGAGACTGATATTTAGTTTTAAGTTTAGAAAATCTTCTTCTTAAATTCTCCCTATGTTTTAGGTAAGGCAAAGGGTCTAGCCCATACAGCCATGTCTTTAGTGTATATTTTATCTGTAGTCTTATGAAATAATGAGTGGATGAAATGAATGAATGTAATGAATTTTACGTTAAAATATGGGTGTCACACATATGAACGCAACCAGGGAGTGCTTGGAGCGAATTTAATGGTAACAGAGTTCATGATGGTGCCTGATGAGGTGGACAAAACTTTTTATAGTGGTCTTCACCACACGTCACAAAACTTATTTTCAATGATTCTGCATAATTGCACATCAACATGGATGCTTGTGCATCAAAATAACACTACTTTCACTGCACAAAATCCACTCTGAACCGATTTTAGAATTTTCGAAAAAAAATCTGACTGACACCACGAAACGCGCCAAGCACTCCTTTAGAGAATCATGTCAGAATTGACATGATTCTCTAACACACCCCATTGTCCCGCCAAAATCTGTATTGTATTTTTTTCTCTCCCTGATGGGAAAACAATTAGATATAGCCTATTCAGCTATATATTCAGCTTAATTTTATTGGTAATAATATTAAAATATTGGTGCTTAACAATTTAATAACATTCTGTCGTTAACTTTTAACAACGTGTCTGCACTGTTGATCGCCGAAGTAGCATTTGCCAATAGAAAGAACCGATTAGTTCATAGATAATTTATTAAATCCGTATTATTCGTTCTTAGCAACCGGTTAAGGACACAAGCATTCCCTGGACTTTAAAAATCAATTTCAGTCACTTCTACATAATTATGTATTATGCTCTTATTAGCTATCCCAAAAGTTTTTTTCTTGAACATCTTGTAGGTACATTTTAAATCTGAGCTAGCCTGCAAAAATATGATCGTAGGGCATAAAAATCGTGCTATGGTAATTAAAAATTTTGCAACGTGTGTCGCAAAACCGGTTATCGTGTAATTAAAGATCTATCCTGATTTTTGAGTTTTGTCTTGGTTAGTGTAATTCGCCATTAAAATTCAACATAGGCCCGGCGCACATTGGCGTTACCGCCAGGGTAACAATGCCGTGGTATCCTTAGGTATGTATGTAATCATACCAGATATGAATAAACGAATTTTGACTTGACTTTATGCATCGACGTCCTTAGCGGCAAGCATAACACACACGCTTTTTACGCTGTCAAAATCTACGGTTACTTCGCCGTGTGTAGGCACGTTCGTCAGTGTTGTATGGATCACTATGGAAGCTTGTAGACGTGCACGGCACCGCCGCCGTGTGCGCCGCATCTACGGACGGCATGATTTTTATCAGTGTTGTATGCACTCTATGGCCTCTTGTGCATGCCACGGTTGGTAAACCGTACGGCAAACACAATGAACGGTTTAAAAACCGTGTGTGTACAAGAGGTCTTAGGCACCGTACCCGCGCGTGCCTATCTTTTTGTCAGGGTATCAGACTGCGAAAGCGTTCTGAAAGCTGCCGACATGGGCATGCCTAAGTATCCTACGGCATTGTTTTTGTACCTACGACCTTGAACATTGAACTTTCAGCTTTATTTTCATACTCTTTAGTTATATTTTTATCCATCGCCTAAAAAACCCCGCCATGCCGTGCCGCCAATGTGCGCCGGCCCATAGATGAACTCCATCACTAATCCACGTTTACAACATCAACATTTTTTTTATATTGGTTATGCATTATGACTTTAAATAATAGCACAAAACAACGAACTTGTTAGTAGCAAGCACCATTCCAGCATAATAAAAATAATAATTTATTTTGAATAACTTGGTAGCACATTTCTGTTGATTCACATAAACAAAATTATTTAGGGCCTGTTTTACAATCGACGGGTAAGTTACTTAGCAGATAATTTGACAGTTGTAATATGATATATAACATGTCAATTGAACTGCCAAGTAAGCTATTCAGAACTTACCCGTCGATTGTGAAACAGGCCCTAAAACTTTATTTTTTAATCTTCTTGTCTTTCAGCTGATAGTCTAAAGGATCTGCAAATGAAGCACGTCGATACCATGCAATAGATAAGCCCGTACAGTAACAAATAGTTGTTAATGACAATATAAATCCCAAATAGATCGAGTAACGAATAAAATCTGAAATAAACGTTGATTCTTTCAAATTGTTTCGCTCAATATACTTGTTAGTACATCATGGTTATGGTGGTTACGCTCCACCTTTACCTACCTTGACTACGAATATTCTCCATTGACACAACTTTAAGAACATATTTACGCATTTCTGTGCCACCCAAAGTGCAAGTATATGCACCTTCTTCGTCTTTTCTTGCTCTTAATATATATAAATTATTGCATTCATCTATAGTTACATGAGGCTCTTGTTTTTTATTAATCATATTATTTCTACGGAATATGTAAATATATCAATGCTAATAAATATGTAGTTGTACTTATACAGCTATATACACCCTGTATATAGCTGTATAAGATAATATAAGGTATTATTTGTAAAATATCTAAAACCTTTCAGGAGTACCTAGTATATATCATCGCAACAATGTTTGTTCTACGACTTTTGATGATTCGTAAGATTTTACTTTCATACAAAAATTCATACAAAAATAAATACTAATTTAATTTACAGCTTTAAGCTTTTGAGCCGCACTCAGGGACGTCAAATAACGTTAATGAGTACTTAACGTCAAAAAATGACAATTCAAAACTAGTCGCTATTCTTGCCGGGTTATGGTCTAGATTTGAACGAAAATTTTTGACATTAAATACTCATTCAAGTTAATTGACGTCTCTGACTGCGGTAGTAAAGTCAATAACTCTACGTACACCTAATTGCATCGGCATTAGGTTTAAATACAATAAAAACTTTTAAAAAATATTTCGCGCAATGTATTGCGTTATATGTATTAAAACTCATAAAACAAAAGTTGTTGTTTTTTAAGTTAGCTATCAAGTCATGGGAGGTTTTTGATGTTTTAAAAATAACCCTGTATATTTTCATCATTAATCAATTAGTCACAAAAAAATCCTATAGCGATAGGTATTTAAAATGTCCAATTGACAACATTTCAAAAATTAAAACCCCCCAAATACCATTTCTTTATTTTTCAATCCTGACTTCGAAAATATATTTTTTTTGGATTTTTTTAATTACAGGAAAAAAATCACAATCACAACAACGGAGGAATAAATTAAAATTATGTTTGCTTTCTTACATGGGACAACAAAAAAAGTTATCATATCTGTCAGTCAAACAATAAAGGACATCCTCCAATTTCATACATTTTTGGTCCAAAATCAAAAGTGCCGGCCAATAAAAAAAAGTGTTGTATTCTGATAGAACACGTCGGCCTTAGCATTTGTTAATAAAGCACCAAAGCTGTAGCACCAATATTAGTAGTGCTATACAGGTTGGAAAGTTGAGATGGGGCATCAAGGCCAGCTACCAGCGAAAATGGTCTTAGAAGACCCTTCGCAACTTTTTGAGTGACGACAATCGACATTCATAGATTTTTGATTAAACGTACACTCAGCGAGAAAATCGTCAAATTAAGAATTTTTTTATGTGGCAGCAAGGAAATATGGTAGCTGCCATAGCCCCATCTCAACTTGCCTCCATGTATAACACTACTAATATTGGTGCTACAGCTTTGGTGCCATATTAACAAATGCTAAAGCCGACATGTTCTGTCAGAACGTATAGCACTTTTTTTTTACTGGCCGGAACCTTTGATTTTGGGCCAAAATGGAGGATGTCCTTAGAAAAATACGAAAATATCGCTTATCTTAGTATCTTAAAAAATTGGAAAAAATAAATTATTCTAAGAAAATTGCAACTAAATATAGTATGTATATATTGTATAGTTTTTTTTGGCTTAAAAACTTTTGAAAACCATTAAAATCACATACATCTGTAAGTAGGTACGCATCTAATCTTCTTAAATATAAAAATGAATTGCTGTGCGTTTGTCTCGCTAAAACTCGAGAACGGCTGAGCCGATTTACCTGATTTTGGTTTTGAAATGATTGTCTTGGGGCAGGCAAGGCAGGAAAGGTGAGATAATATGGGAAAATTGCGAAGAAACTAGTAAAAACAACAATTTAATTTTCCCATATAAACAAACTAAAACTGCTTTCCTGACAAACATTTGACGTAACCATGGCAACCATGGCTACGGGATAATTTAATAATTTCACCACAACATAATCAGCTAGTCGCTTCCCGACAAGAAAAGTGTCACAACACATATTGGGTACAAAATGACATTAGGACTCTTTTTTTTGCCGAGAAGCGAGTGTAAAATTAAATACGTAGGGTAAAGTGACGTCTTCTTTCCGCCATTACGGTAGGCTGTTGTGTTGCAATATAGCCTAAACTAAACTTAAGTACAACAAGCCAAAAAACAGAGATTAAAACATTGAACTACTATTACTAGCGTTTACCTTATAACTCAATGATTAAAAATAGGAATTTAACCTTAAGAACTGTTTTTTAAATTGTTGCCTACATTTTGAATAACTGTACTAGTATAAGGACCTGAATCCATACATTCTGGAACATCTCCTATATTTGAAACAAATTTTTTTTATTCCGGAAAAACCAGATTGTCATTATTTTGACAAGTAGTCTAGTTTTTCGCGTGAGAACAAGGCAAGTCATTACGCCATTGCTGCATGCAATAGTTGTGGAGTCAGATGGCGCTTACGTCTGTTTAGAATGACCGGGTCCGGAATTTTAATCATTAATTATTTGTATGAACACAACGGATTTTTTTTAAAAATATGGATATCTTCATTTTCGGTCTAATTTCATTAAAAGTGTGTTAAAAAAATGAAATGTCGTCAATTATTAAGTAAAATTAAAATATACGATTTTAATTTTAACATTATATAAATGTTAGAAAAATTAGTACAAAGATTTTGGTGGTTAGAAAAAGAATTTCGAAAAATTATGGTCTTGAGGCGGGAATCGAACCCGCGTCCGCTGCTATCCGGGCAGGTCAGGCAGCAGGTCAGCGGTCAGGCACCTGCCCGGATAGCAGCGGACGCGGGTTCGATTCCCGCCTCAAGACCATAATTTTTCGAAATTCTTTTTCTAACCACCAAAATCTTAAAATTAAAATAGCAAATAGTACGACAGTACAATTATTATAATTTATGAATATGCACACTACCATACAATACAATGATACAAGCTGACCTGAATGAAGAATTCAACAATTTTCCATTTTTGAACCAATCTATTTTAGAATTGCTGGCCCCTTCTTTACAAATAAAAGTGTAATGGCCATTTTCTGCTATGGAAACAGAAACTGACATTGATGAACTTAGGTCACTGTCAATTTCTCGAACTGATGAGTTTTTATGACCTAAAACAACTTGAATTTTAATTTGATATTATCATAATATCAACATAAAATAATAAGATAATATCAACATACTCTACTTAATCACGCCTATCCTTGAAGGGGTAGGCAGAGTTGAATTAACGCCCACCAGAAATTTATTATCTAAAGACATTGAACTACTATTACTAGCGTACGTAGCGTTTACTTTATAACTCAATGTCTAAATACATTATTAATAAACAGTTTTACCAATGCTGATATTTTCTTTTAGGTTTGTATTTCGATATGTTTCCAAGTTTGATTTTTGAGCATATTGGGTAGGTTGGCATGAAACATCATACATTTTGAATATATAATACCATGTAATGATTTGAAGATATGAATGCTAAAACAACATCAAATAGGTCTTAAGTATACTGCACTTAATCAACTCTGAAACATTTTCTGAATTATTAACAAAAAAATATAAATGACACCATTGACACACGCCAAGCATTTTAGGCGCGTGTAAAGATCGACCGGCGCATTTTGTATGAATTTAATGAAAGCTACTATGAAGCTTCATACAAATTGTGACGGTCGCGTTCGCAGTGTTCGCACGCAACCGGCTACTAGAGTGCGTGCGATAAGTCTGCGCGTAGTCAAAATTGAAACTAAAATAATATCGTCTGCTATTTTGTTTGTCTAGAAACAAGTGTCCATGCTTTTTTTATTAGGTTAAATGTTCCTAAAAACAAGCCCTTTAGGAACTTTCTTTTCTTTTTTTTTTCTATTTTTGAAATATGGGTGTCTAAGATTTTAACTTATCTACGGGGTGCTTGGCGCGAATCGAGTGGTACAGTACCAGTAGGCCTATTCGCTAACTTTACTTTTACTTAGTGATGATCACCGAACTCTTTACTTAGCCATTACTGTTTACACAGGACAAGTGTCACATTAGCGTTATAGTAAAGTAGTAATGGATCAGCTGCTGTGTGGTGACGGCAGAATAGAATACAATTGTCAACACCCCAAAACTCTCCCGTGGGTGTCGTACAAGGCGACTAAGGATAAATCAGTGATGAGGAATGGGCAGCAGCGTTCCTCTTATACCTAACACCTAGCAATAGTACTGCGACATTTGTGCTCGATAAATGGCAGTAGGCTCGCCACCTATTACATGGGACCTAACATAATTGGCGAAACGTGGGTGCTAGTTCACCTCTGCCTACCCCTTCGGGGATATAGGCGTGATTTATATATGTATGTATGTAGTAATGGATCAGTAAATAGTTCAGTGATTATCACTCTTAAGTGTCAAAAAAAGTTAGCTAATAGGCCTACCGAGTGCTTGAAGGCAAAACGTAGTGTTATTAACACATAATACGATTCCGCTACGGTTTTCGGTTCTCCGACGGCCGATTCATCAATGGACTGTTCGCTGACAGGGCGATTCATCAATGGACTGTTCGCCGACAGGACGATTCATCAATGGACTGTTCGCCGACAGGACGATTCATCAATGGACTGTTCGCCGACAGGACAATTCATCAGTGGACTGTTCGCCAACAGGACGATAAGTCCTTAAGGAATATAAGTTTCTTACTACAGACTCTTATCCTACCTACCCTTATCCAATGTCCTTATTTATCAATTTCTGTAAATTATAACCAAAAGTAGATCTTGGTATACATTATTGAAATAGATAAATAAATTATTAAAAAAGAAAAATAAATAACTAGAATTATTGCAAAGATATTTCTTTATTGCAAAACAAATACAAAAAAAGAAACGAATAAATGAACACAACCTAGGTATATTTTTCATTTCCATAAATCAATAAGATTATTCCTATGTAGGTATACTTATTATATATATTCGAGATAATAAATTTTTGGTCACCCATCCTGTGACCAGCCTTAGCGAACATTGTTTAGTTTACACAATCGCAGGCCAAGCGCGCTATGCCACTGCGCTAGCGAGCTCCTCACTTAATCAAATAAGATACTGAGAAAAGAAGTAGAGGAGATAAATAATTATACCTACTTACATAGGAATAATCTTATTGATTTATGGAAATGAAAAATATACTAGGTTGTGTTCATTTATTTGATTCTTTTTTTGTATTTGTTTTGTAATAAAGAAATATCTTTGTAATAATTCTAGTTATTTATTTTTCTTTTTTAATAATAATTGTAGTTCTTACATTGTATTTCAATAATGTCTTGTTTTTCTCACCTATAACAATATTATCGAGAGGAGAGGTGAAATGTTGTATGTTTCACACGAGAACAAATTATTTTTGTCTCGTGCCTTTAAGTCAGCACTCGCCGCAAATAGTAGATTTTCCATCAAGTGCACAAAACGAATCATTTTTGTCCGAGACTTTTAGCAGCCCGAGCCGAAGGCGAGGGCTGATAGTAATGTCGAGGATAAAAATGGTTTTGTGGACGAGGTAGAAACTCTGCTTTTCACTTCGATTGCGAGGAAATAAAACAGTAGTTTATCATAACATTTCTTAAAATTCAAACTAAAACTAGTACAGTTTTGGATACCGAAGGAAAAGTTTTTCCCAGTGTTTCCCAGATTTTGTGCAGCCTATATCCTGCACAAATGAGCACTTTCAGAGCATGAGAAGTGAAAAAAATATTTTTGTTCACTTGTTGAACAATTAACTAATAAAATATATCCATACACACGCACCTTCGGATCGTCATACCAAAATCTGTTAAAATATTCCACTTATTCTACTTTTGGTTATTATTTACAGAAAAAGAATAAATAAGGGCACTGGATAAATAAGGCTAGGTAGGATAAGAGTCTGTAGTTAAGAAACATATAGGTTTATCGTCGTGTCGGAAAAACATTCTGTAGCTGAAAAGGCCTGTCGTCGAAAGTTACGTAAATAAAAAGTTCTGTCGGCGGAATATCCATAGGTGAAAAAGGTCTGTCGGGCAAACGGAAATAAGTGAATCGTCCTGTCGGCGAACAGTCCATTAATGAATCGTCCTGTCGGCGAACAGTCCACTGATGAATCGGCCGTCGGAGAACCGTAGCGGAATCACATAAAACTATTACTCATAAATACTCTTTGATGATGGCGGGGGCGGGGGACTAAAGCCCGTATTCTGAAACGACACTTGAACGTGAATCACGTTTTAAAACTAGATTTACATTCACCCTTTATTCTAGAACAATATTTAAATATCACTGCATTGATTTCTGTTTGTTACGTTTTATTCTGAAACGTCACTTGGACAACAATCGATAAGTATTTAAATCCAGATTTAAGCTGTGATCGCGCAAAACACATTGCCACGCTTGAGAAGTTATTAACCTTTAGTGCTATACCTTTTCGCATTTTATTAGAAGAATAGGGATGTCCCGACTTATATAATATATATTTTGAATCTAAATTTACGTAAGTCAAGCTTGATAGCCGTTTTGGAATAAAACACAAATTTAAGTAGGGATTCTATATTTAAGCAATAATCACTTGGCTGGAAGGATGGCTATTGCCGTACGCTAGAATACGGCAATCAGCCAGAGCATACATTTATTGACTTACCCCGTTATTCATATAACTCTGTTTTAATTAAAACACAGTTTTAACTTAATTACTGATCAGGGGGCCTATTATAATTTCTCCGAACGAAACTTGTCAATCGAGAAACGAGATTAAAACGAAACTTTGGAACTGACCCTACAACTGTACTCTAATACATGTTCGGATGCTTTAATGCTTTAATTGCTATAAATAGGGTACATAGTTTGCATTAGATTAGTTGTTCATCTTTACATGTGCTTAAGTCTATTTAGCCATTTTGAATACATACATACATACATAATTCACGCCTATATCCCCGAAGGGGTAGGCAGAGGTGAACTAGCACCCACGCTTCGCCAATTATGCTAGGTCCCATGTAATAGGTGGCGAGCCTATTGCCATTTATCGGGCACAAAAGTCGCAGTACTTTGCTAGGTAGTAGGTATAAGAGGAACGCTGCTGCCCATTCCCCATCACTGATTTATCCTTAGTCGCCTTGTACGACACCCACGGGAGAGATTTGGGGTGGTGACAATTGTATTCTACTCTGCCGTCACCACACGGCCATTTTGAATAGCATGCAAATATTAAGAAATAATATTAAATGTCAAATTTAATTAAGATCTTTGTTTGAATTTTTGTTAAATTCTTATATTCTAAGGGAAGGCAAAGGGTTTAGCCCATATAGCCATGTCTTTTGTATCTAGTCTAAACCATCGAAACGCGCCAAACTTTATTTTATTTTTTAATTCTTTTTCCATTTTAGAACGCAAGGGGACCTAGGCTATACAGTCACGCCTTCAGTATTTCCATAACATTGAAATGTTGGTGTAATAAAAATATTTGTCGCACCAATCCAACACAATAAATATCTAAAAATTCAATGACTCAAACAATGATCATAACATAATTGTTCCACACAACCATAATTTCGGCGAAAGAATTTTTTAGTATTTTATTATTATTCAAGAACACAGACACTTAATAATCTCGGAGTAATTTACTCCGAGTTAATAATACTATAAATAATTATTAAGAATATTGCAGCACCACTCCTTAATAGAACTTTGTACTAAGACAGGAAGATGACAGTCCCAAATCAAACTTAAAAATTTGAATCAAGCTTATCTGTAACGTGAAGATGCTATTTTTTTTTCTGTAGCGGAAAAGTCAAATCAAAAGTAATCAAAAAATCTTGGCGCTCTCATCTTCAAATTGAAATCAAATAAAAATCACTTCAACATGGCGGATAAATCAGAAAGTAAGTTAAATTAAATAATTAAAATAATATCTTTATTACAAAATAAGGCACTTACCATTTTTTAACATTCACGTTATTTAAAGAAATTTTATCCAAGCTATCTCAGCCGCACGCTCAACAAATTCGAATTTTTTGTATGCGAGTTCACAATTTGAAAAATTTTAAATTCTGAGACGAATTGTCACTGCAGTCTATCAAAATTTGAATTAGGTATAGAAATTGAATTTATTTAAAGGTTTTTGAAAAGATAATGGAAACATTCTTTGTCACTATTATTTGTCAGTATATTGTTATCTCTTCTATGTCTATAAGTTTGTTATAAATTGTTTTGAATTAATAACTTTTTCAGAGTTGCAAGATGGTGAAAATAATACTTTACAGTCTCAATTTAACATTAAAGATGAACCTATGGATATGGATTTACCAGAAGAGGATGAAGAACCTCCTGCATTTGGTCCAGCTGCACTTGGTCTCCACAGAGTGGGTACTAAGCTGCCTCCGAAACCAGCTCCAAGTGAACCAGTACAAAAGCTGAATGCCAGGGGCATGCCTGCACGAATAAGAAAAAAAAACAAATTTATATTTGTCGATGATTTTGTGAATACTTCACCACCAAGGCAGTCACCGAAGAGACCCCCAAAAATATTAAGCAAGACCCCTATTAAGTCGTCCAGTGCTAAAAAACAAAAATCTCCATCTAAGGTGCAAAGAAACATTGACAAGGATGAGAGAACAGAAAATCAATCTCCAGATCGTAAATCAGGACATCGTATTGGAATGAGATTAAGAAATCTTTTAAAACTACCAAAAGCACACAAATGGGTTTGTTTTGAGTATTTTTACAGCAATATAGATAAAGCACTTTTCGATGGAGAAAACGATTTTATGATATGTCTAAAAGAGTCCTTCCCTCAACTTGCAAACAGGAAACTTACCCAAGTGCAATGGGCAAAAATAAGAAGAATGATGGGTAAACCCAGAAGATGTTCTCAAGCATTTTTTGCTGAAGAAAGAAAGGAACTTGAAAGAAAAAGAAGGCTTATAAGGTATATTCAACAGAGAAAAACTGCCGATATATCCTTAAAAGATTTACCTAATGAAATACCCATGCAATTAGTGGTTGGTACAAAAGTTACAGCTAGACTACGAAAACCGCAAGATGGATTATTTACTGGTAGTATTAATGCTGTTGACACTTCAAATAATACATACAGAATTTCATTTGAACGGCCTAAATTAGGAACACATTCTGTACCTGATTTTGAAGTTTTATCAAATGATCCTCCGGACACAATCTGTCTTGCTAGCATGATAAAGTTTAGACCTCGTCAAATTATGCAAAATATATATAACTTGTACCAACCAACTACACCTACAAATAATAATACAAAAGGTGATCCTATGATAGGATGTTCCGATTTAAAAAAACAGTTGGAAACTGCAACCACAAATTATCCTTTACCTTTTATGGAACTAATTGTTAAATTAACTAAGATATTGCATGCAAAAAAAGGTAAAATAAATAGATTAAAGGAATTGAATAGTGAAGCTGAAAAAAGGAAGTGCTTTGGTCAAAAATTGTCTGATGATTTTGAACGAAAATATGCAGCCATTGTAATAGACCTTGAAAGAATGAATATGGACCTACAAGAGTACATAAACGAAATTCAATTACATTGTCAGCAAATTGCTCCAGGTCCTAGTTTAGCTGCCATGTTAGCTCCAACCCATTTAAGAGAAAAATGTAATGAAGAAGCAGTACTATTGGTAGCAAAGAATAATAAAGGTTCAGTGAAAGATGATACCTTGATTGAGCTTATAACAGACTTAACTTCCCTTATGTTACAAGTAAGAAGTTTGTCAGACTCTGATCAAAATGCATATGAATTGAGCATATTGCAAGGTACAATGGATCAAATAAAATTGAAACTACAACCACAGTATCATAAATTATTCCAAAACAATATTGAAGTACACATGCAAAAAATACAAATGGGATTAGGATACACATCCTCTAACAGTTATACATAAAGTGCAATATGTTAATAAATATTAATGATATGACTGATCTTAATGAAATCATCTAAACCTAATTTTAAATTATGATAATAGTTGATCAAATTGCTTTGCTATGTATAAAATTGTTTTTCAATGTGTAGTTTTATGAAAACCGACAATTCATACATACACTAATGTATCTGTCTTGTATTTAATATTAAGAGAGATTTTATTACATACTATTAACAATAAAATATATGTATTATCCCCCTAACTTGTTTTAGTATACATATAAACATTAGTTCACAAGAATTTTGTAAATTGAGTATAATTATAATTCCAGCAGTAATTAAATGCAACTTTTCTGAACATCTATTAAATGATTTGCCGTGTGGTGTATCTATTTGTGATATGTCTTATGTATACATGTTTCTGCAGATATACTAGTATATTACGATTTTCCAGTACAACCGCCATCCTGACGTCAGGATGGCGGTGGGTGGTGTATCTGTCGTGGCCAGATTGTCAGGCATGTCGTGGCACCGGCACGGCGACGGCACCGGCGTCGGGGCTTCGTTTTTCCGTTTTTCCACTGCGCCGGCGCCGGCCGGTGTCGCTGCCGGTTTACGCTTGGGTACACACGCACACGGCTACAATACATACACAATACACATGCAGCATGGCTATATATTTTTCATACATTTTTCTTTCCCCGGCAGCCGGGCCGATGTCGGACCGGTGAGTGGAGAAACGCCCTTTAGCTGTTCATATCGTTCAACGTTGTTTATTCATTGATCTGGCCAAACCATTATCATGATATGGTCAGTTTTAGCTGGCCATTTCATGAAATTGTGCCCGATAAATGGCAATAGGCTCGCCACCTATTACATGGGACTTGACATAATTGGCGAAACGCGGGTGCTGATTCACCTCTGCCTACCCCTTCGGGGATATAGGCGTGATTTATGTACGTATGTAAGTATTTCATGAAATGGTCGGCCACATTATGAAGTGATCAATTCTATGATCTGGCCACGACATACATATTATTATGCCGAAGTCAACTAGCATAATTTGCTATTCAAACAACAGCCTATCCTCTTCACTAAACAGTGCCGTTCAACTACGGGCCTGAATGATATGCAGCAGCCAGCCTGGCAAAATTCTTACTAAGTATTTACCGACATGGGTTATTAAGAACCAATTTTACTTGGTAAGTGACGATAAGGGCCATAGATGGAATCGAGTTTCAACTAGAACCCTCAATCATGGCGGGGTTGGCTATCTTATTATATTTTATTGTCGGAACACAATAATACTGATAACATTATTATTATGGCGACAGATTTTTGATAAGATGGTGGTAGCTAGGCGGACTTGAAAAAAGTTCTACAACCAACCAAACCGAGTACAAATTTGTACCCCCCCGGGGATCGAACCCGGGACCTCTGGATCTTAATTCCGATGAGCGATCAGTAGCGATAAAAACATACTTCATAATATACATACTAAGGTATGGCCAAAATTGCATTATGTTTGGTCGTGAATAGTGACTAGTCGGGTACGTCTTTTACTGTTCTGTACGGTACACTATAATGCGCTAATTATTGCCAAGACAGCAGTCAACTCAATTTACGTCGTATGGAAAAAACTACTTGCTTTAAGTATGACACACCATAAATTACGCGACTCTCACAACTCAAAAAATTACGCTAGTATTACCTCATATTGATTGTCTTAGAGGTGTGTCCTATTGCCCATTTGGACATGATTGCTGCATATTATCAATTGTTGGATAGGTGGGTACTACATTTAAATTGGTCAGATGGGATGGTCCCCGTTAATTACTTAACCAACATAATTTGGCTTCTTTGTAACTTTATGTAACCCAACAGACTTCTCAGAGATTTAAAATTAATCATACTTTTTATTGAGTTAATACAATGCTTATATCAATTGAAATGATAAATTAGAACAATTTAAATTTATTACAAAAGGAATGTTATTATGCTTATTATCAAATAATACCAAATATTAAATATACATTGCCAAAAAATGTAATTAAAATTTCATTTGATGAACATGAAACAAGTATATACAATGTTGATTATTTATAGTAATGAAAATTATGTTTTATATTTATCCAATGTAGCTAATAAGTCATCTGCCTCTTCTGAAGTCTTGACTCTTATTAATATTGGTGTTGGAGGAGGTTTTGAGTCAGGAGTTGGTATGCAAACCATCATAACATTATTTTTACCCATTCGTTGAGTGGGGATAGCAGATGATAGTATTAAATTCAATAGAATAGTACCCAGATTTGTATTTGCTCGAACAAGCAACTGATTTTTACCACTCTCTTCAACCTTTTTAATATATAGTGTAGCCACTCCCTTATCTACGAAATTTCCATCTTTTTTGACAAATATTTTGCATTTTGTGTCATACACACTGTTTTCTTCTACAACAGGAGTATATTCTACCTTTGGTGGTTCATCTTCTGCATTGGTTGCATTGTTACCTTCGGTGTCTGGATTTTGGATTTTCGAGTTGAAACTAAATGGGGGACTTGTCCCCAAGGAGAATGGTGTACTACCATTAGAATTTACAGTTGAGGTTGTGGAAAATAAGTTTGTTGTTTTAGTGCTTGATGGAGTCGAAGATATTCCAAAAGTAAAGCCAGTTTTAGTTGGTGCATTTGAAGTATCATTTGATTTTATTCCAAAAGAAAAAGTTGGTTTGTCCACTGGCATTGATTGGAGAGTTCCATATCCAGACAGCTTTGGAGTGTCTAATTTTGATGCTGGTGTTGCATTGCTTGAGAAACCTGAAAATCCTTTAGAGGATTTGTCTATGTCTGATTTCATGCATGTTTTGTCCAATTCAGGTTTCTTTATTTTACTCTCTGTATTGTTCCCATAGCATTCATCTTGCATCTCATTTAAATATTTTTCATAGTCTTTGAATATTGGTGATAATATACACAGTGGGGTTTCTTCAACATGTTTTTTAATCCAATCAGAAACTGATTCATTCAACCCTTTCAGTTTGGAAAAATATATTAATTCCTTTTCATCTTTTGCAGATCCTTTGCTTGTCTCTTGAAAATTGGATTTTGACACAGCTGGTGGTGATTCAATATTATTGAGTGATGTTCCAGAACTGAGCATAGGTTTGATTGGAGTAGATGTATTTGTTGTTGAAAATAATGATTTTCCAGTGTTGGTATTAGAAGATGACACTCCGAATAACGTAGACGACATTTTAGATCCAGTAACACTAGTAGTCTTTGTTGAATCAGTGTTTGTAGTTGTAGTATCAGCACTAGAAATAGGTTGGGTTTTTAAGGGGGAGCCTACTGTTGAATCTGCTTTAGAAGCAGTAAATATAGATGTGGAAGTTTGTGCACTTGTTAATGATGCACCAAATAAAGATGATGGTTGTGTAGAGAACCCAAATGTAGCTTTTGTATTAGGAGCTGATGTTCCTTCAGTTGATGATCCAAAGATTGCAGTATTTGAGTTGTTAGGTGAAAATGGTTTATTTGAAAATAGACTTGAAGTTACTGTAGTATCACTTTTACTAGCAGGTAAGGCTTTGTTACCATTTGTCAAATTTGCCAAAAAATCAAATGATGATGGTTGGCTTTTGTTAAAACCTCCAAAACCACTGAAAACTGCCTTTTTACCCTGGAAAAGAAAAATAATATTAGAACAATTAGATTCATAATTATTAATTATGTAACTAAAAAAATTCTGAATGTGAATGTAACATAAGACAGGAATTTGTTTTCTGTAAATTAATATTTGTATTTATAAGAATAAAGTTGTCCACCATTACTACAATAATGCATTAAAAATTATTTTCGAGAGCCGGCTTGGTCGAATGCTCAGATCACTGGGTATTGGCCCAGAGGTATTTTCCGTCATCTAGAATCCATAACATAAGTGCTTAGGCTACTTACCTAGATTATACGTATGAGTGTAAAAATATTTATTTTATAAAATAATCATTTATTTTATTTATTGAAAGTCCATCCCCTTAAGCACATAATGTATTGGTAAAAATGAATAAAATATGAAATAAACAACAAAGTGCAATTTCGAACTTTACCGTAGTAGCTACTTAAAACTCTTTTCACAAATTGACAGAATTATATTAGAAGAATTTAAGCTATATGGTGACGGCAGAGTAGAATACAATTGTCACCACCCCAAATCTCTCCCGTGGGTGTCGTACAAGGCGACTAAGGATAAATCAGTGATGCGGAATTGGCACCAGCGTTTCTTTTATACCATCTAGCTATGTACCTACTGCGACTTTTGTGCCCGATAAATGGCAATAGGCTAACCACCTATGGGGCCTAACATAACTGGCGAAACGTGGGAGCTAGTTCACCTCTGCCTACCCCTACAGGGATATAGGCGTGATTTATGTATGTATGTAATAATTTATAAAAATAACACAAAGCAGTGTCACTAGTTGCACTAACAATACTGCAAACAGTTTCATGCTATGGTAAACTGCTGCTTCGTTTTTATTATTTAGGTCTGAATAATATAAGGGAATATAGACACTAGATAACCTTAATCTTAGTGTACTAACCAGTACACTAAGATAACTCATGAATGGAACAGGACTCAAATTATTTATAATAAAGCATGATTTCCCTAGAAAAACTAATTTGTCATGAGATACCTCTTCACCGGTGGCATGAGATCGTCTTTTCGCGGTTCTGATAACACGCTTTTCTAAAACCTCTTTAGGTGCAGTTTTAAATGTGCCCATGTCTTCGTGTTCCGATGGATCATCTTGATCCCAGTTTTCATGATTTAATTCGGAGGTGGCCCCTCGTTTTGTTGACATATTGCTTAAATTTACTCTCGTGTGGAACCTATTCTATGATTTCCTTCCGCTTTTTTTAGTATTTGATTCAAATAACTTGGAATGGCTGCTGCAGTTTTATTTAAAACATGGTAATTGAAACCTTAATATATACTTTAAAAAGTATTACAGCAAAATTACATTGCACATTTACTTCAAAAATGTACCTATCTTCACTAAGTTTCCCCACTAACCACTATCGGTTCGGCTCTGTCTGTTCCTTTCCTTCAAATTCACAAATTCCTTCCCTTTTATTTCATTTTTTCATTCATCCAACCAAAGAGAATACAATACTACGTAAGCATCCAACAATAATTAGATTTTTTTTTAATTCTCCCTATATTTTACGGAAGGCAAAGGTTCAAGCACATATAGATATGTCTTTAGTGTATATTTTATCTGTAGACTTATGAAATAATGAGTGGGTGAGAGTGCTTGGCGGGCTTTCAATGGCGTCAGTCAAATTTTCAATCATTCAAAAATTGTTTCAGAGTGGACTTTGTGTAGTAAAAGTGGTGTTATTTTGATGCATAAGGATCCTTGTTGATGTTCAATTATAAAGAATCATTGAAATAAAAGTGTTGTGCCGTGTTTGACGTTGAGAATTTTATAGTGGTTTTCACCACCTCATCGGTTACCGTCATGAACTGTTACTATTTGAATCGCGCCAAGCACTCCTTAGATGCGTTAAAATGTGTTTCATCCATATTTTAATGTAAAATTCATTTCATGCATTAAGATTATTCATTAATTTCATACATTATTTTCATTCATTCATTTATCATTCATTCAAAATAAGAAAGTAAACGAAAGAATACAAAGACAGTTCCTAAAGGACTTGTATCCAGGAACGTTAAGTCAATAATTTTTTTCACTCATTTTATTTTTTATTTTGTTTAAAATTAAAAAAAATGAGTGGGTGAAATTATGAATGAAATGAATTTACGTTAAAATATGGGTGTCACACATTTTAACGTATCTAGGGAGTGCTTGGAGCGAATTTAATGATAACAGAGTTCATGATGGTGCCTGATGAAGTGGAAAAAAACCACTTTTCAAGTGTTTTTCACTACAACATCAAACACATCACAAGACTTGTTTTCAATGATTCTGTATAATTGCACATCAACGCGGATGCTTGTGCATCAAAATAACACCACTTTCACAGCACAAAATCCACTCTGAATTATCAAAAAAAATCTGACTGACACCTCAAAACGCGCCAAACACTCTCCTTATTATTGTATTCTCTTTGATTCTCTCAAACCCTCAGAACAATAACATTATGAGCTCAAACTCTTGTTTTTTTTCTTATGTTTTATCTTAAATTCTCCCTATATTTCAGGGAAAACAAAGAGTCTGGCCAATACAGCCATGTCCTTAGTGTATATTTTATCTGTAGTGTTATGAAATAATAAGTGGGTGAAATGTATGAATGAAATGAATTTACGTTAAAATATGGGTGTAAAAATATAGGGAGAAAGAAAAAAAAGGTGTGTTTGGCGTTTTTCAAAGGTGTCAGTCAAAATTTTTTTCGATAATTCTAAATGGTGTTACTTTGATGCACACGCATCCGTGTTGATGCGCAATTATGCAGAATCATTGATAATAAGTTTTGTGATGTGTTTGATGTTGTGATGAAAACCACTTATAAAGTGTTTTTGCCCAATTCCTCATGAACTCTGTTAGCATTCAATTCGCGCCAAGCACTCCCTAGGTGCGGTAAAATGTGTGAAACCTATATATTGAAACGTAAAATTCATTTCATTCATACATTTCACCCTCTTATTATTTCATATGACTACAGTTAAAATATACACTCAAGAAATGATGACTGTATGGGGGAGACCATTTGCTTTCCCTAAAATATAGGGAGAATTTAAAATACAAAATTCTATGGGGAGTCTATGGATTCTAAGTTTGAATGTGCGCGTCGGAAAAGTCCGCGCGTGGTCAATATTGGAACTAAAATTTCGTCTGCCACTTTGTGTGTCTAGGAGTGTCAATGTTAGCGAGCAGCGCTACCCCTCGCGCGCAGACTTATCTGCGCACAAATTCGCTCAAATGGATGGATTGGAGGATGGTATTTGTTTGTGGTTAAGTGTAGTGTATTATATACTCTTTGGTTAAGTGGTTTGATTTGAGTAAAGTTACATGTTCGTTTTAGTTATATTTACGTGAACTTTCAGCAATAACAATTTATGTAAAAGTTAACATTAATGAATTACGTAGGTATATTGTGTACCCTCAATAAAGCAGCGGTTGGCCCGTTTATTAAACATTTGTATATAGTACGATTAACCTACACACCGCAAGAACGCCGCCGCGAAAATGGCCAATGAACCTGTCGAAGAAAATAATGAAATTGTGAGTTTAACTAGCTTATTCTATACCTACATATACTACTTATGTCAGTGGGAGATCCTCGCATAACTCGGAAGATGCCCGTTGTAGAAAAAGCTTTTCGAATGCAAGACTCGAAGGCCCTCCAAGGTTTTCACCTTCCCCAAAAACCCGTTGGATGCGGTAAAGGTCTATCGGCCAACAGTCTAGGTCTAGAAAATATTACTTGACTGTGTGATAATCTAATATACACAAAAAAATCTCGTGTCACAGTGTTTGTTAATGAACTCCCCCGAAACGGCTAGACCGAATTATATGTAATTGTTTGTGTACATTTATTTGTTGTGCTGTATTTCACTGAATGTCCATAAATGGCTGTCTGCAGGATTGGGGCAATGAGAGACTCACCCGGGCACAGCGAGCTGTGGAATCTAACACATATGATGTGGATTCTTGGTCTTTACTAATAAGAGAAGCTCAAACGAGACCCATAAATGATGTTCGTTCCATGTACGAGAAACTTATAACATCGTTTCCGACTACAGGCCGCTATTGGAAAATTTACATTGAACAGGAGGTAAGACAAAATTTTGTTGGTAAACTTATTTTTATATTAATATTTCACTGAAAAATACTTCAAATTTATGCTTTATTATAGTCCTACAGCATGCTACATAAACAACCAACAAACAATTACATAAACTTATGCTTTAATAAATAATGTAATTACTTTTAACGCTAACATCAATACTCAGAGACGTCAATTAATGTTAATGAGTACTTAATTAAAAAAAATAATCATTTAAATCTAGACCTGGTAAGAATAGTGACTAGTTGTGAATTGAAAAAAAGCACTCTCTCTTCTCCTTTAATTTAAAGTCACATCTCTGAGTATGGCTATAAGAAAATCATCTACTAATTAAGAGCACTCAAAAGATGACATCTTTAATTTTTCAAACCCATGCAACCAAATTGATTACATATTATTGTCCCACTGCTCATGCACAGGTCTATGGTCTATGGTCAGATCCAACCATAGGGTTGGATCTGAATATAATTAACTCTGTTCCTCAATCATGGCACATATTCACACTTTTCATGATTAGTTTGTATTGTATATATTTTAAATTATAACCAAATTTATTATTAATTTCAGATGAAAGCAAGAAACTTTGAAAAAGTTGAAAAGGTTAGTATTTATTCCTAGTAAGTTTTAGATAGTAAGATTAAATATTATGACTGTGATATAATTTTACATACCTAACCAAGTGGATTGTTAAGAGGTTACTAGGACTGATACAGTAACCCACATAGTTATAAAAATAAATAAAGACTAGAAATATTAAAATGTAATGTTTTTTTTCGGTTAGGGTATCTGTGTTCAGACATGCTGGAGGTGACTTTATAAGACAACTTATACTTGCCAAGTTAAGCTTTTTTATATGTACCTAATTTATTGTTGATTGGAAGCCTGCTGTTGCCTATAAATTCATAATAATAAGGTTGAAAAATGTTTATACAGGTAACATAATAAATGCATACTATGAGCTTGTCGGGAGTAAAGGATAAATTTCATTTTAAACCAGTAATTTTAATTTTATTCTTCATCTAAAATTTTTTTAAAAGTTTTATGCTAAGGGTTACTGTGACCATGTTTATGTTCTAGTATATTTTTATATCAAAAATAAAAATGTCTGTAAGCTATTTATGGTCAATACCCAAGTGGAATATTTGTTTCCAAAGCTGTCTTCCCAGCTTATCAGAGCTGGGGGTTGGCACAGTACATATATTTCATCTTCCATTTATATCAGTGAGATGTCTTGAATAAGGTTTTGATTTGATCTTCCAATCAGTAAGCAGTTGATCTATATTAGACTCCATAATAAAGGCATTGTTGATTACGGTAGTTTGAAAATACCTTTGTATAATTTATTAAATAAGGTCACTTTCGACATGTATATTTTTATCCCTTGTGAAATCCCGTAAAAATTAGACACAAATGATATATCTTTCTTAGATCAATAAATGCAACATAATGGTGAATTTATGAAGAATAGCGAAAAGCACTCAAAGGTGTCCTGATTTTTATAGAAACAAAAACTGTTTCATTGGATTTTTCTAAAATCTTCATAACCAGGAGTTGAAACAGTTGATTTTGAACAAAAATGTTCTTTCCTTAATGCTATTATGGACCGAACAGTTTTGTTTTCAAGATCCGACTCAGCGCCGCGCTCTATGAACTTCGCGGCAGCATATCTCCCCTCGGGAGATGCCGTCCCCCTATGGGAGATGCCTGCTGTGGAGAAATTCTCTCAGGAAGTGCTCGACTGCAAGGCTTGAGGCGAGTTCTTCGCCTTCCCCAAATCCCGGTAGATGCTGTAAAGGCATCTCGGCCAATAACATAGGACCTTAAAAATACGTTTTATTTTTTCACTACATATATTGTCGCTAATAAGGAACGAATTCTGGGAAATATTTACATTATTTTTGGCAAGCTTAAGAAAAGAGCCCAGTTTTAACAAAATACTTTTTTATTTTACTTATCTGATTTGATTGCGAAGACTACACCAACCAAACGATGGAAACTGTTTTTAATACATAGCTGGATTTCAATACATACTGTACTACATGCAGCCTTCTATATTCTAAGCATGCATTACATGATTATATTTTTTCAAGAATCGTTTTATATCACCAATTGCATAAAAATATGCTGTCCTTTAAAATATTGCACCAACATTTATATGAAAAAAGCACTTAGCGAGGACGTTCGGTTATCAGTAAAGGATTGTGTTTAACCAGTACTTAATGTTTATTGTTTCGGTTACCATACCATCGTTGAAAAAATTTGTTTAGTCAGAGAATAAAGTATTGATTAAAAATGTGCCAGTTACAAAAATCAAGTTGTCTTATGTTTATGTTGTCTCCTGAAAATAACTTTTGCATACGCATATACCGCTTTATTTAAGGAAATTCAAGAAAATAATATTTTTTTTATTGTTATTCTATGTTAATAAATATGTTTGCCATGGAATTTTCATCATTCGGTATATGTATAAGTCATATTTACCTATGGTAAGTATATTACGAATATTTCAGTATATGTGTACCTACCTTATATCTAAGTGTGTGTGATCAGTGGTGTTGTGGTGTAAATAAAGCAGGAATTCACTACACGGACATACCCGCCAGACATGCCCGCGCTGATCTCATTTGTTACACATTAGGCAAACATCGCACAGAGTCAGACCTAATAAAGGCGGGCATGCCTCCAGACATGCCCGCCGGACCTAGATTGCGTAGATTTTTTCGCTAAATATTGAAGACTTGTCGAGCAATCAACTCCTCAACCAGGTTTTGTTGGGGCTTGGAGGTGTAGGCTACTCTCCTACATTTATTTAGTTTATTTATAATAATTACATATATTATTAAACTATTTATCATTGTATCTATATATTACACATAAAATAAATAATCACCTATACAACCTATTTATGTAACTGACGTGCACCCCGCGCCGCATCGCGTTGCCTAGCAACGAATCAACAAGTCTCGAAATTACACCACGACGCAAAGTGCACGTTGCATTCTCTTAAATATTAATTGTAAATTCTTTTTTAATGTAAATTGTGTATTTGTGTGTGTATATGTTATTCCTCTACTGAAGAACCAAAAATATAAGCTTTGGACTGTTATACTGTGAGTTGGATTATTCATTTACTTTTCACACACCAAAATACCAAATTTGTGACCCCGTAAATTTCCATATGGAGAATGCACAACGTCCACGCGTCACGTTCCTGGCCGATCGGATCAAAGAGTTAGCTGCTGCATCTACATCTGTTGTTAGCGTCAACCAGGCGACGTTTAACTCGACATTAAGCGACCTTGCCAAGGATATTGCCGAACTTCGAAGGCAATTTAGTAACTTGGCTGTGGAGAAAAATGGCAGACAACAGTCCCGCTCAACTGGCCGTACTCGTGACTCAAGCACATCATCGCCGAGGCAAAAACGATCGCAGTCTAGTTATCGCAAGTTTCCAGTATGCTGGTACCACAACAACTTCGGTGCTGATGCCCGCAAGTGCATCCGCCCTTGCGACTACAAAGCGGGAAACGCCACGGGCGATCAGTAATGGCGACTGACGATTGCCCTACATCTGCTGCTGGTCGCCTCTTCATTGTGGATCGAACTTCGAAGACGCAATTTCTAATCGACACCGGTAGCGATTTGTGTGTCTTCCCCCGTTCCATGCTGAGTGATCATCGTACCTGTACGGACTATAAGTTGTGTGCCGCAAACGGTTCTAGTATAAGTACTTATGGCTATGTGTATTTTAACTTAGATTTTGGCTTACGCAGAGTTTTTACCTGGCGTTTTGTTGTTGCCAATGTCACCAAGCCCATAATAGGCGTAGATTTTTTAAATCATTACAACCTTATTGTAGACATTCGCAACAAACGTCTTTTAGATAATACGACATCTGTTTCTGCTATTGCTAAGCTAGCTAATTGTAATTTGTATTCTGTCAAGGTATTCTGTCATGACTGGCGATTCGCATTTTCACAAATTGCTTGATGACTTTCCTGATATTACTCGACCCACTGGCATACACCGCATGGTACCACACAACACCGTTCACCACATCCGCACAACACCAGGTCCTCCGGTTTCCAGCACACCTCGTCGCTTAGCTCCGGATAAACTTAAAATAACCCAACAGGAGTTCCAGTCAATGATCGCCAGTGGAACTGCCAGACCTTCCGAGAGTCCTTGGTCTTCGCCGCTGCATCTGGTGCCAAAAAAGGACAACGGCTGGCGTCCTTGTGGTGATTACCGCATGCTCAACGCCCGAACCGTGCCTGACAGGTACCCGATTAAACATATACACGACTTCGCGCATAATTTGGTGGGATGTAAAGTGTTTAGCACGATCGATCTTTTGAAGGCATATAATCAGATACCTGTCAGTCCGGACGACATCCCGAAGACAGCGATTACTACCCCTTTCGGTCTGTACGAGTTCCCATTTATGACTTTTGGACTTCGAAATGCGGGTCAGACCTTTCAACGCTTCATGGACGAGATCACCAGAAGCCTAGATTTTGTCTATTGTTATATCGATGATATTCTGGTGTTCTCGAAGGATGAGTCTCAGCACGAGGAGCACCTGCGCCAAGTCTTCGGCAAGCTGCAGGAGTACGGTATGCTCATCAACGTTTCCAAGTGCGTCTTTGGGGCAAAGGAGGTAACTTTTTTAGGATATTCCATCTCACAAGACGGCTCTCGACCCTTGGATTCTAAGGTGAAGGTGATCAACGAATTTCCCATTCCCACCAGGGTACAACAACTTAAAGCTTTCCTTGGTATGATCAACTTTTACAGGCGTTTTCTTCCTAGAGCTGCCGCGATTCAAGCTCCATTACATGCATTGTTGACAGGTGCAGTCAAAGGCTCTCATCCAGTAACTTTGACAGGAGAAGCATTAGCAGCCTTCGATGCGTGTAAGAAGAGTCTTGCTGACGCTGCTTTGCTTGCCCACCCTGACTGTTCCGCCAAACTTGCCCTGGTGACTGATGCCTCCGATAGGGCTCTTGGCGCGGTCCTCCAACAGTATAAAGATGGTGCGTGGCAGCCCTTAGCATTCTTTTCCCGTAAGCTCAGCCCATCCCAGGTCAAATATTCTCCATACGATCGGGAACTGCTGGCGATTTATGAGGGAATCAAATATTTCAGGCACATGCTCGAGGCTCGGCATTTTATCGTCTATACTGACCATAAACCGATCAGTTTCGCTTTCCACGAAAGGAAAAAGAACTGCTCGCCACGGCAGTATAGACATCTCGACTTCATCTCCCAGTTCACCACCGACATCAGGCATATTTCCGGTAAGGATAACGTAGTTGCCGACACCTTATCTCGGATAGAAGAACTGGAATCGCCTGTCAGCCTTGAGGATGTAGCCAAGGGTCAATCATCCGACCCCGAACTTCAACAACTCTTTTCTGGTAGTTCTTCCCTGCGCCTCGAAAAACTTCAGGTACCTGGTAGTCGTATACCTCTGTACTGCGACGTAAGTACACCGACACCCAGGCCTTATATCCCAAAATTTTACCGTAGGCAAGTTTTTCGTAGTTTGCATTCACTCAGTCACCCAGGCACTACCACTTCTGCCAAGATCGTCGCAGAAAGATTTGTTTGGCCTGGGATGAGGAAAGATTGCCGGGAATGGGCTCGCGATTGTCTGGCATGTCAACGGGTCAAGGTGAATCGCCACGTCAGCGCTCCTCTTGGCAATTTCAATTTGCCCCGTGCACGTTTCATGCACATTCACATTGACCTTATTGGTCCTCTGCCGGTCTCTGAAGGGTATCGGTATTGTCTAACGGCTATTGACCGATTTACACGGTGGCCGGAAGCAGTACCGATAGCCGACATAACGGCAGAAACTGTCGCTAAGGCCCTTTTATCATCCTGGATCGCTCGATTCGGATGTCCTATTGACATAACCACAGACCGAGGTCGTCAATTTGAATCGGCTTTATTTCAGTGTTTGTCTAAGATATCCGGATTCGTGCACAAGCGGACGACAGCATACCATCCAGCGTGCAATGGTTTGGTGGAACGGTTCCACCGACAGCTAAAAGCCGCTATAGTTTGCCATAGTAATGACAGGTGGACAGAGGTCTTGCCATTAGTTTTGTTGGGCATCAGATCTTCTTTCAAGGAAGATTTACAATCATCTTCTGCGCACTTAGTTTACGGCGAATCACTTCGACTTCCAGGCGAGTTCTTCCACAACGCATCGGATGGTACTACCGACATATCGGATTTCTCTGCTCGTCTCAGGGCTATAATTCAAAATTTGCGCCCCACACCAGCATCTCACCACGGTCATCCTAAAACTTTCATTTTCAAAGACCTTGCTACCAGTGATTACGTCTTCCTTCGAGAAGATGCATCACGCGGTTCTCTTCAACCTGCATATTCAGGACCTCACAAGGTGTTAGTTAGGGGGGATAAAACGTTCAAAATCGTGTTGAAAGGCAAAGAGGTCACAGTGTCAATAGACCGCATCAAGCCTTCTTTCATACTGACTGATCACAACAACACCCATCATCCCTCACCTGATGTCCAAAGAAATTACATCACTCGTTCTGGACGTCGGGTTAAATTTCCTGATTTTTTATCGCCCTGACGGTCTTTGGAGGGGGGTGATGTAGGCTACTCTCCTACATTTATTTAGTTTATTTATAATAATTACATATATTATTAAACTATTTATCATTGTATCTATATATTACACATAAAATAAATAATCACCTATACAACCTATTTATGTAACTGACGTGCACCCCGCGCCGCATCGCGTTGCCTAGCAACGAATCAACAAGTCTCGAAATTACACCACGACGCGAAGTGCACGTTGCATTCTCTTAAATATTAATTGTAAATTCTTTTTTAATGTAAATTGTGTATTTGTGTGTGTATATGTTATTCCTCTACTGAAGAACCAAAAATATAAGCTTTGGACTGTTATACTGTGAGTTGGATTATTCATTTACTTTTCACACACCAAAATACCAAAGAGGGTTGATTGCTCGTGCGCGGTATATTTCGGTTTATGTGATTGGCGAATGGGTTGTGGGATTGTAGGTACCTATCTGGTGTATAATTTTTATTGAAGCTGCAATATCTTAACTCGTTGACAATTATGGGTTTCTCTACAGCCTACTTGTGCGCCGTTTTGCTAACGAGGCTTTGGACTCTGATTAGTGTCATCATGCCTATTTCAATAATACTTAATATTTAATATAATATTTTTGTATAATTAGTAAAATTACGTCATGATAAAAGCACCACCATGCAAGCTGTTCGAATAGTATTTTTATTTATTTATTTAACAATGTTTTAGTTTTAATATAAATATGCTATGAAATAAGATGACCGGATTGCGGACCAAGGACACGCCATACGTCACATCACACACTACGTTTGTAGGCACGTAGGTATAATTTGGATATACCGAATGCATTATACAAAAATAATGACAATGATATTTAAAAAAAAGACATATTTCTTAATGGAAAATAATAGCAGTTTATTGTGATAACATTGGTTTGTCCTCTTTCCTTTTTTGAACTGATAAGTATAGGAACATGAGTAAATGAGAATAAACATAAACACACACCTTGACAGTAGTTTAGTGTGATTTGGCAACTGATTATATTTTATTTCCTTTTTATAATTATAAAAGTTTCAATATCGTAAAACCAAGAAATATGTCAACCGGATTGCGCGTGCATAGTCTCGTCATTCTACAAACTGCCGCTGTGGGGAGTGGAGATCTCTCTCTACTCTTCCCTCTCGGCAAGAAAGTCGGCTTGTTTGTAGGTGGTCATAACATCCTACCAGAAAAGTGTAGTCTGTGTACTATGAATAATTTCTATTTACGTACTGAATACAGGTTGTAAGGGAAGTATAATTTCCCTCACGGGATAAAAGTCACAACAAAATCGATTAGTAGTCAAACAAACTACTTTCAGTTTGTAAGTTTTCTGTAACACAGAAAACTTACAAACTGGAAGTAGTTTGTTGTGTAGGTACCTAGGTATGGAAGAAAGAAGGAAGGAATGGAAGAAAGACATGGAATGTAAATGTAACGGTTCTAAATTACAGTCTTAATTAAATGAATTGGTCACAATTTGCTTACATGAATCGCTGTGGGTATAACAGCTGTTCCAGAGGTGCCTAATGAAGATCCTCAACATAGAGCTCTGGCGGCTGTATCTCAACTACGTGAAGGAAACTAAATGCATGCTTCCTACATACAAGTACGTATATTTTGTTATCGTTATGATTGACATACATACATAAATCACGTCTATTTATTAGGTAGGCAGAAGTGTATTGAACACCCACGTTTCGTCAATTATATTAGGTCCCACCCATGTAATAGGTGGCGACTATTGCCAACTATCGAGCATTTAAGTCGCAGTATAATGCTATCTACCAGGAGACTTTTTGATCACTGCAAAAATTTTTAGAATTCGTTCAGACCATCAAACTGAACAAATTTCACTATGGGAGCAACTCCAAATTCAAGAAAAAAATAACAGCTGTTTCATACATTTGGGTCAAGCAGGTATTATCATTTTGTACCATAAACGGTGCCTGGCCAACCAAGACAGTGTCTTGGTTGGCGAGCGGTTCGAAATTCTTTTTCTAACCACCAAAATCTTTATGCCATTAATTTTAAATAGGTACAAATTGTTTCAAAATAATCTTCTGAGTTGTGCCGTTTTTAAATTAAATGAACTATTATCTTATCCTATTATGTATTCTATCCTATCCTGTTATCTTAAAGGGAGAAGATGGCACAGGCATACGACTTCGCCCTAGACAAGATAGGGCTGGACATCCATGCGTACCCGATTTGGAACGATTACGTCACCTTTCTCAAGAGCGTGGACGCTGTTGGCTCTTATGCGGAGAACCAGAAGATATCCGCCGTTAGGAAGGTGAGGCATTTTCTTTAACTGATAAAGGGCTATGAAGCTAAGTTAGAAGGACTTATTAGGTAAATATATTTATCATTTTTTGTGAATTATTTTAATCAACTGAAAAATTACCAATGGTAACTCATAAATAATTGATTTTGTTATCATGCTACTGAAAAAGCAGACTGTTGACGTATTTTCATGTACTGATAAAGGGTTATGTAGCTGAGCTAGACGTTCTTATTTACTAAAGGTGTTTTTCATTTTTTTTTAAATTATTTACTGAAAAATTACAAATTTTAATTCTTAAATAACCGATTTTGTTATGTTATGTTACTGAAAAGCAGACCCATCATCGTGTCACAAATATTTTTAGTATTGACAAGAGTTGGTTTAATTTGCGCATTCGCATAGGTATAGCGCGTAGTCGCCTACCTACGCTCGTTATCAATCCGAGAGACTACCCAAATCACATTGCTGGAACATTTAAAAGTAGGAAAAATTTGTATTGCTTGCTGCAAATATTGTGTACGTCCCTTTATGACCCAATGCCAATCTCTACAAAAAAATAATTCTCCTGCATGTGCAATTGTGCACTATTATTAGTATCCTAGTTTAGATACTTAATAAATTTTAGTCAAAACACATTTTTCTCTGATTCTAGGTGTATCAACGTTCTGTAATTACGCCCATTATTGGTATTGAAACGCTATGGAAGGACTACATTGCGTTTGAACAGAGCATTAACACAATAATAGGTAAGGCAGCTTTTCAAAGTAATAATACTAAAGAACCAAAAGTTCATTTGTATTGTTTCTTTTGTGTTAACTTCATACACTGTTAATTAAAATTAAGCTAGAGCTTTGTGATAACCGAAGTAAATAAATTTACAGCTGAACGTATGGCGATGGAGCGCTCCCGCGAGTACATGAACGCCCGACGGGTCGCTAAGGAATTGGAGACTGTCACCAGGGGGTTGAACAGGAACATGCCCGCCACACCCCCCACCGTGGACAGGGAGGAGATGAAACAGGTAAATTGGCATAATAGTCGTTGGCAGTATCTTTGCTTTTCGTGGTTTCCAGAGAGTTTTTACGTTATTTTTTCGCTTGATGACGTCTGACTCGGTCTGACCGATATGTGTGGAAGAGGAAACAAACTGAGCCGGCGACACAGTGATTTGTACCTTAGTTTTACAGCTGGATAAGCCTGCTTGCAAACTCTTCGGGTATGTAGTTGGGGGGGCTTGCCCTCCACTTTTCGGGTGCCCAATGTGATCATACAGAGCAATCTCCCTTAGTCGAGTTTTACGACACTCCTGACTGACCCCGTAAGTCGATTTCAGGTGCTTTGGTCTATCCGTCACTCTCACACTTTGCTTTTATTCTTACTACCGCACTCAGAGACGTGTATTAACTTTAATGAGTACTTAATGCCATTTTTTTTTTAAATATAGACCATAGACCCGGCAAGAATAGCAACTAGTTTTGATTTATTTATTTATTTTATTTATTTATTTTAAGCAGTGCACATGTTGACTCACAGTTTCCCAAAACGTCAACATGCTAAATTACAAGAAAGTCAATACAAAATAATACATTTTCATATAAATCAAAGGAATACATAAAATAAACTCATAATTACTTACACAATTACAGTGTGTTCTAAAATCAGTACATATATTAAAAAAAATGTCAAATTAAATTTAAGTCAAAAAAAAAAAAAAAAACAGATAAGTCATCATGTCAAGTTCAATACATGATATTATAATTTATAAATATTATCAATATACATAAGAGCACTTCGACTTAGTTGTCCAAAGTTGTCAGCAAATAAGTCAATGTCATCGTTGTCAATAAGCATATCCCTAATGAGACGCAGAGCACGAATGGTGGGCGCCTGCGCAGCGTACCTGGTGCGCGTTGGAGGTACCCACAGAATACGCGGTCGCCTTCGCGGCGCTACCAAGCCCTCCTCATTCCAACCCAGACGATTGGGAACCAATAGCTTCACATTACTTAGAATCGTTGGGCTATCTATCTTGTTACGAATGATTGCCAGATAGTATATTATCGTCTGCGTAACCCTCCTAAGCCTTAGTGTATCTAAATCCACCATCCCAGATACAAATAAGGACGGATACAAATATGGGTAATAACCGTATGTCTTTTTATAAAGCCATCGTGCAAATTTACGTTGGATTCGTTCTATCATGAGTACATATTTTTCCTCACAGGGGTCCCAAATCATAGCACCATATTCAATTTTACTACGTACATATGCGTTGTAAAGTACCAAAGCAATACCCGATCCGTCAAACTGAGATGAAGTACGTATGACAAAACCAAGCATTTTGCTGGCTTTTTTACAAGCAGTAGTCACGTGGTTATGAAAGTCAAGTCTAGAGTCTAATATTAATCCTAAGTCACGAATTTCACTTACCCTTTCAATGGGTGCGTCGAGTAATTTGTAAACTACATTTAATGGGGATCGTCCACGCGTAAAAGTTATAATTTTACATTTACTATTATTAAATGAGAGGCGGTTAGAAGCACTCCACTTCATTACCGCATCTATGTCACGTTGCAACGCTTCAAAGTTTGATTTGTCATCTATACCTAGGCTTAATTTGAGGTCGTCCGCGAACAAAAGACAATTAGAAGTTGTAACACATTCGGGCAAGTCGTTGATGAAAATCAAGAAAAGCAATGGCCCTAGAGTACTCCCTTGACTCACCCCAGATCTTGTGTAATAATCTGTAGACACAAATTGGCCAACTCTAACAAATTGACGACGATCTCGTAAGTAGTTAGAAAAAAAATGAACTAGTTTTGGTGCAAAACCTATTTTAGCTAGTTTACTTAATAAGATGTCATTATCGACCATGTCAAATGCTTTTTTAAAGTCAAAATAGGCAGCATCCACCTGCCTACCAGCGTCTAACTCTGCATAAACGAAGTCCAAATGTGCCACGAGATTAGTAGTGGTAGATCGAGCATTACGAAAACCATGTTGGCTCTCATGTAAAAGATTCATGGTTTGCTTATTTATTTGCTGACATAACATTGTCTCAAATATTTTCGCAAAAACTGATAACACTGCAATAGGTCTAAAAGACGATACATCATTTCCACTATCAGTCTGAGGTACTGGGGTGACTCTAGAAACTTTCCAGATTTCTGGGTACTGTGAATAAGTAAGTATCAGGTTATACAGATACAGAAGCGGACTCTGTAATGCAGATATGCAGTCCTTTGCTAGGAAAACTGGGATACCATCAGGACCTCCCGATGATTTCGATTTAAGTCGTCTTATTGCGTTTTTTAGATTGGATTCATCGAATGTATTTACTGAGATACATGTGGCATTGGAGAACCCAAATGCGGATCGCACTGCAGCGACAGGGTCCAACAAAGGCAGCCCGTTATGATACACCGAACTGAAATAGTCTGCAAACGCATCGACAGCAGCTTGACCAACAACTTCAACATTGTTAGTCGAATAAATATTAATACGCTGCCGATCTTTTTTCCTATCCTTAATGTACTGCCAAAATTGGGCAGGATTGTCAATTATATTACGCTCAGTCAAATGTAGGTACTGCTTATATGCATTGTCAATTAATTCCTTAACGTGCCACCTATAATATTTGAACAACTCTTTGTTGAACTCTTTACCTTCAGCCTTATACCGTTTTAAGTGATAGTACTTTTTACGAATGTTACGTATAATATCACCATTGAACCATTTGGGATATATGTACATATGACTCGACCTATAATGAGACTTAGTTGGAACGTATTGGCTAATACAGTTATAAATACGATCGTAAAATAATGCAGCTGCACCGTCAATTTCTACTATATCATACATATCAGCCCAGTCCAAACAACTTAATGCAGAATAAAGACCCTCAAAGTCAGCTTTACGCCAGTCCCAGGTAGGGCTTGACCCTGGTCGTCGAATAGGGGGAGGAATGGACGATGACGGGTCGGCCGTGTCGCAGTAAAACTTTAACATCACCATTAGCGAAGGGTGATACGCATCAATAGGTACCAAAGGTTCAGTTCCCGCGGCTACTGTGACCAACTCTGGCCTAAAATCGCTCAACACCAGGTCCAACATACCACCATGCTTATTATACACGATATTATGCTGATACAGCCCACAATAATCACTGAAGGAATTAAAATTAAACTTTACATTTTTGCTACACGAATTTAAATTAAAATCACCTAATATTAAAACATTCAAGGAGGAATACGTATTTATAGCATTTTCAATGCACGTCAAGATGTCAAGATATTTTTGGTCACAATAATTAGGAGGCAAATATACAACACAACATACTGATGAGTAATTTTTTGACATTAAGTACTCATTCGCGTTATTTGACGTCTCTGAGTGCGGCAGTTAATGTATGAGAGACACGGTTAGACCAAAGCAACTGAAATCGGCTTACATAAATGGGGGGGGGGGCTGGTGTCAGTCAAGGCTGGCACATTCTACTTATTTTTTTCGCTTCCAGCCCAGCTAGATGACCACCGAAACACGATAATATGATATAGCTATTTATCGCTTTGAACTGTCAAAACTCCATAGATTTTTTACAGTTCAAAGCGATAAATGGCTTTATCATATCATTTTTCGGTGGTCATGCTAGCCGGGCAGGCCAGCTTTGGAGAAATACTTCTTCTTCTCCCTGCCCTGTTCCCAGTCTATGGGGTCGGCGCAGTATGTTTCCTCTTCCATTATTAGCAGTCAGAAGTCATCAAGCCATCCACTCCCTTTTGTATCATATCATCCATCACACTGTAAACGTGCTCGTGATGAATGAATGTATAGAAAAGAGACGGGACTAACCATGTCGAGAGATCAATGAACAGAGAGAGTGATTGGAATGACAACATTCCAATCCATTCTGCTCAAAGTTTTGGCTTAGTTTTTACAGCCGGTCGTCTGCCTGACACCAACCCTTCTTTAGCTTTGGAGAAATACAACAACACAATTTCATTCTATATCATAATTCCAGGTGGACTTGTGGAAAAAATACATAACATGGGAGCGCTCAAACCCGCTAAGGTCAGAGGACACCGCGCTGGTGGCGCGCCGGGTCATGTTCGCCATAGAGCAGTGCTTACTATGCTTAGCTCACCATCCCGACGTGTGGCATCAGGCAGCACAGTTTCTTGATCACTCGGCGAAACTGTTGCAGGAGAAGGGGGTGAGTCGGGAAACTTGTAACATGGGTATTTATTCAAAAGCACGTCAAACTACCACAAAATGGCAATATTTCTCAATCGATTTTGTGCTCTATTATTACCAAGTTAAGGTTGACAATCGATTGAAGAAATTTGACAGTTTTGGGTAGTCTGAAGTGCCGTTGACTGTACATGTAGGATACTCTTAGCTGGTCAAACCCCCGAATACAGAAACGCCAATCAAAGTTTGAGTCTTGCTTAACATTTAAATGTTGTCAAAATTTACGTTTTTCTATACAAATTCTGACCGGTAATGTCCACTTAACTTTTTAAGCAGTCCCCCAAATTTGATTAGCGTTTCTGTATTCGGGGGTTAGCCACTTATGACAGGTTTCAGGCAAAAGTGGTTTAGACCAACTAAGGCACCATGCTCACCTAACGTTGGTTAGGTTGAGATTTATTATATTAAAAATTATTAACCACTTTTTACTTATTTCAGGAAAAAGTAGTAGTAGTTTGACTGTATACAAAGAAATAACAAAGGCCAATCTGCCAACAATTTTTTATCCGTATTTTTAGTTTTTGTACTTTCTATGTGCACAACTGTTGTTGACTAGGTTGCACGTTGATCGCCATTTTAGGCTCCATTCCTACTAAACGTTAATGACTTTTTGAGTCCTACCTAATGTTAGTTGCATAGACCATTTTTTGCAATCTTCCTATGAACACTGCGTACATGCAGCTCTCTCTAAAATAAGCTTTATATAAATAGAATAGTGACGAAAATTGTATCAAAGTGTTGTGTTATATTTTTAATATTTATGTATTAGTTTCTATGTCACAAGCGCTTGCGTTGCTTACTTTTAGCTAGATGATAAATAAATAAATATGTATTATTTAATTTTTTTATATCTCAAACAAGGACTCGAATGCGGCGCGTCTTTTCTCCGACGAGGCCGCGGCGGTGTACGAGCGAGCCACCAGTGGCCCGCTTAAACAGTCGACCCTACTCCACTTCGCTCACGCCGATTACGAAGAGAGCAGGCTTCACTATAATAAGGTAAATACGTCAGAAACGTTCAAAATATCTCTAGATACTAGAATGTTAAAGGATATTTCATATTGGACGTCTCTCGTCTCGGAATACAATTGTCACCATCCCAAATCTCTCCCGTGGGTGTCGTACAAGGCGACTAAGGATAAATCAGTGATCAGGAATGGGTAGCAGCGTTCCTCTTATACCACCACTTATCAACCTAGCAATATACTGCGACTTTTGAGCCCGATAAATGGCAATAGGCTCGCCACCTATTACATGAGACCTAACATAATTGGCGAAGCATGGGTGCTAGTTCACCTCTGCCTACCGCTTCGGGGATATAGGCGTGATTTATGTGTGTGTGTGTGTCTCGTCTCGGAAGTAATGGTGGTGATATAACATTCACACACATCCGAACCACACACGACATCACTCCAGCTACACTACACAATTCACTGCTCACAACTGCACATCACACACACATACACACACGCAACACACATTTTGTTTATTTATAACTAAGTTAAATTTATAGTAATAGCGAATATTATATGAAATAAAACTTGTTTTTGCTTAAAAGGTGATCCCGGCCACTAATTATGTTACTTAAATTAAAAGATACCGAATAAATATTTATATTAGCCACGAGATTATTGTAGAAAATATAGAAAGTTATATAAGTGGCTGTTTTATAATTGTGTAAAATAGGTTCGTAAAGTAATTGACACGATCTAGTGACGTAGTTTATGCGGGACTGATTACTCAAATAAAACGAACCTAACTGGCCTCTAAATATTATTATAATTTAATAATGAATTATTTATTTCTACTTGTCTTAGGTGCACCAAGTTTACACTCGCTACTTGGATATGGAGGATATTGACCCGACCCTTGCATATGTGCAATACATGAAGTTCGCTCGTCGCGCCGAGGGAATTAAATCAGCCAGAACAGTGTTCAAGCGGGCCAGGGAGGATAGCAGGTAGCTATATAAATTATCTATATACTTATGTATAGATTTGTAAATTATTGTATGCATTTGAAATTGAAATTGAAAAAGCCGTGTGGTGACGGCAGAGTAGAATACAATTGTCACCACCTCAAATCTCTCCCGTGTTTGTCGTACAAGGCGACTAAGGATAAGTCAGCGATAAGTAATGGGCAGCAGCGTTCCTCTTATATCACCTAGCAATAGTACTGCGAGTTTTGTGCCCGATAAATGGCAATAGGCTCGCCACCTATTACATGGAACTTAACATAATTGGCGAAACGTGGGTGCTAGTTCACCTCTGCCTACCCCTTCGGGGATATAGGCGAGACTTATGTATGTATGTATGTATTTGAAATTAACAACTTTTAGGATAAGACTCGCGTATAATTAGATGTTTGGCATGTTTACTATTTACCCTTACGTTTCGATCACTTTACAGCGACCGTGGTCGAGAAGATGACAGGTGTCTTCATATAAAGTAATAGTCAACTACCGCCATAATACCTATTTTAGGTGGTCCGATTTAGATAAAACGGAGATCACAGTGTCTTTGGTTTTATACGCGAGTCTTATCCATTAAAGTTGTTTTATTTCAAATGTGTAGTGCTCGTGCAAATATAAGAGAACATTATGAATGAGTTGTAAGTTTATTTAATTATGGGCCTGTTTCACAATCGACAAGTAAGTTCTAAGTAGCTTACTTCGCAGATCATTTGACAGTTGTAATATGAAATATGTGTCAATTGAACTGCCCTAAGTATTGCTCTTCTAACCAGGTCCCACTACCACGTGTTCGTTGCGGCCGCGCTGATGGAATACTACTGCTCCAAAGACAAGAACATAGCTTTCAGAATATTCGAACTTGGCCTGAAGAAGTTCCCGCACATACCTGAATACGTATTGTGCTACATCGACTATTTGTCGCATTTGAACGGTAAATTATTTTTTTCTCTTTATTATTTTTTGGGACTTTTGCAAATATGATTACATGCCAGTCCCATTGTGACTGTTTGTTAGTATTTTAAGATGTAATAGCTAAGCTTTCCTCTACAAATTTATGCTCTCTGTGTCTCTACAAGCTCTGAATCGGTAAATTTATTTGCTTATTTTAGAGCCTGTTCAATCTATTTTGAGTACATTACTGGGTACCTGCCTAGCCTAGTCAAGTGGCAAAGAATACAACGTTTCTATCTAAAGAACGTCAATTAAGACAGCCACTCTTAGATTGACACGTCGGTCGCCATGGTGTTTTCTCAGTAATATGTCAGTTGCATACATTTTTATTCTATTCGTTCCATTCAATTTTGCATTATAAGTCAAATCTGTTTAGGGTGCAAATCAATTAAAAGAAAAAATATTGCCATGTAAAAAATATAATTATTAGACTATATTAATTTATCTTGTTTTCAGAGGACAACAACACTAGGGTACTGTTTGAAAGGGTGCTGTCTTCAGGCAGCTTGAAACCTGAGAGTTCCGTAGACATATGGAATAGGTTCTTGGAGTTCGAGTCCAACATTGGCGACCTTGTGTCCATCGTAAAAGTTGAAAAGAGACGACAAGCAGTGTTAGAGAAGGTATACAAAACTTATAAATTATATGGGTTAGTCAAAGTGCAATAAATGAGTCAATGGTTGCTTAGTCATCTGCACGTCTTTTAACTTCCAAAAACAAAGTGTAGTTAGTGATTATAAAAAATAGTGTAGAATTATTTTTGATTCATGTCGCAGTGGCTTAGAGCGCTCCGCGCGAGATTACATAAGTCAAGCAATGTTCACTAAGGCAGATGATTAGATGGGTGTCAAAAAATATATTATCTCTTGTTCCTCCGTGCTTCGGATAGCACATTAAGCCGTTGGTTCTTGCTGCAATTGGAGCCATTCATACCCACTAAACCGCTCTGGACCAGAGTAGTAAGTTATTCGCCTATATTATCCTATCGATAGGGAAGGCCTGTGCCCTAGTACATAAAAGGGCTGGTGAAGATGATGATGGGTAAAATCTGTTCCATCTAACTTGTCTTATTTGGTAAACAATCTTGGCACAACTTCTTAAATAAATCACCCATTTTAAAATAAAATAATAGTCAATAATCTATTACAATAAATCGTTATTATATAATGAAACCTATTGAATCTTTTCTATCAGTTGATTTTTCATGCTGCATTTTCAATAAAAAGGTGTGCCAGGATTGTTTACTAAATAGGACAAGTTAGATGGAACAGACTGTAGACAGGGGTACATTTACAGCCCATATTTGTGTGTGCAGTCAGCCAAATATTCCTCTGATTGACTGGTGACTGCACATCACAGTCAGAAACATTTTATGCTAATCAATTGAAGAGACAAGAACAATTGTTTTTAACTCTTGTTTTTGTTAACAGATCAAAGAGTTCGAAGGCAAGGAGACGGCGCAACTTGTTGACCGATACAAGTTCTTGGATTTGTACCCTTGCAGTATTGCTGAGTTGAAGTCCATCGGATACACAGAGGTAATGGACCAGGGTGGGGGAGAGATGAAGATTATGATACTTTTATTCACTGCTTAATAATATAAGTAATAAAGACTAGAGTTCACGCATTTAATATTTTTGTTGGTGTGATATTGTAAGCAGTGTGAGCGTAATATGTATTTCTTTCTTCTATTTCTCTTCGTCGTATACAGGGCGTCCCACGGCCATGCCACACGGAGGAAAAGTATATTAAATATTGAACGTAGGATATTTTACTAAAAAAAGACATCGTTTTATTTTTAATAATAAGTAGAACTGCATTCACAGATTTTTTAAAAATCGCCTACCTCAACCGGGAATCGAACCCGCCAAATGTGATAGAAAATTTACTTGTATTTTATAATAGCGTTTGAAAGGGCTACTCATAAGCATTATTTTTTCCTAAATAACCTAGCATATTAAATGAAACTAAGATCATAAAATTTTTCATTTTATTTAAAAAAAAAATAATTTATCAAATGCTCAAAATGTGATTCGTTCTGTTGTATACAAATTCTCACTCTTTTGATAATTTCTCTCCCTGTCGATTTACTTATTTTTGCATGGTGGATGTTTGAAATAATACGTCTAAGTTCATTTTGTAACTCCTGCACACTGTTGTACCGGTTCCTGTAAACTAAATCTTTTACATAACCCCATAAAAATCGTGTATCGCTTTATTATTTGGGTAGGTCTTTGAAATGATAATGTTAATTGTTGGAAGCATGCCCAAGTCATAGGAAATTTCCCTGAGCAAAATTTTAAATAAAATGAAAAATTTTATGATCTTCGTTTCATTTAATATGCTAGGTTATATAGGAAAAAATAATGCTTATGAGTAGCCCTTTCAAACGCTATTATAAAAAACAAGTAATTTTTCTATCACATTTGGCGGGTTCGATTCCCGGTTGAGGTAGGCGATTTTTAAAAAATCTGTGAATGCAGTTCTACTTATTATTAAAAATAAAACGATGTCTTCTTTTAGTAAAATATCCTACGTTCAATATTTAATATACTTTCCCTCCGTGTGGCATGGCCGTGGGACGCCCTGTATACTTGATTCAGAAAACTTATTTTAAATACATACATACATTAATCATGCTTATATTATCATGACGGCCGCCTTGGTCGAATGCTTAGATTGCTGGGTATTGGCCAAGAGGTCCCGGGTTCGAATCCTGGTAGGGGCAAACTTTGTTATGACCACAAATGTTTGTTTCCGAGTCATGGTAGTGTATATGTTTATGTAGTGTATTTTCAACATTTATATACATAATTATATTAAAAATATGTCCGTCATCTAGTATCCATAACACAAGTGCTTAGGCTACTTACTTTGGGCTAGATGATAGGTGTGATTGTAAAAATATTTATTTATTATTATTATTATATCCCCTAAGGGGTAGGCAGAGGTGAATTAACACCCACTTATCGCCAATTTAGCTAAGTCCCATGTAATAAGTGGCGAGCCTATTGCCATCTATCGGGCACATCAATCGCAGTATATTGCGAGATGGTACAAGAGGAATGCTGCTGCCCATTACTCATTGCTGTCTTTACACTTAGTCGCCTTGTACGACACCCACGGGAGAGATGGGGGTGGTGACAATTGTATTCTACTCTGCCGTCACCACACGGCTTAGAAAACTTATTTTAGTTAACTGTAAATCGTTTAATTTCCGTAAATCTCGTAAATTTGTAAAACACTACTTTTGAATTATAGGATGTTCCTAAGATGTCAATTGTTATATCATTATTAGGTAGCATCAATGTCGAATAAGTCATGGGCGCTGGGAGGACCTCTGGCGGGCATATCGCCGGAACTAGCAGCTGTTATACTTGGACAGAAGTAAGTAAACGATCCTACACCACTTTGCATGATTTAATAATATGTATAATCATTGTTGAGTGTCATTATTGGTTTTAATTTGTTGCAAACATCACATATTCAACACCGACCATGTTATAATTTTTATATTTTTTTATTTTCTCAGAGATAACGACCCAAACAAAGATATAGCTAGGCCGGACACCAATCAGATGATTCCCTACAAGCCTAAAGTCAATCCCCTGCCAGGTGAACATCCTATATCAGGTACGTGCAAACAAAAACATTTTAAAGGAGATTAATTTAATTTTGTAACTAGGTAGGATGCTAATTGAAATTATTGTATACGAACTCACCCTCTCACCTATGCCTACCCCTTCGGGTATACTGGGTGTAACAGAGACGTGTAGTCATATTTAAAGGGGTTATTCAGGCCATCAAACTGAACAACTTTCGCTAAGGGACTAAAATCGAAATCTCAGAAAAAAATATCTATATATAAAAACGATTTTTCTAGTTTGTTAGTTTACTCTTACAGACGTAATTGAATATTATTTTATTGGTTTTTATAAAATCATTCTAAAACAAAATGAAACCCTTTTATATTTATACTGGTGTATAAATATATATAATATATCCTGGTGTTTCAACCAAGGCGGAACATTCCCAATGCCGCCGGCCGTCGCCCATGCGTGTACTCTGATGCCGCCGCCGACGAGTTTCCGCGGCCCGTTCGTCGCCGTCGACCGCCTTATTCACCTCTTCAACAGGATCTCGCTACCTGATGCGCGTAAGTATAATAACAACAATCATTTGTATTTGCCTTGTGGTGACGGCAGAGTAGAATACAATTTTCACCACCCCCATCTCTCCCGTGGGTGTCGTACAAGGGGACAAAGGGTAAAGATATCAATGAGTAATGGGCTGCAGTATTCCTCTTGTACCATCTAGCAATATGCAATAGGCTCGCCACCTATTACATGGGACCTAGCTAAATTGGCGATAAGTGTGTGTTAATTCACCTCTGCCTATCCCTCAGGGGATATAGGCGTGATTTATGTATGTATGTATGTATATTTGTATTGTGTTCGATACCCAGGAGAATACAAATTTGTACTGTATTTGGTTAGTGGTATAACTTTTATTTTAATTCGCTGACGGTAGTAGCTAGACCGTCATATCAAAATCTGTCGCCATAGTAATAATGTTCACAGCCACTTTGTGGTTGAGGGTTCCAGGTGAATTTATAAAATGTAATTTAAATGTAATAAGTTCATAATTAAATCTTATTGTAAAAATAATAGTGTTCCTGTTCTAGAAATATATTATTATTCTTATGGAGTATTGTGATTTTTGGTGTGCTAGGTACTGCTGTACAATTATGTTTTCTTTCTTTTATTAGCACCTCCACCAACGCAAGAGAATGGCTGCGACACCAAACTTTTTGACCTGGCGCGCTCCGTGCACTGGATTGTTGACGACGACGGTATCACTACTACGGTCGCTAACAAGGTTTGCCTTTAATTTTTCGAACATTTATGTAATGTACAAATAAATGTTGCCGACTGAGTTTTGTATCAATCCTTTTTGATATGTTTTCTGTTTACTTTTTAATATTTTTTGATACTCGTTTTGTTTTTGATACTTGTCAGTTGTATTTTGTTACGTATATGATGAATACAGTCCGCTGCTAGAAAAAGAGTGTTTCTCTGTAGCCTTTGCCACCAGCCCCGTCTACATCGTTTACAAAAGGTGGAGGATGTTGCCGACTGAGTTTTGTATCAATCCTTTTTGATATGTTTTCTGTTTACTTTTTAATATTTTTTGATACTCGTTTTGTTTTTGATACTTGTCAGTTGTATTTTGTTACGTATATGATGAATACAGTCCGCTGCTATAAAAGGGTGTTTCTCTGTAGCCTTTGCCACCAGCCCCGTCTACATCGTTTACAAAAGCAACTGTTGAAAAAGACACAGTCTTTTGTTGATTCATCATCACCATCCTTTTTAATGTCCTAACAGCTGGGGGCACAAGCCTTCCTTGTGGATGGAAGAATATTAACGACTGCAGATGCAATCGGGACCAATGGCTTAACGTGCCTTTCGAAGCATGGACGTAATAATAAATGTTTGGCCACCCATCCAGTAGTGTACGCAATCGCAGGCCAAACGCGCTAAGCCACCGCGCTATCGAGCTCCTCTTTTGTCTATTAGACATTCGTAAACTATTTAAAAAAATAATCGTTTCCATATAGTACTAAGATTTATTTTAATACTTGTATCCAATTGTCTGTTCAGAGTCGCCGAAGGAAGGCTGGCGAGGACTCCGATGACGACGACTTGGGGATAGCCCCGCCCGTCAACGACATCTACAGACAGAGACAGCAGAAGAGAGTCAAGTAGAATTAACAAATTTATCGGTTTGTAATATTCCACTTCAGGCCATTTAGGAAACAAGTCTTTGGAATACCTAAGATTATTTTTTTTTACTTTCTGGCTGATGTAAATTTTTTATATAACCAATAATAAATATGTTTTTTTTAAATCTTTCAGTTAAGTATTTTTTTATTTATACAGACCCATTAATTTGTCTGTAAAGTAGATCGAGATAAAAAAGATTTTTATTGATGGTCTTATAATGAAAGTTTTAGTGTTTAGTTCGATGTGTCATGAAAAGCGTAGGTAGATAATTGCATTCTGTAAAAAAAAAAAATTTTTTAAATGCTTTAAATACGTATTAAGCATGTTTGTTACGAATGAAATAATTTTTTTATGAGGCACTTGGATTTGACAGGACGATCAATGTAATGAATATTTAGCCCTATTATTTCTATCTTGGGTCTAATAACCATTATTGTGTATGGCAGTATGGTATACAATTTTATAAACATAATAATGGTATACAGTTTTACGAATATTTACACTTAATTTTCGTAATATTATGTAGGAATCTATAATAATACAGGTCTATTTGAGTGTAACTATGAATTTAATAAATTTAAGATAAAACATTATTTTAATCTTTTATTTGTGTTAAAAATTCCTGCATTCAAGTGTGAAACAATGTTATCTGTGAACGATGAACTATCAGCCCGTCACTGATTGGGCATAAACCTTGCATTTGGATTGAAGAATGTAAGGAGAATGGACCATAACCTAACTACATTTATGAATAATGTTGAAAGCTTAGAAACGGCCTTCCACGCTGGTCTGCGAGCGAAGAATACATATATAAATTACGCCCATATCCCCAAAGGAAGCAGAGTGAATTAACACTAACGTTACGCCAATAATTACACATACATACATAAATAGGCGTGAATTATGTATGTATGTATGTACATACATAAATCACGCCTACATCCCCAAAGGGGTAGGCAGTGGTGAACTAGCACCCACGTTTCGCCAATTATGTTAGGTCCCATGTAATAGGTGGCGAGCCTATTGCCATTTATCGGGCACAAAAGTCGCAGTACATTGCAATTGCTAGGTGGTATAAGAGGAACGCTGCTGCCCATTCTTCATCATTGATTTATCCTTAGTTGCCTTGTACGATACCCACGGGAGAGATTTGGGGTGGTGACAATTGTATTCTACTCTGCCGTGACCACACGGTACGCCAATAATTAGATTAGGTCCTATGTAATAGGTGGCGTGTAGCGGTACATTGCAAGGTGGCGTAATAAATAAGTTTCCTTGAACACCTCGCTGTCACCACGGCACGCCCCATGTATACCATTATGCACCTTGGGCCATCGGAATGGTGGTGGATAAACCACTAACAGCATACTCTAAGAAAATTCGTGGCAGGCAAGCAGAAGGCAGTAAGGCAGGTTTTATCGTTACGCGTTAGCGCGCACGCTCATATTTGTAAGCGCGCGTTTACTGAAAAATGTCGCTGCTCAAGCGCGCAACTTTGAAAAGCAACTACTAAAACCCCACAGAACAGTCTCTTTCTCTGTTCTGTGACTAACCCCATAGGTACCTACATCTCCAAGCGCGCGCGCCCAGCGGCGTTTGCTCCTGTAGAAACGCGTAACGATAAAACCGCCAAAATCTGAGCAACAATGACTGGAGTGATTCCAATCGCTCTTCAAATTCATTGGTCTACCGGTTACCGACCGACTTATACTTTCATTCATCAACCAGTACTTTGCCGGTGTGATGTTTGGATGACATGTTTTTTTTTTATGTTAGACAGGGAAGCTTTTGCCTTTCATCTCACTTGAACCCTGTGCCTGAACCCACCCACAGAGGGGCTGGCTAATAAGTAAATAACATTATTATTACGGCAACAGATTTTGATATGATGGTGGTAGCTAGCCAGGCGGACTTGAAAGAAGCCCTACCACCAACCAAACCGAGTACAAATTTGTACCCCCCTGAGAATCGAACCAGGGACCCCTGGAAGTTGAAGAAGAAGAAGTGGGTGACCACGGACCACGGAGGCGGTTAAATTTTTTTATGTATGCGTGAATTGATTGATTACATCTGAAGAGTAAGCGCGATCTACCTATGCATGTCTGTTCTCTCCTGGGTTAAAAAGGTCGCGCCAGTACCTATTATAGTTATCTAATGAATCTTAGACAAATCAGTTGATTTTACACTGTTTCGCCATTGTATTTGTACACAATATATACACAATATCTAATAAAGGAAGAAGTGATGGATACACGAAGCACGCACTACCTTCAGTAGGACGGTCAGTATCAGTAGCGGGCCCGCTGCTGAAAGCTGTTCTCAGATACAAACTGAAGGTAAGCTGCGCTTTAGAGTCCGGCGAGATGGGAGCTGAACCCCGATTATGTACATAATACCTAAAGCAGGCCATTCACACAACAGACTTGCCTGTCGGGCAGTCCGCCAGGCAAGTCTGTCTCCACCACACATTACACAGACTCGCAGACAGGCCAGACCGCAGGCAGCCTGGTGTGACCATATGTGGTAGGATCCTGCCTATTTGGTAGGTTTTTAGCTATTGATTTTATGTACTGGGAGGTCTAGTTGACGTTTTAGAAACCTGGCAGGCAGTAGTGCAAATTTTATGGGATTTCACCTAGCATATTCTCAAATTCATTTGGCATTATTTGGCAATTGGAGCTTAAGACTTTGGCAGGATTTGTCAGTTTTCTACCTTAAATGAGGCAGGATCTGTAATTTAAAGTTGGTCACACTGTACACAGCACAGTAGACTCTTTGGTCGTCGTCAGCCGGCTTGGCTGCTACACGGCTATTAGTGTGTTACAATAACAATGGCAACGAAACGTAAAGAAACCATAATTGCTGCTACTACATTCATACTTTTAGATGAAAAGAAAAAGAAGAGAATTTGGTGCAAAGAATGGCTTTAAAAAAAGAAATGATTATAGTCACATTAATTTGTATAATCAATTAGAAATTGACGAAAGAGACCTATATAATTACTTGCGCATGACTCTTTTGAATCTTTTGAATTTTTATTAAATCTCATAGAGCCTAAATTTACGAGGCAAAATACTAGATATTTGTTTATCAAACGAGAAGTAACTTCTGAGTAGCTAACTTGGCAGACCATTTGACAGTTGTAATATTAAATTTTTGTCAATTGAACTGCCAAGTAAGGTACCCAGAACTTACTAGTCGATTTAGGGCCTGTTTCACAACCGACAAGTAAGTTCTGAATAGCTTACTTGGCAGATCATTTGACAGTTGAAATATGATATTTATGTCAATTGAACTGCCAAGTAAAGTACTCCGAACTTACTTGTCGATTGTGAAACAAGCACTTAGTAATGAAATTTTGATAAGCAGCATTTCGTGATTCCGTATTCATTTTTGGTCACCCATCCAATGACCGGCCTTAGCGAACATTGCTTAGTTTACGCAATCGCAGGCCAAGAACGTTATGCCATTGCGTTAGCGAGCTGCTCCTACTTAAATTTTTACTACTTATGAATAATATTATTTTATTAAAAACCTATACATTATATAGTAGGAATATTACGGACAGACACACACACACATTCCTCTCAGACACACAATTTCACCAACCGACACACACACCAATCCACCCAAACGCACCCACACATCCATACATTCACGTACGGACATGCTCCGCCCGCGCAGGCAAAATGAGGTCGCTCGGACTTGCCACAGGCAGTCTGCCGGACTGCGTGGCGGTCCCACACTAGACAGACATCGCGCAAACTGTGGCCTTGCCCGTCGGGCAGTCTGTCGAGCTGACTGTGGCGGCCATACACTAGACAAACTTCGCACAGACTTAATACAAACGAGGTCCGGCGGGCAGCCTGCAGGCATGTCTGTCGTGTGAATGGGGCCCATAAGCCTTTTTCAATCGCTTCGTTTACCTGTCACTCTCACACTTTGCGATTATTCTCAATGAATGAGAGTGACAGACGAAATCAATTGAAAGTAACCCCGCTGACTGAAGAGCAGTTTGACATTTCAGCTTTTGGCGAACCAGATAACAACGTTAGATAACTGGTTTTCGAGTATTTAAATCGTTTATAGAACAATTTTTCGTTAGCGTTTCCGTTTTAAAATCACACAAGCGATCGATCTATATGGATTGTAACAATATTCCCGCCAAAATATCTCAAGAACGAGCCGAGTGATATAGCCAGAGTGGAGTTCTCTGTCCCTTTTTCGTAATTGCCCCCCGACAAAAGCTGACATGACAATTTATTGTCATTAGAAGAGGACGAACAATTTCACTTCTATACATTCAGGCTCGTATTTTCGGCTCTAGTGCTCAGTCCTTGTTTTATACTACGTCCAAGTCTTTTTATTTCTTATATTGAAATACTATTAATTAGTTATTAATATTAATATTATCGGTGCTGTTTTCGTGTGCGATTATTTTTTAACAAATACATAATTAAAATAATTTGTCTGTTTTTTAAACCAAAAATCATAACATTAGCACAAGAGCGTAAATCGGAATTCAAATTCCGGGCCTAGCACGGGGACTTGGACAAATCTCTCTCCACCACTTGACAGTGTTTAAGTGTGTTTTGTCTCGGGATTTAGTGGGAGTTAGAGCGAGAAGAAAAGATTTTCTGTCCCCCGAAAGAGATGTGTCCACGTCCCGTGCTACGGGGGCTGTGATGCACTCTAAACGTAGTGTAATAAATACTCTTTGATGCACTCTACTTACCCCTATTCCCATCTCTTTCTTACACTTTTTGTAGAGTTTTTTAGCGTGAACTGAATTGTGTTTGTGCTAAGCTAATTTATTTGGATGAAATGAATTTGAATTTTATTTATGTCACAGATATCTCTTCAGTTTTTAATAAAGTGTGTGTTGTTGTTAAAGTAAAATATATTCACAATACTGTTATTTAATAGTTAATATTAACTACTTGTTGCGTAAAATAAATAAGGCTTCGAACTGTTTTGTGCTTCTATTGTATTACTTTAAATTTGTTTATAGTGCTTTTGATTACATTAACAAGTGTTTATCATAATTTCGTTATTGTTAAAAAATATTCTACACAAGACTATGGAAGTTTCTAATGAAATTAAAGAAGAAATACGAAGAACCCAATTGGACTTGAAAAATGCGATTCGAGTTCACCAGGTGCGTTTTATCCTAAATAAATCACTATCATTCAAGATTTTCTTACTCTTACTTTTTAAGTTATTTTGATGATACTTTGTTTTTGGTTTGGAAACTTTTGTACGAAAGTTAACTAACGATTATTGTTTTAGGTTTGGGTTGCGCGTCTTCAGGAAGATGAAAACGTACGTATCTTTTGAAAATTAAATATTTTTCTCAGATCATTGTCATTATTAGAGATATACACCTAATGTTATATTTGTAAGTTTACCTACCTATTTTTCTTTTCAGAATATACATCTAATATCTAAGGTAAAAGAAGCCGAAAAGGAAATAATTGCAATTGGTCAAGCACAAGTAAGTGCGAAATAATTATGTATAAATTTGCTATTAATCTTTTGTGTACTAGTACCATTGAATTAGTTGATGAAAAAAAAACCCATATTTTTTATGCCTAATTCAATATGCTTATCAACACTTATTATTAGATTGTAAACTAATTATTAATTTTTTAATATTGTATGTTTATCTTACAGAAATTAGTTGTTGATAGATTAAGAAAGGAATTGGAATTGTATCAACAACGGTTAAAATCCAGAAATAAGCAAATAAATATTGAAAATGATACTAGATATGTTGCTCAGCAGATAAGAGATCACCAGCTTCAATATCGCAACAGAAATCGCACTCTCCTGAAGCCGTCTGTGCTTAATGAAATTCATGTCAAATCTGAGAACAATGAAAATTTCAAAGATAACATATCAGACTCAGAAAGTGATTTGAAATTATCCAATGAAAAAGAAAATTCAAACCACAGTGAATCAGATGACAAAGATAAATATAGAAATTACTCTACCCATGAAAATAGAACCAATTTTTCAAATGCACTTAATAAATTTAAGGAACAATTTATGTAAGTTTACAGTTTATGTTATAGTAAGTGCGCTTATTCATTTTATTCTGATAAAAATCTTATTAAATCTAGTATAGGTAAATCAATCTGTAAATGGTTTGTCTTACCTTAAATGGCATTTAAGGTAAGGTAACATTTAAGGAAAGTTTTTCTTTATTTAGAGTTAATACAAAATCTTGGCAGCTTTATTGAAATGTTTTGTAATTATTTGAATACCTTGCAAAGGATAAAGAATATGATTTAAAAATATGATTTGTTTAGGGAAAAGAAACTACAAGAACAAGAATGGCAAGAACAGAGGTCTGATTCGGATTCATCACAGGGTGCGCAAAATTCTCCAACACCGTCACCACCACCGTTGCCAGAGCCAGGAGAACCAGTCAGTCAAGAGATTTTCATGAGGTATGGGCAATCTTGCACATTGTTTCACTGCTTTGCCATTCATACTACTAATATAATATTCTATACATAATGTAATTCCACTTTTAGGATTTAACAATCACTATGGATGTAAGGATGTTATAAACAAGACAATACTGCCAGCCTAATGAAAAACGTGTTAAAGGATTTCATTTAAATTTTTTTAAGTTTAATGTAAGATAGTACACAGTATCCACCTGTTTTATTTTAAAATTTGTACCAATAATTGTTTTTTAATCACATGTTATTTCAAATTACTGCATTTTTCACGAGGACAACTGAATAGATTATAATTATTTAGGCCTCTCAAATGTATAATCTAAATATAAGTAATCTTTATGGTCTTTTATTTGCAGACTTATCGGATTAATCACACCATCTCAAAAAGAAATCCTAGAAAAAAAACGTAGTGAACGACGCAAGAGGTCAACAACTAGTACAAATAGGAATGAATATTTGTATGGAAATTTTGAAATGATGCCAGTACGTTGAAAACAATTTAATAATTTGGTCGTCAGTTATTCACTCACTTAGGTACTAGTTTTGTAATATTTTCGTATGTTTGCAGAAAAGAAAAAAATATAATCAGTTTCCTTACCTACAAACTCATAGTGATCCGCCTCAAACTCGTTCAGCAAAGCTACGCAAACAGCAGGTATGATATTTGACTAACACCGACAGATGTTAATAGAACATAAAGTAGAAAGAAGAACCAGTTTTTTACAAGTTTTCTTTCCCTTGGTTTTTCACAGAACCAAAACAAATCTTCTCGGGAGGGTTCTCCTTCAGGGTCATCAACAGAAAACAAAAGTAAGTGTATTCCAAAAAAATTTATAAATTATAATTTTTATATAAAAATAAATACTTTTATTTTATACATACATAAACCGCGCCTGTATCCCCGTAGGGGTAGGCAGAGGTGAACTAGCACCCACGTTTCGCCAAATATGTCAAGTCCCATGTAATAGGTGGCGAGCCTATTGCTCATCTCTGATTTATCCTTAGTCGCCTTGTACGACACCCACGGGAGATATTTGGGGTGGTGACAATTGTTTTCTACTCTGCCGTCACCACACGGTTTTATTTGAACACTTAATAAAGAAACAAAAGTCAGTTACACTGATGCATGCTGTCTTTCAATAGTAGTATATTATTTAATTGAACATTAAAAAATTCAAAAAATGCAATTTCACATGAGTTCATATTTTTTTCTAATGTTTCTTTCTATGTTATCATCATAATATTATTGATTTGGCCCTGCACACGGAATCATATACATGTTGCGCAACATTTTGATGGTGTCAAGAGTTAAAGATACCGAAAGATAATTTCATTGTTAGGTAACCCTAGGTATATCAGATTCAATGATGTCTAAAGTTATCTTTGAAATATAAAATTTATTGGTAATGTTCATTCTCACAAAGAAGATCTTCTAGTTCCTTTGTGCTTTACTTTATTTATTTACAAAGAAAATGGTGGTTCGAAAAAGTTCGCGAAATTCATGATGCGGGAAACGGACCCGCGTCCTCTGCAATCCGGGCAGATGCCTATACCACGGCATACCGATATGTTAGTTAACTTGCCGAAATGTCTCTAACCTTTAAGGCCCTACGGTAAAAAAATAAGGGTTTTTCAAACGCATTTATCTCGTAATCTATTATAAGCAGGTATTTGATACTCAGAATTGTGTAAATTGGGCATATATGAAAGGGCGTGGAACAGTCCGTTACACGAATAAAAAACATTTCCTCGATAGAAAAAAATTCAAAGTTACCACTGATTATTAAAATTTTTCAATATTACAGTTAAACGGCTATTTGAAAGATGAGACTTGTATCAATGTAAAGTGTATATAATTTCCTAGGGATTGCTCGGCGATAATTTGAATAAAAACTGTTAATATAGTCACAGTTAATTGAAGTTTGATTTGGCGCTTACGTCAAATTTATTGAGTAGGGTACGCTGCGCTCTGTCTCGCTTTTGAGGCCGTGCGCACAATTCAGCTATCTCAATCAACTTCGTGCTACTAGCGCCACCACATCGATACAAATATTTTTTTCATCCCACCATCTCGGAAAAAGCGTTTTTGCTCTTCGATATCTGAGTGCAAAAGCCGTTTTTATCCTCTAGAGGATAAAGTAAATTTGAATTTAGAACATCGCGTGCAATGAGTTTGTGAATTCAAAACAGACCCTTTGCTTTCCCTAAAATATAGGGAGAAAAAAAAAATCATTATACCTAATTATTTCTACCTCCATGGTGCCGAAATTATCATGCAACCTATTTTAATTTAATGTTCTCTTATATTTGCAAGAGCACTACACATTTGAAATAAAACAACTTTTACGGATTAGACTCGCGTATATTTAGATGTTTGGCATTGTTATTTATGTCGGGATAAATAATAATGCCAAACATCTAAATATACGCGAGTCTAATCCGTAAAAGTTGTTCTATTTTAATTTGTTAAAAACGAACCTTCTTGATGTACTTTTTTTGTAATTTGCTTTGCGCGCGCCATTTTCTTTTCACGTCATAAATTTGTTAAAATCTAGGAGTTCCGTTGATGATGTGGATGTTGTGGGTGTGTCTGGGTGAATAGGTATTTTGTGGGTGTTTCTGGGTGAATGGGTGTTTTGTGGGTGTTTCTAGGTGAATGGGTGTTTTGTGGGTGTTTCTGGGTGAATGAGTGTTTTTGGGTGTGTCTGAGTGGATGGGTGTGTATTGCGGGTGTGAATCTTGTGGGTGTTTCTGGGTGGATGGGTGGGTGTTGTGGTTGTGTCTGGGTGTATGCTGTGGGCGTGTCTGGGTGGATGGATGTGTGCTGTGGATGTGTCTGAGTGGATGTTCTGGGTGTTTTTGGGTGGGTGTTGAGTGTGTTTGGGTTGATGGGAGGGTGTTGTGGAAGTTTCTGGGTGAAAACAGAAACTGTTGTGATTGTATTTTGCAATTTCCTCGTTGGGGGGGATGAAAAGTTACGTGTTGCACTGGAGTGCAAAGATTTTTCACCTTGTGCTCTTTTGATTCCCTCGCTAACGCTCAGGATTCTAATTTTTGAATCCTTCGCTAGCTCGGTCATCAAAATTGAGCACTCGGTTAAAAAACAACTTTGCACTCACGCACAACAAATAACTATTTCCGTAGGGCCTTAAGCCGGGTTTTCACAGTCCTAGTTCACTCGGACCGAGTGGGCTCGATTAACTACTCGCACGTCTCTGATTGGATGCCGCCGTCCGAGTGCGCTCGGATTACGTGTTTAAATGATACGAGTGTCTCTGAGTGAACTCGGTCCGAGCTAACTCGGACTGTGAAAACCCGGCTTTACACTTCACGTTGAAAGCCAACGGATACCCTCGCAATGTAGAAATAAATTTCTAACATCCTTATCAAGTAGGATTTTACAAATACCGTGCATTCGGTTTGGTTCGGTTTCAGCCGGGTTTGCTTTTTAATTATTATTTTTGATATTCATTTGAACTTAAGGTATTATAAATGTTAGAATAATTCATAAGAAAATTGTGGTTAGTTAAAAGTTTGTAAAATTTTAGTCTTGATGGGGGAATTTATTTATTTACTTACGTTTCGATGGTACTAACTTAACAGTGTATTAGAAATAATGGTTTGTATGCCGAATATAAACTCGATGGATCAGTTCAGTGTGTTCGTCCTGTGACTGCGAGATTAATCTAACGCTCCCAAATAGTTTTCGGATGGGTAAATAAATATATATTAAAAAAATATAAAAATCTGATCGTGATAGTGACATTTGAAAGCGACTGAAAGCTGGTAATTTGAGGGACCCTTTTGGACTTTTTTTTGGAGTGCTGGTCCCGACATTAATGTATGAAAGTGAAAGTTGGGTATGGGAATTGCATGAAAGCAGAATAAATGCAGAAGAAATTATAGCGTTGAGGAGCATGGCTGGGGTAAGGTGAGTGATTGTAGGTACAACAGTCACAACACTCTGCCAACCTCATAGAGGAGAAATCTGTGATTTATGTATGTATGTACAGCTTGGCAAAAAAAAGTTTGATGCGGTGACAGATGGAACTAATTTTTATTTGCATTAGATAGGTATCACTGATTTGCTGTCTAACTCTGTTAGTTCAATTATCAATTTTTTCGGTAACTTTGCGATTTATTTGTATTTTCATTTAGTAGCTTCAATTCAACGGTTATCTGACTAATAATGAATAAAAGAAAACAAGTGGCGCCCTCATTTTATCCAAACTCTTTTTGCCAAGCTGTATATGTAGTGTATGAATTTCCAGTGATCTAAATTTTAGCTTTATTATTGTTATTTCAGGTAGTTACATTGCCAAGCCGTCGTGGGCCTCATCTTTGCCCGCTGGTCTCACCGTCGAGCCAGTTTACTCACCCACCAAGAAAGTGTGCCATAGTTGCGGTAGAAATGGTAAGTATGAAGTTTAAGGCCTATCTCTAACGTAACCTTCTTTCCGTCCTTTCAGCGGAGTATGTTTCCATTTCCATTAATATCCTTGATAGCCTGATTTTTGATTCATATCATTTTCGGTGTGATGGACACATGGATGAATGAATGTATAAAAAAGAGACGGAAAGGACCATGTCGAGACCGATGAACGGAGAGAGTGATTGGGATGACAACATCCTGCTCAAAGGCTTAGGTTTTACAGTTGGCCGCCTACCTGATAACAATAATCTTTAAAATAACCATTGGTTAGTAAAAATCAATGCCAATGGCACGAAATTTATTAAGGCCCGAGTTCACCTACACGTAAAACAAGCGATTAAAAGATAACCGTCAGTTTTTGATATATCGCCCATACGGTAAAATGTCCAAAAGAGACGGTTAACTAATAATCGCCTATTTATGTGTTGGTGAACTCCTGCCTAAGTTTCGAATTGTAATCGTATCGAGAAAGCACTTTAAAACCAGAAAAAAGTAAAATTTTAAATCATTAATCAGGAAATTAAATAAGTAATATTTAATCATCATCATCACCAACCCTTTTAATGTCTCCATTGCTGGGGCACGGGCCTTCCTTATGGATGGAAGAATATAGGGAGACTGCTGGCCCAGTGCGGGTTGGTGGGTATTAACGACTCCAGATGCAGCCGGGACCAACGGCTTAACGTGCCTTCCGAAGCACGGAGGAACTCGAGATAATACATTTTTTGTTACCCATCCAATGACCGGCCTTAGCGAAATTGCTTAGTTTACGCAATCGCGGGCCAAGCGCGCTATGCCACTGCGCTAGCGAGCTATAGTAGTAATATTTCTATTGTAGTAATTATTATGAGAAGGGGAAGGCCTAGGCGGATCTTTCATAATCAAATTGAAAGTCTATTAAAAAAGGGCCAGGTCAAGAGTACCCGAAACCGACGAGCATGTATGAAGAGATTGATGAGATTGGATGAAGCAAAAGAAGTATGTAAGGATCGTAGCAAGTGGAAAGAAGTAATCTCTGCCTACCCCTGTGGGAGAAAGGCGTGACATATGTATGTATGTATGTAGTAATTATTATATATCGAATGTCAATTCGCCTCTGCCTACCACTTTAGGAATAAACGGGCGTAATTAATTTATTATTAAATAATTTATTTGTGTATTATTTTTCAGACGTGCCATCGCTATTGGTGTGGTGCGTGCCGTGTTCCCTGTGGCAGCACACCGGGTGTGGCGTGGACGGCCAGTGTTCCACGTGTCGCACACCTTTGCCAGAGCCTGCGTGTAGTAGTCCACATGCGAACCACGAGCCGGACACGCAGATGTATCGAGGTAACTGTTGAAAATTACAGGCAGCAATAAATATGCTAAATTACGTTTTTGTGTAGGTAATGTCTTAAGTCAATAGCAATAGAAGTCATACAAATATAGTTTTTTTCGTTATCAAACAGAATTCCTATCTTAATATTAGAAAGAAATTTACTATAACATGACTGTGTTTACCGTCTCATATAGCAGCTTTGTTGCGAAAGGTCTCCTAAGACCATTTTCGCGTATTGGATCTGGTAGCTGCCCTTAATGCCCTATTTCCACTTTCCACACTGTATAATCAATCACCCACGTGCGTTTATTTAGTTATTTACAAACATCAATAGGAAATTTTAATCTGCGCCTACTGGTAAAACCAATAATATTTCGGAAAGCTAAAACAATAAAGGTGAATAGATTTATCTTTGTATTTTCAATATTTTTCATATTAAAACATATTTAGAATATGTTTTTCTTCTACATAGAGTTTACTTCCCACTACATAGACAATATTCGATTCTGACATGATTCTCTCAACTTTTGAGAATGAAAGAGAAACACTTTTGTCAAATTAATCTTAGGTTTAGAGAACCATTGTCAGAATTGACCCTATTGTATTTTTTTATTACTCATTTCCAGACAAACTATTGGAGCGGAAACGTTTGCAAGAGAAAAACATAGAACTGTGCATAGAGCTGCGCAAGCTCGAAGCGAGGGCCGCCTCTCTGAAAGAGAACTTGGACGAGCACAACGCGGAGAAACGCCAACTGCTGGCCGACCAGATAAAGACACAGAGAAACCTACAGAAGTTGCTGGACTTCATCAGCCAGTTCAAGGAGACCTCCATCAGCATGCGGTCCACATCCATCAGTGAATCCGGCAGCGAGATCAGTAAAAGCAACGAGGATTGAAGTGTGAGTATATTGTGTGTTACCAGTCTATTTTTCCTTTCCGCCTTGTCAGTCCTGCTCGTAATTTGCCCTGCCCACTGCCACTTAAGGTCCGCAATTCGCTTCGGGCTATGTCGGTGACCTTCTCTTCCATGCTGGCATGGGAGCGAATATATAACAAGAATGTGCCAGCCCCGACTCATCCCATGGGTGTCGTGAAAGTCTACTGGCATGGGAGCGAAAATATAACTAGAATGTGCCAGCCCCGACTCATCCCATGGGTGTCGTGAAAGTCTACTAAGGGAAATTGCCCGGTGTATACCAATAAATACCTTGGGGCACCCGAATGGTGGGGGCCTAACCTAAGCCAAAACCTTGAGCAGTATGGGTTGGCATGTTGTCATCCCAATCATTCTCTTCGTTCATCGGTCTCTCGACATGGTCTTTTCCGTCTCTTTTCTATGCATTCATTCATCACTAACACCTTTACGGTGTGATGGATGATATGAATCAAAAGGGAGTGGATGGCTTGATGACGTCTGACCGATATGAATGGAAGAGGAAACATACTGCGCCGACCCCAGATAGACTGGGAACAGGACAGGGAGAGAAAGAAGAATGTCGGTGACCTTAGTTATCTCGCGCATCACATAATTCCTGATATGATCACGCAGGGAAGCGTGAAGGCGAGCATAGCCCTCTCCTTTGAGTGACCTTGAGCCTTCTTATAAGGCCCCATTGAAAGCTATATAACCAATGAGGCTCTGACGCTCCCAACCAAACCGTACTGGGCCAGCGTGGTGGGAAAAGGCCCAATACCCCCCCATGATGACGAGTGAAAATAAGTAATGAATTGGTTATTTTTGTTACAGTTGGCTGCGTTTATAAGTGTCTCTGTCTCTAGTCGGAACATAGCGGCGATGATTGAGGTTGTGTAGTACTGAACTGAACAATTGTAGAGGCAAGTAGTCAAAATTATTATAATGAAATTCGTGCCACTAGTTTATAATTATACAAATGAGATGAATTTACTTTACACTGAACAAAGGTAGCGTGATTTTGTATTTTTTATGTAAATTAAATTCAATGTTATAGCCAAGGTTGATGATGATGATTATGATCATTTCCAAAATGAGGTTATGTTCTGAGTTAAACTGTGTTTATATAGTCAGCCTAGTATATAATCAATTTGTTTCTTTGTTTAATTTTATTTAAAAATCAATATCTTGATGTGGTGACAAATCAACACTAAAGAAATAAGTAATATTCTCACGGTCACACTTTATGTAATTAAATTATGATTTTGCCAGAGAAGTAACATTCTAATTCTTTTTATATAGATAATATACCTAGTAAATTAATCATAAAAATATTTGCTGCAACAATATTTTGATTGGTTCATGACTTGCTACGATCCTTTTGTACTTCTTTCGCTTAATCTCATTATTGTCCTCATGCATGCCCGTCGGTTTCGGTTACTCTTGACCTGGGGGCCTACCGTTTAACTCGAGTGCTGATGATAGCTATATTGGAATGCACTGCTTACGGCTGTAGCAGCCATCCTGAATTTTTAGGTGGCTCGGATTTTGTGCCAAATTCATACAAAATCATTCGGTGATCATCCGTAACTATAGCTAATAGTTTAGGTACATTTAGTGCGAAATGACAGCATAAACTATAGCTTTTGCTTTAGCAATCGAGTTAGGCGGTAGGCCCCTGGCCTCTTTTTTTATTTTCAATTTGTTTATGATGGTTCCACCGAGGCCTTCCACTGCCGTTTACTCTATTCTATTCCGACATATAAAACCTTTTTTCATCCTTCTTTCACCAATCCTTTGTTTGTGACCAAGCCATGCGAGCACCCTTTTCTCAATTCTTGTCATTAAGTCATCCTTTAAACTACTTCTTTCTTCTCTCTTTTTCTTTTTCACCACACATAATATACCAGTAGCTACATTCACAACGTCATCTTTATAAACTTTCCATTATTTTCTATATCAGCTACTAGTTGTTGCTAAAAGTTGTTTCTGAAATTAAAATGAGGTTAAGGATTTATAGGTGTTGTTTAAATTTAAATGACTTTACCACAGTTGCTGTCTGTCATCTTTATATTGATATTTCAGAAAAGTGTTTTTAGTAAATTGACTCCAATACTTAAATGATATTAAATTCCAGCGTAAATTTTTATTTACTGTAATACTATATGTAGATCAATTACAAAGTTTTGTGTACAGTACTTGATTAATACAAAAAGTTGTTGCTATTTTTGATATGGTGATTTTGATCACTAGTTAATTAATAAAATAATCAAAGATATGTTTTTCTGTTACTCGTTCTGTGTTCAATAAACAAAATTGCTTAAAAAATGTATGTAATAAGAGTGATCATATCATCCACAATCATAATTTGATATTATGTTCATCAATTTGTTCTTATAAATTATCAATTTTATATGAAATTAACTATAGCCAAAAAAGTGTTCTGTATTGATTCCTAGATTAGAGTAAGTTGTATTTAGATATACTCTTTAATTATTAAAAATGTTCATATTTTCATAGTAAAAAGTAAAATGAATTCGTGTTTTAATTGTTCTCTGTGATAAGATTGATTTGTATTCAGTTAATATTTGTAAAAAATCGATGTAAATAAATGATTGAAATTGATCATTTTGTTAATTATTTACTTTCTGATCTTGTATTTTATTTTCATTGTTTTTAAATACACCATCACTGTTTAGTAAATTAACTGTTCAAGCCAATTCCAAAATTTTCTTTCCTTTTGAAACATCTTGTCGTATTTGTTCAATACTGCGTTCTAGTAAATGACATTCTAATTTAGAAAGGTCAGTATATCTCTGCATATTAGTAGCACCATTATGATTAATGTTGACGATTCCAGAAAAGTAACCTGTTCCAAAGTCATTGTTCTCAATGAAGGCGGCCACCTGGGCTGGGCGCCCATCGAGAGCATCAAGTACCGAACGAGTAAACATCAACGCTCCGTATGCTACCGATAAGGTTGGTGACCAACCTTTTTTGGCTTCCATGATGTTTTCGTCACATTTCCGAATTTTCGTCACAAACGCTTGAACCTCGTTCTCTGTCATTGAACGTGCTGGTTGTGCTTGAGATATCAAAGGTATTGCAGTTTTGCTCGACCTTCCACCAATGACGGGTACTTGACAATTTTGGAGAGGAAAATTATTTTCTAGCGCGTACAATGTTTGGGCTCTAAGATGGTCAATTGTCGCGATTCCAAATAACTTTCTAGGGTCATAGTCCCCGTTATTTCTCATTATTTCTGCTGCCATTGGCACTAGTACATTTATAGGCTCTGTGAGTATACCGACAATGGGTAAAGGGGATATTTTTGCGACATTGGTAGAAAGCATTTTGATGAACTCTGTGTTCGTTGCTAGCCAAGATTCTTTTGTAATACCCGGCCCACGAACTAACCCACCAGTAGCTATGACGACGTCTGAATCTTGCAGTGCTCTTTTTAAGGTTTCTTCTCCAACAAAACCTTTTAGAATACAATCCGCCGGGATATGAGATAAATCCATGATTACTCCAGGAGTTTGAACTTGGGTGTCGTGAACATGTAATCTTGTAATAGAAGGTTGAGCTCGTAGCATCATACATACTGTTTGTCCCACTTCACTTGCGCCACCAATAACGGCGACTCGGTATTTTCTAAAGGATGTAGTAATCGTTTTTGATTTGACTAGATTAAAAAGGTTTTTCGAAGTTTGCATTTTTTTGGATATTTTGTTTATTTGATTTCAACTGTAATTTTTAAGCTTTGTATCGTTGTCTGATTTTTGGTTTGGTCATACGGTTTGTCATAAAATCATTTTACACAAGTATCATAGACAATAACAAGGTTTTATGTTTGACGATAGTATCAAAGAGAATACAATACTACGTAAGATATAATTAAAATAGTGTTGTTATTTAACTGCGCTCGCTCAGTCACTTCTTCTACCAGTTCTAGATTATGCTGATGTCAGTTATCTGGATTTATCTGAAAACCAGCTAAATCGCTTAGAACGTTTGCAAAACTATTGCATAAGATTTATTTATGGCCTGAGGAAATTCGATCATATTTCGGAATATCGTAATAAGCTCAATTGGTTGCCGATTCGACACCGCCGAAACTTGCACATTGTGTCTTTGCTATACAATGTTCTATTTAATCCCTACTGTCCACTTTACCTCAAGGAACATTTTGTATTTTTAAATAACTTACATAATAAAAACCTGAGATCATCTGTAACTAAGTTTGTCGACAAATCATTTAAAGTTGAAGCTTCTCGTTTATGGAATGCATTACCAGTATCTATAAGGCGCGCTCAAACACTAGATTCGTTTAAATTGCGAGTGAGAGGACACTATATGTCGCTGGCTGCTGCTGAATCCTAATGCAGTCACAATTTATGCTTACTTGTGTGTAATATTTTTCTATATTGCTTCTAGAATAGTTATTAACTTGTTTATATATTAATTATATTGTATCTTATTAATACATTTATTATTAGTCGTAGTATTTATTATTAAAGTTATGTGCACCACAGCTGCCATATTATAATTAGATCACTATGTCCATCCCTAAGGTTGTCTGAAAGAGATCGCTCTTAGCGATAAGACCGCCTCTTGTGCTCCGTTGGTCATGTTACTTCCTGTATTATTATGTCCTTTAATTTGGTGTACAATATGTAATACAATATGTAAGTGTATTCTATTCTCTATTCTATTCTATTCTATTTAAAGGCTGTGATTGATTTCATGATAGTGTTATTTTATTATGCCTACATTACATTACATAGATATATATAGTCCAAGATCCCGGACGTTACTTATTTTCTCAATAATAAAATGTGTCAGATAACGTAGTGTTAGTGTTAGTATCCATACACTCAAGGCAAATACTAACACTACGTTATATATCTCACACATTTTATTAGTGAGAAAATAAGTAACGTCTGGGGGCACCGGGATCTTACTCTAATACTGTTTTTTAAAAAAAAAAATTATCGTAGCTATACCATTTTTTTACATTTGAAACATGCATGCAACACCAATTTATTATCATATTAATCAAAGAGTACAATGTATATACAGAATAAACGTGGTGTATTATATAACTCTTTGATACAGAATATTAATCTACGTCATTGTGACAGTAAAAAGTGAACCATAAAAATGCCAGCCTAATTTGATTAAAATTATTACGTTTTAAATAAAAATATACCCATAAAAATAACATGAAAAGGAGTGAAAATGTTTTCCCGGAAGGTAGTGTTATTACCGAGAATTAATTTAAATAGCTTCATATGCCATCAATACCGGCAAGTCCAAGTATCCATAGTAGGAGCAGCTAACCAAATTGGATCAAACCTAGCGTTGATTTTGATGCGAAATCCTAAAATAACACAACTTAATTTATACGATGACGATGAAAAAGTGAAAGGAATTGGTTTAGAATTGAGTTATATGAATAGAGGAACTCAGTTAGCGACATATGCAGGCGAGAATTTTTTGCCGTCTGCCCTAACATCATCTAACTTGATATTGATGGTTTCTAGAACATCTCGGAAATCAGGAACAGCTAGAGAGACAATGCTCTCTGCTAATGCACCTGCAGTTCAAAAAGTCTGCAGGGTAATAGCTGACCAAAATAGGGACGCATTTTTCGCAATCTCCACAAATCCCATAAATTCAATAATACCTTTTGCAAGTTCATTGATGATAAACTATGGAACTTACAATCCTAGTAAAATCTTTGGTATCACACACATAGACACAGCCAGAAGTCGAAACATTGTTGCGAACGCTTTAAAAGTGAATCCACACTGTTTACAAGTACCCGTCATTGGTGGCCATTCAGAGGAAACAATTATTCCGCTGTTTTCTAATATAACACCATCCAATCTTCCTATTGATTCTTTTCAAGCTGATACTTTAACAAGACTTGTAAGAAAAGCTGGTACTGAGGTATTGAATCATAAACACGGGGAAGAGTCGTCTGTTATGTGTATGGCTTGGTCCATAGCCGAATTTACTGATAAAATATTAGATGCATTGTGGGGCTATGAAGCCGTTGTCAATTGTTTTTCAGCAAATCCTTACTTTGGAACAAGATATTTTGCAGGCCCGGCCTTAGTTGGTCCGTTCGGTATCATCAAAGTATGTGGAAATCTGCCGATGACTGATTATGAAAGCACGCTTTTGGCTCGATCCATCGCTACAATAAACAAAGAGGTCTGTTTAGGTGAAAATTATGTTAATGTTATGGAGTCGGCAGGCAAACGTAGATAAACAACGATTACACGTTTATATCAAACATACGGTTTGTTTTATTTCTATATGGTTCATTTAAGTGCCATGGGAAGACTGATTTATTTAAAGTCAAGATGTAAATATTTGAAATAGAGATGAAGAGCTTTCAAGAACCAATCAAATATAACCCACTGCCAAAAATAACCAATCTGATATGACAAATCTCACAAGAGTAGTCTACTTTCGGAATAATGGGTGGGAAAATCCACGTAGGTGGCATCTCATTCAATACAACGGCATTAGTAGTGGTACAAGGGAACAAGATCAGAACCACGTATTGTGTGCGTAACCACGAATTCGTATCCTAACGACGACGGTTTAACTTTAACCCCCGAATACAGAAACGCCACTCAAAGTTTGAGACCTACTTAACATTTAATTATTGTCAAAATTGACGTATTTCCATACAAATTCTGACAGGTAATGTCCACTTAACTTGATAAGCAGTCCCCAAAATTTGAGTAGCGTTTCTGTATTCGGGGGTAAGACAATTTCCGGTAGGGTATAGTAAGTAGAACGACGGACGTTAGTGTCTTAACGACTATGTTGGAGCCTTCAAGACCGCCAATAGGTGTTAACTTGACGGAGGGTTAAAGGGTCGTGCGGTGATTACGGCATTGCCTGCCCCATTTGTTTAGTTCTACGAGACTGTTTGTGATTGCGTGCTACCTACCGATATGTTCTACTTATGTCGCCCACCTGTTAATGAAGCTGTAAGTACCTATTAAAGTCACTAGAAACAAATCTGTGTAGCAGATTCTTATTTTTTAAAGAACAAACAATTGATGCTTTAAGTGATTTGAAATTTAACTTTATGCATGTTGCTGTTGTAGGTAGGTGAAAAAATAAATAAATACCTAATTTCTAATGGTGCAAATTGTTAGTATATTTGTCAGCCATGCTTACAAATATACTAACAATTTGATGTTTGATGATTGATGTTTTTTGTACCTCCACATTTTTGCACAAAATAAAGCCTGTAATTCACAAAAAGAATTAGCCTTCTAGCAGGCTTAGTTTAGGAGTAATGGATCTCCGCAGTTTTAACGGCGCGGCCACGACTTTGATGTTCAATATTTCCTAAAATATTAAGCCTTTGATGTTTTTATTACCTCCACATTTTTTCACAAAATAAAACCTGTTATTCACAAAAAGAATTAGCCTTCTACGAGGTTTAGTTTAGGAGAACTGCGTGGCCGCGCAGTTCTCCGCGTTTCAACTGCGCGGCCACGTTCGAACCCGTGTAACTTCCGAACAGTCACTTGCACATTTTTTTGCTCTTGACCATTAGAATTTCACAATTTTGCACTAAATCATGATAAAATCGCTTTTCTTAATCTCCGTCGTGGCCGAGCAATCGAAACTGACACTTTTGAAGAAAGTTTAAAATTTCGTGTGTTAGTTCTATGGCATAAAAGTATGCTGGTCCGAAAATACCGTAGTAAGTCGGAATTTTGGACTTATGTACCTAACTATATTAAATCTTAGTACCTAACTAGGCACCTAAATATATTTATATGATATTTTGTAACTATATTTTAGTTGCAAAATAGAATACATACATACATAAATCACGCCTATATGCAGAGGCAGAGGTGAACTAGCACCCACGTTTCGCCAATTATGTTAGGTCTCATGTAATAGGTGGCGAGCCAATTGCCATTTATCGGGCACAAAAGTCGCAGCATTGCTAGGTGGTATAAGAGCAACGCTGCTGCCCATTCCTCATCACTGATTTATCCTTAGTCGCCTTGTACGGCACCCACGGGAGAGGTTTGTGACGATTGTATTTGGTGTATAAAAATTGGTTAGGTCTTAAAGCAGTGACTCTTTGCGAGCTCTTTGCGATTATAGGTGATTATTGTTATTAGGTACTTACCTACTTGGTATATAATATAGATAGGTCTATGTGGAAATTGATCCTCTTCACGGTTCGCGCGGCGCTAAGTCTGCGTCCCAGGGGTGTCGTCTGTCTGTGAAATTCTAAGAATAACGTAGGATTTTCCTAAATGTCCGCTAGTTTATTGCCTATATCTTACATTTAAAACCCCCAAAAATTGTAAATATTTTTCTAAAACTTAAAAAAAATAACAGCAGTAGGTACGTCGTCTTATTGTTCTGCTTGTCAATATAGGTATGTTAATTACTATAAATTTAAATAAAAAATTTATATTTTGTATAAAAGTCCTTAGTAACGATGGACTGTACGATAATAAGACGTAATGAAATAATAAGAATACAAAGAGTAGAAAATATGCAACGTGTAGGTACTTTTTTAATTCGCGTTTTAGGATAATATTTTATAAGATAAACATTTTTAAATCGATATCAAAACAGTGAGAGCATCTATTTTAAATACTTATTAACCAAAACACGTCTTAAAAACGTTTTTGTATTATGCTTTTAATAACTACAAAGAAGACAAAGGTTATGGTTTTTGAAAGGGATGAACAAATGACGAAGTGTGAAATTAAGATTGCGGGTGAGAATGTTGAACAAGTGAAAGAGTTTGTATATTTAGGATCTGTATTTACGAGAGATGGAAAGTGTGATAGTGATATTGAAAAGCGGGTGAAAGCTGGGAATATGGTAAACGGGGCTTTGCACACTTTTATGAACAGCCAAAGCGTGTCCAGAAAGGCTCGTATGGCTGTTCATAACGGAGTGCTGGTTCCGACATTAATGTATGGAAGCGAAAGTTGGGTATGGGAGAAGAAGCATGAAAGTAGAATAAATGCAGTAGAAATGAGAGCGTTGAGGAGCATGGCTGGAGTAAGGCTGAGCGACCGATTGTATAACAGTGTGATAAGAGAAAGGTGTGGTTTGAAAGAAGATGTAATGACAAGGATTGAGAAAGGGATGCTCGCATGGTTTGGTCACGTCGAAAGAATGGATGAAAGGAGAATGACAAAAAGGATTTACATGGCGAAAGTGAATGGAGAAATGGCAAGGGGAAGGCCTAGGCGGATCTTTCATAATCAAATTGAAAGTCTATTGAAAAAGGGCCAGGTCAAGAGTACCCGAAACCGACGGGCATGCATGAAGAGATTGATGAGATTGGATGAAGCGAAAGAAGTATGTAAGGATCGTAGCAAGTGGAAGGAAGTGATCTCTGCCTATCCCTGTGGGAGAAGGGCGTGACGTATGTATGTATGTATGTACAAAGAAAATATTATCCTGACCTGTTTTTCTTTCATACTTATTAATGTACAGAAAATGAATTAAATAATTTGAAATAATTCTTATTAAATTATCTTTGTTTTGACATTAATTTATTTTCATGCACGTCTTCAAAGTTGTGACTGGTAACAGGACATGGAAGGCGCGTATTTCCAGAGGAGCGCTGCGCCGTCGCCCGCCCACAAGTCGTTATCTCGACTTGTTTGCCGAACTTGCCGCGGCAAGAATTGCAAATGGCGATAATTCCAACTACGCCGATAAATCAGCAACAGCCGTTCGACTTTTTTCCCGGGGGTGCAGCTACGATTCCATTGTTGGTGATTGATCGAGCCTTACCCGTATTTAAAGTTTCTTTCTCGGCGAACATATGTTCCGGAGTTTTGAATCTTCAATAGGGTTGGATTGAAAGGCGCAAGTAAACGGAAATTTATCTTTTTCATCGCAAGTCTCTGATAGTATTCCAAACTGAATATTTCGATGCTTATGTTGTCGGTACTGGTTTGAGATCAATTAGTAAATGGTAAATTAAATTTATTTCGATTGTTGTTGTTCCTTACAATACATTACAAATGCCCGTCTAATGCTATAGCGACTTAACTAATATTTATGAAATATATTTTTCAATTAAACAATTTTTAAATTCAATACCCTGTGGAATACCAACATAGATTTTTCAACGGGTGTAACGAATTGAAAGTTAATGTAATTTAAAAAGCGTAACCGTGGCTTAAATCTACTTACGTGGGTTGTTTTGTAAAAAGTTCATGTAGATAATTATTCTGAACACACGTCTGTATTAGCCCTCTAGAGCTTAAAACAAAACGGCCGTAGACAGTTTTGGAAAGTGCTGCTTTAATTATTCAGCAATAGTTGCACAAATTGTGTCTTGATAAAGTTTCATCGTTTAAATCATTGCAATCACTAGAAGCTGACATATGAAATTACTGCCATTCATAAGAAAAGCTATATATTAAGCATTGATGACGCCCATGGGAGTCCCACGCCCGTAAGCGGCGATATGGCAATTTATAACCAGTGATAATAGCACCAGAGTGTGGTTTACGTAGATACATCTCAAAGCACTAATTGTCCATACGATTCGAATAATTTGTATTACCGACATAAAACATAAATATTTTGAACAATATGAGGTTTAAACTGAATCATTGCATAATTTAAAAATATCCTTACTATGACTGTAGTTTCTATTGCTCTATCCATTAATACTAGAGAAACTTATTTATAAAGCATAAAATCCCCTAGGTATGTGTCTGTATTTATTTATCCTGTAAAAAATATGTATTTTTACATTAACTCTAATGATATTCCCGATACCTAAGTAGGTATTGGAAAATTTTAATAATTTTGTAATAAGTAGGTAATACTCGAGAGCGATAAAGAAAATCTCGAGAACTCTTCATAATGCTGAGTGAAATATATCGTGTTGAACAAATAAGGAATTCATTTAATACAAGGTAAAAAATACATTTTATTGATTTCCTTTATTTAATTCTCTATGTGTTAAATTCGGTCAGGGTTATTACAAAAAAAAGGGTTTGACGTGTTTTGGTTAAGAAAAGAGTGTTAAAATCTGGTGTTTTCTCGCTTTTGTCAATAGTGTGTGACTGTGACAGCATCGGTTTAAAAACTTCTTAAATGAAACACATCATTATGACCAGACTTTTTAACGACCCCACTGCTGGGGCACAGGCCTTTCCTATGGATGGGAGAATATAGGTACAAAACACAAATAAACACTTATTCTATGCTAGAATGTTTAGTCCTATATTTATGTACCGGCTACATAAATATGGGACAAAACATTCTAGCTTTACTTAACATTCTAGATTATTTTGAGTCATGGCGCCTGAGTGTAAAGCTCACCCTGTAAACCGGATCAGTTATCTTATCACTAAGGGCTGATTTCACCGCAGAATTAAACGCGATCAGTTGAAGTTGACTCGGTTTATGCTCTAAACCAAGTTTGCATTAATCAAAACCAAGTATTATTAAACCCAGTTTCTATGAGAGACGGTGAAATCGGCCCTAAGTTGTATGAATCGTTATGGGCCAATTAGGCAAAAAAGAAAGTAGTCAAAACTTAAATGAATATTTTCCCCTTATTTCATTACGCATAAGTCCGTTATTACATAGAAACGGGTATTATTTTGCCAATAGAAAGATATTAGTAATAGCAAGAAAATCCAATCGCTAAAATATTCCATTCTATGAATTAATTACATATTTTTTTCTGTTTTTTTATTTTTAGAGCTGATAAAAAAAGGTTTTACAGACTAAAAATTATAAGGGCTAAATAATATTTTGTCACCACGTTGAAGGACACATTACGTGACTCCGTGTTTTAAATAATCGATTTAATTGAGCCAATGAACAATTTAATTAAAATTCTAAAGACGGGCGGCCGCGACTGTTGGATGAGCGGCGGCCGATGTTGTAGTCACTTTATGGGATTAGGAAATATTATATATGTCTGGTGTTATTTTATGTTAAGATTCGCGTCTGTCTTAATTAGTAGTTAGAGTACCTATTACATGGGACCTAACATAAATGGCGAAACGTGGGTGTTAATTAACCTCTGCCTACTGCGATTTACGTAGGTATGTAATTAGTAAAACGGGATTGATGTCATTGCAGAAATTGTTTTTTGTTTAATAGTTTATATGGTCTACTGCCGCACTCAGAGACGCCAATTAACTTTAATGAATATTTAATGTCAAAAATTTTCATTCAAATCTAGACCATAGACCCGGCAAAAGAGAGACTAGTTTTGAATTGTCATTTTTTGACGTTAAGTACTCATTAACGTTATTGGACGTCTCTGAGTGCGGCAGCTAGTCTTTCTATAAGTCTTCTTTATAAGTGTTTTTGGAATATCTAAGCACATAATAAATATAATGTATCCACACCCGAGTAGATTACTTTTAAGTAATATTCTATTATTTTTAATTAAAAATAGATGTCCAGAAGCATACAACACGAAAGTTGCGGGAAGCCGCTGGATGCGAGTATCGCAGGAATCGCGGGATCGATCGGTTTGAAAACGAATGGATGGCCTATGCCCAACAGTGGACGTCTCTCGTCGCACTTATAGGCTGTTCAAACATTTATAGAACAGTTTTAGTTCTGAAATGATGTGTTGTATTTCTTCACAAGCATTATTGTAAAGGATTATTTTATTAAAGTTTTATTTTAATTTGACAATTTAAAAATAAAAGCGTTTTTATCAGCCTGAAAAGTAAAAGTCTGATGTTAACTATTGACTGCAGCCTATATAAAAATATGCGATTATTAAAATGTCTGCTGTACAAATGAGCGAGGTGGAGCGCTTACAATGCAGGTATTTATGGTACGGGTTATTGAAGAGCTGACGAGGTATCATGTCGCTTCCCCTACGCTTTTATTATTGCCATTGGAAGCTTATTATAATTTTTCAAGTAGGTACAAGATTTATTGTTGACAAGCTCGCCGACGGAAAATGCCTTAAGTAAAAAGTTATTTACAAATTACTAATTTGGTGTTCTATAAATTATAACTTAGACTATAATCAGCAAATCAAGTAAAAACTTTTACAAAGAAATGGTCAGAAAAATTTAAAAGAATTATGAAATTATTACCAGGGCAATAATTTTTCGATATAAAGTAATATTAGACGCTGTACATTACACCACATAACTGCTTAAAACCGAATTTTTTTATCGATCACTGAAAAAGCGTCATCGAAAATACTAACGTTCTCAAATAAATACAAACTTGATAAACGTCTTTCTATTTCAGTCGGTTGGGTTAGCTTAGTATGGATATCAGTTAAATATAAGCCTTACCCTATTAAACTATCAGCGATCTCGTCAGGTCATTGAGCAATCCCGCAATAAGCACCCCAATATCTTGAGTGCTATAATTTCCCATAACACTTTTGGCCATAAATCGCGCGCAGTCATTGTGGTCATTATGCCCCCACAGAGGCGTCGCACGCATGCGTCACTTCTGATAGATAACCGAGATAGACCGTGATCGCGCACACGCGTGGCCGGCGCGTGCGACCATTTCACTGTGCCAGTGGACCTTTGAAGACATAGAAGCCTTTTTTAAATCCTGGCGTTATGCATTATAAATGTAGAACTTATATAGCTAGTATTCCTGTTTTTATAATTAAAACAATTTAGACAAAACAGACATTAAACAATTTAGAAAAATCAGACGTCATTTAGACAAACAACATAATAATTCGAAATTTTGAGTTCCTCGTCAGCGCCTAGTCATATAGTATACCTACATATTTTTTAATTTTTTCGAAAATTTATAAAAGGACGGAGCTGCATTCTATATTTTTTTGGTTTAATTTAATTTTCACATAAACATTTCTTTTTAAAGTGTGAACTCTAAACGTTGTCAGCTCTACGCCCGGGTGTGCACCGGAATGGGTGTAAGCGATCATTTAACGCACGTCACTATCTGACATCTGCGGGTGGCAGCGATCGGCAATATCGGAGTGCACAGCGCGGCAGGCAGCGGCACAAATCTGCGGTAATGCGGTTAATGACGGACGAAACGCTTTTGATATGCCTGCGAACAGACGTTTATGAAACGGACCCTGTTACGTCCACCAAATTGATTTCCATTGGTGGTTTCCAAAGGAGCTAATGGTGGCGGTGTAGTCGAAGCGTGTATAACACACACGGTGTCAATTTTGGGTGTTGACGGGTACAAATTGAAACACCGAACAGAGATTACTGCCGCACTCAGAGACGTCAATTAACTTTAATGAGTACTTAATGGCAATTTTTTTAATTTAAGGCCAGAATAGCGACTAGTATTCAATTGTCATTTTTTGACTTATAGTGCTAATTACGACGTTAATTGACGCCTCCGAGTGCGGCAGTTATAGACATTAGACATAGACTATAATAACATGTTTCAATATTTTATTTACAAATCAAGATTAGTTACCTAGTAGCCTCTGGTATTTTTAGTAATAGAGCAAAAATGCTAGGCAATATAACTTTATAGTCGTCATCAAGACACCGCAATTCCCGCATCACGTCCATAATTTTTGAAATTCTTTTTCTAACCACAAAAATCTTTGTCATAGTCGTCATTTTATATGAACCTACTGTTAAAGCTATTGAAGGATAGCATTAGCCTTATTTTCGACAAGAGACGTGTGCAGGCAATAGGAAGTAGCTATGCGGTACGCTAGATAAATCTATCAATGTGATTGCTCAATTTTCGTATTACAGAAATAATAAATAGTAGATTTTGTTCGTCGCATTACGCTTAGCTACATCGCACGTCTGTGTGAAAAAAGCAGCCTTATCAGGATTTACTCGATGGCCACTTAAGAAATATTTCAAAAAATATGGTATAAAAACTGAAATTTTCTCATCAGATTTCTACACCATTAAATTTTCATTTGAATGATTATGAAGAGTGTATTTCAAACGACAATTTTGTGATGTTTAATAAATAACTGGGATTATTTAAATAAATCTAGTGTTTTGTAGTTGGCTATGGTATGTTACAATTAGGATAGGTACGTTAGCTATTTTATGTATAACATCGTGTATTATAAATTTGTATGTTTTAAATTTACATTAATTATGCGGTAGCCATTAATCTTAAATTATGTACTTAATATTCACCTCGTTTTAGCGCATGTATGAAGTTCTCATAATATCGCAATAAAACAGCTTATTCTCATCAAAATAAGCCGACCTCATATTGCATTACAATGCATTTTTACCCCTAATCTTACTCCAGTGTTAATGTTAAATCGAGATTATGCTCCATTAAGTTTGTCGTTGAGGTTACGCCACAAAATAAATAAGGATTATTTTAACGACTGGTTAAGTGTCGTGAGAAAGACTTGCGTTAATAAAAAGAGATCAAGCGCGTTTTGTTTCCGAGCCGAGGGTGAATTTGTATTGTGGGTGTAAATGTTGAAACGTGCTATATATTCGGATTATTGTTATAATCGATGATTGATCGGTGCTATTGTAGCGACAGTATAATAATAATTATTGTATTCAACAACTAGTCGAGGATGTCAGTCCCTACAGTGAACTTAAAAAGTTAGTCATACTTTAATTAATAGATTCAATTAAATATAATTGAATTAAATTTAAAGGAAGAACACTAATTTAAAAATAAATTTAAAAAAATCTTTGATCCAATGTATAAATTCATTCACGCCTATTATATTTTAATAAAAACTATACTATTACATCTTGTAATGAAATCAGTTCTAAGAGAGCAGTTAAAAAAGAAAGACCTCTACAAATAAAGAAAAAACTGACAAAAGCCAACAAGGTTATAGCCGTCTATCGGGCACATATTTTGCAGTTTAATTGATAGGTTGTATAAAAGGATTCTTTATACGGGTTTAATGCTTAGCCGCCTTGTACAACTCCCGTGGGAGAGATTGGTGATGGTGACCATTGTATCCTGTTTTGCTGCCACCGCACAGCATATTGTTGGACAAAAGAATTATTAGAGATTAAAATCTATGGGCTTTGATGACCTATATTTAGAAGAAAATCTTATTTTGCATACTTGTCACGATGCTGCCTAGGTATTACAGTTAAATCTAACTTTGACGCGCGGTTTACACATTTACGTACGCTTTCTAGGATATACGGACATGGAATATTATTAAGTAGGTACGTGTTAATATACAAATGAATATAAGCCACAAAATCCTAATCCTTACTGAGCAATTAGAAGTAAGTTTCTTGTACGCAGCTTCTGTTGTTTGGTTTCAAGATTGAACTCAAGTATTTTAGCACTCATTTCGGTCCCGAGCAAACGGTACAACGCTCCTTAGTACGTTCGCAATTCATTATTTTTAATGAGCCGGACATTATCTCGGGACCTAGATGTGAATGCGAAATATTAAGCACTCTGGTCTCTCTTTGGTTAGAGGACATTAATCTTAGATCGCACTTATCATTTAATTAGATCCGTGTGGAGCGCCCTTGCGGCTTCAATTTTATTTTATAACGTCATACACACGTCCCTCCCTTGCTAACTGTGCTGCAAATATGTTTTTTTCATGCAACACAATTTGCTTATGAGCAGACGAGACTTTACGCCTTTGTAATAGGACCCAAATTGGAGTGTAGCGTTGGTTGTGCAACGGCAGCCGAGTTTGCCCCAATAGCTGCCAGGCGTCCCTACTGTTTCGTCGGACGTATTCTATTCGCTGCTGGCCAGTTTGATGTAGCAAATTAATAGGGCTGTGCCAATGGTTATGTTGCTTTGATGTTAAAAATACGGAGCTCACTTTTACACAACTATTTAATGCAAATAATTATGTCTCAAATATTCAATAATTTTCCATTAATAGATACTTATAATGTTTCACCTTTACATTGTAATTTATTTAAGATCATAGTTTATTAGGGACTTTGATATTGAGTTACTGTGACCTTGCATAAAACAACGATGCTCCTAAATATTTGTCTTTTTCTAAGTAATTTACAACATCACACTTTGAGTTTTATAGAATTTGCAATTCTTAATATAAAACATTTTACCATAAAAAAAGTGGAAAAAAGTCAAGTACGCTAGTGGTTGCCGCGTGGTGACGGCAGAGTAGAATACAATTGTCACCACCCCAAATCTCTGCCGTGGGTGTCGTGCAAGTCGACTAAGGATAAATCAATGATGAGGAATGGGCAGCAGCGTTCCTCTTATACCACCTACCAATAGCAATGCACTGCGACTTTTGTGCCCGATAAATGGCAATAGGCTCGCCCCCTATTACATGGGACCTAACATAATTGGCGAAACGTGGGTGCTAGTTCACCTCTGCCTACCCCTTCGGGGATATAGGCGTGATTGATGTATGTATGTATGTACGCTAGTGGTGCGTAATAGTATATGAACAGCCCCTCTAGCCAAGTGGCCAATCTATGAAACGCATAAAATACATAATGTATGAAACTGACTTATTACAGGGAAAACAATACGTTAGTTTCATACTTTTGTTTTCTATGCGTTAGAATTTGGCTGGGCCCTCAGAGTGTCTCATAACAGTTATAGTTGTTTGATTGATACTTCTTTAATTGGATTAAAAAAACTGTTTGAATCGCAACAGAGACAACCCTACATGCGTAACAAAAATGCATTACGTCTTGCGCATCCCCGCCGGATATTAAGCCCCAAACTTAATCACGTCCCTCTCGGCTTACAATTAAACAGTCGAAAAAATAGACCATCTCATTACGTGCATAGCATTCCCACGAAGCAGTTTTTCCCTTTTTATTTTAAACAATTAACTCCGTGAAGTAACGTGTTCACGCCGCATAATTTCTTCTCCATTCATAGATAGTTCCATTATTAAAATTGAATACGATCCCCTGTATGGTACGCGACTTAAATGCATTAATTTATCCATTGAACTTTCATACTTTATGATTCGGTTTGCAACTGCTCTAGACTGGCAAAAAACTTCTTATTGGGGAATATGTGCCGATTGCTTCATGTTTTTATTTCTGTATAAGCAGAGCGATATGTAAACTTATGTTAAAATAAAAATATTTACTATATAAAATATACCATATAAACTTTTAAGAAAAATGTCGGTAATATATTTTTAAAATCTTTTCTAGAATTAAATATATTGCGTAAACTAAGCTTTGTTTGATAAGATGGGTGATCAAAAAATACATTATCTCGAGTTGCTCCGTGCTTCAGAACGTACTTTAAGCCATTGGTCCTGGCAACTTACACAGTTGTTAATACCCACGGATCTGCACCGAGACAGTGTGGCGAGTTTTCACTACTTATATTCGATCCATACAGAAGATCTATGACCCAGCACATGGGGCATTAAGAGGCTGGTGATGATGATGAAACGCAACAGACAAAAATGTACCAAAATGTACATCTGACAGGCACTCCTATTGTATCTGAAAATAAATATGGAAACAAAACAAATCAAAAAACGATTTCGCGCGACTGATGGCTAACTGATGTGCACAATGGTAAAATTAAGCGACGTAAAAAAGGCGAGTTTAAACTGTGTTTAAATTTGCATCAGCCGTGGCTGCGATGCAGATGAGTGACGTCACGTGTAGCGTTTCCCTCCCTCTCGCTGTGGCTAATTGGCGCCCAGCCTGGGACTTTTATTTTTGCGTACAGATCTCCTCATCCTCACACAAAATTGCTATGATAAGCGAAACATAAAATAGCATAGCGCCCCGCAATTTAAGGGATTCAACTGATATAAAATCCAAGTATTTTAACTTATTCATATCAATGAAAGTGACAAATCAACAATAAAACAGTCAATAGTTTATAGTTTCTAGTATATGTTACAAGAAATTTGTTTTTGAGTCGGTCTCAAATCGCAGTACTGCTTGGCGCTATAGCCGCTGCCGCCCATTCGTAACTATATTTTTTACCCCAAAACCTGAAAACAAAGCTACATAATTAAAATTGCAGCATTCATACTCTTAAATATATTTGAAATATTCATTTAAAATTTATAAGGCATTGTTAAATAGCACTGTTTACACTTATATCATCATTAAGGACAACTTAATTCCACCCAAACAGCAAACATCATAAGAACGATCCAATATACCATAAACAGAGAAAAAGAAACTACTAAATCGATATGAGTACATTGTAGGTAATGGCGCCCGAGCCGGGGCTAAGCCCGAGTTATTTGTCAACCGGCGCCGGGCAGCGCAATCTTAAAATCAATTTTCATTTATTCGCGGCTTAACCGTAGTAGTGCGTGCCTGATGACTGGCGCAGAGCTAGGAAGATAATAGAGCGGGCTAGCTAGGTTACAACAGTATAGTATAGTATTTTGTTTTTAAAGTTATTATTAGTTAGTTAGTATTTTGTTTTTTAAAGTTCTGTATATTAATAATTATGTGGTATACCCGATTTTATTTTTAAAATAGTTATTTTTAGCCCCATCGTCTGTTGCTGATAATTTTAAGACTGATAATTTTATTTCTATTTGTTTCCTTGGGTATACAAAAATAATTTTGCGCACGAGAGTCTAAAATGGGTATTTAGGCAGTACTTACGCTTTGAGCTTTCTTCTCCTAATTATCAAATACTTAAATGCTCTGGACTATGATTAGCTCGTGAAGGTTGCCTTAAAAGTGCCGGCGAAGATGGTACGCGTGGATGGCCACCCGTCACCTAACTGACATTACTTGAATGAGAGGGAACTCAAGGTTGATAATAAAGCTGCACAGAACTGGAAATGGAACGCCGTGCATCTAAAACCACCCAAGGAAGGCCAATCCCAATGATTGACTAAAGAGAAAATAAGATATGAAAAGTATCTACTATGATCAGTTACAAAAACAGTACGTTCATGATGCAACGAAATATTAAGTTAGTTGGGCATGACATAGATTATGCAGCCATATCAATGCACACTCTCACTGACAGACGAGCGAGCCATAAGTGAACGAGGTAAAATTGCATTTTGTTACGCTCTAAAATATCATGTCTAGAATTTCTAAGGGGCATGTAAACGTATGGCCACTAGTCCAGCGAATAGTCTCCGGGCGGCGGGGACCGGCGAAATCTTTACAAATGCGTGCCGTTATCGTGCCGGCCGATTGACCGTGGCTTCCTCAGCTTGAAAAATAACGGATTTATTTAATTTTATGGCCCCGCTGCGTGCTGAATGGCCGATTGGGCTCCGGCGGTGGGCTAACGTCATACTTTGTTCTGTTTTGACGGTTTTTATTGTGCATTTGTTTCTTTAAAGGAAATTAAATGCAACTCAAAATTGCATTCCTGCAAAAGTAAGTCTGAGGGCCTGTTTCACAATCGACGGGTAAGTTCTGGTTAGCTTACTTGGCAAATCATTTTGGCAGTTGTAGGTAATATGTATTAAATTTATGTTCAAGTAAGCAATCCAGAACTTACCCGTCGATTACGAAACAGGCCCTTACTGTCATTAATTTAGAACACGCATTGTTTTTAAGTATTTTTGAGTTGCGTCTTCTTTGCATTAAATGAGGGATATTATTATTGTTCAAGATTGTAGTCTTTTTCTATACAAATTGCTCAGATGGTCAAGGACCTTGATTGACTCAGAGTGCCTATTGAAGAACGGGGAGGCGTTTAGTCACCCATCCTTTGGTCAGCCTTTGCTAAATCAAAAACATCCAAAGATACCTTAGTGCTCTTCTATTTTAACTAAATTGAGGTACAGGTCCGCTCATTGAATACAAGACAGACGCAAGTCTAAAATACTCAAAAAATCCCGTGCGTCCAAAATGTATGACAATAAGTGTTATTTCTTGGAGGAAAGAAATTTTGAGTTGTGTCCCTTTTGTATTTAGGAAGCGTATGTCCGTCTCGCCGTCTGTTTATCGACTAATTTGTGGATTAGCATAGGTATAATGCCCTTGCTTCCCCCGTGTTTACATTTCCCATGGCAACATGGTTTGAGGCGGGGTAGCTCCTGATCTCGTTATTTTAATCCGCATAGATAATTTCACGATTTGTCACGTTGCTGCCGGCCCTGTTTGCACAAATTCTTAAATAACATACTTCATATTGACTGCTCTAAAGAAAAATGCAGTTAAGATGGCAATTTAGTTGGTATAAATGTTTGTCGTTATGTAAATAAAATGCGTGAATTTTGTAATTTTTTATGCCGTTTGGTAACGGCAGAGCAGAATATAATTGTCACCACTCCCAATCTCTCCCGTGTGTATCGTACAAGGCGACTAAGGGTCAAGGTAATCAAGATCAATCAATCAAGAGATAGTTCCCGTTTACAAAAGATAATATAGTAGGTATGTAAAAAATTAAAACTAGACAATAATTTGGGTTAATAATTCTGTGGTTAAAAAAAACTAAGGCCGAAGATAAGTAACCGTAGCGTGAAATAGTTGGGCTTTTTTGTTTAGCTGTGACGATATTTTGAAATAATGGCTACCTAAGGAACGTGCGCTCAGGTAGGTACTAGATTTTATATAATCGTATTTTTATTCACAATCATTAGTTTTATATCATATTTTAATGTCAATATAAATTTTATATTAACGTTATTTTAATTTATCTAAAGAATTTTAGTTTTATTTTAATATTAGCAATAATCTATAATCATAATATTGATCGTTGTTATACAGTGGATTAATGGTAATATGAATACTATACTTATTACATTTTAAACGGACAGTTAATAAACAGGTTTATATACAATGATATTATTTAAGATTCAGGATTATTGCCCAATAATATTTCTGTTAAGTAGAATTGATCGGACATCGTAAGTCTTTAGTTATTTATAGCACTGTGTATAAACTGTACTGCATTTATAATTAATAGTTATTTGTTGTACGTGAGTGCAAAGTTGTTTTTTAACCGCGTGCTCAATTTTGATGACCGAGCTAGCGAAGGATTCTAAAATTAGAATCCTGAGCGATAGCGAGGGAATCAAAAGAGCACAAGGTGAAAAATCTTTGCACTCGAGTGCAACACGTAACTTTTCATCCCCCCAACGAGGAAATTGCAAAATACAAAAGAAATACAATCACAACAGTTTCTGTTTTCACCCAGAAACTTCCACAACACCCTCCCATTAACCCAAACACACTCTCAACACCCACCCAGAAACACCCACAACATTCACACCCGCAATACACACCCATCCACTCAGACACACCCAAAAAACACCCATTCACCCAGAAACACCCACAAAACACCCATTCACCTAGAAACACCCACAAAACACACATTCACCCAGAAACACCCACAAAACACCCAATCACCCAGAAACACCCACAAAACACCCATTTACCCAGAAACACAAAAAAAACACCCATTCACCCAGAAACACACACAAAACACCCATTCACCCAGAAACACCCATTCACCCAGAAACACCCACAAAACACCCATTCACCCAGAAACACCCACAAAACACCAATTCACCCAGAAACACCTACAAACACCTAATCACACCCAAAAAAATACCCAATCACCCAGAAACACCCACAAAATACCTATTCACCCAGACACACCCACAACATCCATTCAGACACCCACAACATCCACCCAGTCACACCCACAATACTCACCTATTCATTCAGACACACCCACAAAAACCCATTCACCCAGACACACCCACAAAACACCCATTTACCTAGACACACCCTCAAAACACCCATTCACCCAGACACACCTCCAACAGCCACCCATCCACCCAGCCACACCCGCAATAATCATCCAGACACACCTATAAGTACCTAATAAAAATTACCGTCCCTAATGAAGTTCCGAGACGGTCAATCAGCTTGAGTCAAGCACGTTGATTTTCTGTATGTTTTTGTTCCGTTGCTAACGTAAACAAATCAAACAGACCTAAAAAGCTTTTAAATGCTTGACTCAAGCATCAAGCAAGCGTTGTAGACGATCAAAATGTTTAAAGCAAGATTGACACCAAGCTGATTGACCGTCACGGAACTCCAAGGTTTTAACAAATTTATGACGTGAAAAGAAAATGGCGCGCACAAAGCAAATTACAAAAAAAGTACACCAAGAAGGTTCCGAGTCTGAGTTTTTAACAAATTAAAATAGGTTGCATGACAATTTCGGCACCATGGAGGTAGAAATAAATAGGTTTAATGATGTTTTGAATTCACAAACTCATTGCACACGATGTTCTAAATTCAAATTTACTTTAACCTCTAGAGGATAAAAACGGCTTTTTTTTTTCCGAGATGGTGGGATGAAAATATAATTTGAGAAATCAAAAACTTTAAAATCCTTTAACATTTTACATACATACATATATCACGCCTATATCCCCTAAGGGGTAGGCAGAGGTGAATTAACACCCATTTATCGCCAAGCCCCTTAGCTAGGTTCCATGTGGTGGCGAGCCTATTGCCATCTATCGGGTACATCAATCGCAGTATATTGCTAGATTGTACAAGAGGAATGCTGCTGCCCATTGCTCATTGCTGTCGCCTTGTACGACACCCACGTGAGAGATGGGGGTGGTGACAATTGTATTCTACTCTGCCGTCACCACACGGCCATAACAACACCTTAAACATTTTAACCTCTGAAAATCGGTTTATAATCTTAATATCGGAGAAATTCGACAGCTTTGTAAAATTTGACATGCGGTCGACTGAACACAAATAAACAAATTATTTTAAAAAGACATAGACAAACGTAAATTGCTCAGAGAACTCGAGCCCAAACAGCAAATTCGTTACCTAATCTACAGATAATAACCGAAATTCACGGCCGTTTCGCACGCGCAACTGTCAAGTTAAGACTGCGTTTTTTATCAGCCAGCAACAGCTATTGCAACCTCCTAAAATAAAGAGTTTGCACCCAACAGAATTGTATTATTGGCCTGTGATAATCTGTGGTGGCCTCGCGGTTTAATTACGGGATCATTTCTATTTGTCCATAAGGCTTTTTGTTGACGCCAAGGTTATTTGAATGATTTATTTTTTGTGTGTGTTTTTAATGTTGTTGATCAACGATTGACACCAATTAATTACTTTACAGCTTTTTTATTAATATCAGAAACCAAGAGATATAGTATTAGCGCCCAAACAAACAAAATGACTACGAATCTATATATATAATCTATAATAAAGGAATTGTGTTATAGCGTCAGTTCAGATTTAGGGGGAAGGTAGAGCATTATTTCGTGAAAAATCCCCCATCATAGTTACAAACAATGCTTAATGAGCTTCCAACTGCTATTTAGTATATTGGAGCTTAACCAAAAAGAACTTAAAACTATGTTTTAACTGTAAGTAATACCTTTACCTACCTACTACAAAATCCATTACTAACCTTTCCAAATCCGAAGTCCTTCTTCACAGATGTTAATTTCATAATAAAGAAATAGACTAAATACTTATTTTCTTTTGTTTCTAATACACTGAAGTAGGACAGATCAGATGGATTAATCAAAAGGACTTAACTAAGCATATATTATCATATATGCATTAAATATTGAAAATATACTACATAAACATAATTACGACTGACTCGAAAACAAAAGTCTGTGTTTATCTCACAAACTTTTGCCCCTACCAGGATTCGAACACAGGACCTCTGGGCCATTCGACCAAACCAGCCGTCAATAGATAAATACAATAGTACATGTACCGTCGCGTCGCATTTGCCTATACGCAGCACACCCCTTTTAAAAACTTTCCCAAAGGATTGTACCGTCCAAGTTCAGAATCTCGAAGTCTATAAATAACGAGATAAATTCGTAGCCGGAATAATTATTTCGGGTATAATTTCCAAATCGTCGAGTCTTAAGACGATATTATAATGGGGGCGGCGATTAAGCTTCACTCCACTCCAGTCGGCGCTCTATTATAACAGCGCAAATAAACAAAATTAAAATGATCTCAGAACTTGGCATCGGTTTTACATGTAATTGTCATAAAATACGCCTAGGAAAAATTAATTTGCCCGTGCAAATTGAGCAACTGGAGATTATTTATTGTATTTATTTTTAGGCCTCATTGAGGGCGGTAAATATTATGCATTATTGGGAAGAGGTTCCGTTTGTGCAAAAGCTTTGTGTGTGATGTGTGATTACGCAAACAATCCTAAGGAAGAACGACCTTCTTCGTGCTTCGGAAGGCATGCATAAGATCACTGATGCACGTAGAGGATCACCGTGTATCTCGACTGCATTTAACGTCACCTAGCTCAACACCCACGGGTGGGCGAGAGTTAGCTTATGGACAAACCAACAGGCTTCTTTCACAGGCCAGTATCGGAAATGAAGATGGTTGGTCAAATGTCTCACGGAATAGGAAAAAAGTCGAGTTTAACAAAAGATCGATTGTAATTGTTTGATTTGAATTTGAATTCGATTTTATATTATCGGATTTTAATTATTTTGTTTTGGAAGAATGTTGCAATATATCCAAACTTATGAAGTATAGTTGTTAAATATAGTTTAATCAACGAATTCTATATAACATCCGACCAATGTACCTATATTATAAATAACGCGTACAACATAGCTTGTTACTATATTTCAACATGTTCTAAATATAGGGTAAGTTAAGCTATCTATGTAGTAATGAAGACAGCAGCAGATAGCGGAAGATAGGCTATCTTCCTAACTTAGAATACAAGTTTAATAAAATCGGTAAAAGCTTTAAATGTCTGACGTCACATGAACTCGATTGAGTTCGCGTGAGGAGTATAAGCCCTTATTAACACACTTTGTTAGCAGCCGAAAGGTGGCGCGGCATAATTTATGCTAATTCCTGTTTCGTTGTTTTCTTTGTCAAGACTTTGGGAGGAGAACGGGGTGGAGCATTAAGAAAACGTAAACTTCGAAGAGATTTAGAGTGATTATAATATCTTAACGTATATATGGTTAGATTTCAGTTGAAGCTCTTGATATTCTTTACATTGGACAGTATTCAACAATATTTTATTGCATCAATTGTGTGTAGCTACTGTTTTTGTATGTTAGGTTTGTAGTCGTAATACTATCAGAAATCAATTAAATTTATTTCCGCAAATACCTAGGTGAAAATGAAATGAAAAATCCTAAAGACCTGAAGGTCTTTGGACGATTTTATATTTTTCTAGTAAGTATTTCAGTTTTTAAATTTGGAATACTTACTTATATACGGTCGTGTCTAACGTGTCGGAATCATTTTATTTATTTCGACCCTTAATTACTACATTCTTATAATCTTAATTACTGTTGAGCCCAGTTCAGGCACTACTCAAGATAAATCGTCAGCGTACACTTGCCGGTCGGCGGCATCATCAGTTTCCTGGACAATGAACGCTACAATTGACCGGACCACCTAACAATGGCTCACAAAGGCCCGGTTTCACAATAGCCCGTTTACCCCGGCCAATGGTCAGCCGTCGATCAGACGAAAAAGCTCCAGAAACAACCCGATAACAGTGATTAATTGGTTAAACCGGATTCAATGAAAGCGAAACGAAACGCCGATTTTTTTCTTGGATAAGCCGACTTAAATCGGCCGTGATGAATTTCACGGTTCACAGTCTTTTGTGAATTGTTCCACGGGAAATGTTCTAAAGTTTAACGTGTCGGTTAAGATTTTACGTCGACAAAATGTCCCAAACGACACTACTCTATCAATTTGCTAATTTTATTATCAATATCAGTAATTATTCCATAGGGGATGAAATATAATTACTGCCAGGTAGAGAGATCATAATATATCCCAAAAATTACATCTAAGGTTTTCTAATATACCTACCCGGATTAATCATAATCATCAGCCCTTTAACGTCTCCACTTCTACTGGTTGGGCATAGGCATTTCCCATTGATCCGTTTGAAGACTAGGAAGAATTGATCGGAGTACGAATCAGTACGACCATTTAGGCTGGCCCAGTGCCGATTGGTGAGTAAAAACCACTGCAGATGCAGCCGAGGCTAACGGTTTAACGTGCCTTCCGAAGCACGGAGAACTCGAGGTAATATACAATTTTTAGTCACCCATCCAATGACCGGCTTCGCAGACATTGCTAGGTTTGGACAATCGCAGGCCTAACGCACTAAATCTCTACTCCGAGTACTCTATTGAACATTAATTCATTTTACTTTATAGTACACAATGCAAAATCCGAAAGAAATTGAACAAAAGAATGTATAAAGAAAAAGAAACAGGTCTTTACACTACTGGAAGATAATACAAATTAGAGTTCATTCAAAGAAATCATTTTGAATGAAATGGGGTCCCAAATGATCTATTCAACTTGCGCTATTGCAAATTGAGCCGTGTTATTAAATGAGTTTTAGTTTATAGTTCATCGTTAACTTCAATACTGCTTGGGCACAGGAAGGCTTGAATGGCTAACACGGTGAACGCCTATCACGCGGTCTAGGGCCTACCCAAGTGCCTTATCTATTATATTATTAACTATATTAATAATTATATTATTATATGTTTGTTTTCTCTGTAATAGCTAGGGGATACTGAAGCCTGGATATATCTCAAAATACCGAATGTTGTTTGTGTGGATATCTATAATCAATTGGAACGCGGAAGGTTTTCTAGTGTTAGTGATTTTAGCATAAAGTAGTTATCGTATGGATTGACTGATTATCAATTGACAAAAAAACTTAAACTTTTTTAGGCTTAAACAATGTACTGTACTTCGACTTTTTTAAATATCCTACTTTTTGGCCAAAAAAGAACATGTGTCAGGAGATTCTGCCAGCCTTTGTCATTAAAAAAACAAAATCAGAAATTTAATTGAATAGGTAATATGTTGTTCTTCGTTAACCCTTTGAAGGCGTATCCTCAACATTAGTAGTCAATGAAATGTTCCCGAAATGCTAAGATGATTTGTGAGCGAATATGTCTCGAGTTACACGACACACGGCTATAAATTAAACTGGCATAGAAAATAAATGCGCCAATCTAGGCCGGATCGCCGTGCCGTAGTGATGTTCGCTTGATTTATCGATGGGTGTAACACATTTCGTATGCTTGTGTTTGCTCTCATTTGACAACACGATACACGGTAAATGATGTATGCTTTTGAGATGCTAGATATCGTTTGTGGTGTAATTAAAATGGATCAGAATGACCTGTTGTTTATGATGCAAGTCTAATGATTATTAAGGATTTGCGGTAAGTTACCAAAAGGATATTACTCATTGCTTTTCCCTCTTCTATACTTCGGAAAGCACCGTAAAACCACAGTGTGACCTCTGTGGCGTCCTTTTTTTGAGCTCAGCCTTGATTATCAAAACGTTCCGGATGTAGAATCTTTCAAAAATACATAATTCGACATATTTTTTTTAATAATTACGTTCAATTGAAATGAAAAATAAAGATTTTGTTCAATCTATACTACTGTCATATCGAATTTACTATGTTTTCTTTATTTACAAAGCGTATTCATTTCCAAAATAATATGTCACGAAATTTACAAAGTCGCAATATTAATGTAATTAATAAATGTAACATAACGATATTGCATAAGAGCGACAACAATAACTATTGTCGCTCCTAAGGAGTATCGATATCATTAGAAAACTTGAAAAAACGTCACCGCCTTGTTTATGTGAACCCTGCGCTGAATGGAACGCAAATTGATATAGAATCGCAAAGCATTCCCTTCGATTTATTTAGGAATTTTTGCTTATTCATGTCATGTTGGTACTGTTAAATTGTGCTATTCTGTCTGAGCGAGCCGACGAATCAAAGGGGGCATTGTTCTATTTTACAATATGTTTGTTAAAAAATTTCCGTGTGCACCTAATTGGATTGACACCAAAATGATTAAGTGATTTTTATATAATCTGGCACTGGCTTATATTAAGGAAGTTTAGTTAAAAAATGGCCTAGTATTACATATTTTGATAGCTATCAAGTAGCATGGCCGTGTGGTGACGGCAGAGTAGAATACAATTTTCACCACCCCAAATCTCCCCCGTGGGTGTCGTACAAGGCGACTAAGGATATATCAGTGATGAGTAATGGGCAGCGTTCCTCTTATACCACCTAGCAATGTACTGCGACACTTTTGTGCTCGATATATGGCAATAGGCTCGCCACCTATTACATGGGACCTAACATAATTGGCGAAAAGTGGGTGCTAGTTCACCTCTGCCTACCTCCTCGGGGATATAGGCGTGATTTATGTATGTATGTATGTATATCAAGTAGCAATTAAAAGTATGTGAATATGATAATTTCAAAAAGGGAATTTTATAAATCCAAGTATTTAATTTTCAAACAATTAAATCACTTGCAACTATTGAGTAGATATCGAACTTGCTTAAGTTATTCGTCAAAACCATCTCTGTCTCATCACTCCCCTTTTCATTTTTACCCAGTTAGACAGGTCTCTGCCCCTATAAAATATTAATTAAAACTTATTATGACTCAGGCAATATATCATGCTTTATTACTACCCCTTTAGAGTCTCGTAATTGGTTCAATAGACGGCTTGCATAAGAATAAATGGATAGGCGCATAATAAGACAGCACGGTTCCCGAAAGCCATTGTTAACCACGCTCCTCTCTGAAAGAAACCACTTACTTCGTTTTATTAAGGAGTTTTCAAGTGGATTTAGTTAAGTTCATAAAATATACTTATAATTTTAAAAGATTTCAATGCTTTTGCTAAAAAGGTATTCATAATGTTATAATTAATTTATTTTACAATATAGATTGATATATTATTATTTATTAGAGTTTTATAACATTTCAAGTAACCACTAGGCTTAATAAAATTAATAATTTAATTAATTTATTTATTTCGTAAAATAATAAATTAATACATAATATGCATTTATTAATTACATGGTCCTGTAAATAATTATTTATTACAATTATTTAAAATGTCGATAAAGATTTCCGCAATGTCCTACATATAGTATCGATGACAATTCAGACTTCCAACCAAATATCGGAAAAGATCATATTATTATAATATTAATGTAGATACAGTCATGTAATAAAGTATTACATTTTCTCTAGTAGGTACTTATATTTACTCTTAAGTAATTAAAAGTAGCAGATTATTTTTCAGTCACGAAAATAAAAAATAACGCAATGAGTTTTCTTATAATGTATATCTATGGCGGTACAGCTGTAACATAATATGGCTTTTGAACACATTATTTCCGAAGATATGCAACTTGTATTTTATTATACTAGTGTGGTGCTCCACACTTCCTCACCCTCGCGTTAGTAACAAAGCGATGAATGAGGTGTCCGCGACGGGTTTTATCAATGATGGATGGTCGCCTGTACAATTGTCGAGCAAGTCTGCATAACAAGTAAAAATAATCTTTGCTTGGTTAGAATGCTTAAAAATTAAAGTCAGGTAACGCTGTTAATCGCATTAAGCAATGTATTCTAGTTATCGTGCGACTGGAAATACAAACCAATGCTGTCATGTGTATGAATGCATACGACTGATTTCAAAAATAGTATGTACGACTTACTGTAGGTGATTTCAATTCAAACTTCAAGCCTTTCAACGCTTTTGTATATTGATTGTACCTTACCAATCATAATAGATAAATAGTTTTAAAATTTCATCATGGCATACTATTATAAGATTACAAACACCACATTGAAGCGGTCAATTATTATGAATATTACGTTACATTACGTTACCAATAGGGTTAATATCTAACATTTTTAGTGATTTTTATCTGAACATCGTAAACATTTTAGAAAAATTATCACAAAGAATAATTTAAAAAAAATATTCAAAAAATTAGACTATTTTTCTCTCGCGTCCTCCGCAATTCGGGTAGGTGTCATAATTTTTCGTAACTTTTATGACCTCTTTTTCTTTGTGATAATTATTCTAATATACACATACATACATACATAAATCACGCCTATATCCCCGAAGGGGTAGGCAGAGGTGAACTAGCACCCACGTTTCGCCAATTTTGTTAGGTCCAGGTCCCATGTAATAGGTGGCGAGCCTATTGCCATTTATCGGGCACAAAAGTCGCAGTACATTGCTAGGTGGTATAAGAGGAACGCTGCTGCCCATTCCTCATAATTGATTTATCCTTAGTCGCCTTGTACGACACCCACAGGAGAGATTTGGGGTGGTGACAATTGTATTCTACTCTGCCGTCACCACACGGCATATTCTAATATACATATTTTATACAAATAATATATGATAGAATCTGGCCCGCTCCTCAAAATTAGTTCAAAGTAGAAACAACTAGTCGTCATCATCATCCTAGTTCAGCTGAGTTCACCATTTTCATACTTAATTTAATAAGTTTACTATACTACTCCATTTCATATTATATTTTAATATTACATAGGTACTACGCTATGATTCTATATTATAATATTGTATTACAAATAATAATAAAGACACATAATATGTATTTTTTCTATGCTGGCCTGGGAGCGAACAAATAACGTAGAATAGGCCAGCCCCGACTCATCCCATGGGTGTCGTAAAAGTCGACTTAGTGAAATTGCCCGGTGTATACTAATAAACACCTTGGGGCACCCGAATGGTGGAGGGCAAACCACCAACAACAGCATACCCAAAGAGTGTTGGTGTCAGGCAGGCGGCCGGCTGTAAAACCTAAGCCAAAACTTTATGCAGTATGTATTTGTCATTCCAATCACTCTCTCCGTTCATCGTTCTCTCGACATGGTCCGTTCCGTCTCTTTTCTATACATTCATTCATCACTAACACCTTTACGATGGCATGGATGATATGAATCAAACGGGAGTGGATGGCTTGATGACGTCTGATCGATATGAATGGAAGAGGAAACATACTGCGCCGACCCCAGATAGACTGGGAACAGGGCAGGGAGAAGAAGAATATGGATTTCTTCTAACATTTATGTAATGCTCAAAAAAAAAATACATTTTACTATAATTAACTGTAATAAAGCTTAATTTAATTCAACCCATTTTATATTTGCATGATAATGACTTAAATGAACAATAATATTGGCCAGAGCACTATATCGATAATTATGCTCATGTATAATATAACTATCTCTACTTAAAAGACACGTACGCAGAAATTATACCGAAGGTCTATTAACGAATACATTCTGTAGACAATTCGAACCGTATTTGTAATTGATAGCCAATGTATTCATTTAAGCGTGTCACATGTCCGTATCAAATAACTTAATTCCACGGCAGTGTAGCCGTAGAACGTCACTAAAATCCTCAGCATTGAACAGACAGACCTAGTTAAAAATCATTCAAACGATCATAATTTGATTCAGTATCGTTTTTATTTAGGCCTAAATGCAGTGCCGCACAGTATCTGCCCACTTACAGAGTTAAGCGTCGCCTCGGCGTCAAAGTGTCGTATGTGAGCCGCCGGCTTTACGCGAAAAGCTCCGTATTGTTAAGCTTTCGCGTAGACAAGGAGAGCACACCCCGCCTCGTAGTGGGCGACGGCTCTCTCTCTACTACTCATTCGCTAGCTGGCGGTAGCAGCGAGTGTACGTCTCCGCGTCGCTCCTGAACAGCTCCGCACGCGATCGCGAAAAAACTTTTTGGTGTGGTGAAAACATTTTTTTTCTAACCATAAAAAATGGACGCTGCTGTTGCTTTTGTGTAGTGATTTTTTTTGTTTTGACGTACAAAGACTTATTCTCCACGAGTGTACTGAAGAGGCTAATTACGAGTAAGCTAATTGGCGGGCCTGCGTTTCATGAAGGTGAGCCGACTTTTATTTCCGTTCAGCAATCCCTCTAATTGCGTCAATTAGTGTAATGCGGCGACAGCTTTGAAGAGTCCGCTTAATGATCTCTACAACGATGTATGGTGACTTTGGTGAACTATTGAAACTCGACATGAGTGCGTCTGACACATGGTTTAAAACAAAATCTCATCACGCACAAATTAAAACTCAGAACAGTTGTAAGTGTGAGCCATTATTGTTAATAACTTAATTATATGTTAAAAAAGCAAAGCTTTTAAATTAACTTTTTTAAGTTTTTTGTTGGTATTATTATCTACCTTTATTTTTATTTAAATATTAGATAAATGTTAGATTAAAAAGACATATAGAAACAGGATATAGGTCGGAAAGTAAAATTATTTCTTGATTTTAGAAAAATATATAATTGAACATAATTTTAAAATATTTACATAATTTTAATAATCACTATTATTATTCTCAACGGAGGTAATTGTTAATACTAAAAAAACCTATGTTTGATTCAAATAAATATTTATGTCAATATTTCAAATACTCTGTTTCGTAGAAATAAATCTGTACATATGTTATACAAGCAGACTAGTAATGGGAGATCTAAAACCGTCCACAAAATAACACCCGGGAGATTTGTTTTTCCTAATTAGCGGATCAACTCGCGCTTATTGCGTTTAATTAGACCTAAACCTTTTAATTACATAACACACTGACATTTATAAAGAAGTTCAACCGATGCGGTCCTGTTTTCATAGGAACTAACCTGACTATAAGCTGCGCGACATGGTTGTCCTAAAAGCCAATTAGAATCCGTACCAGGCTTGTTTATACACTAATTAGCAAGTGGCTCATTAGGGCCAACTACGCCGAGCATTGCCATGCTTCATTCGCTTTAATTATAAACTCTGTTTCTTCTGTTCTTATAATTACTGGACACAATTAATGGCCAACATATTATTGTTTATCTCTTTATAATGACCGTTTATGCTCACTGGATTAACAGACGCGCCAATTATGTTTATTTGAGAATGATAATTGTTCAAAATAATTAATTTACCCTAATCGTATTCCTTTTAACGATTTGTTATTTTGGACATCTTTAAATAAATCTTTTAAGCTATCTCTGGTTATAAGTTAAATCGAAAATGTTTTGGAAGTTGTAAATATAAAAACATAAGACTGTCGTTAAATTGCGTTGAGAAAACAATAATTTTCAAGGGACCTTTATAATAAAATAATTACGTCACGTCACTGCGACTTTTGTGCCCGATAAATGGCAATAGGCTCGCCACCTTACATGCGACCTAACATAATTGGCGAAACGTGGGTTCACCTCTGCCTACCCCTTCGGGGATATAGGCGTGATTTATGTATGGATGTATGTACGCCACGTCACTGCAATTACCCGATCACATTCTGTTAAGTTTATTTAAAATATAAATAATAGATTCCTGAACGCATTATAGCTAGTAAGCCCGCATATAAGCCGCTGCATTTCCATTAGGTAATTAACTTGGTTAATTAATAAACAGGCTATAATAATGAGGGTGTTATGATAAATTAATCAGGGCTGATTGGCCCGGCGGCACCATACTCTAAATACGTTTCACGCTAACGTCCAATTTAATACGAATTACTTGGACAAGGTTTTTCAAAGTAATCCTCTTCATTAACGAAAATTATGCCAAGGAATCATTAATTACCACATTCCAGGATTGGTCGGACTACGTTTTCATGTAATAAATCTTTGGCCACATTAGTCTCTATTTTAGTATGATGAATTAAAAATATAGAAATTGTTATATCTAATAAGCTGCATGGGTCACTAAAACCTAATATCTTGTAAATATTGAAGATAGCGTTATTAAGCAAAAATTATATTTAGCCTAATTGGCGAAGCGTGGGTGCTAGTTCACCTCTGCCTACCCCTTCGGGGATATTGGCGTGAATTATGTATGTATGTATGTATTAGGCAATTAATTGAAGTCTTAAATATAAAAAAATAGTGTTAACACTTTAGTGATTAGTGATAGACAGATACACAGTGTACAAATATTTTATACCACTCCCTTCATTATACTTACCTCTTTTAATATTATATATTACGTTGCAGAGGTATAAAGTAATATGAGTGAAAATAATTAAGCTGATACGATACTTGTGACCCGGGAGCAATGTAGGGTTGTCAACGCGGGAACTAATTGGCTACCTGCGGACTCCTGACAAACGAATTAGGGTGAACGATCAGCCGTTACCGAAACACGGAGATAATACTTAAATGATAAACCGTTCTTTAAGCATAATAATAAAATATTCTTTAATGCATTAAATATAAAGGAAAAAGATATTGAAATACAAGATACAGAAAAAGTACAATAGGGCGGCCTTATTGCTGAAAAGTCTCTTCCAGACAACCGAGGGTGATAAGAAATATGAAATAGGAAATATATTAGGAGAAAACATCGTATAGCTCCTTTTGTACAGAAAATATGTAACTCACAAAATACTAAACTAATAATAACATTAGTTATGTGTTCTAAATTTAGGACAGCAAGGCTTACTGTTGCAGAAATGCAATTCGGAGTTTTTTTTTGTGTTTTTGAGAACTTTTATGTTAAAAAGAATAATTTCAAATACAAAATGTTACTCCTAGGTTTCCCCTATATGAAAATATTTTGGTAAATTATTGTGATGAAGAAAATATTTCTCCTTTTTTTCTACGGCGTTTCCTTTATTATTTCGCCAATATCGAGTGTTCCGCTCAGACTTTTGTAGCTTAATGATTTCCCAGGCTGACTCCGATTGCAATTACTCAGTATTGTGAGAGTACAAGGTAGGTATAATCATAATATTGACCGTCAAAATTAACCATTACACCTAACTGTTGAATTATCTGTAAGAGACGGACACAAAACACTTAATTAGTTAGTATGTTAGTTTAAACAAACAATTTATAACTTAATACTATTTTTGGTAATGTAATCACATAGAACATTGATAAAAGGCAAATTGATAAAACTCGAAAGGGATTTCATGTTGATGGGTCTAGGGATGTACTTAGGGAGGATATCATACAGGGACATAGTGTATTTAGGGCAGTTAATAAATATATGATCAACTGATCCTTCGTCCATTCCGCATTCAATGAAGAAAATACGCAAGCTTGCAAATAATTTAATGACGTGACTAATACAAATGCCTGAAATGTATTAAAGAAAATATGAGACAACCGTGCTCTCGCGTTGTTTTGATGACTGCCTCACCAAACCTGCATTCACTACAAAATTATTTTCAACTAATCGTCTCGATATCATCATTTTTACCTCACAAAAATACTGGGAATCCGCGGCGTGAAATCATGAATGCTCATTCGCCACTCCCGTGAACAATTAGAATTCATTCATTTCAACAATAAATGTTTCTGAAAGTATTTTTCAAAAATCTATACTAATATATGTAAAAAGCTGAAGAGTTTGTTTGCTTGGTTGGTTGAACGCGCTAATCTCAGGAACTACTGTCTCAAATTGAAAAATTATTTTAGTGTTGGATAGTCCATTTATCGAGGAAGGCTGTAGGCTATATAATAACCGACATTAACGCGAGCGCAGCCGCGGGCGACCCCTAGTATCGCCATAAAATACGTAGAGGTAGTTCTGGTATTCCGAAAAACGTAAGTTATTCGTATCAGAGCCACCAAGCTCCCGGCGCTAATTGGCCCGCTCTACGCTCCCGCTACAAGCAAATTATTCCGAGGACCCAATGTTTCGGTTTTAGACCGTAATTTTTTCTACTTGGGAATAGTGTTTCTATTAGACTATTAGAAATAATTAAGCTGATACGATACTTGTGACCCGGGAGCAATGTAGGGTTGTCAACGCGGGAACTAATTGGCTACCTGCGGACTCCTGACAAACGAATTAGGGTGAACGATCAGCCGTTACCGAAACACGGAGATAATACTTTAATGATAAACCGTTCTTTAAGCATAATAATAAAATATTCTTTAATGCATTAAATATAAAGGAAAAAGATATTGAAATACAAGATACAGAAAAAGTACAATAGGGCGGCCTTATTGCTGAAAAGTCTCTTCCAGACAACCGAGGGTGATAAGAAATATGAAATAGGAAATATATTAGGAGAAAACATCGTATAGCTCCTTTTGTACAGAAAATATGTAACTCACAAAATACTAAACTAATAATAACATTAGTTATGTGTTCTAAATTTAGGACAGCAAGGCTTACTGTTGCAGAAATGCAATTCGGAGTTTTTTTTTGTGTTTTTGAGAACTTTTATGTTAAAAAGAATAATTTCAAATACAAAATGTTACTCCTAGGTTTCCCCTATATGAAAATATTTTGGTAAATTATTGTGATGAAGAAAATATTTCTCCTTTTTTTCTACGGCGTTTCCTTTATTATTTCGCCAATATCGAGTGTTCCGCTCAGACTTTTGTAGCTTAATGATTTCCCAGGCTGACTCCGATTGCAATTACTCAGTATTGTGAGAGTACAAGGTAGGTATAATCATAATATTGACCGTCAAAATTAACCATTACACCTAACTGTTGAATTATCTGTAAGAGACGGACACAAAACACTTAATTAGTTAGTATGTTAGTTTAAACAAACAATTTATAACTTAATACTATTTTTGGTAATGTAATCACATAGAACATTGATAAAAGGCAAATTGATAAAACTCGAAAGGGATTTCATGTTGATGGGTCTAGGGATGTACTTAGGGAGGATATCATACAGGGACATAGTGTATTTAGGGCAGTTAATAAATATATGATCAACTGATCCTTCGTCCATTCCGCATTCAATGAAGAAAATACGCAAGCTTGCAAATAATTTAATGACGTGACTAATACAAATGCCTGAAATGTATTAAAGAAAATATGAGACAACCGTGCTCTCGCGTTGTTTTGATGACTGCCTCACCAAACCTGCATTCACTACAAAATTATTTTCAACTAATCGTCTCGATATCATCATTTTTACCTCACAAAAATACTGGGAATCCGCGGCGTGAAATCATGAATGCTCATTCGCCACTCCCGTGAACAATTAGAATTCATTCATTTCAACAATAAATGTTTCTGAAAGTATTTTTCAAAAATCTATACTAATATATGTAAAAAGCTGAAGAGTTTGTTTGCTTGGTTGGTTGAACGCGCTAATCTCAGGAACTACTGTCTCAAATTGAAAAATTATTTTAGTGTTGGATAGTCCATTTATCGAGGAAGGCTGTAGGCTATATAATAACCGACATTAACGCGAGCGCAGCCGCGGGCGACCCCTAGTATCGCCATAAAATACGTAGAGGTAGTTCTGGTATTCCGAAAAACGTAAGTTATTCGTATCAGAGCCACCAAGCTCCCGGCGCTAATTGGCCCGCTCTACGCTCCCGCTACAAGCAAATTATTCCGAGGACCCAATGTTTCGGTTTTAGACCGTAATTTTTTCTACTTGGGAATAGTGTTTCCAAAAAAATATTTCGAACTAATATTTTCCGTTGATTGAAAAGGGACTAATTTCTATGTGGATTATAAAATTAACAATAAAAACTTACAAAATTTACGGAGAGATACCGTGTGGTGACGGCAGAGTAGAATACAATTGTCAGTTGTCACCACTCCTAATCTCGTCTCCTGTGAGTGTCCTCCAAGGCAAGGCAAATAACTAAAGGGTAATAATTATTGTGAGAAATTCTTTGCTTCATGGTAAATACACCACCAAGCAATACTGCGATGAAAGTAGATGGCAATAGGCCCGTCCCCTATTACCTATATCTCACCTAAAATAGGTAGCAAACTAACTTTTGATTAGTTTTATTATTGCACTTTCGTGTCTTCATAATATAAAGTCCAAAATTAAAAGACAGGTACTGTATTCTGGTATGCAGTGTTAGGTAACTGTTGCAGGTTCAAAGGGAAAATAAATAATATTAAGGTCATTACAGCGGCAAAGTGCAGTGGCTTCCGTTCAATTAAAAGCATATTACTTCGTGCCTGTTTTCCGACTTATGAAGTTAGTTGCCACTAGCCTATTCTTCAGGACTGACAACCTAACGCAATAATGTCCCCTCGATCGCACTAAAATTTCGATAGTGTATTTCTATAGGAAAGGGTCTAAGAATCAAGTTAACTAGTCTGTACTACGGTAATACTATCTATCGTGTCTGTGTACACTAATTAGCTCTAGACTTTTCACGATAACAAGGAAATTTCCGTCATAACTCAGGCAGTAGAGTTTCAATTATAGAACTATTAGACTGCAAAGGATATTGTCATTAACGTTACAGTTCGATTTTATCTGTTCTGTATTGTGTGAGTTTTATATTTATTTTAATATTACATAAATGTTAGAAAAAAATTACAAGAAAGAGAAGAGAAAAAGACAAATTAAATTCTCTAGACCTCTTTTTTCTTGGTAATGCCTAATTTTAAGTGCTTCTTAATTCACTATGAGATAGCAAGTTAAATAATATAAAATTACTTAGAAAGCTGTAAATATTCTAAAGTTTTTTATATAATGTTTTCTTTAAAAAGTCTGTCAAGATGACACATTTGCGATTCAGCGGAAGTTATAATTGGCATATTTGCACCTTTGTACAGAACAAGCAAATGAGCAACTATGACGAATCGATGTCACAAATATTAGGGACAGAGCTAATTTTAATAAGTTACTATACGTAAATAAACAATTTAATTTAATTTCTAGCATTTTAGTTAACAGTGACTATGTGTCGCCATTTTGTTCGTTCGATATAAAACTAAGTTCGTCACAAACTCTCTGGACAAAAAATTGAAGACATCCGTTTATTCTAATTTGGTATCTATGATTACAATACGCCTATAAGTCGTCAAGCGCTACATTGAATACACGTGTAGCCTTATTAAGTCGGGATACTAAGAAATTTACGTTTATCAGTTTGTTACACACTGTATACACTTGTATAAATAATAAATAAACATTCTGACACTCACGCCTGTTTTTGGCTGATAGCTATGGCAATTGGCTCGCCACCTATTACATGGGACCTAACATAATTGGCGAAACGTGGGTGCTAGTTCACCTCTGCCTATTACCCGTTCGGGGATATAGGCGTGATTTATGTATGTATGTATGTATAGCGATATATCTAACCATTCGACCAAATTGACCGTCGTAAAATAAAAAATTAATTTAAAGTAGTCGATAACTAAAATATTTTTTTTAAAGTTTATACACAAATAGTTGTTTGTTTTCATATTCGTCTGTAAATAGTCGAGTTAAACAGTTAAATCGATTACACGGCACGTAAGTTGAAGCAAAATGACATACGCATACGACGCGCAGGCATATCTGAAGGAAAAGTCTTTATACTAAATTTTGAAGACGCAGAAGCGGGCATAGCAATGTAGGGAACATTGCCATGGTTTCAGACACACATCGCACCTCATACAGAACCTCAATGAATACCTGAAAAGGTTTTACTTCGCTGCGAATAGGTCAACTTATGTGCCGGGTATCGTATAAGGATTATCAAACAAAAACACTATAAAATAGTTATGGTAATAGCAAAACATACAATTTGAATTGTTTTTTCAAACGTCTATTTTTGTAACTTACGTCAGAGGCTGGCGACTGGCGTGCAAAGTTCAATATAAGCGTCACTGAATAATGCGCGGGATAAAAAAAAAGTAGAGTATTCAGCAAACGGCTTAATTTGCAAATTCAATTTGTTTCCGATACCGGTAGCTGTGAGTAAAATCTGCTGAATTTTTGATGAGCGTTTGAAAAAACAAGAACTATTCATAGTGGAGAGCTCCAAAGCTGAATGTTCTCACGGGAGGTATCAAAAACAAATCACAATACCAACATTTTTACACCTTCACTAGTATATATTTAGGACATTTCAATTCATATTTATAAAGATTGATGACACTCTGAGGAAGAAATACACAAAAATTACTTAAAAATAATACTAAATTAAATAAAATGTTATTTTATTAGTGCCCTATAATAAAAGTGCACATCATTTTTCTTAAGCGTACCAAGTAACTATGTAAATTACTTAGGGCCTGTTTCACAAACGACATGTCAGTTCTAAGTAGCTTACTTCGCAGATCATTTGACAGTTGTAATATGAAATATATGTCAATTAAACTGCAAAGTAAGCTACTTCTAACTTACTTGTCGATTGTGAAACAGGCCCTTAATCTAAGATATAAGAGCAAAAATGGAAAGACAACACGAAGATCAACCTGTCCGGCTAGCATGACCACCGAAACACGATATGATATAGTCATTTATCGCGTTAAACAGACAGAAATCATTGGATTTTAACACTTGAATACGCCTGAATTGAATAATTTAATAAGCCTCAATGGCTATATGATAAAGATATAGCCATTTATCGCTTTGAACTGTCGAAAACCAATAATTTTTGTATATCATAATGGCTATATCATATCGTGTTTGTGTGGTCATGATTAGTGTAGTGTGCAGTGCAGCATCGTTTTTACTGAACGCTTAAAAGTAGGAATACCAGCGCCTCTAGCCAAGTGGCCAATCTATCGAACGCATAGAATAAAAAATGTGTGAAACTGACGTAAAACAAATACGCCAGTTTCATACTTTTGTTGTCTATGCGTTCGAATAGATAAGCCTGGTTAGGCTTAACTTGGTTAGGCCCTCAGGCAACATTTGAGGATTATTATTATAACAAACGTGCATGAAAAGACTATACTCTCAATTAATTTTATTTAAAAACTACAGAAAATTCCGGCGATAGCGCGAGCATTAAAATTGTACGATTGTTGTATTAATTATCTAGTTAATAATGGCCGCACTATTAATTATCGAGTTAATTTAAGATAGCCGTTATCGGAGCGGGACCCCCACAAGACGTGGGGCCTGCGTACGCGCACGTCAACGGACGTCACATCACGCCACGGGGTTATCTTCGCGCCCCAACAGGAAAATAAGGTTAATGCGGCTTTCTAATTGGTGGCATGAAATGTTGATCTATTCCCGAGTTCATCATCATCATCACCAGCCCTTTAATGCCCCACTGCTGGGGCACGGGCTTTCCCTATGAATGGAAGAATATAGGGAGATTGGGCCATAACCCACCATGCTGGCCCAGTGCGGGTTGGTGGGTATTACCGACTGTAGAAGCAGCCGGGACCAACGCAACGGCTTAAGATGCCATACGAAGCACGGAGGAACTCGAGATAATAAATTTTTGGTCACCCATCCAATGACCGGCCTGAGCGAACATTACTTAAATGCAATCGCAGGCCAAGCGCGCTATGCCACTGCGCTAGCGAGCTCCTCAGAGTGTGTCCCGAGTGTATATATTTTAACAATGTAGGTTTGGGACGTCAAAGGTGAGCTTTTAGTCAAAAAAATCTTATAAGTATTTCAAATATTAATTGCTCCTATAACTCGGCAAACGTTGTTTTGCCCTTATCACCTAGGGGCATAAAACATAGTCTGCAACATATTCTCAGACCTACTAAATATACGCAAATATAACAATCGGTCCAGCCGTTTTTTAACAAACACTGTGATACGAGATTTTTATATATTAGCATATCCTGGGCTAAAATAGTCCATATTCATAATTGCCACAATAGTCATAATTGCCGCGTGGTGACGGCAGAGTAGAATACAATTGTCACCACCCCAAATCTCCCGTGGGTGTCGTACAAGGCGACTAAGGATAAATCAATGATGAGGAATGAGCAGCAGCGTTCCTCTTGTACCACCTGGCAATAGCAATGTACTGCGACTTTTGTGCCCTATAAATGGCAATAGGCTCGCCACCTATTACATGGGACCTAACACAATTGGCGAAATGTGGGTACTAGTTCACCTCTGCCTACCCCTTCGGGGATATAGGCGTGATTTATGTATGTATGTAAAATAGTCCACAGGCATTAGAAATGATAATTAAATACATCGTAAGTACTTGGACATACTACTAATAAGCTTATTATTATGTAGCTACATAACCTATCTGATTTTTTTTACGGCGTAAGGTTACACGGATTAATATGACATTTTCATTTTGATACTGTTCGAAAGATCAACCATTGCAGTATTGAGTTTTTTATTTGCGGCAATTAGAGGGTAGGTCTGTGCCCCAGTTATAGAAATTAATAGGTTCAAGATGACGGAATGTAAAATTGAAGTTAGCGATTTGACTTCGATAAACAAGTGCCATCGAACGATTGTGCTTGATGAGCTATACAATGGACCAATCAAAACCCACACCCTTTGATTATTGCTTTACCGAAGCGTTTATTATAATTGTGAATGGTCCTTCAATTCAATATCAATGGATCCGGGTTTTTATTACTGATTGGAATTGTCATATTCTCAATGCTTTTTTGGCATTTGAACTTGGATTTATAACATATTCATAATTTTGATTTTCAAAGGAGATATTCCTAACTCCATTCCCAATTCCTATTTAGTTATTATTAGTAAATTCAAAATGGATTTTAAAGATTGGAATTTAATTTTAAAGATTTTACATAAAATACGAAAGATGTTTAAGATACGATGGACGAGGATATCGTAATTTTAAAGATTTTACATAAAATACGAAAAATTTTTAAGATACGATGGACGAGGAGCGAGGAGCGCAGTGCTGCAGTTATAGTTCGCTTATTTAATACAAAAGAAATACAACTCAAAATTGTAATCCTGCACAGTAAGTCTTATCGCCATAAATATAGTACACAATGTTTCTATGAATTTTTTGAGTTGCGTCTCTATTGTATTAAATGAGTGCTATTTATGTGAGGTACTACCAGTACCAGTGGCAGTATATGAAGTTATTGATGATCTTTCTTACACTTCATTATTAGTTACAGAGTTGTTGCTAAACAATATATTGTATCGATCTGTCTAATTGGTCTTAAATTGGCGGCTCGAATGCAAATACTCTGTTATTAGGTGGGTTAATTAAAGAGTTATCGGTGGTAATTAACCCGTTTCGGTACAGTACGTGTGCCTATGGTTCATTCGAAACACCACTAATTAAGAAATTCCTCCTTCATTAGTTCAATTTGATTTATTCACTTCAGTATCCACGAATATAGCTTTATGTATAGAAATAAGTTTCATGTAGGGTCTTCGATATAATTTTTATTGTTGGGGAGTGCGTAGTCGTAAATATACAAAAAAAAATCAAAGAAGAGTGTCCAGAAATTAATACTTATTAGGTTTTTAATACATTTTCTCAATACCGCATTATGATGGCAGAGCAGACTACAGTTATTACCTCTTTCACATACATCCCGTGAGTCTTACAGTTACAAAAGGTACCCTCTTGTTTTCTGGATTTACAGGTATAGGTAGGATTTACAGGGTAGGTATATTATCTTACGCAGAACAGAGATCCCTAGAAGGTTAGGTGCCGAGAAGGTGGCCAGCCGAAGAAATCTAGTCAAATCCTAGAACAGTATCACATAGACTCAAGTCTCAAATATTTCGTCAGAAATATTTCGTAAGATTAGCCACCTGGGCGGCTGCAGAACATTCGATTAAACTTGGGTTTAAATTTTTATTTTATCCTTGATCATTAAAAAAAAATGACTAGATCATAATGTAGGTATTGACCCCAGACAATTTTTGACGTGTTACACTTTTTCATGCTGATTAAAGAGCTTATCAAATTAATTATTTCTGAAAAGAAGCTCCGAAATTATTGCATAAATGTTACCAAACTATTGAATCCTAATTAGCGGATCGGGAGGCAACGCGACCCGCGGTCAATGATTAATTACCAATGGACGTCATGCGCGAGCGCAGATATTTGCAGGGTAGAGACGCGACAATCAATTTTAACTACGCGATTATATAAAAATAATTAGTAGCGATAACGACTTCTATGTATATAGCACAAAATGAGCTTATTTTGATCTTCGCTTATCGTGAAAGGAGATATAATGTTTCTTGAAAATGGCTTTTGTCAATTATCTGAAGTTACGTAGGCACGTTATCGTTACAATTATTCGTCACGTTGGCAACAATACACCGATTAACAATCAAATTATTTCACTAAGGGCCTGTTTCACAATCGAAAAGTAAGTTCTAAGTAGCTAACTTAGCAGATCATTTGACAGTTGTAATATGTAATATATGTCAATTGAACTGCAAAGTAAGCTACTTCGAACTTGTCGATTGTGAAACAGGCCCTTATACTGCTTGAGGCAACTAGTATAATATATTGTATTAGGTATTGTATCAAATTATTTTACAATTATTGAAAAAAAACAAACCTGTTTGTTCTTAATATAAAGCTAGGCTAAACTGTATGTATCTGAATTTACATTTATTTATTACTTGTTGCAATAACACTTACAATTATTCCTTACTTGCATTCATTAAACGATTTGGTAGATCTTGTTATTTTGTTTTTATCAGATAATATGGTAGCAACAGATAATATTGGAACCTTGTGTATACTATTCGGACCCTTTTGTGTAATATTTATATTTTGAGAATAATCTCCAGCAGTCGGACAACAGTATACGTCTAATATCTAAAATAATGATGATTACGAAGTTGATGTAACTTTTTACTGCTGCCCGTTTAATTCCTTATCACTATGTCATATTGTGTGTAATAATTAAAATACTTGGTCCAATAATTAGTGCACATTTTTAAATAATAAAAACTGATACACTTTTGAGCCCATAAAAGTTTGATATAATATTGAGAAACTGCGTAAGCGTCGCTGTAATTGGTATTTGTTTTGACGCATTTATCGGTAAAGCCTTAATTTATTAGATAAATTAAGTATAATTAGTGGCTTCGGATTTTTTTTGTCTACAACTTGATAAGATTTTCGTAAACAATTTTATAACGAAACCGACACACTTGAAAAAGTAAGTACCTATAACGAAAATATATTATTATTGCATTGGTAGGTATGTTATTATAAAAAAACTTTCAAAACAAATATAATGTGACGGCACTGTTAAACATTATATTTTATATACATTATCAAAACAACAACATTGTAATACAAAACGATACAACATCCGCAAACCGCGAACCTAACCTATGCATTAGTTCCTATAGACACAAGGTCCGAATTTCACTAGTCCTGCCTCTTATTTTAAGATACTTAGTGACATCGCAATATATAATGTTGTTTCGTCCTAAGATCCTTCAAGAATTTGCTTTTCAACTGCCAAACTTGAAATTGTTTGATGGCCTGAAATTTAAGAGCATAAACCAATAACTTAAAAATCTCATAATGTGGAAAATATTAAAGGTAGGCAAAATATACCTAATGGCTAACGAAACAAGTTTTTTATTTCTTTGACGTAAACTTTCAAGGGCTCATTGACAGTGTTCCCCTTTGACTTAATTTAGACGGAGATATGAAAAAAGTTTAAGAGTTCTTTGGGTCATTTAAAGGATCGTGTTTCGACGACGTGATGACAAATGTGGGGTTTTTAATCTGTGGATGAGGAAACAGGCGCGCTAATACTGCGACAAATGAAGTTAAATAATGCAAGTTTAATAATGATCTTTACGACGACTTAAAATAAAACATCTTTAACATATTTAACTTGCATATATGTAGTTGGTGTGCGCCATTGTTGTTGTTTAATCCGGTTAAAGATGACAAGTATCTTAATACAAAGTTTTGTTTCCATAGAAAACACCTGTCTTCTTTTCCCTATGACCACGTTCACTGTAAAGTGATTGAAACGTCGGATTGAATAAAAATAATGCTAAACACGTAAATATACGCGAGTGAAATCTGTAAAAGTTGTTTTATTTTAAATGTGTAGTGATTTTTTTCGAATATTCACGTGATCGTGCAAATTTAAGGGAACATTATCTCTATCCTGTCGTGTGCTGCCGGCAGAGCAGAATAAAATTGTCACCTCTCGCCTCTTTCTTCCGCGGGTCGCGGGTGTTACGATTACGATACGAGGTGCTCAAAGATGAGTAACGACCAGCACCACCTAGCAATTAGCATTTCTTCAATTTCTTGTAAAAACTAGCAATATGCGATTTGCCCAAAGAATTGCATCGCATGTGACCTAACAATCATTGGCGTAACGTGGTTGTTAACCTGCCTGTCCACCCTTTCGGGAATTAATAAGCGTGATTTTGTATATGTAAGTATTATCTTTACGACTTATTGTAAATAACCGAACAAACCTGCCCGAAACGGAAAGGCGGTCGGGCCTCTCATTTATTGGCAATTTCGATTTTTAGTACTTATAACGACAGCCGAAAAGTTTGTTACGGACCTTCTTTCGGCAGATTTTATGCAAATTATGTCAAGTTAACATTAAGTAGGGGAACAAATTGTTCATGTTTTACTACTTTACTTCGCGAACTTCCTGAATAGGCGTCGTATTAAAACGTTGTTACAACAAACTGGCTTATATTAAAATTGGCAGCGCGTACAGTGGACAGCATAAACATGTATCCACTTTATGCAATTCGAGTTTCAGTTAGCAAAAAAGGGAAATAATAGTTATTTGTTATACGCGAGTGCAAAGTTGCTTTTTAACCGCGTGCTCAATTTTGATGACAGATATCGAAGAGCAAAAACGCTCTTTCAGAGATGGGGGGATGAAAAATATATATTTCCGATCAAAGCCCGTTATTTAATCGCAGAGACTAAAGCGATAAAAAAATGATCGTGACATTAATTTTCTGCGTTTAATATAAATAATACTGCTTTTATTATTCTGAATATTCGTTGAAGAACAAAGGAATGATATTTTATTTCATTATGAGCGAAACAAATACAGGCTATGTGTAATTAGCAAAATATCGTTTCTGTCTACGGGATAGATTTGTATCTATAAGTCCAGTATCCAGTCTGATCCATATCCAGTTTGATTAAAAAGTAGCGACTCTCCTTGCGAATTTTAAAATTCATTAAGTACTTGTATTTGAATTGAGAATGTAGTTTACAAGTTTTCAAATTTGTGTCAAAAACGCGATGCAAACAGGTTGGTTGGTACACTGTCGTAGTTAAAATCAAGTATTTTTCCTTTCTTAGTCGTCCAGATAGCCAGCATAAGCGGATTAAAAGGCGCATATAACGCACCAGCTCGGCGGAGCTCTATGTATAGAAAATCTACCATGATTTTAGTGATTCCATATGAATATTGACGGACAGGGTGGGTCTATATAAACTGGTTAATGCTTCTATAGTGAGGACGTAAGTGCCCAATTAGACCGTTTTGTTTCCTATTCTAAAGTGGTAGAATATATGTATAAGACTTTTTTCCAAATAAACTTTTTCATTCAAATAAATTACGTCGACGGGCACCATAAATTGCGTGTTTTATCAACATGAATGGAGATAACACGGACGGACATACAATACAATCACAACTAGTTTTGCTATTCTGTTTGTGGTACTTATAACATGTGTATCGTTTTACGTTTATTCGTAGATAATATAATAATACAACGTACCTACACTTGTAAAAGTTAGTACAACTCAATTTTTTTTGGAATTTGCGTCGTTTTTTTTAAACTCTTTCTAGACTCTTGGTCCCTCGCCGACTTCTCAGCCGTTGGAGTAATCACTGTCTATACATACGAAGAAAAAAGCAAAATATGGTAAGTGGTTTGTATTACCAAATTTTTTCTGATGTAGTCGCAGAACTATTTTTATGGTAACTTACGCACTGCATCCGATCTTTGGCCGAGTTTTCTAGACCAATATTTTTTTCTCGGATTCGGATCGGATGTAGTGTAAGCGCTCTAACAGTGACTGTGGGTTGTAATCTCAAAACACCGTGGCTGGGACAGAGCGCTAATACGGGCTGGTCGTTTCGAGGGTAGTTGGTGCGCGCCGGCCCACTGAACGCTTAAATTGGCGTGCGGCCCGCTCCTCATTACATGCCCGTGTTTGCTACTCCTCCAACCGAGTGTTGAGGAAATGAACGATTTCTGTGAACTGTGCAATGAACCTATTGTTCATTTGCTTATCGATTTGCTTGCTGGTGCATGTTTGAATTGTTAATGGCAGGTTGGAAATTGACCGCCGCCCGGTTTGGTCTAATGGCTGGACACAGGCGAAGAGGTCCCAGGTTATGAATCCGGGTGGAGGCCATCTTTTTTTTAACACGGACATTTTTTAATGTGTCATGTTTGTTTTTACGGCTTTTAGTACCTATATATTTATCTTTTATCTGATATGAATAACACCAGCGCTTAAGCTGCTTACTTTGGGGTATAAAATTGGAGGGAATATAAGAATTATTTCGTTCTTTCTTTCTTTCTTTTACAAAGATTTTTTTCTAACTTACTATGTAAATGTCGCACACCTAGTTAAAGAGTAGGGTAAGTGGTTTGTATTAAAAAATTTTTACAATTATTTAGATAACATATTACGATCCTCTATAAATATTGTACAAATTACTCGACTTTTTAGGTGATGAATCTATTTTTAATTGCCACGCCTGTGTGATTTATCTAATGAATGCAACAGGATAATTACGGTTCAAAATTAGCTCATGCCGTATTGATTCCAGGAATAATGGACTTAATAAGCGGCTCAATCGAGCGTGGAGACTTATGACTAGGCAGTTTTAAATTTATGAAATTCCATAGTATTTTATCAAAAATTGATCGAAGAAGTGTTCTGAGCAATTATTTTAAAATATTTATTATTTATTTTCATAATTGTTATATTGTTCTTTTTCATTGTGCATTGCAAGTTTTTTAATTTTACAATACAAACCTTATCTTCTCTCTTTATATCCTCAATCCACCCTTATCTTGTGGTTTCCACTACGAGACTTTTATGATTTTTATTTTAGAAAAAGATCGGCGCATCAATATTTAACGAAACAAATAATCACAGATGGCCGTCCAGTGTACACACACAGTGAACCATTACGGGCTTATTGGAATGCAACGGGCATAAATGTAAAATAAACTCGGACACGTTAAAATGACTCGAATAAAATATTACAGAGCAATGAGACATATTAACGTGCCGTCAAAAGCTGTTCCGCTTCGACGTTATTAAGTTCTCGCAGCACAAACACGGTAGGTCATATCCGATCCTGCCGTTTATTAGTGCTTGTTTGTGTGGTCAGTGCGGATACGGATTTGAGGCATTATTAATTCTCCAGAATTGAAACCCGACGCTGCAGGCCGGTTCCGATTATGCCCCGTAGTGTACGCGCTAATGAGCTGCGTCTTTGCTGTATTAACATTACCTAGAAAGACGTTGATTGAGCCACCTGAGCAATAGAAACAGGATTCGTCTCGGACATTGGACGTGGTTACGCCGAAATAAAAACAGTGTTGCAATTATAATAACCCTTAGCTGTAGTTGGATCTGTGCCATCCAACAGCTTTAGTCTTTATATTTGTGATATTACTATGATTTTTGATTTGTCATTTGTGATACAGAATTCTACCACACCGGCAGTCACATAGGTAAACCAAATCACTGTGGTTTATATGACGGCCGGTTTGGTCGAATGGTCAGATCTCACTCCTGCTTAATTATAATCTGCTTGAAATATCATCTTTTACTGTGAGAGTCTAAATACTTTCAATAGTTTTTTACTTATCAGAAATATTAAATTTGTTTGAATTACGCTGACGAAACCGGGGTGTTAAAACACCTCTGCCTACCATAACATATAGACTGGGAACAGGCAGGGAGAAGAAGAAAAAAGTATGTATGAAATTAAAATACATTTTTTTTTAATTCTTTTTGCGTTTTCATATTTGTTGCACGGCATATTTTATTTTCTGTCTGTATTAAGGCTACAGATTCAAAGCGACCCCAAACAGAGTTTGTTCAAATGTTTGTCAACGCTCGCTGTGGTGGTTCAAACACCGGTAGGTACCGGTGGCCAATTATAACGCTAAGCTGAGCATAGCACCGACTACCGTCTAGCGTAATTATGGCTGATATTGATTTATTTACTTCTAATGTGTCATCTACAATATAAAATGTACCAAGATGGTGTAGCGGGGTCAGTATATCAAATTAATTTGTATAAATAGTTTTAATTGGTCATTGATCAAAGATTGGGTTAACTTTTTTTGATAAAGCTTCGAATATTTTGTACAGAAATATAATTCTAATAAATATATTTTATCACTTTAGATAAATTCTTACATACATACATGCATTACACTTATTTATCCCTTTATTTATTTTATAGAGGTAACGCGCCAATTATGCTAGGTCCCTATATTGCTAGATAGAATAAGAAGGCTACTGCTCCTTACGTTACGCTGACTTTACCCTTAGTCGCCTTGCACGACAGCAGCGGTAGAGTTGGTGGTTAAATTGAATCCTGTTCTACCGTCACCATTAAAACAAGGTCAATTTAAAGTCGATAATTAGCAAAACAAATCAATAAAAACTTTTGCTTACTATTTTAATCAAATTAAAATAATATGTCAAAGTCAAAATTCATTTATTCATATCTGGTATGATTACTATACACTTATGAATCGTCAAGACGCTAATTACCGAAAACCCATGTGTCCAAGAAAAAATAGGGGAGTGCGCAGCATGCCTCATGCAAAAGGAACACCATTCACAATGGGAACAATACAAAACAACTCGCAGTGACCCATCCACCACGATCGCGCCACAGATAAAAAAATCGATTCGAAGTCGTTAACACAGATTAACAATATTCTACGCTTAATAAAAGAGTTGCCTCTTCCTGGGACACAAAACTTGTAATTTCCGCTATACAGTGTAAATTTCTTAACAGCGAGACAAATCTAGCTACACGATTTATTAATTTCCTGGGAATTCAGTGAACCGATAAATGGTTTAGATTAGTGAATACTGGAAAATGAATTTCGACTCTAAAATTAAGTGAGAATTTGTGTTCCGTGATAACGACATTATTGAAATTCGTTACAATAACAAATGTCATCGCAGGTTTTTTAAGCAAACACGGAGATACTAATTTAGTGGAATTTCACGAATGGCTTGTATTATCTATTCATGGCTGTTAACGTGGAATTGAGTTTGTTGCATCAGAATTTTTATATTAATACTTAGTTAGAGATACATTTCACAGTTCACATTACAATGAAATAAAACATTAAATCATTTTATAATATTTTACTGAATGAAACCTACTTAATACTATCATTCCTCCTACTTTAATACAATTCGTCTCTGAATGGAAGAATTAAATAAAAAAAAGTAGCAATAATTAATTTCTCGAATAACGAAATACGTGTCTGACTGGTAGCCATCGTCCAATCATAATTCAATATTCAAATTGGAATATTTTCAGGTTTGCTTATAGACAACATTCCACCATCAGTGCATATTAAAAAGAACCTCAGACGGCATAATAGCAGTTTCTCAGAAACTGAATCGCCATCGAGTTACCGTGTATTTACAGAATCGGTTTAGCAGAACGTAGAATGCATAATGGCTGGAAAAATGTCAGCCGTAAGTGTATTAAAACTGGGGCTACAGTCAATGCGGGGGCGGTGTGGCATTTCCACATTTGGACGAAATAGTTGAGCGGGTTCATACAATCGATTCACGGATTGGAGTGTAGCCTTTGTGGCAATATGGGAAAAAGGACTTTTTGACGAAAACAAAAACATAACCTTGTTTTTGTTGTCTCATTCGATTTAGGGCATATATAGGAACAATAAAAGTTCTATAAACTTTTTTCGTAAAATGCTTAACTACCGAGTTAAAGAGGATTACACCGATTGCGAATTGTATTCTGTAGGTGTTTTTGTTTTGTCTATTAAGTAATTATTATAAATACAATTGAGCGGTTCTTAATCTAATTAATAATACACTGACTAGATTATTTCCTCTAGATCAGTTTTGGGTTCTGGGTGAATGTAATACCATAATCCACATGCAAACATTTAAGCAGATATAACCATATTTTCCTACCAATCATGTCACTGGAAAGTGGGAAGCTGCGTAATTTATTGGGATCTGATTGGCCTACAATATCAATGACATCATTGATGTTTCTCTATTTCCATGAACAGAGATAGTAGATGAGATAGCAACAAGAGCCATTACCTTATGCATTCTTATGTGGAAAATATAATCGCAGAACGGAAACGCGTAATTATACAATAAATAACGGATGTAAGAGAACAAAATATGTAGCTTTGTCAACCTCTTAGAGCCACGCTTAGAGTGGAGAGTGAGTTAAGTATAGGTTCCAATTTTTCGGTCCATATACCCGCTGACACAGTCGCACCTGTACTATGTAAGTATTATGTAAAAGGAGTATGCATAGCAGAAGGACTATTTAGATTTTTTACATCGCTGAGGGGTAGTCTACTATGTCGGCTCTGGCCGGTGGGCCGCACCGTGCGTGCTGATATATGGCCGCCGACAAATTGAAAACAGTGGCAAATGGCCCACTGCAACTCCCGCAAACGTGTCGGAATTCTAACTGAAAAGTCGCCAAATTGAGCGTTTGTATCATTCTGTCATGAAAACTTCTAGATTTGTTTGCGCGATTGAAAGTTTTAAGCAAAAGGTGGACAGCGATGATTGTTAGGCAGATATTTTCTGTTGATGGACCGTGTTTTAAAAGAATGTAATTTATGCCGTCAGCCGTATGGTGACGGCAGAGTAGAATACAATTGTCACCACCCCAAATCCCTCCGGTGGGTGTCAACAACAAGGCGACTAAGGATAAATTAGTGATGACGAATGGGCAGCAGCGTTCCTCTTATATCGAATAGGTACTTCGACTTTTGGGTCCGATAAATGGCAATAGGCCTGCCACATATTACATGCGACTTGACATAGTTGGCGAAACGTGGGTGCTAGTTCAACTCTGCCTACACCTTCGGGGATAAAGGTGTGATTTATGTATGTTTGTATGTAATTTATGCCCTAATAGTAAGTACTCTAGTTTGAATATTTTATTTTATCACGAGTGATGGATGATATGAATTAAAAGGGAGTGGATGGCTTGATGACGTCTGGTCGATATGAATGGAAGAGAAAATATACTGCGTTGACAGGGAGAAGGAGATTCTAGTTTGTATATTACTTTGATAAAAAATTAAATATGTTGTCATTATATATAACAATATTTTTTCCTTAAACGATTAATTAACCCTAAGCCAATATTATCCGAGAATATATTGAAATGATATAATTTTAGTAAAATATTTGAACTATAGTTCCCCGTTCTTCTAATAATATGTACAAAGCTCTTGCATCGGCGATATGTCAACCGGAGGAATAAGGAAAGTGCAAATAATATTGTAATACTTATCTAAATTGAATCATAAGCCGACGCGCGGTCAGACGGTTGTAGAGCAAAGAAATATTTTCAAAGAATGCCTATTCCTGAACTTGGTTTCTTGTTTGACATTCAAGTATCACTTCTAGTGTTATTTGAATAAAGAATATCTGGTAAAACGCTTTAAATTGCTTTCCTGTATAAAATAAAAACATATTTGAACGATAAGTAACCTATAGATATTTTAATAATTTGTAGGATCAATTTTATTTGCACAAATTTTAATTTTTGTCGAATAATATTAAGAAAGTCTGCACCGATTTCGCAATTCCTTCAATATTTTTCTTATATATTCTTCAATATGCTTCTAATATAATGCCCGATTAATGGCATTATGCTCGCCATCTATTACTTTATTGGTGCGTGTTTAATTCATTTATGTATGAAATTAAGTATGACATGATGGGGAAATTTAAAAACTGTTTAAATTTCACAACAAAAACTTTTACTTTATCTGTTCCAGCACTGCTTGCTCAATGAGTGTATATGGTAAAACACAACATAAGTAATAAGGGGTGATTCACCCTCACAAATAGTTAGATTATATAAATAAGGCGGTCCTAATAGTTTAGGAGATAGCGATCTGCGGACAGGGACCGACGAATTGAGTTGGGCTTACGAAGATTTTTTGTCGACGCTACTGCTGTAATAGGTGAGAGCTACGTACGCACATGCAAAACAAGTGAATTTATATAAGAAATTACTTTTCTTGGGTTAGAGGATGTTTGGGGGGATCTTTATTTATCCTAATTCGAAATCACGTACATATTTTTATTATTTATATTGCATCAGATTCTCATCTTTATTTATCCTAATTCTCAATTTAGTTATAAATGTATTTGTAACTTTCGACTTCTCTTAATTTTATTTTAATATTCTACTAACTTTACGGTGTGGTGTGTACATTTTCACACCTTTGTCTAACACTTCGACGATTTCCATACCTAATTTAAGTATACTTAGTACTTAGTTAATAAATTAGCAATAACATTAAATTAACATGTTTCAATAATCAGTAACATAAGTAAGAACTAGAAGACAACAATTTGACTTAAAACAAAGTTGCATATCAGCATATTTGCGTATAATTCTAAGTAATTGTAATGTATATTTTGCGGTTAGTACCACAGAAACGCAATATTTATGTAGTACACTGTCCAGTTCGTAGGGTTACCAGATGAAACAATCGACTTTTATTCGTAGTGAACAAGACCGCAAGGAAATCAAAGTGACACAATTGTTGGTTAATACACAATATCGAGTAAAATCACACGAGAACTTAAAGATGCAATTTGATATGAATGCAATTGATCGATTTTATGTATCTGATTGTACTATCAATACAATAAGAGGAAACTTGAGGATTCAAATCATACAATGATATTTGTTTAATCTGGGAAATGGTAGATAATAAATTTTCTATAGATTTGCTTAGTAATTCTTCTCTGTTAATTTCATATTAATTTTTATAATACTATTATACAATTTGCATCTTGCTTCAATGTAGTTCTGGCGTAATTTTGTCAAAATTATATTGTGGACATCTAATTCAACTTACTTTCAGGTTATAGGCAACCCTAGGGTACGAACGCATCGACGCCCACGGCTACGGGTATAAAGTTACGATTCTGCATTTGCTGATACGATACAAATTGATCCGTCGACACTGGATATAATTATTTCGAATCAGAATGTATAGTCAACAGGTTACGTTTCAATTTCACGTGAACTTTTTCTTCTGGTTAACTTGAGTTATTTTAATTAATATAATGCATTTGATCTCTACCACGTGACATACAATATTTCTATGTGAATCATTCGCTGTTGCAATATTTGAAATAATATGTACGTGTACAAGTTACTGTGAACCATGAGATAATAATGTAAAGGAGTATGCTATTTTTTATGTTATGCTAACAAACTTGATGCGTCAAATGGGAGAGGACACTGAATTCCATACTACAGACATATGTCTATTTTTGAATACAGGGGAATCAAACACAAATTGTAACTTATTTATCGTTAATATTATTTATTATTATTATTATTTGAATAACTTAAATTCATGTATTTGTTTAAATATTAGATACTAAAATCTAGAAATAATAACATAAAGAAGTGATATTTTTTATAATTTTTATTGATACCTTACCTACTTACCATTTAACCAAATAGATCATGTAAAAAAACCGAAGTACCATTAAATAGCTACTTAACAGCGGATCTGAGCCCGAAAAACCTCCGCTCCGAAAATAAGGAATGCAATCTTATGCTAGAATCAGACAAATAGGGTATCTACACTGACCAATTCAAATCGTAGGAAGGTCTACACGCGCGGGGATGGAATCCAATCAACGAAACTAGTTTCACTGATGCCTATCACTAAACTTTCACATTCAAAGATTTGTTTCTCGAGATTAAATCAAAGGCGAATTACAGTAGCGGCGAAAAAGAAATATGGTCAGTCCGACCGCACGAGTGCGGGGTGTCCTGCTGAAATTGCTTTTCAATCCCTCGGACTTTGGACTTGTAAAGAAGTTATTACCTTCCAAGGAGATAGCGACGGGTCTCCCGATACGGATATATGTCTTTTTCATATGTAATATTCCTTTTTCGCGTTTTATTAATGGAAAATGTTTCGTGGGACACTGCCGCCGGATCTGGCGGCGATATTAAAAAGGTCTCTCTACTTAGTGCGGCTTCTTTTATGTGATTGTCGTAAAGGAGTTTATGTTTGCGGGGGGACAGTGCTGATTGATGTGGCTGTCGCATTAGTTTAGCGCGTACAGGATTGCTTGCTTCTAAATAAACACTGAATCCTTTTTACTCACGCTTGGGTTGGCGTTTTTTGAGACTGTCCTTTATTATATTATAAAACACTAACTTTTGCACCTAATATCTATAATTCTATTTTTAAATCAGGCTTATTAGTTATATTTTACTTTCATTTTCAGGTTATTTATTATTTCTATATTTACAAAATATTTATACCAAAGTACCTAGTATAACTAAACTAAGGTAAGTCATAAATACTTTATCGATAAAACTACGCACTTAATAAATGTCTAATATTAAGAATAAATGTATCGTGTAGTTATTATTTATAAAATTAGTATAGATAAAAAAATACATTATACATTATAAAAGAATACATACAGACGGCCGCCTTGGTCGAATGTTCAGATTGCTGGGTATTGGCCAAGAGGTCCCGGGTTCGAATCCTGGTAGGGGCAAACTTTGTGATGACCACAAATGTTTGTTTTCGAGTCATGGTTTGGTATATGTTTATGTAGTATATTTTCAACAAAAAAATATTTATATTTATTATTATTATTATGTTAGCATCTGTTTGTATGGGTTATGTTTAGAATGTATGACATTCATGTTAAACGCCTTAAAAGATAGAATCCGTTTATATCATGATATTTCAATACATTTTATGTTCAATTCTTGCGTTAGTGTGCATTTCTCGTTTGTTAATGTTGCCCGCTCTAATTAAGTCCACTACACCGATGTTTGGAATTAATTAGTGTATTGTTTAATTGGCATCTCTTGTTATCTGTTTGTTTCGATTATTTATTAATTAGCTGTGTTTGTTGAGATGTTGTTGTACAACATCATGAATGATAATATTTTTATGTGTTTTCGGTTACATCCGTTCTAATAGCTCATCGAAAATAATTGTTTTGAAGTTACTATGATGCTATTGATTATTGGTATATGTCACCAACAGTCGTTACCCGAGTGTGTATATACAAGAGATGGGTGGATTTCCTGTGTTAATCGAGCTTCATATCTTAGTTATTTATTTGTAAAATTAATCAGATTTTATTGTTTCACCATTAATTGCCTGGTGCAAGGATATAATGATTTAATTCATAGATTTCATCATTAGGTGTTAGTAGAAAAGTATGACAAAAGTCTGCTGTAGTTTCTTGAGTGTTCCTATAGGTTATGTTAATTATGTAAAAGTTGTAGAGTTTATGTTTACTGGAAAAACAGGCATTCTGCTATTTTTTTCTATTCATCTACAGATCAAAAAGAAAACCTAGAAAACCTGTGTAAATAGCCAATCGTAATTTTGAATCTGTTTTCTGTCCGATACTAACTAATGAGACAAATTAATTAGAACGCAATTTGAAACAAACTAATGCATTGTTGCGGTCCCGTGGTATGAGTAAATACGCTTTATCCTTAATTGGGTGCATGATTTTAATTTGACACGGGACATCACTAGCGCTGTGCGAATTGATTACACCTGTCCGTCACTATTAATAGAATATTGTGTGTGATTCAAATTGAATTAGGGCGCCATTGTCGAATTACCCGCGTATGTTTCGTATACACTATTGATTTTGAATATTTAGTAGCCAATTTGGCTTGTGTGTATTGTGATTTCGAAATGAAGATATACATGAGGGCTTTTTGGACCTACGTTATATTATGTATTGTAATTGTTCCTGGATAGGCTACGTCAAAAACTCTACCACACGTTTACAACAACACCCGATGACATTTATTGTGATAATTTTTTTATCAGAATATTTTTATTTTTAATAATTTTTCTAACATTTATACAGTGTTCACAACTGATAAGTACAACTTTATCAGCTAGGGAAACTACATAGATAATCAACTAACTAGGTCCTAAATTAACAAATACCAATACTTACGGTTAATTATTTGGATATAACAGTAAGATGAACATGTTCGAATTTAATTGCCGTGAAAAATATTCGTGAGACTCACCGGGACTGGCATAAATGGTCGGACCCCGCACTTTTTACGACCAATTGACCACGAATATGTTCCATTGATGGGACAATATTGACTTAGAGTGTTCCGCGCACGAAATATTTATCCAGCTGCCGAGTGGAGGAAATTCCTTTGAAAATGTTTGTTTATATTACACGGTGGATTAGGCACTAATTTTTTAGCTGCGGTTGTAACAATTAATGCAGCGTGGCGTGTTCGTGTGGCGGGGTTACGCGTGACGTGTGTGGTTCCGATGTTTCGGTTCTAGCGTTATTATTTAAAAAGCGTTGTTAGATTGCAACGAACTCTATACTTTGCAATGTATCTACTCCAGTAGGTAAAACCTATCTAGTTCAATGCACTGGGTTTTGTTTTCTGTTTATGATTTCACAACAAGAATATTATCTTCCGTAAATTATTTTTTAGTAAAATTTATAATATATATATAGTAGATCTGACATTATACGTGCCACACAATAAAATTGCATACAAGTCTGTGTGCGCTAAATTTTATCATCATCTATCATCCATCATATGTATCATCACCATCTATCATCCGAGTTGTTTTATACTGTTTTATCCTTTATATAGGACAATCTAAATTGCTTCCAGAGCCAGAAAAAAAAATTACGAACAAGTGGTTCTAAAATTTTTATTCGAAAATTTGTGATAAGAAGTGGCATAGGTACAACTTAAAGAAAAGACAAAACATAATTAAAGATAGTGATAGGTATATATTGTATGGTTACGAAAAAGAAAGCAGGTTTAAAGGTAGGAGAACAATGATGATGAACTGTTTTTAATTTCTTTGTCTTTCGTTTTCAGGTAAATAAAAACAGCTACAGTAGAAAATAAATATTAAACTCTTCTAAATAAGGTAACTTATCTCAAAATAATTTTGTAGTACGACTCTATGTCTAATTAACCCACTTCGGAGTTGCTGGTACCTCTGGGATAAATAATATTTATGGACACATTATCGGTACATATATTTATTCCATTTCATTGAAACAATCATAATATCTTAAACTACACAACGTGGGAGTGAATCGATATCCTGTCGAGCACGATTGGGTAATTATAACAACAATTACTAATAGGATATTTGAGTAATTAATCAGTGCCGGGATTTAATTAGTAATTAGGGTATTTTTATATGCACGCGCCACCGTCGGCGAAATTTAATAAGCGCACTGGTATTTGATATGATGTTTATTAATTTTACTTGCAGAATTATTTAAATAAGCACATTAAATTACCAATGAACGATAATAATTATAATATCTCCGAGTTAAGTAACAAAATTCTGATTACTTCAATGGTAGCCATATAAAACTTCATGTTTTTTGTTTTGTTTCATTCAATCCTTGTTTTGTCTACAAATTCACTCGCTGTCCATGCTAATGCAGTCTGGTTTAGATTTTTTTCAATAACTAAAATAAATAAATAGTTAAGATAGTTATAAAAAATACTTTGTCAGATTTAAATAGCTGGCTATTCGCCAAGAGGTCCCGGGTTCGACTCCTGGCAAATATTTGTGATGAATATTCTTGAGTCATGGTGACGATTATATTGCAAATATTTATATTTGATTATTATATATTATTATTATAATATCTACTATATATCCCGAAGGGGTGGGCAGAGGTGAATTAACACCCGGGTTTCGCCAATTATGTGTATTGCTAGGTGGTCTAGACGATGCTGCCCACTACTCGTCGCTGTATTAACTCTAACTGCCGCACTCAAAGACGTCAAATAACGTTAATAAGTACTTAACGTCAAAAAATGACAATTCAAAACTAGTCGCTATTCTTGCCGGTTCTATGGTCTATATTTGAATGAACATTTTTGACATTAAATACTCATTAAAGTTAATTGACGTCTCTGAGTGCGGCAGTTAGTCAGCTTGTACGACAACCGCGGGAGAGATTGGGGGTGGTGATACTTAACCAAGCGCTAGCATAGTATATTACAGTATATTCACATACGAGTAAATCCCAGAGTCTTGCCACGTCTTCTAAGAGTAATCTCCTTAGCGACGGCCTGTCGATACTACATCATGATGCCAAAACTGACATAGTTCTACTGTGTACGGGTTTTCGTGCTGGTGATTGTACCTAGGTACAAACGTCAAAGCAAGTGTCCGTGTGTTTGGACGGCAGCAATCAATAAGCATCAGGTTGAGCGCAACAAACGATCGCATTACAGCGCGATTAGCCGCCTCTGTAATGCATGTTATGCACTCAATTAATCAGTGACGCGAAATAGGCAAGCTAGGGCTGTCGATCAGGAACGAACAGGCAGAGTTCTTCTTATACCACCTAGCAATATACTGCAATTTATGTGTCCAATGAGTGCAATAGGCCCGCCACCTATTACATGGGACCTAAAATAATTGGCAAAACGTGGGTAACAGTGGGTGTCAACACCTCTGCCTACTCCTTCGGGGGTAACAGGCGTAATTTATGTATAGGGCTGTCCAAAATCTTTTTTGACGATTAGGGTATAAGAAAGAGCAGATATGAGATATATTACAATAAAAAAAAGGCCCGCAATTTTAAAGTGTTAACATTTGAAATGACCATGGCAACAAAACAATCCCTTATTGTATTCAAAGAAAAATTATAATGTTATTTTATATTGCATAAAATGCTAGTTACTTTTGCTAGGAATTTTAAATTCCTAGCAAAATCAATTCCAGTGGCACTAGTTTAGTTTGTTAGCAATACAAGGCACAATGTTCTAATAAGTATTTTTTTAAATAGATTTTACTTACTTTTTCATTTTGGAAAGATCTCACAAGTCGCAAAGTATTGAAAAACTTCATCTAAGTATCACCGCCGCCCTTTGGTGTGACAATATCGTATTGGTGGTCATATAGAGTTAAAATGCTTTCCTTTGTACAATTTGCAATTGAATTTAAAGCAATGAATAGTTAAAATGGTTTAATGTAAAATGTAATAAAAGACAGTTTTTTATTATTATTATAGCTTTATTTCCACATTACAATTTTTCAATACAAATAGTTTTTTTTTTAATATTATTATTTATTTTCGTTTATTGTTTGTGGCCCCTTAAGGGTAAAAGCCTCCTCCATCGCTTTCCACCTCTCCCTGTCCTTGGCTGTATCCATCCAATTTTTTCCAGCTGCGTTTATTTAAAAGATTATTAAAAGACAGTTTACATTTAATCAATTCTTATAGAATTGTAATTGATCGGATCCAGTAAAACTACAAATAAACTGTAATTCCTAGCAGACAACCCTGACACGAACTAAACTCATTGGAGATTAGGTTGGATGCGACTCGTTTAATTTAACATGTTTAGTGGGATCCGTACGTTGTTAATCAGCGGGATAGGTAGAAGCTGGTATTTCGATTTAGGTTATTACTAATTTGGTTAACCTCCGTTTTTCCTTTATAGCTCTTAAAACAAGGGCTAGATGATATCAGAACTAACAGTTAATAAAAATAATTGCTTGCTAGAACTACCTAAACAGTAAACTAACGAACTACCTAAACTTTCAGTGGCGATTTCATTGAGAAAAGTATAAAAAGCCACGGAAAGGCCTTATAGATCATTACAATTAGTACAATGGTAGACAGCATATTAAATATAGCAAATTTTACTCCATTTGTGAGGTAATTTCATTCGACCAATGGAAATTCCGGGAACCTCTAAAAATAGTATTTCTAATTAACCATTATATTGTTTTAATTTCAGTGAAATTGCTAGTCATGATGAATCAATGTAATTAGTGTCGAATGCAAATAATTACTACACATTATATCTGAAACCACCTTTGACATAGTATTAGTAAGGTGCATAATTGGATGGAATCTTGCGCATTGACATTATGAGTGGGCTTAAATGGTAAACTATGAGTAATAACGTCACCCAGATATTTCGTTGATGTAACTAAGGGAGGTCTTGTCATTTGAACGGTGTAGCGTAAACCACCAACAACGGCATATCCAAAGAGGGTTGGTGTCTGGCAGGCGGCCAGCTATAAAAGTAAGCCAAAACCTTGAGCAGTATGTATTGGAATGCCTTCATCCTAATCACTCTGTCCATTCATCAGTATCTCGACATGATCCTTCCCACATTCCTTAACTGCATCTTTCCATACATTCATTAATACTTGCAACTTTCTGGTGTGGAACATACTGCACGGACCCTAGGTAAATTGATTGATCATATGGACATATTGGAGATAGTACATTTTTGGCTATTTGTTTTGTTGTTGGCTAATGTAATGACCCGCATTTGAGAACATTGTGTTTGTATCCACCTGCTAAGTATCATATTTATGTGCTGAATAGTTCAATAATACGATTATTAAATGTGTATATAAGCTATTATGTATTTATGTAATTAAATGTCAACAATAAATAATATCTATTGTCCCGGTGATTTAGTTGATGAACTAAGACTATTCTAGATGTGAATTAAATGATATTTCCAGATAGTAGATACAGTAAGCACGTCAACAATATATCAGCGACCTAACTCTGCAAGCCGATTGTAATCGCCTTAGTCTACCAGTCACTCTCACTCATTAGGTATGATAGCAACGTTTGAGAGAGATGGCAACACAAAACCGATTCCAATTAATTTAAAGAGTAGCCCCTCTGGTCAGATACTAGAACTGTAAAATTAATATATTACCATAAACTTAATTCAAACGCATACCTATAATCATATATGTTAGAGACCAGCCATGGGAATATTAATAGGTTAACTGTTATGACGAACTTTTTTTTACAAACAATAATGTAATAGTGACCATTTAAGATAATAATAATTTAAATAATTATTGCGTTTGTAAAGTAGAGTTATGGAGAATCGCGATAAAAATCATGTAATAGCGTAATGTAGAATTTAATAAATAACATATTCATTGTTTTCTATTTACCAAATGTCTATAGATTTTTCCAAATATACATACTTACCATGCAGTATCCTCAGTTAATTCAAAGCTGGACCAATAGCACTTTCTCTCACTGGGAATAGGGTGCAAAACGTGATTCACTTCAATACATTTAAAGTGGCATGTCACGCGTGACTTGCCGCTAATTGTACGGCAGAAGCACACCATGTTTCCCCACTTTAAAAAGTCTATATACCTTAGTACAATGTCATAAGGGTCTGATTTGAAATTGCATATGGGTACTTATTAAACACACAGTCAATTCCACAATCAGCGTTCAAATCTAGACAATTGTAGTGGCGACATTTACAGTTTTTTATAATTGTGAAAATGTAAAACCCTGATTGCTTTTTTCTCTCTTATTTGTTCAATTTTTTTTGTTTCCCTTGCCTTTTTTTGCCTTTCTTTGTAATGATGCACAAATGATACAAACACAATCACATCAATACCAGCAAACCTAGCACGGGACGAGGGCAACATTTCTCTCCACCGCTTGACATTGTTTTGTCTCCGGATTTAGTGGGAGTTTAGAGCGAAAACATTCTTTTCTTGTCCTCGAAGAGATTTTGTCCACGTCCCGTACTACGGGGGATGTACGGGTAAGTGGGTGTGAAAGTTGTCGAAACAACAGCTTAACGTGTCTTCCGGAATTAATACGTTATAGGTCACCAAATCGTAGGTTGAATGCGATCATTGTTCCTTGAGCTCTACAGGAAAAATATCTTAATAATAAAATAAATGAAGAAAAAACTTCCCAACTGCCGTGTTATGACGACCGCCGAATATAATAGTCATCTTTCTTACGTGTGTCGTATAAGGTGGTTTTGGTTTTAAGCGTTATTTTACAAACCAAATTATAAATCAAAGTAGTCAACACTTACTGCCGCACTCAGAGACGTCAAATAACGTTAATGAGCACTTAACGTCAAAAAATGACAATTCTAAACTAGTCGCTATTCTTGCCGGGTCTATGGTCTTGATTTGAATGAAAAGCGGTTAGGCAGATAATTTCAGGTACAAAAAAATACAGACGAATTGAATACTTCCTCCTTCTATGAAGTCGATTAAAAAACCAACCTTGTTTCCACTGTACTACTGATCATCTCCCATTGCATTCTAGGTAGCCTAGTGCCAAACAAAGTCTATCCGAGTGAGTCACGGTCCGTAGGCAGTTATCGGTGAAACCGCACCGGTTAGGCAATGCACCAATAATACGCTCAATTAATTACACTGACGTGTCCCCCGTACTTACCTAATTAATGTCCCGCGTAGTACAATACTGTTGTTATTGTAGTGCCACTAACTGATTGGGTCACCTTACAAACAATACGGACTAATGCATTCGTAATTTAATTACGGAATTCGATAATAAGTGGGCAGCGTCCATATTACGCAACATTCTCGAAATGGTCGAATAATAATAAAATTATGCATGCGTGCAAAATTTATCTAACAACGATATGTTTTAGGTGTAAACATAGATTGTTTGAACAATCTATGTTTACACCTAAAACATATGCTTGAATGAAACGATGGACTGTAGTAATGTGATATAGGTAATTTAACAGAATTAAAAAAAAAATCAAACCTGGGCTCATAGCCAAGTGGCAATGGTTTCATAACTATACCGTGTCGAAGTTTGTCACGATCGGCCATATTACTTTGGTATCTACAGCGTCTTAGCTTGCGCTACCAACATAACTAGGAACTTACGAAGACGATTTTGGTCACGTGATTTCACGACGACTTACGTCAAATCGCATACATTTTGCTCTATCGAACTTCGTTATCTTTGTCGGTATGTTACTTTGTCTAGGCCCCCTGAATAGTCGCTAGCATTTAGATATCAATTTAAAACCAAAAGGAGCTTAGAAAGGAATACGTAAAACAGTGCACAAAAACGCCTTGTTGTAAGCTTACCAAAATTGATTATTATGTTACTAAGCGTAAAGTTCTCTATGATTTTTGCAAATTTTGCAATGATCTGCGCAGTGTGCTTCCTCTTCCATTCATATCGGTCAGGCGTCATAGAGCCGTTTGTTTCATTTCGTTCGCTCATCAGACCGGAAAGGTAATGAGTGAAAATATAGAAAACTGCACTGCCATTAATCCACCTATGTATGCTGTTGTTTACCGTCCAACATTCAGTAGTATTGGGTAGTAGTACAGTTGTTCCAAATAGTTTGGGATAAGGGCAGGGTGATGATGATGATACAGTGCTCCAAGGTCTATACCAGGCAATCTCCCTTAGTAGACTTTAACGACACCCCCTGGGGAAAGTCAGGTCTGACAAATTCTTCGTTATTTTTCCACCCACAGGCCAGCATGAAATGATTTCTATACTTGAAATTATATAATATAAAATTTCATTATAACACAGGAATGGAAATTATTCGAAAAATAATTGTTTTTGAAGTTACTTATAAAGAAGCGTTCCTCTTATACCACCTAGCAATGTACTGCGACTTTTGTTCCCGATAAATGGCAATAGGCTCGCCACCTATTACATGGGACTTAACATAATTGGGCGAAACGTGGGTGTGGGTGCTAGTTTACCTCTGCCTACCCCTTCGGGGATATTGGCGTGATTAATGTATGTATGTATGTACTTATAAAGAAAACGTAACAATCAAAACTCTATTATTTACTAATACTCAATGCAGCATTTTATCGATCACCAACGCTTACAATGAATTTTTGCAATTACGTAATAGGCCAGTACAGGGGTGGCGCATTGTGAAACGCTGTTACGCATTACTCTCGTCCCAGCACGTAACAAACACATTCATGGCGCTGGCACCAAATCGTCGAAAGTACAATGGCAAATTAATATTATTACGAGTACAATATAACGCCGATAAGTCAGAACGACCCACGAAATCCGAGGGGCGAGAGGATCAATTTAGCAGCAATTTTAATAATAAGTCCCCGGTATTTCTATTATATCTGGGAGGCTATCAGGTGGGCGAGCTAGGGGTTTAATAACTCACGATTAGCCTATTGGAATCGCTATGAATGTTTGCTATTTTTTCCATATTGCCAGAACGCACATTCGAAACGGGTGGAAAATTTAATTTGTGCGCATGTGGAATGATCTGTTGTAATATAATTTTAATTAAGTCATTCCCGAAATACCATTCGATTCGTTTGTAAACGTGAAGGTGGGTGTGTGTGTAAAGCTCGAATTTGTTACTTGTATGGAAATATACACCGTATTATGTATAATATTGATATTTAGTAATTAGTTAAGGTCAATCCACGCTGCGGGATTTTTTTTGGAAACAGTTTTGAATCACGATAACAATAAGTACTAACTTTTGCAGCAATTTATACACTTTTTTGTTTTTTCGCTGTTACCAATTGACCCTTAGAAATGCTAATAAAAACAATGCATTTAGTGTGGATGCACCATTACGTATACTAGTTTAGAGGTGAACTCGTATAAAAGAAACTTTATGATTTTTACAAAAATAATGATGATAAATGAAATATGTTTCATGTTTTCTATTAACAAGCCAAATTAATTTGACCGCTTCGTTACGGTAGCCTATTTACTCGCCAATTACATTAATTGTTACTCTAATTTCTAATTGTTTAATTAAATGAAATGAGTAATTAATCAATTTTTTCCCAAGTACCGCCCGCAACAAAGTGTGTGGAAATAGTTTATCGACGTAGTTGTTCTCTGTCGGGAATTTTAATTAAAAATGATAACATGTAAGTGCAGTGTGTAGAGTGTAGACCCCTCAATGGCGGCAGGGGTGATTTTTAATTATTAAAATTTCTACGCCAACGGCGGCGTCTGCCAATATTACTTTGATATGGGTCCCGGCGAGATATTGCTACCCATTACGAGTACACGTCTCTCTGATTTGTTAATCCGTATTGAGGCATTATTAGGCGATTTCCTTTGTTGGCCCACCCAGCGATCTTTATTTGTCGATTTAGAGATTAACTGTAAATATAACGGGCTACATTTCAAATGCAGAAGTTTACTTTGAGCAGGCGAACACAGTACTTACATTATTTGGTATCGGTTGCTTTTTGATAAGCATATTGTGCCTAAAAACAATAATGTGGCATGGTTTTGAATATTTGCACGTAACTGCCATAAAATTATTACGGATATGGACTTGTTCAAAATTATCAATACACATTATTTTTCGATTTGTATCTAAACTTTATGTAAATGTTAGAAAAATTACTGCAAAGAAAAAGAGGAGGAATAATTATTTATCAATATTTAATATTAAGAGAAGTTTCACGGAGCTGCATCCCGATGTGTTATTGACAGTGCTATAAGTTTTATTGCGATCTCCATTCATGGACAATATTCAATCTGTTGCACTGCTCTTACCTGTAAAACTTTCTTGGCTGACCGTACGCTTGAAATATTTGCCGCTAAAAAGGCTACAGATGTTTTCATTTGATATCGCCCTCGTTGTTACAGCTTGACATTTCACTGAGTGCGTTTTTATTATTACGTCGCCAGCCCTAGTGGGTACTAGCAAAATGAAAATAATAACGGAATGTTTTAATTTCCCTGCGAGTGACGGGTCACGTGACCCCCTCCCCGACCCCCGCGGGCCCCGCGTGCGACTGTCATCGTCACTGCGTCGGACAATTAGCCTGCTTATGAGATTAAACAAGCGGAGCAGCGGTATTTTATTGTCTATTTTTTATTCCGTTGGACCTTTTGAGAGAGTCGTGTGGGCATATGACGTCTATGACGTGCGTAAGTAATGTGAGATAGTGGGTGAATGTTGTATTCATGATACCCTCGATAAATGCTAAATCAGTTACAGAGCTGCTGGGAAAAACTCTATAATAAATTTAGAATGTATTAATGGCTAATCATAAGCAAGAAAGTGATTCGAGCGTTTGTGTTTTAAGATTTTTGTTATACTCTATAGTTATTTTTGTATAATTGTACAATGTTAGCTAACAATTACGATTGTCCATTTTTATATTTGATTTCCTCCACTCATAAACACTCCTTTCGAAATGTTTTAGGTCTGTACTTAGGTTAGCGTGAATAAAGGCCACATTTAAAACTACTTCAATAATGCAAAATAACACTAAACAGGTTTTATTACTCTGATGTCGGAAGTCTCACCAACCTTTAGCAGTTAGCATGACAACAAAAGACTATCGCGTTCGTTGCTTTAATATTTTTTTGGAGTGACATTTGTGTATGTTTTAATTACAGTAACGTGACGATAGCCCATTTAGCATACGGGGCACACGAGCGGAAAATAAATGTGATTGTACAAGTCGTGATATTGTGAGAGGCAACCCTAAGCGGGTTATAGGGGCAGAATTAGATGTGCATCCAGAATTGGATTCAGATTGATGTCAAACTGATTTGTAATTGAAACGTAGAAATGAAATCAATTGATATAATATATTCGTGTACTCCGAAACTAGTTAATAAATTGTGCGATAAAATAATAGAGCTACGAAAGTCTAACAGAAATTAATAACTTTGAATAATTTTTACGTTCTTTTTGATTTTATTAACGTATTGTTAATTATACAGGGGGTTTAAATTATTACCAAGGACGTGTTCTAAAAAACACTCGCATCTCGTTCGTCAAGTCACCTAAATACTGTTTTCTCTCATTAGTATGTTACCAAGAAAACTGCTATTAATTTCCATATTTTAGCCGATTCCGAGAAACAAACTAGTGTGTCCACTGCGTAAGGGACGAAAGTCGCACAATAGACGACTCGCAATCCAGTCCAATTAAAATTAATTAGCTTCGGAACACACGCCGCAAACCGAAGTAACAAATCAACGAAGATACAAACCGGATAGGACTCTGTTCCCGGGTAAGACCGTAGCTAACGAATCCGGGTGCCAGAAATTGGAGCATAAAACAATTGACCTAGAGCTTAAATTTAAGTGCCCCAAAGTTACTACGGAATGTCTTATTTAATTTCTGTATTTACAGCAAACATGTGTATTTTAATATTACAAACTAGTTGTTCGTTGAAATAAACATAGGTGTTTTTGACTTTCTGTGTATATTTAAACAACAACATTCGCTTACAATTTATAGAAAAGGTACCTAGTTATTTTTTTGGGTACTCGAATTAGAGTGTTTTAAGATAAATACATGTTACGCTAAACAGCCTACATACAAACATTGAGACACGCTACTGAAAGCGAGGTATAATAATAATTGTTTTTGTTTTATACAGTCAAGCAAGCACAGAGTGTTTATATCAACACGATTCATTGTGAAGCTAGTCGTTTGACGTAGAGTGTGAAAACGGTATGAAAACTTGATTGTGATAACCGGAGGAGGTGTTGGCTGTATTTATCTTTAGCTGTTAGACGGATTATAATGACGTACCTATTTATAGATTTGCTTATTTTTTTCTTATGCGAAAAGAAGAGCCAATTACTGCAAGTTGATGTTATCTATGACATTCCAATAATTTCGAACGCTTATTATAAGCTAAGGGAAGTCATTATACGTTCGAAAAGAATGTAGGTATCGTTGGACTAATTGACAGGTCGTGTGACGTACTGACAGAATATTCATACGGACGTACGCCGACTAATGAGAGGCGTCTCAGATACACTGGCGGTTCGATATGTACATTCATATGCAGGTTATAACTGTACCAGATCATACCCTCGTCATTTAGTATTTTATTTTAGCATCTAAAAAGGGAAATAGCCTTAAAACTTTGAAACCGCACGCGTTCGCTTGGACATTGAAAAATATAATTTAATATATTGGAATACTCTATATTTTTTGAATTAAAAGTTTTAACCGTCGACACCTATTATCTCCAATGAATTTTGCTGTGAATTTTTTTTATGTTGAAGTATTCGTAAACGCTTGTGAGTGTAATAAATAATTCTTAATATCATCTCGACTATTCTAGTTCGGTCACCGTAGATGACGTCACGATTATTTATCGTCCAACCTCAAAACAAACGCCTGAGCATCCCGCCCATTCCTAACTTAGACGGATTGGAAACTATTATAAAACAAATGTTATTTTCGTGGGCGATTCATCATTGTAGCGGGAGGGGACCTGTTCATCATAACGAGGTATTGCCAAAATAACTTGTAGCCCTAGCCGCTGATGATTTATGCTTTCAGTATGTTAATAACAGATGACACGATTTGGTCACTTGCTTAATTGGCATTGTGCTATTTGACGTATTTCGCGATTTGTTTAAGTCTGTGTAACTTTGTTGTTGAAATCATTGGCTTCTCATTTAGGTAAATTACAACACGGGCATGGTCGGATATATCAGACGTAATTTATTTGTCTCATAAATCCGACTAGTTCGTCGTATGCTGATATTGGTGATGGCAGACTAGAATACAATTGTTATCATGCCCATGTTTTTATATCGACTAGCGTAGTAGTAGCGAGCGTTCCTTATGCAACGATTTTGCGTACTCCAGCTCTCTCCCTATTACGTTACGTTCCAAAATCCTGTCGGAAAATTTCGACTGATGTTGTCAATGGGTCAATGAGTTCTCCAGTATTTAACACCCACTGACGAAAAATCTCAAACTGGAGAGGTCAGTGCCCTGACACAACGATATTGAGACTCTAAGAGATAATTGGAGACAATACGAGTGTGTGAACTGTAAATGAATTATTTTGTGCTTATTAATTCATAAGGAATAATAATATAATACTTACGTAAGTATCAAAAGACAAGGTTGTGTGTTCTAATGACTAAGGGCCTGTTTCACAATCGACAATTAAGTTCTAAGTAGCTTACTTTGCAGTTCAATTGACATATATTTCATATTACAACTGTTAAATGATCTGCGAAGTAAGCTAATTAGAACTTACTTGTCGATTGTGGAACAGGCCCTTACTGTTGTAGGAATGCAATTTTGAGTTGTCTCTTTTGTATTTTATTATTCGGAATACAGATGCACCAGGAACGCTGCTGCCCATGTCTAGTTACTAACAGTCACCATATTGAAACCCCGCTGGAGGCTACGATTGTATTCAGGTGTGTCGTCACCACAAAACGGATATGAGTATTAAACGCTAATATTTTAATAAAGGTCCATCACATTGTAATAAACTCCTCAGGTGCCTCGTATAAAAATCCCGGCAATTCAATTAGCGGTAAAGCATGGGAGGGTGAGGGCGGGGCCTAATAAACATAATATAAATAATCTGCGGCGATAAATCTGCAGCGCTTTATGGCAGGAGTGGGTTGTCACTCCGTCTAATTAGCACTATTGCTGCTGTGCGCGCGGCCGTCCAGCGGGAAAGCGCTACAAATTAGCTGAAATTATAAACCGCTACAGAAAATGTTTGACGCTTGTTTCACTGAAATTAGGCGACATAAACTATCGTAGCACAAACCTTGTAGACGATTCAGGAAACAATATCAAATACGCATAATTCAGGTCTTCTGACTACTAGGATATAGTTAGCGCTTCCAAATACTTCATTATTTAAAATAAATATATTACAGTAGACTATGAGGTCTACATTAGCCTAAGCTCATGCCCCATAAAGTACATTCGAACTATATCCGTTATAGGTACTTATTAAATGGATTAATATTCAAGTTTTGTCGCAATTATACATCCTAGGACACTATTTATTCTACCTTCAGAAATGAAACAGTACCTGTGAAACCAATACGGTATTTAATTTTAGATGTAACGGATATTGTGGACCTCATATTGGTTTAAGCCTTGGGACATCAATTCACAGCTTCACACCACAGGTTTAGTCAGCTTTACATTCACCGTTAGGTATTTACTTTTTAAATTTAAAATATAGGAAACGTATACAGTTTATTCTTTTAAAATTTTAATAGTCTGTTGAAAAAATAACGGACATGTGCTGACCATACAATAATATGTAGTTTTAAAGTGATAGGACAGGATTTGATATGGCCAGGGAGATCTAACAATCCTTTAAGTTGGGGCCAGTAGTCTCAACTTCCTTCTATTAGGCTTGCAAAAAGAAGAAAGAAAGAAGAAGTTCTATTTATTTATCTAGTATCAACATTTCTAGGTGAAAGCGCTGAAATCGCTGTGGAGCACCGCTCAAGCCACTCTTCATCAAGTTCAGTTAATTATGAACACATATCAGCTTTATTATAATTACTCATTTTAATGTTGCTGCGCCTATTGCCATGCGAGCCGAGCTATAATGTGCTTCGGTGGGTTACACCCATTTATCCGGGAGTATGTTTTAAGATATGAAGTATGGATTGATAATTTTGGTAATGTATTACTAAGAAAAAACTTAATATAAAATTTCGAAATTTATTGCCATCAGGCGGTAATATTTGCGGTAATTACGGTAACTTTGTAATATTTTTCTAATATAAATTTAAAAGGAATTTGAATTATGAATTATTAATTAATTTAAGGATAAAACAGTGATGAGGAATGGGCAGCAGCATTCCTCTTAAACCACCTAGTAATGTACTGCGACTTTTCTGCCCGATAAATGGCAATGGGTTCGCCAACTGTTACATGAGACCTAACATAATTGGCGAAGCGTGGGTGCTAGTTGACCTCTGCCTGCCCCTTCGGGGATATATGTATGTATGAATTTAAAATGTTAAAATGAAAATCGAATAATAAAATTGTAAAGTCTGTCATTTCATATGGCGACTTCATTCATTTAGCTAGCATAGTGTAAATTATCAATAGACAACACGAGTCTGGACTAAGTACAGTGGACAGCAGGTTACATACATACATACATAAATCATATATCCCCGAAGGGGTAGGCAGAGGTGAACTAGCACCCACGTTTACCCACCACAGGTTAGGTTGAGTAATTTTGAAATTTTCTCCCTACTTTAATTTAATTAATTCGCTTTGCTATTTCTTGTATTAAGGCAAGTCCTGAGGAGCGCCAGGCGTTAGCCTTTTGGCTGAAATCGCGCCCTGTTCGCGTAATTTATTAAGGTTCTTTTGACGATAGTTATTTGTCTTCGAAAGCACATTTCGTCCGAGAAAAAAAGCAAGCAACAAGCTATATTTTGCTATTTAAGACTTTTCCTTTACGTCCTTCGATTCTTGCAAATGTCATAGAAAAATTACCTTTATTAATAAACTGTTACCTTAACAGTTTTAAGGTATAACGTATTCTATACAGTTTAGTTTATTATCTTTATAGCACTTGAAGCTCCTCCGTGTTATTCAATAAAACTAATTCTATTTTATTTATATACCTAAAAGTATGTACTGTACAGCTACTTATTACAAATTACCTACCCCAAAGCCCTTATGCCCAAACCGCATCCCTTATACTGCGCTTATATAGCAATAATATACACAATATTGGCATTAAAATCCCGCACATTGCAATGACATTACCGGGGTAATTACTAGGAGCACAGGTGTAACATGGAGTTGTCCGAATCCACCAAAGCCGGTATCACTTGCACGCACCATTACCTCCATAATTTAATTAGTTTCGAGTGATCGCAGCGTTAATAGAGGCGATATTTGGCGGACGCTCTCGTTCGCCCGCGGCTTTGTCAATTTTAATTAAAGCTCGATAGGTGGACCGAAATGTTGGAATTCTTCGTTAATTAGTCCGGCTCGAGATTTCTAATAATTTAATTAATGTAGGGAGTTAATAAGCCCACGAGCCGTCCTCACGGTATTCCTGATACGCGTCGCTATTCGCACATGCCGCGCGTTGCTCGGCCGTGATTTTGATGTTAATGATCGAACATCTACAATAATACATGCTGTAGTGTAGATTTGTGGTGACGTAGACACAAATCCACGTCTTCATTATCTCCAGCCCAATGAAAAACAAATAAATAATGGTAAAGTCAAATTATCGCGTCAATCTCTGATATATTTTTTAATAAATATAATTTAAAGGAATGTTCTTAAAATGTATTATATATTTTAAAACAAATTAAATTAAAAGACACACAATATATACGTAAATTTTTTCTAATGATTGCATCGCTGTGACACGCAATTAATTTGTTATTATTTTATTAAATAAAAGTTTGATTTGATTTAATTTGATATTAATTCGTTTGTTAATGTTTTGTAAGCATTCTGTACTGTATACTAGTGATGTAAATAAATTGTCCATTTATCTATCTATCAAATCGAAATATCATAATCGATATTAAGTTGTTACTTTAGAGGCACTTATTCGTTGTCATAAGCGCGTCTTTCGCAAAGGAAAACATGATTACTAATTCTCAGCTGTCTTGATCAGTTAAACCAATTAAAATCAGCTATTATGTTTCAAGTATTTGTAATCGAAATTGTTAGCCTAATTGGTGGTACTTAATGGATTATACGCAAAGAAGCCTTAATTTAGAGACACTTAAATATGTTATTTTAGAAATAATCTTTTAAGCTCGTTAGTACTCTATTGTGTTTATTAGTTTCTCTAAGATCTTTAAAAAGGTTCTAGATAATCCAATATTAATGTGTTAGTAATTTGAAAGCTTTATTTAAGTCTTTTATAAACGTTTAACCAGTGAAAATTCAAGATACCGAATGAACTTTTATTACTATACATATTGATGTTTTATAAATAGAGTATGCGATAGAAATTTTCCAATTTACATAGATTTAGAGGATACTACATTTAGGGCCTGTTTCACAATAAAAAAGTAAGTTCCAAGTAGCTTACTTTGCAGATCATTTGGCAGCTGTAATATGAAATATATGTCAATTGAACTGCAAAGTAAGCTACTTCGAACTTACTTGTCGATTGTGAAACAGGCCCTAAGTATTGCAGTGTATTATTGATATCATTCGTGTACCGTAATCAAATTATCAACAACAGCATAGCCAAAGAAAGTTGGTATTAGGCAGGTGGCCGGTTGCAAAACCTCAATATAACTTAGAGTAGTATGGGTGGAATGCTGTCATCCCAATATTTTTTTTGTATATTCATTTATCACTAGCACTTTTCCGATGTGATGGGTGATATGAATCCAATGGCTTGGTGACGTCTGACCGATAAAATTTATTTGAAGAGGAATCATAGTGCGCCGATTCTAGATAAACTGGAAACAGAGCATGAAAATTATGACATTATGATTTTTAATTTTTCGTCATCTAGTATCCATAAAATTTGTGCTTATGCTACTTACTGTGTGATGATCTGTGTCACTGTAAGAATTATTTATTTATTTAATTATTGCTTGCTAGAATTTTCCTTTAGCGAGAAATTACCCTACAATTTCCAATTTCAAAAGACCTTTGCAGCGATGAAAGGTAAAAAGGATTAAGTAATGTCTAACGTTTGTCAGGTTGTAATACGCCTGGCCACGGTTACTCATTATCTGAACCGCACCATTGATAATTCCTTAGTGTTCACACAAATTGTCCACTATTATGCTCTTTACTCGAATTGTACTTAAGGTTGTCTGTAATATGTAGTTGAATGGCTTTTATAATTTCTTGAATTATTTTCCTATTAGTAGCCACCAATTTAATTATCTAGTTAATAAAAACTAAATTAACATAATTATTTAGGAAACGAATTTTCATATAAACTGTTTTTAATCATATGTATACGGGTTTTAAAAATATGTATTTTTCTTTTTCTAATTTAGTCACACTTTTATTCACCTAATGTTGCAGTTTACATAATTTAGTTTGATATTGTTTCCTCGAAACAAATTAAATTATTTTGAAAATAATGAAAGTTTATAAAATAAAAATTTTGTTAGTGGCAGCCCTGGGTGCAGTATTCCACTTACGCTGAGGCACCGTCTAGGCAGCAGTAATGAACATCGACCTTTCTTGTACACAAATGACATACAATTTTCGAAGGCTTATTACAACAGAATGTCAAACGAATAACATGCAGTTAGGTCAATAATGAGGTCTATTTATGCACTTACTTGGAAGGCAGTCCTTCCTTATGTACTCACCATTTAGGTAGGATTTAGGTATTCTCTGTTTCATTTAATAGAATTTGCGGTAGATAGTTGAATTATCGTCACCATTTGGAGTATCCTACGGGGTAGGCACGGATCATGGATGATTTATGAAATGGACAGCAGCCTCTACAGCATAAGATGACGATTAAAATTAATTTTAATGGTCTGCTGAAATCTGAGATTTTTATACCTTTACTGTATTTCTAAAATTAATCGACTGTATTTTGTGGGAATTTTAAAACCCACGATGTTAAATTATACAGAGCAGGCAGAGGTGTTTTAAGGCATACATTTTGCTGGCTAGGTTAGGTTCTATGTAATAGGGGGTGTGCCTATTACCATCTACATACCACGTTAATTACCATAAGTGGTACATCACATTCATCAATTATTTCTGTGTTCCAGGTAATTCATCATTATTCATCAAAATAATACTACGCAAGGAGAAGTCAATTTCAGCGTACTGGGAGTACTTACTACTTACAAGGTATTTTAGAGCGAGAAATAATATATGTTAGATCTAAAAGCAATTGAGGTAGCCTTGATGAGAGTTCTGGATCTATTTCTGGATATATAAACTATACTAACATTATGTTACCACAGCAGTCATTTAAAAATTCTGAAACCTTAGAATTTTTTGGTAATCATAGAGCTTTTTCAAATGTCCAAAAAAGGTATATTGTGTGTTAAAATGTGCATTAAGTCATTGTCCATTGATCGTTTCTCCAATCGAACTACTAACTGGAGAAATGCGGACCATTTGTCAACCTAACAGTAGAGTATAAAAATAAGAGCAGAAAGAACGTAAGTCCTTGGCTATAGGAACTATGGTGCACACGAAAAGAACTAAGAGCTAATAATCACTTGTATTTTTTCTAGAAATAATAAAAACGGAAACGTTTTCAATCTCGACGCAAATAAAATGTAGTTCCAATTTACCCTTCTCTCTCCTAAGCGATATCGTAGTAACTGTAAAACGGTAACCCTTCCGTTCAAATGCCTGTACGCCAGACTCCGCTCAAAGGAGCCTCCGCGCAAACATTGTGTAATAAAACATGCTAATATTTAAGTTTCCCGCCACCAAGAAAGCTTTTAACTCACAATTAAACTTGGGAAACAATGGTACGTTGTGCGTAAGGCCATGTGTGTTTTTGTTTATGCTTTCGAGTTATTACAGTTAGTGGAATCTAATCTTGATTTTATAGTATTATTTCATTTAAATAAGTAATCATAAGCTACTATTACTATAATTATAATAACATACATACATAAATCCTTTACAAAAGCCTTTCCCCCCTCAGTGGTTAAGCCACAGAACAGATTAGGCCGAGGTGGTTCGCGAGCTATTTCTAGTAGTCTGTAAAAAATGTTTTTTATAATTCAGAATTTGCAATTAATTACAATATGGGTGCCATTAAAAACACATTACTGCTTGTAATAAAAATTAACGACGAAACTCCTCAACATAGTCAACAAAACAATAAAAAAACTCTTTAAAACTGTATTTAGTAAGCACTTACGAAACAAAGATCTCTATAATATACACCAAAGAACAACGTCGCTTCGCTTTTAACATTCACATCGACACTCCGAGTCGTCAATTGAATACGTGTAACACGCTCATCAGTGGCGATTAAGTGCAATTATAAATTTCTTGTGCGATTCGTTTCACGGCTCCGGGGGGTCCGATGAAGGGCTAAAACGCACTCGCAATTCGAGTTACGCCTGTAGACGTACTTCAGGTTGGAGGATAATGGCGTCACGGATTTGTAACGTTTGCAAATTGCAAATTATACGGGGCTGTACCTGATCATCATCATTTTCATGGCCTGTTCCATGTTGTCCTGTTGGTAATGTTTTCTCTTCCATTCGTATCGGTCAGACTTTATGCAGCCATCCACTACCTTTGATCATCATCTATCACCATTGTGCCAATTACAAATTAATGTGTATATAATTAAGACGAGTATATAAAAGGACATGGCTAAACGACTGCCCCAGCCCCCCAGCTTGACGAACGAAACACGATATGATAAAGCGACGTGTATAAACATTGTATACGTACTGGTAATATTTAAATAATTATTAATTAATTATTACAAGTTTAAAAAGCTCGTACAATTGTAGTGAACTAATCAATTAATTAAAAGTTGTAACATATTTTTTTCTGAAATATTTTATATAAAATTCATATAATGTTCAAATAAAAATCATATCATAATGTAATCTTATCTAATAAAATATTATAATGAATACCGTAGTGACGTGACAGAACAAGGTGGTTTTTTATTAAGGGTTTCTTATATTTTTTTCATTCCTATTATGTTTCATTGCTCACCCATGACAAACATATACACACCCACAGCCAATTTTAGATGCATAAATAAAAATACCTGCACACCTGTGACATGTCATTACACGGCTTAATAGCTAATAATTTAAGTTTCCCCGTGTTAATGATGCAGCGTGTACGCTCGTTGACGGATTTATTCGCATTTGTTATTATGCGATTGGTCGCGGATGTCGCCGTCGCTAGCGAATTGCGATGCCGGAGAGATTAACCTAACCCAGTGTGCATTACGTTGCCTACTTTGATAATTAGTTTAACTAGGCTTTTTCTGTACCAAGCGTCAGATTGGGCCATTATGCATGTCTACTTTTGTCTTATAATTTTAATTAGATTTTTTTACAAACTTGGTTATTGTTTTATGAATGAAGAAATACTACTGATTATAACCAACACTTATATATTACAGTGATAAAGGAATGTACATTAATTCATATTTTTTGAGTTGAATTCATCTTCTGGCTTAGTTCAAATGACGTGAAAAATATTAAGGCTACAAAAGACCAATCATGCACGATTCAATATTTCGAATGGAAAAAACTATCGTTTAAAATAGTGGTTGTTTCATCCTAATCCTGGTGTACCGCGGGAAAATGGTGGAAATTGAAAATAAACATTCGGTCTGCGCCCCGGCACGCACTGCCCAAATTGACAATACAACCAATTTGCCGCCGCACGCCGGCCACCTTTGTATGGGAATTGAAAAATAATATTACTCTTTTTTCCTGCCGCACGTGGACAATCTCGAAAATAAACTATGATTCTTCGATTCCTAGGTATTTAGATTTTTAGAAAAGTTTTGTAGCGCTGGCAACACTTGAAGGTTCTTCGGTAAGCGAATCACTCTACTATCCTATCTGCATATTTGTTCCTTCACTGTAACCATGTGCCTACTAATTATCATGTCCAGTTCGTAAGGAACAAGAAATGAATGATTTTATTATTATTAATTATCCTAAATGTCACACTTTACAATGATTACAATCATTAAATTTTCTAACGAGCTGTTTGTATCAAATTATAAAAATAAAATAAGTTAAGAGAAAATAAATTAAGAGAAAAAATTATAGGTGTACTTATAAAATTTACTCAATAATGTTGTATAATAGCCTTATGTGCGGTTGACTGAACATTAGAAAAATAATAAATTGCATGCATTATTATACCTATAAAACGCATGTTGCCTAGTTTTGATTATTATTCCGATAGGGCTGTAGTATAGTTCGGTTCATTAATAAAGGAATGACGGCCTAAACCAAGAATGTCTTCATTTTGCTTTGGCCTATACAATCTCGGCACCTTTTTTCGTTGGGTAGGCATCACGTATAATTTAAACGATCATGACTGGCGTTTCGTTTATTATTAGAAATTAAAGCCTGTTCCAGTAAAATTAATTTAAGCATTATAGCCTCATTTCGGAACAAAATTATAGACATTTTTAATATTTGTTGTCAATCTTAATGGTATTTGACCCTAAGAGAGTTGATATTTAACCTAAGATCCTAAGATTAATATAACTATCGATTAAACTACCGGGCCTTAAAGTTTTATTTGCGAAACTATTTCCTAATTTACTATTTTCCGGATCTTTTAAGTATTTTTGTCGAATTGTAAATAGTGTAAACTTAAACAATTAGTGGTTATTATCAAGGAATAATGTGGTTATAGGAACGCTGATATGAATGCAAGCAAGAGCTCATTACGAGGGTGTTATCGCACCAGACAGGAAGCCAGCGATAGAGTGTGGCTCATTCAGTAATTCATTCAGTTTTTGTAAGGAGATCGTTTTGTAAACACGCTTACTTGTTGTGTAGATGGAATATGTTCGGACACATTTACATCAAACTTTGGTTTTTTATTAAATTTTAGTGTGTTTTTCCATTGTGCTAGGATGGTTTTGTGCTAATTGCTTGTTGTTTCTTCACTTAATTGACCACTTGGATTGAGCAAGTAACAAGTAACCGGTGAGTAATTAAAATTAATTAGGGTTTTTGTTTGTTTTACAATGTTTTTAAAAGAACTAGGTACCCGTTTGTACGATTACTTATCACGTATAAACAAAAATTAAATGAGAATTATATTATAATTTTGATGGAATTATGAAATAGATTTTGGTTATATAATTTAAGATTGTTATATTTTATCGATATAATAGAATAGAATTTCTTTTGCTCACACTGTATAATAATAACACAAAAAAATGTGATTTTTTTCGTTTGTTATTAACATACAAGCGTCTCATTTACACCGCAAAAAAATTGGAATTATTTCCTAATTAATTACTACATTTTCGTCGCAGTAATGGCCCTTAGCATATTTTTTAATTACGTATATTTATGATTTTCAGCCAATTATATGAGTACAATTATTTTTAAGTGGTAATTCTTAATATTTCCTTGTGTTGAGCATAACTTGGAGAAACTGACTCTGAGCATTCTTATATTGAATTTAGTTAATTAGCGTTAAATTAAGTCTTGAAACCTTTCACAGAATCGGGCACATCACACCGCGAGCCTATTAAAACTTATTGGCCATTAAGAATTAACAAGTTTTTTGAGTGTAATTTGTCTAATAGATTTTTTTTAAAGGCCTCCCGTATTTACACATAGATTAATTAAATTAAACAGATTGCATTACTTCGTAAGGCGGCCCTAATTAATTTACTAACGCTAATAGTTGAGGTTTTTAATGGACTTACTAGTCGGATATAATTACAGATACGCTACTGTGCATTACTCTACTAAAACAACACATCAGTTACAGTAAATTACTCTGAAATTTTACTGTGTCGGAACTAATTAGAAGGAACCGTATTGTTTTTCTGAAAGTGATCGTTGTTGCAATAATAAGTATTGAAAAAGATAGGACGTGGGCGCAAGCTTGAAAATCTTCTCGTTATTAAAGCTTCAGTAATTGGCTCTCAAGTTAATAATAACTCTATAGGGTACCTACCTGATACAAGGAGTATTTTATATTATACTTCTTATATAAGGTAGGTACCCTAGAAAAAGTAGCGCGTTAAACCGAAACATTTACATGTTTGATATAAAGAGGAAGACACGTAAAAGAACATTTTTAGATATATCTACTGATACACGATGATACAAATATAAATCACGATTCTTCATAAAATTTTTCCATCTTCAAGTAAGATCAGTGTCAGCCGCGGGGATATTCAAAACTGTCATCATCATCATATATAGCATAGTTATCTGATATAAATATTTGAATAATTTCTAATAAAATAATGTTGGTATAGCTGAAGCTGTACAAAACAACTATTCATTTATAGCTCGTTGAGCTCCACAAAGCACACGCTCAAGCGTGATCAACCCGATGATATAAAATTCCACGCGGATCAATCAATAAAATGGGCCTAAATTATAATTAAATGTAATGGATGCCACTCGATGCCCGCAAATGAATGAATGTTTAATTGAATGAGTCCCCACAAATAAAAGCAATTTTCTTATAGCCCACCCAGCACGTAATTTAATTAATGGCTCGCATAACTCTGATTAAACTATTTTGGTCGGATCGAACTGTGGAACGCCAAGATGGGACCGTCGCTCCTTGGATGTATTCTAATTATGTTATGCACACTTCCGAATGTCCAGTCCGTCTTTAAATAACATCTCACTCGAAAAATATTTAGAATAACCCTACAATGACACTTCTTTATTTCATGAATTTGTTAATTGGTCTTTACGAGTTATCACTGGTCTCATATATAGGGAAAGGTTGACCAAAGAGGGGTCTGCTGCCCAATACTATCGGGTAGAAAATTCATTTTTTTTAATAAAATTGGTGTCAGCCTTATTTACTGCTTCCTTAACATGTGAAAATTTTAATTCATCTGTTTTTTCGACTGGAAGGAAAATATTATAGATACTAATGAAAGTATCTGCTCTAGGCAGATTGCCCGGTCAGGGCCCCCTTCCCCTGCTCTATTGTTTTGACCATACAAAGATAATGCGCGACTTCGTATCTAAAATCTGTGTTCACCCCCGCCTCAGACTTGAAATGTCTCCACCGTACATTTGTCAAGGTTCGATTTTTCCAAAATAACCCCAACAACGCGGCAATGCACGGCGCTATTCCTGTTTCCTGTCCAATTTCCTAAAACAATGGCAATCTATTATTGTAATAGCCCGCAGTTCTAATAATATTAAGAACACTTCACAGATTGTCTAATATCGTAGATAGATACAATCCCACGAGTGGTAATAAATAAAACATGGCGGGCGATACTCCGATAGCTCAGGTCTAATGTAATAAATGTTTAATAGAAATTAGGTAAAAGTGGCACTCCCTGGGATGGCTGGGGTCGCGTTTCCAGTCTGACTGCATAATGTCAGAATTGACGTCCCACTCCGCAGCTAGTCTTTCTTTCTTTCTTATTTCATTCATGAATATTTTTCTGACTTTTGAATGATGGATGATAGTAGGTAACTAATATTCCTTCAGATAGTTCTTTTTGAGAGATAGTTTCAGTACGTACGCCCGACCGGTTGATTCATTAGAAAAAGTCAAAAAACTTTGTTGATATTATAATTAGTAAGTCCCATAATAGGTAGTAACCTATATCGGAACGGACTTAAAACTCTTGCTTGCACCAAAATAAAACAAATATGAGATTTAAGTAGAAAAGTTGCTTAAATTTCTTTACAATATTTGAATAAGTAAAATTTATACATCCGAAAAAAAGGTTGTATAAAAACTAATTTTTTTATTAAAATTAAACAAAATATATCCAAACATTTTAAGATTGTCTCTGTAATCGTAGTAGGTATACTTATGATGAATAAGTCGATGAGAGAGAGACAATTAAGATACTTCTTTTTAAAAATCTAACACTTACATAATAAATTGCCATAGAATAACTTGCTTATGATAAGTTAATTATAACTAGACTGCAATCATGTTGATAACTAATGAATATAAGTGTTGGAGCTGCAATGAGCGCATTTAATTGGCGAGCCCTTCATAACAATTCTCTTGATTACATGTGCCAGAAAAACTCTATTCTCAATAGATTTACACCTCGATTGAATTTTAATCGAGTCAACGAGAGAGTGCACTCCAATAACCGGCTAAGTTAATTATAAAAGGCAATTGATTTAAAAGGAGCGGTGTCGTGGTCGCTGTATGAGTAACAGAAAAAGTTTTCAATTTCACTAAAAGGGACTGGTTTGTGTCTCAGAAGTCTCGTCTGGTTATCGGCTTGTAATGCATGAAGTTGCTCGCCTCCGCTTATTTTATAACTCACTTCGCGTAATAGGCTCGCTTTAATTCACTTTTGCCCACGCGCGCGATTTTCCCACTAATTCGCTTACGATAATGCAAATAGCGTTGTCTCAATTTCGTTTCAAAACTACAACGTTTATTTTCTACCTTACAACATGCAAAATTACTTTTAGCATAACATTATGACTGTATAAATTAAATAAAAATGTTCATACTCAGTAATATATTACGCGCGGTCATTAAAACAACAGCAATATTGTTTGCGAATTACCCATTCAGAGTTAGTATCCCAGATTGTGTAGAGATTTATCCTATAGAGCAGACAGATATTGCTATAAATCCATCCATAAACATGGTTCATAAATTATCACGACAACGATTTGGAACATTTTACAGCTGCTATGAACGATTCTTTACGATCAATAGGGATAGGGATGTGACTGCATCTCGTCTCGTTATAATAATTACGATACGTTTGTTTTATAATGTAATAAAACATGCGTTGACTCAGCAGCGTTAGTAACGTTACAACGCACGACGTTAACACGCGTTATATCTTTAGTAATCATAAAACGCTTTCGATTTTATACTGTCCGATACAAAGTAAGCGTAATTGGCCTGGTATCTACACCCGCTAATAGAATTAAACATTTAATTTCACGTCGTATCTTGGTCAAAGCAATTAGGAGACAACTTTTAATGAATGCCAATGAATTTCTAAGTAATTACTGCGCTACTACTTTACTAGTTTTAATTAAATGTCCCATTAGAGGGAAAATATAAAATAGTTGCGGCTATTACTCCTCATTTGGTGAGCTGCCGGCTGATTGGATAGCAATAAGACGCGAAGTTGCGATAGTTCCAGACTTGAGAAAGAACATCCGATCCAAATTGAGTTGGACATCTCAAACAGATAAAGCGGTATCTACCAGATATAAAGCAAACTTTATAGTTTTGTTTTTGGCAGTTTTGACACTGCTTCTATCTACTTATTTGTTCCTTTGAGTTGCATCTAACCGAGGCGAAACTTTTAACTTCCCGACGTATATTCCACCTGAGAATCACTTACTTTAAGCTCGGGGAGTTTGTTTATTATCTGCCACTGCACTTTGTTATTCCGTTGCTGGTTGGTCAGTTTATTGGCAGTTCTCTCGAACGTTCGCCGATAACGCAATTTATATGGAACTTGGAAAACAAATGAAATCGTTACATTTGAGAACTAAAATAGGAGTGTTTACTGTGGCCGCCATTTTATCGTACTTGTAAGAAAAACTTTATTTTCTGGTTTTCATTGTTACCTTATTAATAAGTTATTACCATAATAATGTCACAGAAAAATATTGGATTATAAAGCGTGGTGAGGTGACAATATTTTGCTGTGATTAAAAATATAAAACAAAATTTTCTTTTTGCCCACAATGTCCGCTATTGCTCACTAAGATGATTGACTTAGGAAGTATCGTAGGCGTTTTCACCAACGCGAGCAGCACCAACCAATAAGAAGCAAATCAGCAGGTCTAGTACGAGATGTGGACAAAATCTCTCTCCACCACTTGGCAGTGTTTTGTCTCGGGATTTAGTGTGAGTTAGAGCGAGAGGAAAACATTTTCTTTTCCCCGAGGAGATTTTGTCCACGTCCTGTGCTACGGGGGCAGGTCATTGTGAGTTCCCCAGGACAGGGCGACACCTGAAAACAATATATGCGAAATTGCCACAATAATCGACGCAGTGATCAGCGGAACGACTGTCAGACAATGGGGCAGATTACGAGATAGGGGCTTAACCGAATAGCAGCTAACTCGATTATGCGGCCATCCGTGATTGTGTTTGAGCCTATTAATGTTTGAATTTCGTTATATTATTGCGGCGTATTGGTGCCCGCGGTAATCCAATATGGCATTAACCAAATTTCACGCGGATCCCGCCATCGCACAGTGGGACACGCTCCATACAAGGGCGGTCATAAATAGTTAAAGTCATGTTACTATTAATACATTGTATTATTTTAGTGACTTATAGTTATAAAAGTGTTTTAGGAACATTAAAATGAAAGAAGTACATGTATTTACGGAATAAAAAACGTTTACTTCAGTAAAAAACAAATATAAACAATAACATACTTTTACCTAAATTTATCATGCACTCAAACACTTAAAAATTGGAATGTAAAACATATATTTTAAATAAAATAAGAGTCAAAACATTGATAACATTATTTAATTATAATAAAATAATAAAATAAATAAATTAAAATTAATTAAATACAAAAAAAACAAAACAACTAACAAAATACAAATAAATTATTATTATTCTAACAATATTAAACATGTAACAATTCTATTACACTTTGTGACAGAGTATTTTTCTTTTTAGGGGGAAGTTTAAGAGAAGCTGCAACTTATGAGAAACGACCAATTCACGATTGTCGATCTGAATAAAAGTAGGTTGCAAACTTTCAATTTTATCCTTAAAATAAGCTTCCTCTTGCAAAGACACTGCTGTGCTTTCTTTCAAAAATTGAAATCGAATAGGACGGCAGTACCTAGTGGAAGAGGGTCGAGGATTCTTCCATAAAATTTTACAATTATCTTCAGCTAATTTTACAATAATTTGAAGGGGTACGTATAAGATGTTACAAACAAACTACTATCTTCTAAAGTTGAATCTGAAAAAAAATGTTTGTATTCACTATGTCCAGTGCTGCCATCGAATCCCCATTTCCCAAGTAAAGAGATATTAGACAAACAATCATCAGGAATCTGATCTAAGACCTCTTTTTGAGATTCAAGGATTCGAGAAGCTGTGTGATCAAAAAGACTTTGTAATTCAACTTCAGCTGAAGACTCGGAAACAGTTATATTAGAAGGGTAACATCTCTGTTTCGCTTTAGTAATTTGTTGGTAACATGGTAATACATTAGGAGAAATCTTACTATTAACAAAGTTTTTAATTAATAAGTACTGATGTTTTGTCAACTGAGCATCAGTCACAAGTGACAAGACATCATCAGTGCTAACTCTAGATATACACGAATCGAATGAACAGTCTGAAACATCAAGCAATGCACTCACAGTAGAATCATCAGACTTTGACAAATCAGCTACTCTCCGACGTTTAGTCCTTTTACTACATTGCGTAAAAGGTTTTCGAGGACGTGAATGACACGGCGACGTTTCAGACGGAGTACATTGCTTATTGTTTTTCACAAGTTGAATTTTTTCAATAACATTAAACCAATCGGAATTCTTATATAAAAGCTTGGTTTATTCCCTTTTACATTTTTTCCAGAATCGAGCAATAGCTTTACATAAATTATTAATAATTTTCTCTAAATAATGAATATCAATGTTCTCAGCATCGTTCAGAGTAGTCAACAAACTTTGTAGGACTTGACGACACTTTTCCGAGTCATTATCGGTATTGACAGTTAGCCATATTTCAAGAATATGCATTCTTGAAAACGAGCATATATATAAATTACCTAAAACAAAAAAAAACGGTTAAAATTCAGTCACAAAACCTACACAAAGCACTAAGACTAAATAAACTAATTTCGTAGCAAATGCTACGAGATAATCTGGCAACCGTAGCACCCTTGTCATCGCCAAAAGGGCAGATAAGGGCAGCCAAGTTTTAATTTTCCTAAGATAAGAAAGTCTAAAGATTATGGTGCAATATACCTCCATAGTGGGAGCGAGTGGGAACATATTTAAAAGTTTATTCAAACTTTGAATATTAAAATATAATACTCCAAGAAAAGTCGCCTCGTAGCAATGACATACTAAAGAAAATATATACTAAGATACAATAAAAATAAAAATATTAATTATTACATACCCTGTTCTTGGATATCCATTTCAGAAAAAACTCACACAGCACTCACAGGTCCCGCAATGACAACAAATGACATCACGCTTTTTAATGACTCACTGATAACAGTATTTACGATTGGCGATGCGCTCTCTTTGAATGCACAATAGATAATGAAGGCGCACTCTAATTACTGACCTATTTATAGTTTCAGAAGGTACCGCAACTATCCAATGTAACGACAAGGAATAAAATGTAAAACAAGAAAGCAGGTTTTTAAGATTTATGACCTATGGATGTCCCACAGTGCATCGTGAGGAGTTTTCTTGTTTCCGGACGCAAGAGTTTGAGAGAGAAGATGAGACAGATCCGTGATATTTTTTTATGTAACAGCGTTTCTCCAATTTTTGTTAATGTAGAAAAAAAGAGGCGTATTCAATTTTTTAATTTTTAATTATGCTTGCATTGGCTGAAAGCTACATTTTAATAGGTAGATTAGGTCATTAAGTAACATTTTGTTTTTATTTTAAATGTCAAGATGTTATGTTGATGATTGTTAAAAACGTGTCAATCCCAAAACCTAAATTCTTTGAATATGAACTGTGGAGTCTAATTTATGATTATTTTACCTAGTATATATTTTTATTTTAGTCATTCTTGAGTTGAACAAAATACTTGATTATCTACTGTATTTTGTTAGAAAGATAACACCGTGTAAATAATAAAACAGTGAACTCGAATACGTACCAAAATAGGTTTTAAGCAATGAGTTAAATTGTATTTTCGCAAAGAGATTGACACTATTCAAAACTTTTTGTTGGCACGCATAGAGACGTCACGCCCGACGCCTGGGCACAAAAGTCTCTTTGTGGAAACGAGGAGCCACACTCACTAGGGGTGGGTGTAAAGCGGGCTCCGGCCATCGCTAGATTAAAGAACAACTTAAAGGAAAGCAATCTGCTAAATAAGTGCCTCTAAGTGGTGTTGCACTGAGTGATGCTCTACGTGTCTAGTTTATTTTTTATTCAGCTCCAACCATAAGCTTCGTCAGGAGAGCTTGGAGTTGCGGTTGGCTTGAGTACTGCCCTTAATGCTCAAATATTACTTTAAAACGGGTGAAATATTAAATCCACGATTGAAACAAAGATTAAAAAAAAGATGTGATTACAAATCTACTTGCTTGACTGGGCCCGAGAAGACCATTTCGCTTGAACTCCCCGATCCGTTTCATAGTGTCAGTCACTTGTTCAGCTTTGAGTCAAAGAGTAAACCAGTCAAGCCGTCAAAGTCTTTGACGGCTTGACTGGTTTACTTCTGTCTCGTGAAGTCAGCGAAATTCTGTATGGATATCCACCATGCATGACACCAGCTAGAACCATTAGCTTCTTCACCACCGCTTTATGTCCCCACTGCAGTGGCACATGCCTTCCCTGTAGATGAAAGGTTCTAGATTGAATGGCCATAAACCACCAAGCTGGCACAGAGCTGATTGGTGGGTATACCATAAGCTTATTAAAATCCAAAAGTCGAAGCATTTAAAACAGAAAATATTTGGCCACCCAACCGATTTTAGGCTTGTGCAAACGTTGCTTAGCACATGCAAACTTAGGCTAGCCAAAGAATCCATTATAAGCTCAGTCCAAGGGCTTAAAGTCAAGAATTATTTGGAACGTAACCTTTAAGGTAACAGTCATAATACAGCGCGCTTCATTTGTTGATTAATTAAGCTTTATAAGTCTAATAATCTACCACGTCATTATTTATCAAACAGCAGAGCAACTATCTTAATTGAGTTTAATTGTAAAATTTTAATTGAATCCGAGGTTTTTACCGCTTAGATGCATATTACGTGTGTTTAATTATGCGGTAAATCAAAACTTCACTGGCGATGATTAAATAAATTTCAGGGTGCTCTAGCCACCGGCTGCATAGGATCAATATTAATTATTTTAATGTTCATTACTGCTGCGTATCAAATAGCAACTGCGCCTATAATTACTTTGTAGTCATTATAATAAGCAAAATTAAATGCTTGTTCAATCAGGTGATTCGCAAACAGATGAATCACGGCTTTTGTGATTAGAAATGTTTTTTGTTTGTATTATAATTAATTATTTTATCGAATAAGTTTGGAGGTCGATAAATACCGAAACGAATAAACATTCAAATCTTTTTTGTCATTCTCGAATCTAAAAACAAGGCGCTCAGGTTAAGGACCCACTGTAAATAAATAGTAATTAAACTGAGCATAAATAGAAACAGCGTTTTTATGTCAAGCCGATTTAGCTCAAAGCTCTATGTGGAGCAGTTTTCAAGGTGATTGCGTCTGTTTGAATTATTTAGCCTCTCGGCTCGTTACTTTAGCCGCTGTTTCCGCAGGTGTGGCAATCATATTGTCTCTCCTGCACAACTGGGGGGTGGGGGCGCAGGCATGGTCTCCCCAGCGCCGCTTATTCTTTAATCTCGCTGATGAATTATGATTAGAGGAGTGCACTCAATCCTATTAGCGTTGTCTGAATGTTGCCGAAGATTTGTTTTGTTTGCGATACAACGATGGTTTCCTACTGTTTTGGGACTGTATTAGTTAATTACGCTGGCGTGAACAAAGTGCATTGGCTAAAGCTAATAATAAAGGCTTCTTTCTGTGTGAGATTGTGTTGAACATGGAAAACAAATGTTTGATGCTGTATGCTCGCGAGTGGTTGGAGTAATGCGTTAAATCAGTGATATTATGGGGTGTTATTAGAGTGCTTGTTTAAGCATTATTCCTATGTAGTCAGGTGTACAAACCCGCTTTAAATTCGCATCGTTTCCAAATGGTTACGTCTCCTTCGGGAATAATTCGGCTACAACTAATTTGCTTTAATAAACTTACCTCAACTGAAATGCATTCGGAACGCGCATTAAAATTTTCCAACAGTCCAGCAAAAACCTTTATGGGCGTGCAGCAGCGTTATGGCACGCCATGGGACCACAAACTCCGATTATCCAAACACAGAGCGGGAGCTCTGTGAAATTTTAACGTGTAATTGATTATGAAGTTGGTCGCTAATGGGCGAAAATAGTTTCTAATTTGGAGTGGTGGTGGCAGACGTAATTGGTCTCAGTCTGGGCCGGCGTTAATCATTTATGTGCTGGACTCTGACTCCCATGTGGCTGAGTATCCTTCAATTTGGTCAGTGGCTGGACTGTACGACGCTGTATAGATGTGGGCGTACGAAAATATCTTTGTTATCTATGTAGGTATAATATAAAGGAATTTTCTTAAATTTCGTTTAAAAAACATGGTATAAGTTTAATTGCTGTTTTCAGGTACCTAATAAGGTTTTACGTGAGGGACAAAAACTACTCAAAGATGTTTGATTTGATGCATGTTTTCCGACATATTTTCAATCCTTATACTTTTATCTTATACAATTTCTAAAAGAAATGAAATACCTAAATAAAGCGAACGATTCATCTATATTTGTATTCTACATTAGTTTTAAACCTCCTTTCAAATCAGTATAGTTTAAGTAATGGCGGCAACTATTTTACCACTGCCCTATAAAGAGTGTAAGAAATATTAAAGGAATAAAATAAAATAAAACTGTCCCTGTGCTCACACTCTTGCACAGAACACCGCAAACTTCGGAAACTGCGCTAGGGCTGCGCCAAAGGGCTCGGAAGATCCAGCAATAAGCTACAGCGACGCGAGTGTGCACCCGCCCTAAGCCTAATTTCAATTTCGCTTTGTAACGTCGCCGCACCAATAACAGTAGATAAACCGAACAGAGAAAAAGCTTTCTAAGAACGCCGTCGCACTAACCCTGAGATTATGCAACTGGCTGTGCGTCAAAAACCGGTTTATTCCAGTCTGGCCGCGTGCGCGACAGCGGCCAGTGGTAACGCGCACATGCCCCGCGTGCTTGTAGTAGTGCAACCGTTTCGCGCGGTAGTAAGAAGGTTATATATTCTCTGTTCCGTTTCTTTACTCATGTGCCAATAATCCGATTAACTCTTTGTTTCGGCCACGGCGCAAAATTACGGTCGCATAGTTTTTATTCGTTCCGACTGACGTCAGCTGGGTCCTAATTCGTGCGTATTGACATTTGGAAAGTCAGCGTTAATGGAAGGCGTGAGCTTTTTTGCTCGCTCGTCTAATCTCGGTGGCTGCATTCGCCACGGGTTGTTTTCCGAGTGGCGTGCCGTGTCGCTGTCACCGATCGGTAATTATTCACGAAGGCTCGCTTCACGGACGAGCCGCGAATGAGAGCGGGTGGTAATGACCGTGGTGTCCGATCGAAATCGATGCGTAACAGGAAAATTATACATTGTCAATAGTGCATTGATTGTTAAGTTGCTGAAACAATCGTAAAATTTTTTGTTGCTCGTAATAATCATTGTGGTCAGATGCTTAGCCTATTAAGCATAAACAAATGAAATACTTAGTACTTGGAAGGCACTCAGATTTTAAGGAAGTTTTGATCCCAGATTTATGTCTTAAGCGATAATTTTACTGTAACGCGTTAGCAACGTTTGCACATTTTCAAACTTACACTAGGGTGTAACTTTGTTAGCTTTAAGTTCGTTTCACATATAGGTGAGATATCTTCGTATATTAGCACTCATATAAATGTACAAGTAATTAAATGTGTGTCATTCAATCTTAGCCACCTTTTCATATAATTATTCATCCTTCACATACACCAATTACCCAAAGAAAATATTGAGAACAAAAAGATAGGAAATCAAAATAATATTATGTCGATTTATTCGTCGCTGGCATACGAGCCGCAGCCCTAACAGCCCGGCCATTTGGAAAAAATGTCGCACTGAAAGTGTGGACGAGCCGTGTCGTACTATTGACTGCGGCTTGCTTTGTTATAACTTTGGCGTATCCATTAACGATAAGTACGGTCGAAACCAATTGTATGCAGACGCTTTCGAGGGATTTTGAGTCTTATCGCAGATGAAACCACAACTGAAATTTGCCCGTCTAGCGTGAAATTTGTAGACGAGATATTGACTGGTATTTAAAATCTGGTGAAAATTAAGTTCTATTTTTATTCTCTATTCATACTTCTCGTATTAGATATGGAAGTATGAGAAATGTGCGACGGTGAACGAAAAAGGATATGAAATGATAACGGAGACCTTAATAACATTGTGTTAAAAATGTTCGCAGAGGTTAATATAATAAAGGTAAATAATAATTGGATGGTTGAAAGCCAATACTGATTATTAAGGAGGCTTCAGGATAGTACATATCCTGAACCCTCCTTAATAATCAGTGTTAGCCATCAAACTTATTTATTTACTAATTAGCCTAATTAACACATTCATTCAGTGTAAAAATACGACATCCATCTCCACGCACTTACGTTTCAGTCATAATTACCTATAGCATGTTCAAAAGTGTAAAGACACACGGCATGTCAAAAGGGTGGGTTTTGTTGTGATTTACTATCGCTGATTAAAGTATTATTACCACTAATTACCAGTTCTGTGCACGCGTCGCCGTGAAATACGAGCCACGAGTTACGCGGTGCACTCACTTTTTGTATGCGCCAGATGGGCAAATACGGCATTATTTTAAACATAAAATATGCACAGACATAGGAGGACATAGGAGAGGAGCTCGCTAGCGCAGTGGCTTAGCGCACTTGGCCTGCGATTGCGTAAACTAAGTAATGTTCGCTAAGGCCGGTCATTGGATGGGTGACCAACAATTTACTATCTCGAGTTCCTCCGTGGCACGGTTAGCCGGTGCTAAACGTGCCTTTCGAAGCACGGCCGTGTAGCCGGGACCACCGGGTCGTTAATACCTCAACAACCATCAACCAGCTCTGGCCAGTGTGGTGGTTATGGCCAAATCACTCTATATTCTTCCATCCATAGGGAAGGCCTGTGCGCCAGCAGTAGACATTAAAAAGTGATGATGACACAGACATACACAAATCACGCCTTTCACCCCCATGGTAGGCAGAGGTAAAAGTAGTTTTAACATCTGAACATCTGCATTTCGCCAGCTTTTTACAGGTTCCATATTATAATGGCCGTGTGGTGACGGCAGAGTAGAATACAATTGTCACCTCCCCAAATCTCTACCGTGAGTGTCGTACAAGGCGACTAAGGATAAATCAGTGATTAGGAATGGGCAGCAGCGTTCCTCTTATACCACCTAGCACCTAGGCTAGCAATGTACTGCGACTTTTGTGCCCGATAAATGGCTTGAAATGGTTTGGATTTACATGGGACTTGGAATATGTAGTTGGCGAAACGTAGGTGCTAGTTCACCTACACCTTCGGGGATATAGGCGTGATTTATGTATGTATGTATGTTTGTAATAGTGAGCGGTCCTATTGCCATCTATCGGGCACTCAAATCGCAGTATATTGCTGGGTGGTACAACAACAACCCTGCTGCACATTACTCATCGCTGTCTTTTCTGTATATAGGCAGAGGTTATCATAGGCAGGGATGTATTAACCAGGAACTTTAATCGATGTAATTTATTAGATAGTCTATCAACTTGGATGAGCACTAACTGCCGCACTCAGAGACGTCAAATAACGTTAATGAGTACTTGACGTCAAAAAATGACAATTCAAAACTAGTCGCTATTCTTGCCGGGTCTAGATTTGAATGAAAATTTTTGACATTAAATACTCATTAAAGCTAATTGACGACTCTGAGTGCGGCAGTTAATGTCAAAGATGAGCCATTAAATACACGTTAACGTTGATAATAGACATATCTGACTGCGTCAGTAAGGCGCCTTGTACACCATTGACGAGAGAGGCAAGGGTAGTGACAATCTTCTATCTTGTCTGCCGTCTGTTGCCACACGCCATTATATTAAAACAACGCAGGTAATTGTAAAATATCCAAGTGATTAGTCACGGTGCCATTTACGCGTCGCCGTAAGGCAGCGCAGTTGATTAGCTTCCGTCGTGGCGTAAACAAAACAGTGGTTGACACAATTTGGAGCCGAGTGCATACTTCCGGCCAATATCCGCCGCCTATTATTTATGGACCGATCGGACGCACTCTCCAAAACACACAAAAATAAGAGGCTCGCGCCATTCGTCACGCGCCTTACAATGCCGCCATTGTTCCAATCGTACCTATTTCCATACCCGTTCTTTTTACAGCCAACGAACGCCACATTAAGTAGGACAAACCCCTCAATCGATACACCTGGATCATCAATCGATAAACGTACATTTGAAAAATTAAAGGTATTATTGGTTATGGGACAAATTTTTCAATCCTCGATGAAAAAGTTATGAGTTGGATTGATGTCACAATCAAAATTATAAGATACAAAATAGGCAAAATTTGTAATTGACCAGTATAATATTGTATTATGAAATATCATACATATTTTATGTTACGTCTGCTGAATTCCTGCAATCAGTTTAGAATTTTACGGCAAAGTTAGAATTGAAAACGATCGGAACACTTTTATATACCTACACCAACACTTCTTCTAGAAGGCTACTATAATGCACCCTGCATTATAAGGCTCTTTCTTTCTTTTTAAAATGAATACATACAGAGTTTCTTTGAAAAAAAAATCCAATATATTTTCTTTCTAATGACAAAACAAATTAACGAATCGACGAGTCATAATTGAAATTTAAAATTTTAATTAGCCGTGACCGCTGCCCACTTCGCGTTCGTACTCACCGGGGACGTTTTTTCGGCGACACAGTCTCAATTACGATGGTTTTTTTCCCTGCCGCCACTCGTTCGATATTTAGGGTACATAATTTGCTATAGTTCGGAACAGCGCGACGTGTTTCACGTTCTCATTAATCGGTTGAGTGGCTGTGCTAATTTTTTTAAGAAATATTTCAGGCGATAAATTTCATGGTGCCGGGTTTTATGCCGCAACATAAAACTGCCTATGAGTTCTCGCACTGTTCCGAGTTGATTGCTGTAACTTATGGGCGTTGACTGATTGGTTGGATTGTTGCACCGTTTTAATTTCCTCTCAGGGTGTAAATCTCACATTTAGAACGGATGGCTCGATCGCTCGTTTAATGCAAAAAGGGCGCAATTAAACAATAAAACGAGAAACATTACATTCTAAATTTATGAAAGCAAGGCTTACTTTGGCGGGAAAGCAATTTTGAGTTGTCTTCCTGTTTTATTTAAGAAGCGATATTTAGATAACAACCCTTTCAATGTCCCCATAACGAGGGCACAGGGTTTTCGCATGGGTGGAAGAATATAGTAGAAAGTGAGAATGATTCATAATCCACGCCGCGGTACCAATACGGGATTTGTTGACACCAACGATACGACATGCATAAAGATACTTACATACATGGTTCTTACTTAAATGACAATATTTTTCTTAAGATAAGTTCATTTCGCTCAAGCAACTTTAGGGTAAAGTCACCAAAGAGTGCGCACTATCAAAAACCAGTGGTAAAAAAAGATTTTATTTCTGAGGCAGTCCTGCCTCGTAGCGTACACAATTTACCGAAGTTTCCATGATCTTTCTTCCATGCACGGCTGATCGATATTATTCCTATATTTAATAGTTATCTTGCCAGACTCATTACTTATCTTGACTTGCCTCATTATCATTATTTTAAGTTTTTCGAAGTCAAGCTCTTTTGTCGTATATTTAAAATGTACTTTTGGTTGTTCACAGTGCGAGAGGCGAACGCCGCAACAAAGCAGCGGCGGTAGTCCGGGGATCCCCCAAATGTTAGCCATGGACGTGACCAAGGAGGCGCGTGCGTCGCCCTTGCCGGCTTCTGCGCAACAACCCAATGCGCCGAACTCTCAACCGCCCCAGCCACAGGTAACTAAACATTACATACTAAATTTAATCCATGTTTTATAGTACGGACCCCCTAATTTAGTCATAGGTTAAAACTGATGCTGTCTCATTTATTTGCCGAATGGAAGACAGAGTTAACATCAATTTTAAACCATGACTAACTTTAGTCCATGTTTTATAATAAGGGATTAGTTTTTCGACGGATTATGATTTTTACAAATATATATGTTTATATTACGCATTTCCCGCACAGTCGAAGGCAGAGATCACTTTTTTCCGCTTGCTACGATCACTTACTTCCTTCGTTTTAGGTTTCGGATATTCTTGACCTGGCCCTTTATAAACTATATTTAGGCAATAATTATATTTACATAAAAATATACTATTTAGGTACCAACCTTATTATTTGTTTGTAACCGTCATAACAATTTACTTTTGTAATGTTTCTGTTGACTGTATTTTTAACCGACGAAAAACGGAGGAGGTTACTGAATTCGTAGCCGTATGTTTTTTTACTGCTCATATTTTCGTTGTTAATTGATCTGTACCGCAAAGCAGAATACAATCTCTCAGTACTCACCAACAAGAATTGCGAACAACATTATGAATTAAAGATTTGATTTGTTTCGAGAGTAAAATAAATATTAGATTTCATAATGATTTTTCTTTCAAGGACGCTATGTTTCTTAGAGAAAATTTATGGTTAACATCGCCTGCATCGATTAGTAAAATAAAATGGCCAGGGGTCATTTTTTTTGGTTCCCGGTTCGGATCAGCTTTTTAAAATTCTGTGAATGCTAGCTAGTTATGTTTCATTTTAAAAATAAAGGAATGTTTCTATTCAGTAAATTGAGCTATTTTAAAGATTTAAAGTACTTTATCTCCTGGGCGCATTTTTTATTTCCACACTGTATATTTTGTATGTAGTTTGATTTGTTAAATGAGATTTTTCTTGCGACAGATTTGCGCAGGCTGCAGCAAAGTGATCACGGAGCGGTACCTGCTCAAGGCGCTCGACCAGCTCTGGCACGAGGACTGCCTCAAGTGCGGCTGCTGCGACTGCCGCCTCGGGGAGGTCGGCCACACCCTCTACACCCGCGCCAACCTTATTCTGTGCAAGCGGGATTATTTGAGGTATGTAATTGTCGATGAGCTCAATAGCGCAGTGGATTAATACGCTCGGCCTGCGATTGCGGGAACTAAACAATGTTCGCTAAGACCAGAATAGATGGGTGACAATTTTTTTTTTTCTCGAGTCCTTCCTTGCTTCGGAAGGCACGTGAAGCTTTTGGTCACGGGTGCATCTGCAGTCGTTAATACTCACCAATCCGCACTGGGCCAGCGGGGTGGTCCATTCTCCTGTATTCTTCCATCCATAGGGAAGGCCTGTGCCCCAGCAGTTCCCAGCTGTGGGGAAGGTAAAGGGGTGGTGTTGACGATGAATTATCGATGGAAAACTTTGAGGCAGCAATAATGCGCTTGGCCTGCGGTTGCGTAACCTAAGCCATGTTTGCAAAGTGGGTAGCTTAAAAATGCATTTCCTCCATGCTTCTTAAAAATGCATTTCCTACACGGTCAGTCTTAGTCGTAAATCCAAATCTCATTTAGTAAACAATGAAGACAGGTTGCGGCTAGTTATTTTTTCCAAATTTATAAATATTTCCAAACAATATAATTATGATTTTTTTCATATAATGCATTAAAATATACCTCCTTAGTTTTTTAGCAATATCATATCAAAGCTCATTGTGGTCATATTACCTTCTCCACCTTGTGAATGCTTAGGAAATAGGAGAAATCGCTCAAGTACACTTTATATTGTTGGTGAGCCTAATAGTGCAAGCCATTTAAATCTTACTAGATAAAAAAAAATACCAGATTTCAAGGAATAGTGTTTTCATTGTGATGTTTTTTCAGGTTATTCGGTAACACCGGGTACTGCGCTGCGTGCAACAAAGTTATTCCTGCTTTCGAGATGGTCATGCGTGCTCGAAGCAATGTCTACCATCTAGAGTGCTTCGCCTGCCAGCAGTGCAACCATAGGTCAGCTTACCGTTTAATACAAGTTTGTCGCTGCTTACTGCGGCCCACTCCTTTAACAGAACAAGTTTAAATATAAACTCTACAGCATTATGATACGATTTAAAATTAACAAATTGAAGAAGAAGAAGCTAATAAGTATCTCACAGTTGTAGGGGCACCGAAAGAGGCGCGTACGCAAACTAGCGCAATTTATCAATAAAAACACGTCTGCGCAAATACATCAGGGTAACTTATAAACGTGGTTGTATCACAAAGTTTTGTAAGACAATTGAACCAGTAGATATACTTATGACCAAAGGAGACAATTAAGAAATCACGTAGGGGAAATTGGGGTAAATAATCATTTGTTAAATTAGACCACATTTCATTAAAGTCAAGATGACGACAATATTTTCTATTTTAGTACTGTCTTGTCTGTTTATAGTAGAACATTATACATATAAATGTTCGAGAAAATTATAAAGAAAAATGTTTTAGTGAATAAAACTAATTACCAATACTCTAAATAAGAACTATTGACTATACACCACACAAGCACATACAATAAAAATAATTACCATAATGTTTGAACATTCGTGATTTCATAAATCTAGTGTACAGTCATAGGAACTAAAGGAGCAGTTGTATTAAAATTTGTTATCTGAAATAATAGGTAGGGAATCTCGCAACTATAGATCTAGAACGTCGACCAAAGGACCTAAACACTCCTTCCTGTTTTGAGCGTACAGTAACATTGTTGGAACAATATTATCGTGAAGCTTTCGGATGTTGTTTTGAATCGCGACTGCATGGTGAGTCACTTTTTGTAACTTTAAAATTAAGTAGAGGCGTGCGTGACGCATTTCTTTTATTGATTCTTGTTACAATATACTTATAAGAATTTATCGTATAATAAATATTGTCTGATTGTGACTACTAATCGATTGTGTGTTCATACATACGAATTCTTACTTACATTATGAATTCTTTGAAATGTTTGAGTTATCACAAACATTTTATAATAATTTAAATAACTATTCACAGTACTATAAATAATAATTGTTAATAGGTGTGAGTGTAAAAAAAAATATATATTTATTGTTTGGGCAAGAGTTTTTGAAGAAATTTATTCACAATTAAACTAAGCTAGCCAAATGTTTTCCGCTGTTATGATAGCTAATGAACCACTAAATATATTTCTTTACGATTTTCAATTACGTAGTACATTGAATTTAATAAATAAAACAAAACGTTACATTGTGTAGCGATCCGAAAATATTCCATTACTAATCTCATACGTCAAACGTGGTTGCGCCGCTGGAATCAGAAAGGGGACCGTGCTATATTGAATCCAAGTCAACAGGGGACTCTTCTAAAAAGAAAGAGAGGAACATACTGAAAACGGTGAATGCAAAAGAGACGAAGCACCTGTGTTGAGAGTATTTGTATTGTTTATTCATCTCACGGACGGCAAACAAAGAGTACGATTAAATTTTCCGCTACATAATAAAGGCACACGTAAAGAACAGAACGTATTAGGATTTAAAACACTCTTAGCAATAGATAAGATTGGGGCAGTGCGCATTACGTGGGAAGAAAGCATTAAGCTTTTGTATTCAAGTTTTAAATTCTATTGTAAACGCTATCTACGGATAATGTTATTAAAAAGTATAGGATATCATTTTTGGTTTTAGGTCTTTACTAATCATGACGCAGAATATTCAAACATCTATAATTTTCTGCGACGTAATAGCCTCACAGTCAAGTGGTCAATGTTTTCGAATGCATAGAATACATATACATTTTTGAAAGTTTCTCTTACATCTGACACGACGGTCGCCAATGCCGTCAAATCGTTGACTCGTGGTTTTATTATTAGGTATAGGTTGCCTTTAATTCATTGTAAAAGCTTGCAAACAAACACATTGTACAACGTTATTTTTGATTCTATAAATTAAAGAAAACGCAAACTATGTGGCGACAATAAACATACATACATACATACATAAATGACGCCTATATCCCCGAAGGGGTAGGCAGAGGTGAACTAGCACCCACGTTTCGCCAATTATGTTAGGTCCCATGTAATAGGTGGCGAGCCTATTGCCATATATCGGGCACAAAAGTCACAGTACATTGCTATTGCTAGGTGGTATAAGAGGAACGCTGCTGCCCATTCCTCATCATTGATTTATCCTTAGTCGCCTTGTACGACACCCACAGGAGAGATTTGGGGTAGTGACAATTGTATTCTACTCTGCCGTCACCACGCGGCTGACAAAAAAACGTGGTCTAATTTGGCAAGTGATCCAATTAACCCTACTCTCCCCTACGGATAAGACCCCTCTTTTTGATTTTCTTGTTAAAATTACGTATGTTGGATTAGTATTCATTGGGTATTAATACGAGCTAGTCATAGAATTACAATATATTTAAATTTGTACATATAATAATTTTACTTTTCTTATACTTTAACAATAGCATACCTACAAATACACGTGACACTTCCTCGACCCTGTTCTGAAATTCACAATTCTACCCTTTCGCAATTGCCTTCATATTGTGCCCCGAAATAGTTTCGATAATTTTTGGAAAGATTCATTACTATATTATTCAATAGTATCCAAGCCGTTGGAAGACAATTGTCCACCGGTACGGCGGTGGTAGCTGACGTTGTGTCCGTATTCTGAAAATAAATATTTTGATGCTTTTCCGTCACAGCCTCAACTTTGATAAATTCATTTTTTAGCTAAATAGTAGAGCTTTTTAAGAGCTTCTTCTATAAAATATAAATGATAGGTTTGTATTTTATGGGTGTCAATACACCCTGCCTAACCCCTTCAGGGATAAATAAATAGGCTTGATTTCTATCGTCGACGACTGTCGCATCTTCTATATAAATTTTATTTCACTTTAAACTACGTAAAGTGAATGCGTTTATTATTCTTACCAGCAAATAAAAACACGATAAATTATTTTTTCAATTATAAAATCCACTAATTTCCATGAATGGTATGAGCATTGTGCCACTCACCGGGAACTTTGTTCGCATTAATTTGCTAGATAGTGCACCAGGTACGCTGCTGCCCATTCCTCGTTATACTCTTACTTGTACGACACCCGAACGAGATTGATATAGGGGTGGTGATTATTTATTTATTTATAGTCTTCTCTGCTTCACCACATGGAAAGTTGTTTGATGTAAAGGTACAACGTACGTCAATTATAAAAAGTGGAACATAATAAAGATATAAAAGAGCTAGCCAATATCTAGCTTAACCTACGCCATCTATTGGCAAACTAACAGGGGGATATTGACATTAGGTAACCCGACTACTATATTACTTTAATCAGCAGAATCAGATGCCCTTTTAAAGAGACACACAAAATGTTCAGAATAAGGCCGGCAATCCACCCGTCTGTTTAAATAATAGAGAGGCGCGAAGATTGGTACCACTCGGGTGGTTTATTCGTCGTCTGTGGACCTTTTTGCTGTTAGGAGCCGGCGACAACTCTTTTCAATTATATATTCACCAGTTGACAGTCTCCGGACCAGAATTGTATTGGAGCCTACCATTCTTTAAAAATTTTTTGATATTAGGCTAGCTATATAGAGTATTTTTTGGAGATATTTTTTAAAAAGAAGAAAGTGCTTGGAAATTAGCAACCTTTAAAATTGTTTACTTCCGATTATTTTTTTTATTTATGTCAATCATAGTATAATTGTATCCTAAGATCTGAATAGGGTTATGATTTAATTTTGAATATAATCTTCTTATAACAAGTCTATTGGACGAATGTCTATGCTTAACTAAGACTACTCGTTCAACAATCAAATCAATCAAAAATCAATATTTAATCGTTTCACAACTTTTACCAATTGCCTTCAAACGTAATGTGTGGTGCACAAAATAAATAATCATATTACTACTTTTAATTAAATTAATTTTATTGGAGTTATATTTTTGCCCACAAAATGGCCATAAATCATTTTTTTTATAAAAGAATCGCGATTTTTGTTGAAACATAGGCAAATAAACGCATGTTTGCCAAACAACTTACGGCGCATGGTATTAAATATCACGTACAAATCAATTTCCACGGGCGGCAGAAATCTGAATCCAATTTGCAAGCTGTCCGATCGCGGCGGACGAGCAGATATCACTGGCGAATATCGCTAAACGGCTAAATAATTTAGTGGCAATCTGTAGCGCCCGCGGCTTCCGGCCCGTCGTGCCGCCAACCGCCGCGCCGCACGCTGTGTTAGTGATGTCCTAGTCTCTGGCGAATTGCAACACTCATTTTATTTATGGAACTTTTTATTAATAATATATAAGATTTACTGTCATATATTATGGGCACCCAAATTGTGGAGGGCAAACCACCAACAACAGCATAGTATATAGATGTAGTTCAGTCCTAGTAGATAGATAGAACGCCCTAAGAGTATGCTGTTGGTGTGTAAAACCTAAGACAAATTATCGAATGCCCCAATCGGTTTAACATGACTGACCACAAAATCGACTGAAATTTTTTCAGCATTTGATGTATTGTGGTAAAGTCATGTGCTGCTGACTGTACTATAAAATACCCATTTTTAGTACAGTCTACATAGTAGAACAGTATTTAACTTCTACTGAATGTCATTATGATATCATAGAAGGCTCTATCTGTGGACGAACGATAACATTTTACAATTCAAGAATATTTTCTATTTCTCGTAGCTAGAACGTAGTGATATAATTTTCAATTATCCACGCTTGCCCTGTGGCAGCCCTAGTGCCCTACTAACACACGTCCGTATGAGTCGTAAGCACGAATTTTGACGTGCATATTTCTCGGTGCACCCGGCAGTTATCATACGGCTGTGACTAGGCCGGTTTTGATTGATTTCGAAACTTCCAACGGAAGTACGAAATGAAATGACGTGGGTCACTAAATAATTAACTGTCCAATTAGGATCGTGTGTATTTTAGCTGATGTATCTGAGACGAGTACATTAAATTTTGATGTGGTGTGATACAATCGCTGTCTGTATTGAGAGAGGTGGGCACTCTCGCGACACTGACTACCTCCTAGACGCCATTGTTTCACGGGGGGTGGTGGGACACCCAATGGACACGTAAAACGTCAAACTCCTCGCCGCTATCTCCCAGCACAATAGAGATCCCCACAAAGCTTTACTTGCTCAGTCATTAAAATTTCGTTCTACATCTTTTCCATTACGCGGTTGCAGACAAAAAATAGCAAAACAAAAAGGACAACTCCCCGAAAACAAAAGTAGCAAATGGAGAGAACAGGAAATAAAGTTAATTAAGAGCGGCGAAATCGACTGAGTTGCGGTGGAAATTGGCCCCTTAAAAAAGAGACATTTGTAGCGGAGCTATTGCGCTTAATTTTTGTGACAAGTGAAACAAAAGAGTTGGCAGGGTGGCGGGGCCGGGGAAGACGCGGGGGACGCGGCAGATAAGGCCGGTGTTATCACCGCCGGTTCCGGTCGGCCACTGGCGAGTCGAAGGCGATGTACCTTTGTTTTGCCACATTGAGGGATGCTCGCTCGCGTGACGCTATCACACCCCTCTTCAGACTGACCTTTCAACTTGCGATAGTAAATTTCCTTTCTTAGACATTTCACTATTCCTCCGTCAGATTAAATCTAAGCTCGCCGGATTATTTGTTACGCAACCAGACAGCGTAAAATAAATAGAGTGTAGGTAATTTGATTTACAATGGCGTCCTCGATAATATGCGTAGATCGTTAGTTAGCCCCGAGTTCCGCGAAGAATCGTTAATTGGATCTTTCTGCAGCCGGCCCACTCGGTAACTGAATCAGACTTGTGCATCGGATGTAATACGATATTGCTTTGTGTGCGTGGTACGCTGAAGATCAGTACAAATAAGCTAATTAGTTCTACAAAACAAGCCATGTTCCTATAAAGCTATTACGTTTGTTATTTTGTTAAGAATAATGGCAATGCTCTGCTTAGTTCGTTACGTGATGAATATTAGAGATAGTCATACCTACTTATCGTGTAATGGAGACAAGTTTAGTAACACCTAAATAGGTAAAAAAAAGAAAATTAAATAGCTATGTGTTGGCTATAACTTAGAATGTGGCAGCCCTGTCTTACACCAGGGGTGTCGTAACAGTTATGTATAGGAATGGTATAGGCTGGCCTTGAGCATTGCACCTGAATGGTGGAGGGCATATCACCAACAACAGCATACCTATATAAAGGGTTGTTGTCAGGTCAGGCGGCTAGCTGTAAAACCTGAAAACCGTGAGCAATAAGCCTTAAATGTTGTCATCCCATCTTTGTCCTCATCATCGGTGCCGTGTGGTGACGGCAGAGTAGAATACAATTGTCACCACCCCAAATCTCTCCCGTGGGTGTCGTACAAGCCGACTAAGGATAAATCAGTAATGAGGAATGGGCAGCAGCGTTCTTCTTATACCACCTAGCAATGTACTGCGACTTTTGTGCCCGATAAATGGCAATAGGCTCGCCACCTATTACATGGGACCTAACATAATTGGCGAAACGTGGGTGCTAGTTCACCTCTGCCTACCCCTTCGGGGATATAGGCGTGATTTATGTATGTGTATGTATGTATCTGTATCTCGATATAATTTTTCTATACATCCAGTCATCACTAGCGCCTTCCCGGTGTGATGGATGATATAAATAAGGATTGGGAGTGGAGGCATAATTTTCTCCTGGTAGAAATTATTCTGAAAACTTGGAATACTTAGAAAAGGAAATGCAAAATTTTCTGTACTCACATTCCACATCTGTTGTTACGTACGCTAGGGTATTGTCATCTAGTTCGAATATAGCTATATGATAGTATGAAAAACATGAAAAGCTTTTTATAACAAACAACTTAAGTTGGAATTGGAGCCTCCTTTTAAGGTTAACCTGTGTCAGGCAGTTCCGCTCTTCCATTTCGTAACTTACTGCTATATCTAATATAGTTACTTTTTAATTTAGTACATACATACATACATATATAAATCACACCTATATCCCCGAAGGGGTAGGTACGTTTCGCCAATTATTTTAGGTCCCATATAATAGGTGGCGAGCCTATTGCCATTTATCGGGCACCAAAGTCGCAGTACATTGCTATTGCTAGGTGGTGCCTATTAAAGGAACGATGCTGCCCATTCTTCATCATTGATTTATCCTTAGTCGCCTTGTACGACACCCACAGGAGAGATTTGGGGTGGTGACAAATGTATTCTACTCTGCGGTCACCACGCGGCAGTTTTAATTTAGTATATTAATATATTCCTTTTATCCCTTAGATTTTGCGTCGGTGACCGGTTCTACCTGTGTGAGAACAAGATCCTTTGCGAGTACGACTACGAGGAGAGGCTCGTGTTCGCCAACATGGCGTACAACCCACCGCCTCTAGCGCATCTTAAGCGTCAAACTACGCACTTACCTCCACCACCGGTGAGTTGGTCATACTGTTTGTAAAATGAAGTTCATTCTTTCTTATGGTATCAAATTATGGTAAGTATATTTTATTACCCAGCTATTAAAGTCATTTCATTACTAAAGACGTAGATGTAACATCTACGTCTTTAGTAATGGAATGACAAGGAATTTATAAGTAAAAATAAAAAAAAGAAATAAAATGTTCGCCAATTATGTAGGTGGTTGTTGTTGCCATCAATCGGGCACATAAATCGCAGTATATAGCTAGGTGGTACAAAAGTAATGCTGCTGCCCATTACTCATCGCTGCCTTAACCCTAAGTCGCCTTGTACGACACTAACGGGTGAGATTCGCGGTGGTGACAATTGTATTCTAATCTGCCGTCACCACACGGCTACCAAAATATTTTCAAAGTAAGAGTTCAACACTGTTCTTTTCTTAACAGACGAGCAACGCCATGGGCGCCCTGATAAACGGGTCGGGCCGAGCGGGTGATCTCAACAACAACATGTCGGGGGCGTCGTCAGCGGCCTTCGCCCCTCCCCCGCACCTCAAGCCCCTCGGTCTTTCGGCGTCCAGCTGAGACTATCGTGTCTGAGATTCGGTCCACCCGTACGCCAAGTACCAAAACTAGTCGTGCGCGCTACACCATGGACGCTAGCAAAGACAACTCGTACGATGTCTCTGCCTACGAAGTTTGAGAGGTGAATGAACTCGGACTGTTGCACGGATGCCAATTTGCACCGTTTATAATAAATTGTGTAGTAATAAAAGCAAAGTATATGCCAAACTGTAGTTAGTTCACATTGATTGTTATAACGTAATTGATTCACGAGTTTCGATTAGTTCTCGATAAACAATATTTGTAATCAAGTATGTGTGACCGGCAATGTAATGGAACAGTGTATGCAATTAAGGGTGTTATTATAAAAAAGTGTCTGAGACGTGTTTTGTTTAAGAAGTGTTTGTAGCTGATGTTGTCCCTTTTAAGACAATAGCGTGTGACAGTGACAGCTCCTGATCTCACACGCACACACACTTTTTTGTAATAACGGTAAAGGTTATTGCTGCCCACACGTACGCTTAGTTTTAAAAATTACCAGTTGATCTCAGACAGGCAATTTACCGATACCTTGTACCTTTAGTAGAAATCTGGTAAGCTGATGATTGACAGCATGCAGTGGGTAATTTAGTCTATAATGTGCTAAATAAATTGAGGAATGGTATTTTATTTAATCAAAGCTGAACAAGTGCTGGTCTCAACTGCATGGGTTGTTTCACGGGCTATGTGGAATAATTGTAATCTAGTGACGAGTTGATGTTATTGTAAATAGTAATTAATTATTATCAATGTATGTGTCGCAGTACAAGGAATCTTTCATTGAATTTGTCTTAATAAAACCTACATGTTACAAAAATAGATATTAATATCAATATCGTCTGATTGAATTATTAATTTAGGTAGATATTATGTTAATTTTCGTTTATACCTACTACTTACTGTAATGTTTTATGTACCTATAATAATAATATATTAATTATTACGATACAATAATTGATCAAATATTATTAGTTAATCTTTCCTGTAAATTAATGATTTGGCGAAGCCTCTTTGGAGAATCGTTTTTTTTAGAATTCTCTCTTTGTTATTTCGTTTTGTACCTATATTGTATATTAATTGTTATGTTTACTATAAACATTGTTGTAATGTTTGTATTATTTATGTAAATAAAACTCGATATAAGTAGAATATTTGTATCTAATTACACATTGGTAAATAGTGAAATGTGCATATATTTAAGTGTTTAAAATATCTACATACCTATTTCGAAATAGTTCAAATTTGTTTCTTTAGTGATATTATGAAGAAATCGTTGTAATTTCCATATTTTCTTCATTTGAATATGTACATTGGTCGATGCAAGTACATCTTGAACTATAGTATAGATGTGTTAGTTCTGTTGTTCAAAACTGTTCAGTGCTATAATATTATCAGTGGAAAGGAGTGGACTTGGATATAGGTCATTTATCTGATTTTTTGGTAGTGCAATATAGTAAAAAATACATCAAGTTTTGATAATCGTACAAAAGAAAGGTCAAAGTATTAAAATAATCTAATTTCTCTAAACAATTCCTTAATTTTCTATGTATATTCTGAGTTTTAAATTGATGTTCATCGGTTTGTATTTTCAATTCGTTGCATCGCCAACAAAAATTGTTGATGAATAAAAGACGTCTTATTCAATTATCGTGTAAACTCTTATTATAAAACAAATGTAACATACCTTAAGAAAAATGTTACAAATCGACCACAATTACTAAACAATAAGACGAATTATATTTTACATTTCTTATTTGACATTAATGATTAATAATATTGTAATGTAACAATTTAATGTTGATGTTAATGTAATAAATCGTTCCATTGTTTAGTTTTAGTGGTCGTTTTCATTGCTGTAGTGGTCGAGTCCATTGCTTGACCTTTTCGTAGAATGAATGTGTCAGGTTTCCCTTTAAATAACCAATGATGACGACCAAAGATGTAGTTCATTAAAGCCTTATTCAAATTCATATTGAGTTTTAATTAACCCTACTTTCTACAAATGTTTAGATAAAAACAGCATTATATGCTGCGTCGTAATAGCAGATCAGAATATTATATTCAACACACCTTTTACATTTCGTGTGTTTTAAGAGGTGACTTATCAGGGTGTTTTTTAACATGTGCAATATCTTCATCGCTTCATCTGACTCGTACTCGAAAAAATACGAGACTAAAGAGTCCAATTGCCCCTAAATATCCGATTTCAACAACGAAAGCAATATAAAGTTCACATAATAAAAGAAAAAATCATTCGAAGTGCGAAACGGAAATTTGAAAAGGTCCTCGCGGTGGAGTCATAATGGAGACCAGGTCGTATCGGGGCATAAAAATGTCGACTGGCGAACCATTGTCGCACTCGCTGATAGCACCTGAGGAGTACACCTTACTGATCTTAAAGTAGCGACAGCAGACGCACAAAAATATTAGTCCTTGTAGCATTAAAACTCATACCCCCGCATACAGAAACGCTGCTCAAAGTTTGAGTCCTGCTTAACATTTAATTATTATCAAAATTGACGTTTTTTCATACAAATTCTGACAGGTATTGTCCACTTACCTTTATAAGCAGTGCTCAGAATTTGAGTAGCGTTTCTGTATTCGGCGGTTATTGTGGAATAAACTTCAATGATGCTCATTTAAACAATAAAGACGCAACTCAAAAATATCTATAAACAAATTTAGTCTTCTAAATATGACCGTAAGACTTACTGTACCAGCAATGTAATTTTGAATTATATCTTTTTTGCCTTTTACACGTGACGTGTAGATACAATTATAAGTCGCGGATTGATGTCAGCAGGACAGTTCCCAAGAAACTTTCTTCCTTCCCGTGGGTGTAATTAGAGGTGACTAAAAGAATTTTCCTCAGATCGCATTTTTATCAATTACCTACTTGCGATCTGAGACATTCTTTGTTTTATCGCCCTTGGTATATAATGTACTATTGGATGCCTTAGGGTTAGACTTTGCTCAGATACTGGTCTAACTTAAAATTATGAATACAAACAAAACGACCTTTTCACAGTAAACTAATGTCAGAGACATGACACGTACCTACCTACATAACGTGTTCAAACAGAGAAAATTAAAATGAGAGTTAAAAAATAAGCATACCACGCATGCTGACGGTACTGAACGGACGTGCACAGAAGAGAAAAATCACCCCAATTTCCCTCGCCCCGCCCGCCCTCATTGTCGGTCGAGCGCAGCCTGATAGAATTGTTATCGATGCCATCTTTAATTTCGCCACGGCAAACACCGCCGATACACCCGCACGTATCCTATCGGATTTATGGCGTACGAGAATTTACCACTACCTTCAAATTATTATGTTGCGTTTTAATGGATCAATAACCCGCAGTGTCAAATAGAATATTCTATATTATGTTTGCTTGGTACTGATTTTTTTGCATACACATACATAGATGACCCTTCGAGGATTAATAGCTACCCTATAGGGGTGATTAACACCCAGTTTTCTCCGATCATGTTAGGTCCCAGATAGCGAGCCTATTGCCATTGATCGGGCACGTAAATCGCAGTATATGCTACGGCACATGTTTTAAGATAGCTTAAACCTGCTATCAAAGTTTCGTTTGTGAGCACTTTAAGCAATTTTTTTGCAATATTTGGAGTTGGTACGTAAAAACGAGGAATAATCAAGTTTAAACATACTAAAAATATATTATATTATTTAAGTTAAAAGCTCGAGAAAGTTCCAATTCAACAAACAATGCCAAATACGTCACAGTCACAGGCCGAGATTTCCCGAGCCGTGACTGAACTATGAAGGGTGACAAATGACGCACGGCTCCACAGGAGCAGCGGCTCACAAATCAAAACTGCGAGCGATCGACAAAAACGTAAATAAAAAAATAATAAACCAGCAGCGTAGGAAGCCGGCGCACACCACTGATGGCTTCTTGCAATAATTTCCGTTTTGAATGATCGCGTTTTTCTTTTTCTTATCACCGCACGAACTAGGACGGTTGGGAATAAATTGAAATACAAAATTGATTGTTGACTTTTCCCGGCCGCTTTATTACTGTCACAAATGGGAAAGAGATTGAAAATTGCCTACAGACGCCGATTCGACGGGTTGCTCTTTTCAGCGGTTTTTTTGTGTGTTGTGACTGCATTACCAGCTTTACACGTATCCTAGGCAATGGGAAATATGAAATTTACTACAGTCAGCATCGTAAGTCCATGATCACTTTAAGGTAAAAGCACTAATGCCCGACAGTGAACTAAACTAACCAAAAAAACCTTCTAAGAATAATTAAAGTAATATGTATCTAATGTGAATATCGTAGGACTTCCACGTCCATTTATGAATAGATCTCAAAAGCTTCCAACAATTGGGAATGAAATGCAAAAATTGTGTCAGGTCTTGTGAACCAAGTGACTAATTAAACATTAGTTTCGCGATTTCTTACTGTGTAGGTTAAGGAAGCAGAATTTTTTTAAGGTAACTTTTGAATAAATATTTATTAAAATTACTTTTTCATTTGTTTCTAAAGGTATCAATGTTACTTCCAGAAGAGCGATAAACATTCTTTTCTTGTTTCTTCTTACGTTTTTCTAAGAAATTATGACGTGTCTACTATTAGTTCCAAAAATAAGTGAAAATCTAAAAGATGACATGCTTTATTAAGATGACATGCCCGTCTTCCATCGGTGTTTTAAGATTATTTTAATATATACTTCACTATTCTTTATTAAAAGAATACTGTAGAAATATCAATAATTTTAGAAAACTTTAACTAAAGGTAGAGTGTCTATTATTGGGGTATACACGATGACAACTATTAGGTTGTTATCCTATATTATTCGTAATCCGACACGGAAAAAGCTATTAAAAAATGCAGACGAGATACACCAGCATCAACTACCTTTACCTAGAGTAATTCTGCTAAAAGAAGACTGAATTAGAGGAATAATAAATGGGGAAGAGAGTAGAAAAGTGTAATTTATAATAATTACAATATTAGAAGAAAACATTGTTACTAAATGTTTGATTTCTGTCATAATCATTATCAAGTCAAGCATGTCAACTATTGGTGCAGTTGACTGTCTACCTTTGGTGATTTTATTTTTTAGTGATGTCATCTATTAGTTCTTAGGACAATATTTAAAAAAACAATTATAATAATTAAAATATGATGATTATTGGATGTTTTATAACAAAATATAATTTTCTAAGAATCACTGTATTCTTACATAAAAAGCTGTTTTTTTTTTGTTTTGATAAATAATAGGTTGGTAGATAGGTAGGGAAAAAGTTTCTTCGCATTTTTTAAGAAAATTCAAAACATTTTTTAATATAGTTTATTTACATTTAACTAAAGTATGTAGGTACCATTTTGTTCGATAACTTTTTGCCATCTCACATGATCCCATTGCTATAGAAATTTTGGGACTTCTGGTCAAAATTCCGCGACAAGTGGTTTTGGCAGTCCTCTCGTGATGTTAACCTGACACTGCCTAAAGAATTCTGAAGAGACCGAAACAGGTGGAAATCTGAAGGTGCAAAGTCAGGACTATACGGGGGATGCATTAACACCTCCCAGTCAAACTCTCTTAATTTTTGCTGAGTGGCTAAAGATGTGTGAGGTCTAGCGTTATCATGATGAAAAACCACACCCCTTCTGTTGATTAATTCCGGCCGCTTTCTCTCAACTTCTTGCTTTAATCTCATCAGTTGTTCGCAGTAGAGTTCAGAATCGATGGTCCTGCCTGGTGGTAACAGCTCATAATGAATAATGCCCTTCCAATCCCACCACACACACAGTATCACCTTGTTGCGAGCTAACCCGGGTTTCGCCACAGTCTGTGAAGCCTGACCGGCCTTTGACCACGACCTTTTTCGCACGTTCTTGTCGTACGTGATCCACTTTTCATCACCAGTTATCAGCTTCTTCAAAAATGGTTCGGTTTCATTACGTCGTAATAAAGAATCACAAATGAGTACACGGTTCATTAGGTTTCTTTCAGTGAGCTCGTGAGGTACCCAAATGTCGAGCTTTTTTGTGTACCCAGTTTTTTTCAAATGCGCCAAAACTGTTTTGTGGTCAATTCCCAGTTCTTCAGATACGTCGTAACTACTGACATGCCGATCTTGCTCCACTTTTTCAAAAATGGCATCCATTTTATCTGTAATAGGGCGACCAGAGCGACGTGCATCTTTGACATCAAAATTTCCGGATTGAAAACGCTTAAACCAAATTTGTGCTACTCTCACAGACACTGCACTAGGTCCATAAACATCGCAAATTTTTTTCGCGGCTTGCGTTGCATTTTTACCTTTTTTGTAGTAAAATTTTAAAATGTATCGAATTTCTTCATTAGATTCACTCATCTTGGCGGTACGAAAAACAAATGAAAATCACACATTTACCTAATTTGAATTTGGAATTATGTTCTTTAAAATTTAAACTTTCAATGATACCAAAACCAGCCAGATACAAATAGTATAGCCAAAGAGATTTTATTATAAGTTTATACATACTATAATGCGAAAAGACTTTTTCCCCAACCTAATATTATTTCTATTCATTTAAAGGTAGTGTTCCTTAATGTATCGAGCATTAGTGCCTTTACCTTAGTACCTTTTCACAACAGTGATTCATGCAATACCTATGCTGGCTGCTATAATGCTGCATAAACGCTGTCATTGGTATGGCATGGTTTATCTACTTATTATGCTGCCTGCACCTACAGTTGGTAACCCTGAAAGCATATAAGTTATCCTGGAACTTTGGTACTTATCTACATAAAATATTCTAGGGTACGTAGTATTGTTTTTAACAAAGTAAACGGTCACTCAGTGAACATTGTAATTGCAACGATTTTGTAGTACGATGCTTATTCATGTATGTTTATGGTTCAGCTTAGTTCAAACGACACCATAAGTACAAGCAGAAATAATATTATTGAATTACAAAGAAAGATAAAAATGTTAGAAAAAAATATTACGTTTTTGCGTAATATTTTTTTCTAAATGAAGAAATGAAAATATTTTATATTTTCATATTTTTATTAGGCGTCTTATATTGACCTATTTGTGGTAGCTAAGTATTATTTCATAAGACGCATTATGTTTACCCATTTAGGCTTATTAAAATTATCATTTTTTTCTTCAACAACTACGATAATTATTTAAATTATAAGCCCAAACACTATACAAATATTTTTGGCTAATGTTTGTATAGCCTAAGACACGACGAAGTTATTAACCCTTAAACAGTAGAATAAAAAAAGGGTCCCGGCATTAAATAAAAAAAATATCTAGAAAGGTAAACAAAACAGGAGCACAGCTCTCTTCCTTATTATGATAAATAGTAGAGCCATTATTTTTACAATCTATCCCCTGTTTACACTCGTTAATACCCGGTCAGAAGCAGTTAACGACTGTTGTCAGTCTTCTCCCCAGGCTAGGGAAACAGGCTTCCAGACAGCGCCCAATATAGCGAGACCCCCCAAAACACACCGTGCCAACTAACGCCCGAGCAAAGTGTCACAATAATAAGGGTCTACAATTACCGGTTCTACGCCCACGATGCGTATTTTTATTCGAGTTTTAATTATTAAAGTTTTATGAACTGCTTATTTCTTTTTATGAGATTGTTGAGTTAATTCCTTTTGTTTGCTCAGTCTAATTGCCCCAATTGTAAAAGGCTGGATTAATTAACTGAAAATGGAAATGTAGGTACGCAAAAGCGTGGGCAGTTTCTTCGGGAGATAATTAAAAAGGAGATTGAAAGTATTGTTTATTGATAGATAATCAAGTAATAAGCGTTATTGAGTTACTTTGTTACTTTAGAAAGTACAGACAATAAACACATTATGTTATATTTTGAGATAATTAGATATTGTTGTTTAATACCAGAATTCGGAGCTGGATTTGTTGTGATATTTCTAAAAAAGTTCCCAATTAAGATTTTGCATAAACATTATAGATTGAACGCAAATAAATTACTTATTGTTATAAATTTACGTGTAATTATATAAGGTAGGTTAGCCCATAATTTTTTATTGTGGGCTAACCTACCTTATATAATTTTTTGTATGGTTGTTTGGTCTAAGATGCGGTTAATAGTAGATTTTCCATCAAGTGCACAAAACGAATCATTTTTGTCCGAGACTTTTAGCAGCCCGAGCCGTAGGCGAGGGCTGATAGTAATGTCGAGGATAAAAATGGTTTTGTGGACGAGGTAGAAACTCTGATAGAATAAATCAGAATTTCTCATAACATTTCTTAAAATTCAAACTAAAATTAGTACAGTTTTGAATACTGACGGAAATTGTTTTTCCCATTGATATTAGGCTTGGGCTGCAGACATATACAGCCAAGTATTAAATTAATTTTGAAATAATAATTTTCTTGAATTAATTTAATAACCTACCGTACCTGCTTGAATTAAAATTGTAATATCTTTTATGTCTTAAAAAACACATTAGGCAAATAAATTTAAGAAATAATTACAAATTCTATCTCTGAATTTCTTATTGTGTTTGGCTGCATGGCTCATTTTCCTTGCCTTACTATCGACACATTTATGAGTAGATACGTTAATGCTCTAGAGCACAAAATTCGATTTTGTGCAGCCTATATCCTGCACAAATAAGCACTTTCAGAGCATGAGAAGTGAAAAAGATAATTATTGACAGTTTTTGAAAGTTCTTCTATACGGTAAAATGTCCAAAAATGACGGTTAAATAATAATCGCCTGTAATCAAAAACTTCTCTCGTTTAGATTATAATATAACTATCTCGATTGCTTCGGAAGGCATTGGTCCCGGTTGTATACAACAATCCTCACAAGTAAGGTTATGGCCCACTCTCCGTATATTCGTCTATCCATAGGATAAGTCTTGTGCCCCAGTAGTGGGGTCATTAAAGGGCTGGTGGTAATTAATGTGTGTATTTTTCAAGCAATTAATAAAACTTGTAACAAATTATTGGGATCAACGAACCTGGAGATTTGAACTTAGAACCTTTCGATTTAATTAACAGCAACAAAATAGAAAAGTATATATTTGCCGTACAAGATCGTTTAGGCGCCACTCAAGATTCCCCAGAAAATAAACCCAAATGCACCCGCTCTCTATTCATTTCGATCGAACGAGCTATTCACGAATCCACATTATCACGTCCGGCGAATATCATAAAACATTTTAAAGTTCTCAAAAGAGATATTGGCAGTGAATACTCATTCTGCGTCGTGGCTCTGTAAGTAAATTGAACTTTAAAATATGCATAACAGTTTTCCGATGCGATTTCCATTCGGAATTTAAATACATCGAGTCGTTTTAAGATACATTTCGATTCAGTACGCTCGAAAAGTTCGGGAAGATATTTGGCTTTTGAGATACGCTCTCTAGAAACAGTGGAGTTAACTGGTCTGTTAAAATATTGTTCCCCGTGCTCAAATTGAATAACCTGTAACGAATATTTGTAATTTATTGCACTTATTTTTATGAAACGTGTGGACTTTATTTTTCTTTATTATGCAACAGTGAAGCAAATTAAATAATGTTTTATTTAATTGGTACTATGTATGATTTGGTATAAATATGTTAGTTTGTTTTTGTAGATAACACCACACTTAACATTATAAACAGTATTCAAAAATGTCCTTTGTAAATTCTTAATAATTTCTAGCGTAAAGTAAGTATGTACGGTAGAATTAACCACCTTCCTCTTCATGTTGTTTTGGTCTAAATACTCAATATTGTTGACCATATTGTTGACCATATACTATTTAGAATATGGTCAACAATATTGACTTACCCAGAATATAATTACAAAAATAATATTCAATACAATATTTATGTGTTTGAAGTCCACTATAAGGAAAGGCACTGTAAACTGTTAGATTTTGTCTGTTAGTGATAACATTTTTCTTGAGGGCATAACCAATGTTGATGAGTTCGCTATGGATCAAATTAGTGAACTATCCCTTCCTAGAAGTACGCAACGTTGCCTCAGTTTGAGGCAACGCAACCATTAATATGAAAATATTCAAAACACAAATCAGGGAAGTCTACTTGCACCGGGTGTTGAAGTTGTTGGAGCGAACTTGCAAATTTGCTTAAGTATTTACCGACGGCTCTTCAAGGCTTATTCGAACTTTGTTTCTTCTTGTACTATCAACAAGGAGAGATTAAATTGTAATTTGTTAAAAATACGAAAATTGTTGAATAATACGTATACATTATCACTCCGCTGAAAGCTTGGACACACACCTAGAAATTGAATCGATTCTAGACATTTTTAATTATAAGGCCATCTTTGGTATGATATGGTTCATAGACAAAATAAAAAATCATTATCTTCACCTTTCGGTTCTGTTTCTCTTTCTGATTTTCAGAAAATCCGCCATTATTTAATCTAAGTGACTTTGATTTAGTGTGAACGAATCCTTTTTTGTAATTAACCTACTTCCGTCAGTTTACTGTATAATAGTTACCAAATAAAAAACAAATAATTCGGGCGTCAAGTACGTTGTTCTAAATGACCCGTGCTATAGGTACTTTAATTACCTATTATATCCGAAGGAGTAGTAACTGTATGACGACTTTCCGCAAAATGGACGTGTTTAAACCCTGCACCCCAAGGGATGGCTCGCTAGGAAACTTTGCAGCATGTCGAAGTTTTCTGAATAAGTAGAATTAAGTAAGGTGGCAGCTTAGCGCCTCCGCATCTTGCTCTAATAGCATTAACAAGTTTCCAGACCGTATTGAGCGAATATTTGTGCATGCAGCTGCTCGTACTCATGACGCCTATTTCCGTTGCCACTACAATTTCCGGTTCGAATTTTTATCTTTTACGGGAAATCTTTTTCATTAGACATATTGCAACGTTAACAGTGATCGCTTCTGATTCGGAGTTGGCTGTTTAAGCTCTAAATTTAACAAAGATTTTAGTGGTTAGAAAAAGAATTTCGAAAAATTATGATCTTGAGGCGGGAATTCAAGATCATAATTTTTCGAAATTCTTTTTCTAACCACTAAAATCTTTGTACTAATTTTTCTAACATTTATATAATGTTAAATTAAAATCAAATACTCTAAATTGAAAATAAAAGATTTCATAAGTTACCCGTAGAATTTTTGAAAGGTTGGCTACGATTTGGATTTGCCTGCCATGTGTGTGCATATGGACTGGGCACATGTTTTTATAATCTCCATAATTATATTGTAAGAAAATTCACATTATTTAATACGTAAACACAACAACAATGACTCGAGAGCAAATGTCCACGTTCATCACAAATATTGGCCTCTACCAGGATTCGAAACAGGAGATCTACTATAATTCTCCGAACGAAACTTGTCAATCGAACGAGAATAAAACGAAACTTTTAAAGTGAACCTACTCTAATTACATGTTCGGATGCTCAATCGAATAACTTTAAGAGTACAAGTATATGCTGCGATTACACGCGTTACCTTAGTCAATGTAAATTAACCGTATTCTACGAATATTTGTTGGTTGTCAACCGACTAAAACGTTTCTATACTTTCAAGTAGGTATACAAACTTCTTAGTTGGTTTCAAGCAGAGAGGATAATACTAAGAAGGGTTCACGTAAAGAGGGCAGTATACTACGGGTTTCAAGTATTGTAATAAATTATTATAAATGTTTCTACAATTGCTTTTCGGACACTGCGCCAACACAGTGCTTATTCTGAAAGCATTTCTAAGTAGCAATTTTTATTTGGGGGCTTACAAGTAACATTAAATTTGATTTAATTGTGAGTAAATTATTCCTACTTTCATAAAAAAAATCTTGATCGCCGCTATAATATGTAGAAGATATTACATGAATGCAGTTGAATAAATTAATGTTTATTTATATATGTTCTAATTATTAATATATATGTACTCCAGACTCCAGCCACGCTCTAAACGTTCTTCATGTATTGCAGCCTCGATGCCATTTTATGTGGACTTCAGACGAAATTCACACTTACGAAAATCAGAAGGTAACAATTTTGGTTTCGTCAAATTTTGGTTGAAAATCTGAACGAATATCTGTCAAATTTGAACACCTTACGAAAATCAAAAGGAAGAAATTGTGGTTTCGTAAAATTAAGGTTAAAAATCCGAACTAAAATATGTCAAATTTGAATTTTCTAATCAATTTCAAACAATTTTTGTTCGAACGAAGTTTCGGTCCGATAATGAATTATAGTAGGAAACGCTCGAAATATCGGCCGCATGTTCCATTTTCGTTGAATTATAGTAGGCCCCCAGGCACCTATTTTTCCATAGCCTTCTTGTCTTGACGCAGAACGTCACTTTCGTAAAATGTCATCGTGAAAAATTTGATCCCTTTCGCAAAACGCCATTTTCGAAGGATGTCACGCATTTTTTCACGCGTTTTTTCGTTTATCATTGTAGGTAATTGGTTATTGTAATTCTTACTGCCGCACCCAGAGATGTCAATTAACTTTAATGAGTACATAGTGTCAAAAATTTCATTCAAATCTGGACCATAGACCCGGCAAGAATAGCGACTAGTTTTGAATTGTCATTTTTTGACATTAAGTACTCATTAACGTTATTTGACGTCTCTGAGTGCGGCAGTAACTATTATTTTTATATCTGCGAAAATGGCATTTTGCAAAGTGACATCCTGCGAAAATGATGTTTTGCGACTGTGACATTGTGAGATAATGACGTTCTGCACAAGTGACATTATGCGAAAGTGACTTACTGCGTTAAGATTTGACGCAGTAACTGCCGCACTCAGAGACGTCAAATAACGATAATGAGTATTTAATGTCAAAAAATGACAATTCAAAATTAGTAGCTATTCTTGCCGGGTCTATGGTCTAGATTTGAATGAAAATTTTTGACATTAAATACTCATTAAATTTAATTGACGTCTCTGAGTGCGGCGGTATTTTCGATAGTTGTCAGCTTTCTGATGCCTATCTGTTTAGTTCCTTCGGGATTTCTTAAGACAAAGCTTAGAGGCATAACAGGCTCTTGGTATAGGTATACTAAAAAACTTTGAACTAATTAAAATATTGGTTACAAATTTAAGTACCGGGTGGGTAATTAGCATATCGGGTGACGGCGGCATAATCCCCGTGGAACGCCTACGGGACGGGTCGGCGCGCAATATACATTCTCACAAGTCGCAGTTAAGAACACTTAACTTGATAGTCTGAAGCATCAAATAATTTAATAAGTCCGAATAAGTTTGTGTTGTTTATAAATTGACCTATTTCAAGTACATTCCATCCAATTTATGCAGACATTTCTGTACAATTGCTTGTCACTGAACGCACTTTTGGCGGAAATATGTGTAGAGAGGAAGTACATAACGAAACCACTTCATTGAAAATCATAACTATTATATTGGGGCGAATAAGAAATTACATTAAACAGGCCAGAATAGGGACACTGACTAAACTTTGAAACACCATGTTCCGACTTGCTACTCCGCGTGCCTTTTTCACCACATCCTGGCGTTGAGCTTCCACGTTAACTTTTCTATCCGTTGTGGTCTCCTCAACTGCCCCGGGAGTTTTATCATCGTTGCTTTTCATTTGTGTCAGCACATTCGTCGCTTCAGACGGCTTTGTAGTCACCAGAGAGACTGTAGACGCTGAAGAGACTGTAGACTCTAAAGAAACTGTAGGCCCGCGACTCTGTGTAGGCTTTACTTCTGTCTCATCTTCAGTTATAGGAGTATTTGTCAAAGAAGATAATACTACATCTTCGTAATGTTCTAGCTTGTTCGTAGACAGTGACATGGGTGGTTGTTTAGTCGTACTATCGGAAGTTAAAAGCTCTGAAGAAACACCAGTTGCCGTAACTTTTGGTTGATCATCTTTGTAGGTGATCTTGCACGATTGAGCACATCGGTCCGTCTGGCATTCGTCTTCAATGACACAAGATATGAATTTGCTCCATGCAGACAAACGCTGATATAGGTATGGTGGTTTGCAGTTGTTTTCTATGTACGTCTGAAGTCCAGTAATTTCATTATCGCACACGAGGGGTCCACCACTGTTTTCCTGTGAAAAGGTGAATAATAGTTTAACAACAGTCGTGAACCGTGGCCCATGGGCCAGGCTCACTGGTGGGTTAATTATTTCACTGTCACTATTGTGGACTTACCAGTGGGTCATGCCTGTGGGACTACTAAGTAACACTAGCCTGAAATAATATAAATAAAATATTCAATCAGATGTTTATTAAATTCACATTATTACCTGACAGTAATTTGGATCGTAAGTTTGGATTTTATTTCCTGCGACACCGTTGCCACATAACATCGTGTCTTGGTGGAAATGGTTGCCACAGCTCATTGGATTCGTGAGCTTCGTGAGCTCCACAGACAACCGCACCAAACTCCGATCTCGACTCGAATTTGCAGATCTCTAAAATTACACATTCATTAGAACACTACTATTACTACTATTATTATTTTCTTTGTACTCATGTTATGTGTATTATGGAATGTGCATAACATATCAGCTTGTTATTTTGTTTCCTATCAACCTGTCTGAAGACGAAGGTCTTTAATAATGTATGTGTGTTGCCAGTGATGACCTGCGGTATACCGTGGCCGCTTACAACGGGCCTCACGAGAAGGCACAAATTCACTCAAAGGGCAATGGGGCTATGCTTTGTGTTTCTGTGTGATCATATCAGAAATGATGAGATCCGCAGGTCCTCCTTGGGGTCATCTGGGGTCTGCGCAGTACGTTTCGGTCAGAAGTCATCAAGCCATCCACTCCCTTTTGATTTAATTGATCCATCACACCAGAAAGGTGCTAGTAATGAATGAATGTATATAAAAGAGATGGAAATGTTGAAACAGATGAACGGAGAGAGTGATTGGGATGACAACATTCCAATCCATACCGCCAAGGTTTTTTCTTCCCTTTTCAGGTTTTATCTTACAAGGCGACTAACAGTTATAATTAGGAATGGGCAGTAGCGTTCCTCGTGTAACAGCTCCGTAGCAACGGGCTTGCCCTGCACTTTGCCCATTGGGACCTAAAATAAGCTGGTGAAACGCGTGTGTTAAAAACCCTCTGCCTCCCCTTAGCGGAGAAGGGTGTCATGTATGAATGTAAGTAGTTACCGCAAAGACGAGCATGAAGCAATCAGCATATTTATTGCTTGAACTGCTTCTTAATTTGGCAGTGTTCACCGAGGCTGATAAGTTGAAGGGCATTAAGGTTTTCAGCAGAGCGATATCCGTGCGCCACCATTGCGTCGCGCTCTGGTTGTGTGGATGCACTATTTGGATCACCTGAATGAATGACGGACAAATTTTAATACACATAATAATTATATGTATATATCGAAAATACACTACTACATGACTACTTCTTAAACATTATAAACAATCGTGACTGTCATAAATGTCTGTGTAAATCACAAAATTTGCCCCTAACCAGGATTCGAACCAGAGGCGCTACTCTAGAAGTTTATTTCGTTCGATCGAGTCGTTGCGTCTTTGTCGCTCTTATTTTAACACGCAGTGGCGTGAGAAAGACGGATAGATGTTCGTTCGTTCGTTCGGAGTTCCAGAGTAGGCCCCCAGGGGGCCTAGACAAAGTGACACACCGACAAAGATAACGAACTTCGATAAAGCAAAATGTATGGGATTTGACGTAAGTCGTCGTGAAATCACGTGACCAAAATCGTCTTCGTAAGTTCCTAGTTATAGCGCAAGCTAAGACGCTGTAGACACCAAAGTAATATGGCCGATCGTGACGAACTTCGACACGTTATCGTTATGAAACGATTGCCACTTGGCTACGGGCCCAGGGACCTCATGGCCGACAGTGAGTATGATCAAATCGATCATTCGACAAAACCGACCGTGAAAGTCGTCAAAGTATTAGACACACTGCCGCAATGGGAGACGGTAATTAGGTTTAATGGGAACTTAAGGAAAAAAAAAGAATTAAATATACACCCTAGACCCGGTAAGAATAGCGACTAGTTTTAGATTGTAATTTTTTGACATTAAGTACACATTAACGTTAATTGACGTCTCTGAGTGCGGCTGTGTTAATAACTTGCTTCTCGATTTTAATTTAAACATTATAATAAATATTAGAAAAATTAGTAGAAAGAATTTGGTGGTTGGAAAAAGTTCGAAAAATTATGGTCTTGATGCGGGAATCGAACCCGCGTCCACTGCAATAGGCACCTGCCCGGATTGCAGAGAACGCGGGTTCGATTCTGGCATCAAGACCATGATTTTTCGAACTTTTTCTAACCACACTAATCTTTGTTTCAATAACTTACTTCTCCCTCTTGCTCGTATTCGTCCTCGTTGAGCGTAAGCTTGTCATCAATCGAGACGGCGCCGAGTCTAGCCAAGAGAGTTTTGCGCGGGAAGCCGTTCGGCAAATCGGCTATAGCCGCTGGGCCGATCGACGAGGTGACCAGCCAATCGGGCTTCACCAGCACCGCGCCGCGGAGGAACCGGGCGCCCGACGGGTCCGTGACGCTCGCGTCCGAGTAGTACAGCAACGCCTAAGGCGAGTAAAGTGAGGAAGGTGAGTACGGTGAGTACGGCGAGTACGGCGAGTACGGTGAGTACAGCGAGTACAGCGAGTACGACGAGTACGGTGAGTACGGCGAGTACGGCGAGTACGGTGAGTACGGTGAGTACGGCGAGTACGGTGAGTACGGCGAGTACGGCGAGTACGGTGAGTAAGGTGAGTACGGTGAGTAAGGTGAGTACGGTGAGTACGGTGAGTACGGTGAGTACGGTGAGAACGGTGAGTTGTTGTTGAATTGACATATATTTCATATTATTATTACAACTGTCAAATGATCTGCCAAGTAAACATACCCGTTGATTGTGAAACGGGCCCTTGAACTATATATTATAACCTCCTCCGTAGTGGTGTGGTTTGCCCACCGGAATTAAGATCCAGCCCGGCTAGCGTGACCAACGATATACGATAAGATAAAGCCCTTTATCGCTTAAAACTGTCAATAATCTATGGAATTTTGACAGTTCAACGCGATAAATGGCTCTTCCATATCGTGTTTCGGTGGTCATGTTAGGCAAGCTTACCGGTTAAATTGAAAAAAAAAACAACAAACGTTACATTTTAAGAATAACTCGAAATTGTTTTAAGTCCTGGCCCCATAGTAAATTAATAAAAAGGCGTGTAGCACGGGTTGAAAATTATGGCTAAATTTTTTCTAAGTTCAAGCCGCTTTTAAAAATTGGCGAATACTCTGCTACACTCTAAACGAAAATGTTTTGATCCATTTAATATGCATTTTGTGTTTTCGTGGTACGGCTAGAACGTAGTAAGCAAAGAAAAATTAAATTGAGTTTTTTGTATTCAAACAGAATAATGTCTAATAAACCTTACCATATATGGGTACAGCCCTCTCTTTTCATTGTCTGCATCAGCTAGCACTTGGTCAAACAAAAATAAAACTGAAAAAAATAAGCAAGTTACATCAGGATGTATTTTACTCAAATTACTGATTTCAGATTACTTTTTCTGCTTTTCAAACAAAACAATTTCTTACCACTGAACAACGTAACCAAAAGCCTTATCTTCATATTTCCAAAGAAAAAATAAGTACGGTCAAACTAAATAAATTAAAACTAGTGACGTGATCACTCAACTCACTTTTCTGACAAAGCTTGGATTTCAAAAGAAGAATACAACTTTTTTTTATCGAATCCAACCTGTTTCCAGAACGAAAGAGGAACACAGTGAACGGTGTTCAAACTTTTTAAAAGGTAAAAATTTAAAAGTGCCATCACTCTTTCACGTTTTGGTGTCGTAAAAAGCGAATTAGTCGAGTCACGTCCCTTTATTTTTCTTCGCTATCTTTGACAAAGTTGCAGCGAGTTGAGCTGAGCGCATTAATCAGAACAGCATCGTAGCTGAGACGTATTATCCCCAATAAAGAGGGAAGAATGACTTTGGGAATTTTAAACGCGTGTTAGAACGATAAGGATGAGGATAAATCCCGGAATCACCTAATTATTCACGTAAAGGGCGTTTAAGAGCTTGTTCCTAATACGCCCGGAGCAGGTACAAAAAATATGTCAAGCGAATAAAAAGCATCGTAAATTTTAAAATGTTGGGACTTTAACATTGTGGGCACGTAATTTGAGCTTAAAAATTAAACTAATTATACTTTATAATCTAACCTTTCGCGAACATTATTATCTAAAAGGTGCGCATGACGAAAGTATGTATTTTATATAATATTGTTCGACATGTGTATGTTAACTTCCTTGCTTATTTACCTTGTCTCCTTGCGTAATACCCATGACAATTGTCACCACCCCCATCTCTCCCGTGGGTGTCGTACAAGGTGACTAAGGGCGAGTTGAGTGATGGACAGCAGCATTCCTCTTATAATCACCTAGCAATATACTGCGATTTATGTGCCCGATAGATGATTATAGGCTCGCTCCCATTACATGGGACCTAACATAATTGGCGAAATACCCCTGCCTACGCCTTGGGAATAAATAGGCTTGATTTTTTAATGTAAGTAATATTAAATCTTTATACTAGATTTTCATCCAGACGAATATAATCTGCTTAAGGCGTTTATGCAAGTCTTGCAAAGTTAGGTCCCATGTACTTATGTAATATTTAAATCTCTATAGGTACTCGATTTTCGTACAAACGAATATATCGGCTTAAGGTTTTTATGCAAGTTTTGCGAAACTAGGTCCCATTAAATTCTCTAGACGAATATATCGGCTTAAGGCTTTTATGAAACTCTTGCAAATGTAGGTTCCTCGTGGGGAAGGAATTACTATGTAACATTTACGATTAGTGTCCGGCACCGATAGAGGGAACACTAACGTCTTGATATAGCCCACAAATGAACGTGAAGATTGCAACCAAACCGCTGATGTGGCGACGCCGAACGACTTGCTCAGACGGCTATAACATCACCAGTCTAGAAAGAGCCGCGTACACGTCCCTAATTCACACATTTTTGTTACATAAACGTGGGGAACGGAGAGTTCTACAACTTTCGGTTTGCCTTAACGACTCGAATGAACGAGCTACGTGTTTTGGCGGCTTCCCACAATTGCTTTACACGTCCTATGAGTAGCCCGTTGTAAAGTGTCTGCCGATATTTTAAAAGCTTTTCATTCAATTTTTTCGTCCATTTGGTGTTTTTCTAGGGAGGAAATTGAGCGGGCATATATAAGCCATTCGTCATGGAAGCGGACTTTATTGTTTTGTCGGACAATACATAGCGGCACAGAGCTTTTGTAACGGAGTTATCAAATGTGGTGCAAAAGTTATCACTATTAAATAATACGATAAAAATAAATAGATATATTAGCACTCACACCATCATATCATGTAGTCCAAAATAAGCAGCATAATTATCCGTTTGTGTTATGAATTTTTAATGACGAAAAACATTAACCTTACCAGGATTCAATACCAGATCCTGTAGACCGCCGCCGGCGCAGCTGACCTTTCGACTGATCGTCGAATTTACCGAAACTATTTTTAAAATATTTTGATCTAGAAAAATAGTCTTTGGCATCTTCCTTTCTATTCTTTACCTATTAAAATCCCGAAGTGAATTACATATTTTATAAGTGAAAGCATTTTGCTAGCGAATTTCCAGGCTAGACTCACGGAACGACCCGTCGCACGGCGCCCCTTGGGGCCTATCGTACTGGAATGGTAATGGACCTGCAATGCCATTCAAATTTTATTTTATCGCACACCTAATATGAACATTGGCTGTTGGGGCCCAGCCTTAAGAATACCTCTGTGGGGTTTAACTGGAATTAGCAACTTGTAAAGCCTGCCACTGTTTTGTTTCTACGTTTCATATGATTGTGTTTGAGCAGATTTAAGTGTGTTCCATTAATTTCATTATAATGTTATCACTAAAATATGGTAATGCTTAGAGGTGGCGTCAGAGACTTGGTCTGTGCGTAAATTGGTAAATTAAATGCACTAAAACGATACAAATAAAATAAATACCTACCTATTACAAATAAGTCAGAAGAAATTCTGATATTTGAAAAATTATGTCCTGTCGCGGGTCATATTTTTCTCTGTAACAATGGATTTGTTATAAAAGTGACAAACAAAAGAGTTAAATTCAAAGGAGGAAGAATTCAAAGGAATTTAGATGGAAGGAAATATAGGTACATAATAATATTATCTATAAATTAAAACTAACCCTAAATAGGCCAACTTCACACCGCATACATTAAGGGCTTAAAGGTCTGGTGATGATGATGATGCAGCATTACGCTGCGCTTATATATATATGTGTGTCTTTTATGTAAGTATTTAAAACAAATCCCATGGACGGCTCAACGCCGAACGGTGATATGAATATTAAACAGCAAAGTATTAGGAGATTTATGTGACAATTGGGAAGTTGGTCGGTCCTTTGCGCACTTAAATGAATGTTTAACATTATCTACGGAGTTTTAAGGCATTTGAGCCTCTTAAACAACTCGCGAAGAAACTTTAATAGAGAGGTTCTCGAGCGATTAAATCGGGAACGTGGAAAGGTGGCCGGGAATACTTAATAGGAAAGGGTGACTTCAACTCAATCACATATAAATGTACTTATCTTTCTCTCTACTGTAGAAGAATACGAGCATCTTTGTAGCAACTGTTTTAGGTTAAAGATTTACCTACCATAACATACATTTTAAAACAATTGACAAAGTTGCATAAATTTACATGATACATAATTACCCCTATGGGTATTAATAGGCGTGGATTGATTTGATGTATGTATGTATAGGTACATACATAAATCACTACCCCTATGGGGATTAATAGGCGTGAATTGATTTGATGTATGTATGTATAGGTACATACATAAATCACGTCTAGAAGTGTGATAAGAACGAATTGTTTTTTAGTTTTTCAAAGAAACGAAGCGCACAAAGCATCTAAAAAGCGAGTAAAACTATAAATAAGTATAGAAGCGATGTCCCCCTCTTGTATCATTTGCCGGTAGCGGAGGTGTAAAGTTAACGACTCGCTATAAGTTGATTGGCACACAATCCGGCGGCATTGTTTGACGGCGACATTTTCCGATGCCCTTTCCACGTCCATTGTGCACCACTTCATTGAATTTGATTTACGTGCCAATTTTTGTAGGCTTCGGTTTTTATTAACTGACCTCGACGCCGCTGTAAACTTAATTGAATCCGTTAACAAAAGGCATCGAATGAAAAGAGCGTCCAACGGTGTGCGATGCAGATTATAATGGGGTTTTCCGAATTTGCATCAGGCCTCCAGTTACTCGATATTCGATATCCGCACGGTGGTTGAACTATTGTTTTTATAACGAAGCCAACTGTGAATCAATCCGATTTATTAGTCGCATTGCTTTCTGTCTTGCCACGAGGTGACGACCGCAGTATGCAATTCTCAGCACTTGGAACAACCGTAAGATGTGGACCGTAGTGAACCGTAGTGGAATGAACCGATGTAATCAATCAAACGACGCGTAATAAACGAAGAATTAATATTATAACAATAAGAAAATTATACCTATGCCTATGCCCTTAACCTATGCACAACAATCCCCTTTCTGAACAGTAATAGAGGTACTTAAGACTCTGAAACTGGTTACAATTTCAAACCCAAATATCGTCAATATCCTTTTAATATTCCCACTGTTGGTGCCCTGGTTTTCGATATTGATGGAGTGAAAGGGAACACGGAGAAAGGGCCATAACCTAAGAACCTAAGATTCGTCGGTATTAAAGTTTGCAAATTCGGCCGGGACCCACGGTTTAATGTGTTGATTCATGTGAAACTTGTATCTATGAATATATTTTTGGTTCCCCAACCAGTGTTAGTGTATATTATTTAGGTGACAAATTAAGTCAAGTGCCCTCAATGTTAATCATATAATGTTTCTTCATTTATTTATACTGGAGTCATATCATCAACGGAAAGGTGCTTGTGATGAATGAATTTATAGAAAAGCGATGGCAGGACATGTCGAGAGACCGATGAACGGAAAGAGTGATTGGGATGACAACATTCCAATCCATACTGCTCCAGGTTTTGGCTTAGGTTTTACAGCCGGCCACCTTCTTGACAACCCAGTTTCAATCCAACCCTCTTTCTTTGTACATATTGTTGGTGGTCTGCTAATTGGTCTATACCGGAAGCAACCATTTATGGTCCATACATTGTGGACCAAAATAATAATTATACTGGCCGTGTGGTGACGGCAGAGTAGAATACAATTGTCACCATCCCAAATCTCTCCCGTAGGTGTCGTACAAGGCGACTAAGGATAAATCAGTGATGAGGAATGGGCAGCAGCGTTCCTCTTATACCACCGTCCTGGCAATGTACTGCGACTTTTGAGCCGATAAATGGCAATAGGCTCGCCACCTATTACATGGGACTTAACATAATTGGCGAAACGCGGGTGCTAGTTCACGTCTGCCTACTCCTTCGGGGATATGGGTGTGATTTATGTATGTATGTATGGAACAGTTGTTTATTCACGGTCGGGACCAGTGCGACACTTGACAAAATTTTACTAGTGTTCCAAAAATAAACTTGCATATTTAACTCGTAGGCAGTGCCCACCGAACTGCCGCTCTCCTCAAAATTTGAAGCAATAAAAGCGAATTTTACGCAGAAAGACCGTAATCTGAGTTAATTATCTGAAATTCAGTCGTATTTAACGTCGTTCCTAAACGAGTTTTCACAATTGGAGAGGAGTCAAAAGAGCTTTCTAAAGGAATCGCAAACACAATTAGGAGCAAGTTGTTGTTTGTTGAAATTGTCAGGGAAAGAGTGTGCATGACACCACGCTCTGCGCGGATCAACACGCATCTGGTGAAATGGGTGATCCCCATTTAGATCAGTCACATGAGTTAATAATAGACAACTTTTTAAACGTCGCTACCAACATTAGTAGTGCAGTGTATTAGAATGAATATACGTACTACATTTAACAGCATTTAACATTTAACAGCCGTGTGGTGATGGCTGGGCAGATTACAATTGTCATCACCCCCATCTCTCCCGTGGGTTGAATACGACACAAGGCGACTAAGGGTAAAGACAGCAATGAGTAATGTCCTGTGGTGACAGCAGAGCAGAATATAAGAGTAGATGAGTAATAGGTAGCAGCATTCCTCTTGTACCACCTAGTAATATACTGCAATTTATGTGCCCAATAGATGGCAACAGACTCGCCACCTATTGCCATCTATACTTACGTAAAGGTACAAAACAAAAATTAGGCATGTTGAGTAAATAAATAGCTTCTTGAATATAAAAGAGAAACAAATTAAAAAAAAAAATCTTGCAAAAATAAGCCTCAGTGCCAACATTGTAAACATTGCAGTGCTAACATTGTAAATCCACAACGTTCCGAAGTATGTACTTTTTGGATTGTGCCGTTTTATCATTGATTGAGCGACGTAAACGCTTCGCACAGAAAAAGGATATATCAGTTTCACCCTTAAGTCAGTTACACTACTCTGTATCGCGACCGTTGAACCGCTAAGCTCGTTATTATGATTGTGCCCTATAGAGAGATACAGAATCAAATCAGCCGGAACAATGGCGGTGCAATTAAATCGCTGAGGGCGTCTTAGCCCGCGATCGCGACTTTAGTACACGAAAAGAATGGGTCGCGAGGGTTAACTTTGCTGCGAGCAAACAGTCTTCGTCAATTTTAATATTCAAATTGGATACATTGCAGTCGTAACCTTATAGCTGTATGTACCCTTTCATAAACTGAGTTAATTAAAAGTAATGTCTATTTAAAGTAAAGTCTATTTTACTTCTAAGACCTTGTCGGTATTGTACTTCAATTGACACAAGTTAAGGTTGAATATCGATTGGAGATAGTTTTATAAGTCTGACGATGTAGCTGTTGGCTGCACCTAGGTGAGATCGTGTGACGTGAATACCTTTATGGTATTTAAAAAAGTTTTTTGAATGGTCTTTGAAATATCTCACTCTCACGAGCATACGATCTCTGTAAACATTGTCAGGAGATTAATTTTAGTCATAGTCTATTCCAAGTTCTTAGGCTGTTTAACTGGTCATCTTCTTCTTAAAATACAGATCTCTACTATGTTATTTGACGTTTTACATGTGTCTATAATCATTAGAATTACACTGTCTGAGGTTGCTCTTATTCAAAGAAATACGCTTAAAATAAACTAAAACTTTTTTAATTACGAAGCAAACTTGATAAGAAAATTCACGGTAACTAAAAATGAAATCCAACAAATCGCCCTGGAAAACTAACAAAATCGCTAACCCTAATAAGTCAAACTCATTGTCGGTCTATGCAAATCCTTCGCTGAATACAGCCTGTTTACTTCTTTGCCCCCTTTGTTTCAGCCGTAACGAGCAGAAAAAGGTCCCATTCAGAGCATTCGAACCTAATTACTCCACCCTCGGCTACAAAGGAGGGTTTCTAATTAACGATATTATGTCAAATAATTTGTTTGAACCGTCTTATTCGAGTTGAGACGCGGCCGGATTGAGTTTGCTTATGGGCCGCTACGTTTGTTTTAAATTCGGATTGAATAATTGCTAAGGCTTACGATTGTTTTAGGCGAACAAGAGAATGTCGGGTTTTTCGGTTGTTTGGTTTTTGATTAATTCACTTATTTAAATGATATATTTTTATTGATTTTGTAATTTTATTTTGCATCAAAATTATCTAAATAATCGTAATATTAATAAAATGTAACTACGTAATAAAATAAATGCAATATAGAGTAGTTTCGGTAGGTCAACAGTACATCAGGTTACTACAAACTGTCAAATATTTCCAATCAATATAGAACTTTATTATAAGTATTTTATGGTTGAAAATATGTATGTACTTAATTACAAGGTCAGAGAAAGATCTATTTGAACAACATATTCAGATGTGATTACTAACAAATTCATCGGATATTATTGCTTTATTGACAAATCGTTGAATTGATCACTTTGTTTTATTGAACGTTTTCAACTAAATACACCTGCCCTTAATTGAAACTAATTGCGCCTATATGTTAGTATTGTTGGGACTAAGCAAGCTAGCTGCTTACTCAGTCGCATATACAAGCATCGAGCCCGTTGATGGATGCGGCCCGTCACCGTCATCCCGCATGCGATCTGTCATGACTAACAATGCGTTTGTCTGCAATTGGCTACTATTAATTGGATTAATGCAATTAGCCAGCCCTTCACTCACGACTAATGCAGGCCTCCTATTAGCTAGTAGGTAGTATGCCCTGATTATTTTTAGCAACACGTTCCCGTTTTCAGTGCGTACCAATTTATTCTAAATTGAAATTATCGCAATCTACTACGTCGCTTTGGTTTTTTTTCTTCTGTCACCTAAATTTATGCCCTAATAAAATTAAGGCTTACAGAGGAGCTTGCTAGCGCAGTGGCATAGCGCGCTCGGCCTGCGATTGCGTCAAATAAGCAACGTTCGCTAAGGCAGGTAATTTGATGGATGACCAAAAATATATTTTCTCGAGCTCCGTGCTTCGGAAGCAGTTGGCATCCCGGCTGCATCTGCAGTCGTTAATACCCATCAACCTGCACTGGGTCAGCGTAGTGGGTTATGGCCTATTCTCTCTATATTCTTCCATCATAAGGAAGGCTTGTACCCAAGCTGTAGAGACGTTAAAAAAGGGTGGTGATGATGATGATGAAACTTTGCCCGCTCAAAAGTTTTAAAAATAATTCCTATTTGTGACTTGACTTGTTGTCCTTAGCAATATGCACATTTAATGATTACTTATTAAACATTTGCTATAGCAACTTCGACAATATGCTTTGTAATCGTGATTTAATCTGAGATCCACTGATGTAGTCAGCTGTCGCTTTTTGCTGATCAACCATTTCTCGGTTACTCGATACTTGGCTTGTGTAGCACTATGACGTAGCCGCTATATGTCCAAAGTTTTTTATTTACTGATCAGCTCATGATAATCATTGTGAAATAAATAAGCTCTTACCAATCAAGTCGAGTTCTACATGATTTTCGATATCGCGGTTAAGTAAGGTGCTAGCACCTTACTTAGTTAAGGCTTCACTTAGATTCCCCTCTGTAATTAGAATACCGAAAGTCAGTTGATGTGGTTGAATTAACTGAATTGCAGCCCAGATATCAGCGGCGATTATGGCACGTTACTGGTGTAGACCGAACTCCCGTCCGCTCCTAATTCCTATAGTCAGTTGAGAGCACACTGGGCGGGATTAGCAGACATTTGAATGCGGACCCAGCGCGTCTCCGCACTAATTGAGTTAATATTTGGTTATCGGAGGCGCGCACTCGGCCTCCGAGACTAATCCGTGCGAAGTAATGACACGAATTTATCATTATTAATGCCCACATGAGCGCCGCCCGCACCTGATTTTGTGCTAGGGCGAAGGGTTAGGTACAGTCTGGGTGGAAATCGAGGAAAGTCGATAAAATTGTGGCGCCTATTTCATATTATTTTATTGTATTCAACAATATTTCTTTTGTGGGATACCTATAGCCAAAGAGTTGGCCAGGCAGGCGGCTGGCTGTAAGAGCTAAGCCAAAACCTTGAGATGTATAATTTGGAGTGTTGTTATACTTATCACTTTCTCTGTTCATCGATCAAATCAAGAGGAAACGTACTGCACCGACCCCAGCTATACTGGGGACTAGGCATAAGTTAAAAAATTCGGCACCGTAAAAGATACTGGTAAACTATCCTACGAACCATTAGATGTTTTTTTTTTAAGAAAACAACTTAGTGTCTATATCTTTATGGTAAGCATGATTTGTCCATAAAAATAAAAGAACAAAAATATGTATTGCGCATTGACTCAGTTTTATCTGAGGATCATTTGATTGTATTGGAAGAAAAGTATCAGGGGTAAATGTTATCATTTATCAACTAATATTTATCTTACCAGGCAGTATAGACGCATGTTTTTTTTTGGTTTGCGGTAAAACGGACTGTGTAATGTGTAAATACTAAACAGTAGACTGCAATTGTTCAGGGCTTAGCGTGTCCACGTGCGATATTTTCTCCATCCACGAACCGTTCTATAAATGCCCGTGTGGGTTTCCATGTTTGAAAGCCTTTGTTAGCTTTTTAAATTGTCGTAAATTATTCTAATGGGGCAGCGGAATATACAAGTCACTTGTGATTGCACTGTTTCAACATTACACTGTGGATGAATACAAATTACTTCAAGTGCTTATATTTCAATTGTACTTAAACACGGAATCAATTGGCATGGTACTTCTATAAGTATGAGTAAGCTCTTTTAACTACACAGGATAAATTCTTAAACATAATCTTTAACTTTACATTATAAGCTTAATTATAATATATTATATATATTTTCGAAATATTTCCCGTCTTTTTGTAGTAATATTTCTAATATATTTATTTATTGTACCCAACTGCTACCTCGAAGGGATTAGATAGAAACGTGCTAGAAAATTCTGACCCGCACAATTTGATTTTTTAATTACCCGAAGTTATAACGAAGACTAGGAATTCCCGATTTTGCAGGAAGCTGTTTATCAGTGGAATGTGTTCGCAGCCGGTCGCTTGGAGCGGATTCGTTTCGACAGTTTTACGACAAACGCGTCGTTTATTCGCACGCTCGCCCGTGTAATGCGTTTATGGCAGTTTTTTATGGCGGCACTAGTTCATACTTCGGCAGGGTTAAAGGATTAAGAGACTAAGATTAATGAAACACTATGACTGTATTGAACCGTTTCATGGCTTTTGGACATCGGTGCGCCAGATTAAAAAATATTTTATGTCGTTTTCGTTCCGTCGTGGATGAAATGCGACGTCTCTGTTTTCGAAGCACGTTGGAATCTCGATATGAAATGTAATTGGTTAACCCTGTAGTGACTAGCCATTAACAATATTTCTTAGCTTTGTGGAATTGGAGAGAAGTATCAAAGGCGAAGTTCTATAAATAATACCTTCCTTTTACCTGACATGATCAGCTTTTACTTTACAAAGTAAAAATTATGTGGACTAATTAGGTAGGTACTTATCATATACGAGGTAAAGCTTTAAGAAATCTTCCTCGTTTTGTTAAGATTGAAGAGAAGATCACTCAATACATTAGAAGCTATTTATATTTTGTGCATTTTTGGTAAAAATATCGAAATATTAATTACTTAAAAATAAAATAAGATAAGAGGTATTGGTACTTCCCCGTCAATACGGGGATTGCAGAATGTTATATCGATTACATTTTAGATTAATGCTATGCATTCAGCATTAACTCCCGCATCCTGCTAGCGCGGCTGAACTCATAACACACACATGCGTTTTGATAGGTAGCTGATTTGTGCCAAGGGCTGTAAGGGATATGCCCGGCAAACAAGCAATAACGAGCGATCAATGCACAATCACGGCACGCTAATCACCGCCGATCGCCGTCCGTCACAAATGTCGCTCACTTTGCGTCACTGCGTCATACGCGCGACGTGCAGCGTATGACGCAAGCCTAATGAATCCTGACGGCGGCGAGGGTGATAAAATATGACAACTACTGTTTTGATCGGTTCCACCCTATCCTACAGTCAAAATGCTTAACCCCATTTGGTCCCCGTTAATAGTATTACGCTCGCAATTCTCACCCAGTTCATGCAATGAGGTATAAAAAAGTGAGCGAGTTTATAAGCGAGTTCTGTGAGAGTGAGCGAGTTCTATTTTCGGTGAAGCGACTACGTCATAATGATATCTAGACAAACAAAGTCTTGAATAACCGAGAAATGGCTGATCAGCGCAACGTGTGTGACAGCTGACGATTACGACGGTGTACAATCAATACTATGCCGTATGGTGACGGCAGAGTAGAATACAATTGTCACCACCCCAAAACTCTCCCGTGGGTGTCGTACAAGGCGACTAAGGATAAATCATTGATGAGGAATGGGCAGCAGCGTTCCTCTTATACCACCCAACAATGTACTGCGACTTTTGTACCCGATAAATGGCAATAGGCTCGCCACCTATTACATGGGACCTGACATATTTGGCGAAACGTGGGTGCTAGTTTACCACTGCCTACCCCTTCGGGGATATAGGCGTGATTTAGGTATGTATGTATGTACAATCAATACTAGACTTAACGACTGATGTGATAAGGCAGAACGAGATTACCAAGACCTGAATCACGATTACAAAGTTTCTGACAACTCAAAATATATACAAGATCCGAAGAAGTACAGTCACTCAGTTCGGAAGGAGATCATCCCTATGCGCTAATGATGCCGCATACCTTCGTTCATTGTATTTTAATTATTTACTTCCGATATTATCAACTTTAAATAATTTTCTATAAAAATGTCTATAGCCCTATAAACTATCAGTAGCAAAAATACAACTAATATCGTGCGTTGCTTATGCCACGGTCAGGACTATTACAATTAAACTTAAGTTACAAATTAGATCAAGATGACGTCCAGCGGAGTATTTATTGGTTTTGAGGTGAACTGTGACGTCACGGCCGCCCGCAGCCACAAATTAATATCTGATTATCGAACAATTAGCCAATGATCAGTGATAGCAGACAGCGCACAGTGGGACACGCTCCATACAAGGGCGGTCATAAATAGTTAAAGTCATGTTACTATTAATACATTGTATTATTTTAGTGACTTATAGTTATAAAAGTGTTTTAGGAACATTAAAATGAAAGAAGTACATGTATTTACGGAATAAAAAACGTTTACTTCAGTAAAAAACAAATATAAACAATAACATACTTTTACCTAAATTTATCATGCACTCAAACACTTAAAAATTGGAATGTAAAACATATATTTTAAATAAAATAAGAGTCAAAACATTGATAACATTATTTAATTATAATAAAATAATAAAATAAATAAATTAAAATTAATTAAATACAAAAAAAACAAAACAACTAACAAAATACAAATAAATTATTATTATTCTAACAATATTAAACATGTAACAATTCTATTACACTTTGTGACAGAGTATTTTACTTTTTAGGGGGAAGTTTAAGAGAAGCTGCAACTTATGAGAAACGACCAATTCACGATTGTCGATCTGAATAAAAGTAGGTTGCAAACTTTCAATTTTATCCTTAAAATAAGCTTCCTCTTGCAAAGACACTGCTGTGCTTTCTTTCAAAAATTGAAATCGAATAGGACGGCAGTACCTAGTGGAAGAGGGTCGAGGATTCTTCCATAAAATTTTACAATTATCTTCAGCTAATTTTACAATAATTTGAAGGGGTACGTATAAGATGTTACAAACAAACTACTATCTTCTAAAGTTGAATCTGAAAAAAAATGTTTGTATTCACTATGTCCAGTGCTGCCATCGAATCCCCATTTCCCAAGTAAAGAGATATTAGACAAACAATCATCAGGAATCTGATCTAAGACCTCTTTTTGAGATTCAAGGATTCGAGAAGCTGTGTGATCAAAAAGACTTTGTAATTCAACTTCAGCTGAAGACTCGGAAACAGTTATATTAGAAGGGTAACATCTCTGTTTCGCTTTAGTAATTTGTTGGTAACATGGTAATACATTAGGAGAAATCTTACTATTAACAAAGTTTTTAATTAATAAGTACTGATGTTTTGTCAACTGAGCATCAGTCACAAGTGACAAGACATCATCAGTGCTAACTCTAGATATACACGAATCGAATGAACAGTCTGAAACATCAAGCAATGCACTCACAGTAGAATCATCAGACTTTGACAAATCAGCTACTCTCCGACGTTTAGTCCTTTTACTACATTGCGTAAAAGGTTTTCGAGGACGTGAATGACACGGCGACGTTTCAGACGGAGTACATTGCTTATTGTTTTTCACAAGTTGAATTTTTTCAATAACATTAAACCAATCGGAATTCTTATATAAAAGCTTGGTTTATTCCCTTTTACATTTTTTCCAGAATCGAGCAATAGCTTTACATAAATTATTAATAATTTTCTCTAAATAATGAATATCAATGTTCTCAGCATCGTTCAGAGTAGTCAACAAACTTTGTAGGACTTGACGACACTTTTCCGAGTCATTATCGGTATTGACAGTTAGCCATATTTCAAGAATATGCATTCTTGAAAACGAGCATATATATAAATTACCTAAAACAAAAAAAAACGGTTAAAATTCAGTCACAAAACCTACACAAAGCACTAAGACTAAATAAACTAATTTCGTAGCAAATGCTACGAGATAATCTGGCAACCGTAGCACCCTTGTCATCGCCAAAAGGGCAGATAAGGGCAGCCAAGTTTTAATTTTCCTAAGATAAGAAAGTCTAAAGATTATGGTGCAATATACCTCCATAGTGGGAGCGAGTGGGAACATATTTAAAAGTTTATTCAAACTTTGAATATTAAAATATAATACTCCAAGAAAAGTCGCCTCGTAGCAATGACATACTAAAGAAAATATATACTAAGATACAATAAAAATAAAAATATTAATTATTACATACCCTGTTCTTGGATATCCATTTCAGAAAAAACTCACACAGCACTCACAGGTCCCGCAATGACAACAAATGACATCACGCTTTTTAATGACTCACTGATAACAGTATTTACGATTGGCGATGCGCTCTCTTTGAATGCACAATAGATAATGAAGGCGCACTCTAATTACTGACCTATTTATAGTTTCAGAAGGTACCGCAACTATCCAATGTAACGACAAGGAATAAAATGTAAAACAAGAAAGCAGGTTTTTAAGATTTATGACCTATGGATGTCCCACAGTGCAGCGGTGCGAATGCGCTTTATGCGATTATCAGGAGGGCCGTAATGACAGATGGCACGTTGAGCTAATTATGACGCAGACATGTCCTTGTAACTTGTAGCCCGTTATAGTAATATTCGTTTATTTATGATAAATATCGGGAACTCCCTTTCAGCTATAAGTTTTATTTAATTGAAATAGTATAGATTGGAGCGTTGTTGGTATTGTTTCTGTTTTTTGCTTTCTTTATGTATTTTTGTTTGTTGTTCAGAATTATGCACCTTCCTTGTTCTTTCTAAAATAACTTTAATTATATTTGCTTGTGGGTAGTAGAAAGGTGTAGCAAATCATAAATTACAACAATACCACCTTAATGCAATGCATATTAGTACGTAAGATAGCTTAAGTGATAGTTATGCAATGGTCGAATACCTTCACTGTCCCCGCAACAGCTCATTAGCGTCTAATTGCTTAACAATTATCTGTTCATCAGTCGTAATAATAGGAGGTTTGGTGATTCGTTGTAATAGTGTTTTATCTGTGTATGCTGGTGACTGTTTTAATTTTGTTATTTACTTTTCTTCTGTAGACCCTGCCGTTTTCCTGCCCTGTCATGACATACAGCTCTACGGCCCTAATAATAAACACAGTTTAAGTGTAGACTAGTTACTCAGTGTTTTGTCTATTTTCCTCTCATTCAAAATCATGTTTGTGAGACGAAGACAAAACGCGAAATAGCTATACCATGTTAACTACCAGTTTATTAATAAGACGGCCAGGGTTTAGCTAGGTTTTTATGACCATCACCAGTCTTAGAACACAACCTTAGTCACCACCTACGACACCGACTGAAGTGAAAGGAGGCGATGGATTGGAAAATATATTCTCTGCTGTGACGTCACCACGCGAATGATTACACATTGAATTAATTTTCAGTACCTGGGGGCCTACCGCCTAACTCGATTGCTGATGATAGCTATATTGCAATGCACTGCTTACGGCTATAATAATAATAAAAATAATAATTTTGTGCGGATGAATTTTCGCGGCACGGATTTTGTGCTAAATTCATACGAAATCATTCGGTGATCATTCGTCCAAAGCCATCGCTAATAGTTTAGGTACATTTGGTGCGAAATGAAATGACGTCATAAACTATAGCTTTTGCATTAGCAATCGAGTTAGGCGGTAGGCCCCCAGTTCTATCGAGTGACGGCAAGACCTCTCAAGAAACTCTTATTGTTTTGTAATTTACACCTCATTTCGCCAACCTATTTTGGGTCCTATTGCCATTTACCATTATTATGGAGTAAACTGATATAAGGAGCGTTCTCTGTCGCCTTATACGGCATGTCTGGCGGGCATGTCCGTGAAGCGAATTCCCCGCTTAAACCACCCACCTTATGAAGCTTGGAGGAAGGACTTCGGGTGTGTGGCTGGCCATAGCTTAGCCTAATCTTACAGCAAAATAACAACTGCTTCAACATACGGGGTAGGAAGAAGGTGCTTTTCTACATAACCCTATGTTATGGACGCCTGATAGCTGTTTACTATGGAGACTAGAAGAAGGGTGTATAAAACATTGTTTCTACTCCCATATTTCTCTCCCTCTTGCTTTCCTCAAGTATGAGCTTATTTACATTTCAGAAGTTTCTCTGTATCATATGTGTTTGAGATCTTATGAGTGAATAAATAGGTCGCATTTTTGAGCCTCGTGTGAACAGGATCTCCTAAGGCACTCCTGTAAAGCAATACTGGAGTGAAGCGAACTGTATGATGACATTAGCTGTTACGGCGCGATAAATAAGTATACGAATTGCCCCTTAATCCATCTGTTGTGACGGAGCAAAGCCATTGTTTTGTTTAATTATGTTCAGTTGTCTTTTACTTTCAATTCGAAAATATTGTTAAGTGAATTAATCGTTGCGAGTAACACATATCTGCAGTGTTTAGTACGTCGATCTTCATTTATCATTTTTAATTCGGAAAAAAGTTGACATCTAGGGACAAAATAATGTGCACAATTCATAATAGGCAATGTAAAAATACAAAAGGCCATGTTGTGACGGCAGAGTAGAATACAATTGTCACCACCCCAAATCTCTCCCGTGGGTGTCGTACAAGGCGACTAAGGATAAATCAATTTTGAGGAATGGGCAGCAGCGTTCCTCTTATACCGCCTAGCAATAGCAATGTACTGCGACTTTTGTGCCCGATAAATGGCAAAAGGCTCGCCACCTACTACATAGGATCTAATATAATTGGCGAAACGTGGGTGCTAGCTCACCTCTGTCTACCCCTTCGGGGGTGAGGGCGTGATTTTTGTATGTATGTATGTAAAAATACAACAGTAATTACTTCTACTAGCTGCTACGTTGGGGTATCCTCAGCTTCTTTGCACTGTTCTGTTGTGCCTCACACAGGCAACATCGTGCTAACTACAATCAGTAGGTGAGTGTTTGTTGTATAAATATTTTTTAAATTAACTACCTTCGTGTCTGGCAATTTGTCTTTGTCAGACTTTTTAATCTGTTGTATTTTTTTGTCACTGTAACTTCAAATGCAGATAGGAATTTGTTTTTTTTTAATGTTTATTTGACCAATACAGTCCACGTTTACCCAGTCAGTTTAAATTTCCACTATTTCCATGCTTGTTATAGTTTTCTAACAAACAATATTACAGTTTTTAATAGTGTTAAATAGTTTTTTAATAGTCTGACCGTGGCGTGTTGTTGACAGTACGATTGATAACACAGTGGTATTATTATTTTTATTTTGTATTTCATATTTTCCTTTCTGGCTTCAACAAAGATTAATCAATTGAATACATTTAATATATTGCGGTCGGACACAAAGCTCGCTACTTGCCACGTTACGTTTAATAATCATACAAAAAGGTGCTCTCTTGGTCTGGGATTACCTATATTTAATAGCAATGTTCGCAAAGGAAAATTCGATGGCTAATAAAAACATTATATCCAGCTTCGGAGAGTATGTTAAGCTGTTGGTCCCGGCTGCATTTGCAGTTGTAAATGCCCCATAATCCTAATCCGCTTGGTTTGTTTTATTTGTCAAGTTTTCTTGGTTTAGGTTTTGGTTTATTCTCCTATACAGAAATAAAATCAATTCTGTCGGTAAATATAATCTAATAATTTCAGGTAATGCATTTATTGTGCTACTTTTTGTAAATATATACAGATTAATAACATATACACCATATACCACCTAATAAAAAATAGCTAGTGAAAATGAAAGTAAATATAAGGCAAACTACTGCAAATTCCCAATGTCTCTGTTAGTGAAGTGGATCAGAGTGGATCAGCTTAATCTGGCCGTATATCACTCTCCATCGGCTAAGCTAATTGTAACGACATCGCTCGCATCGTTACTCCTGCCGTGGTCTTAAATGTTCGCTGTCATACAATAGTGTGAGCTAATGAAATCAAATTATTTATCTCACAACATAACACGCATAAAGCTGTAAATATAAAAAAATAAACGAGAATCGTTTAGGTAGGTTTTTGATTAAACATCGTTTCTGCTCCCATAGAGGAAATCTTTTACACCACAAAAAAGAATGGTTCATTTTCAACGGGAAAATTCCCGAGACGGGACGGGGACGGGGCCTCTCTCGTACAAAAAGCCCCGTGTGACATGTGTCACGGTGACATGGACGGGACGTGCGCGGGGCTTTTTGTACGAGAGAGACCCCGTCCCCGTCTAGTCCGGGGAATTTTCCCGTTACGTATGCCGATACCCAATACCCATAATATGGTGTTCGTAAAAATATTAGTCCCAAGAAATGTTATGCAATCATACTTAGGTGCATAAGCCATCATCTAAAGGGTGGAGTAAACGCTATTAACATGCAGATTAATTCATCAATTTATAGATCCCATGTAATAGCAAACCTATTGCCTATTGCAATAACTTGCCAGATAATGCAAAAAACCTCTATTGCCCTTTATTCGACACTCGCGAAATAGACTACGTATGGAGCTATTTTGTCCATACATCACTAATTGACTTTGGTGTCGATTTGCACTTACGTGACTCTGATTGGGATCAATAACTTCCTGCCCTAATAGAGGTTTAGACTAATTAATCATAATGTATGCAATTGTGGAATGTTGAGGCATCTAATATCACAGGCTAGTCAACTGCCTAATATGTTATATTATATGCTGTATTAGGTTTAGAGCCACCGTGCTTGGCGTGGTTGATTTGACTACGAAAACTGCGAACCTTGTCCATTGCGTAAGTTTTCGGAATTCACAATTTGATGTATTTTTAATTGCAAAAAAGAGTATATATGTAAGGGTGACAGGTGCATAGATAGCATCATTATGTATATATTAAATGGGAATACACTTATGTTAATGTCTGTGACCGCGGCCACTGTAAAGTGATTGGAACGTCAGGATGAAATCAAACTGTTAACATGAATAATATACGCCAGTTACATCCTTATTTCAAGCATGTAAGAAATACTCTATTTTTAAACACAACATTATCTGATTTTAATCTTCCTGCCCTGTTCCTAGGTTAACTGCCAAGAGACCGACGATCGATTAGAGTGGGATGACAACACACCAATACAGTATTCATTATTGGCTTAAGTTTTACAGCCGGTCGTCGACTTGACTACTTACACACTACCCTTTGGAATGTCGTTATTGATGGTTTACCGTCCACTTTTCGGGTTCTCCAAAGTGGTATACTCCGAGCAATTCCCTTAGTCGACTTTTAAGACACCTCTGGGGTGAGCGGGATACTGGTACCTATATTCCGTTATTTTGTTTTCCCTTTCAGACTCTTTAGAAGACTAAGGGCCTGTTTCACAATCGATGGGTAAGTTCTGGATGGCTTACGTGGCAGATCATTTGACAATTGTTATATGAAATATATGTCAATTTAACTAAGCCAAGTAAGCTATTCAGAACTTACCCGTCAATTGTGAAAGAGGCACTAAATGTTATAAATAACTGGTTCCTTTAAAAAATATTAGCGCAGATCTCATATTAGTATGAAAATTGGCTATCAAAATGATACTTGATTAACTGTCTAGTTTATTGGGTTAATCATGATAAAATTGTTATTATATTTTACCTAAGTTCGAAGTCTAAGTTTCCGTCACTTCGGTCGTAAAATGTCCTTTGAATAATCGGAGTCATCTCACCACCTCACTTACATCAAAGGAGGGTGGGGCATCAATTGCAAGCCTTCCAAAGGGTTGGAATACTTGCTTTAAGGTACATGACACCCCGTTGTCATATGGTATGTATATGACTGTATCAAGCTATCTAAAGTATAAAAAATGGGATACACAAATAATAGGTATTTTATGGAATTTGAATTTCAATGGAGATTCAAATTCCATAAAATACGATTTAGACTTAGCGCATACTAACGGCAGAACAGAATACATTGGACACCACTGGAATATATTGACAGGGGGTCTCATCTTGAGTGTCTTAATAGACGATTGGGAAACTTTCTTTATAATACGATACAAGGATGGTCCTAGGAAGGTTGATATCAGCGGCCGGTAGTAAAAAACCTATCCAAATCCTAGAGCAGTATAACTATAGAAATACTACGATGAATCCAAATAGTTTGTGAATAGAGTAGGAAAAATAACAAGGAGAACCATAACTCACCATTTGATGCAATATTAATAAAAATCATAACAATGTTAAGACAATTTTAAAGCGAATTTTTCGTAACGTTGTTTTAAATCAAATACTTTAGCCAGCTACTTACCTCCGCTCGGTAAGTAACAACCAGTTTAGCTGTAAATAGCATCATCGCAGCTAAGTATGCGGGATGGCACGCCGGTACCTACTAACAATTTTCTCAAAGAGATTCTTGCCGTAGAAGTCGACGCTTTGTGAAGCTATGATAACTCTTTAAGGTGGATAGCATTTTTGCAGTGTTGGAAATTTTGGGATGAATAGAATACTCAGTGAAATACTTTGAAAATTTCACTTGGAAGCTGAATAAGCGTTAACATTCCATTCTAAAATCTCGCAAGGTTCGTAAAAATGCCCAATTTTATTCGCAAACCTATTGAAATTAGAAAAGAACAGAGGCGATATGGTAATTTTGTCCGTTATCAATGGAAATTCTGATATGATACACATGTCCCTCATAGGAGCAGTCAAATAGCTGACGGGGTTATATCCGTTTTGAAAATGATTTTATATAGCGTGCCCGTTTTAGGTAGTAACCTACCTCCCCTTTGTTGGCTATTTTCCCATACAGGTATTGTCACTAATATGGTCACTATAGGTGATAGTCAAATACTATTTTGTTTGTATTTTGTGGATTATCGGAGATAGAGAGATAATACATTAAATGTTAGAAAATATAAAAATCCTTGGTTATAAACCTCTAATATTACACCTGTATAATATGCAACAGATGTAATGTGGTTTTCAGTTAATTTTTTATTTCATCCCGACATTATAGCCGTGGTCAGTCTCCCCGTGAATCCGGATAGGTGGGTACTCAAATTGATATTGTAATATATGTACAATAATATTTAAAATCTTAAGCCCGTAGTTCGATAGGAAATTTAATTTTAAGTTAATACATAGTTTTATAAGCTTAATTATTCCTATATTATTGAAGTGCCGTAACATGATCTCGAGTTCCTCCATGCTTAAGGTACGTTACTGGATGGTACGTTAAGGCGAAGGTTCTGGCTGCAGTCTACGAGTAAAATACCAATCTAATCCACACGTACTATTATATGGGACCTAACATACCTAATCGGCGAAACGTGGTGCTAGTTCGCCTCTGCCTACCCCTTCGGGCATAAAGGCGTGATGTATGTATGTATGTATGTAATCCACACTGGACCAGCGTGGTGTTTTATGGAGCATTATGCCTATACTATTCCATCTACAGTAGAGTAATCTCTGAAAAACCCATACGTTTTCATACTCAACTCAGTGACGTAAAAGCGCCAAATACTCAGATTGGTTCGTTAAGATTAATCATTATTGACAGCCATTTACAAGGTTTTAAACTCAGATGGGAACAAATTACTTGGCAAAGTGTCCTTAACGACAATACTTCACCGCCTACCTGTCAGCGGGGCGGGTCCGTCGCGTGGGCGGGGCCAAACGCAGAGGTTAACGCCCACCGAAGGCCACGCCTTCCTCCAAAGTGTCAGTTAGGTGCCGAGCGCCGAGAGGCAAGGTCTCGGCGTGATGTTACTGAGATACCATACAGTAACAATTTTACTGTATTCTTAACAATATACTACAAACTTTAACCCCCTTAATCTAAAACATGGACTAAAGTTAGTCATGGTACTCATGGTTTAAAATTCTAACTCTGTCTTTCAATCAGCAAATATAAGTGGCAGCATCAGTTTTAAACTACGACTAACGTTAGTCCATGTTTTATAATAAGGGGGTAAGAGTTCATAGTTCCACAGTTCTATAGCTATTTAATTAGCTAGTTCAATTGACTTCTTAAATAATTACTAACGAACCGACTAGTCTATTGTATAAGCCACATTTATAGAACAAAATCATAGATTTTCGTCTATGCATAACAATTTCGATACAATCTCATTGGTGGCTAAAATTGCACCAGTAAAATCTAAGCCGAAACCTTGAGCAGTATGAATTAGAATGTGGCATCCCAATCACTCGCATCGTTCATTGGTCTCTCGACACGGTAGTTTTTATTACTTTTCTATACATTCATTAGTCACTATCACCTTTCCGATGTGATGGATGATATGAACCAAAAGGGACTAGATGGCTTGATGAGGTCTTACCGATATTGATGGCGAAACATACGGCGCCGTTATTTTTTTATTTTTGCGTTTCTCTCTACTTCTCTAGTTTCCCCCGATCGGGGGAAAGCAGTCGGGGGAAACTGGGAATACACCCTCTATTCATACACGGCTACTAGTTTGCATAATACAGGCATAAGTGAGTTCATGCCACGAAGTTACCCTTTGACTTGGTAGTTTGTATCTTTTATGTCAATAGGAAATTCTTCAGCAGCAACAGTAGAGCACCCCTGTCTAACATAAAAAAACCGGTATCCACCGCTTTGAGCCAGTGATTGCAGTTGCAGTGTTCACGAAAGTGGGTCATTAGATGGGTGACAAAATATATTTTTCACTTCTCATGCTCTGAAAGTGCTTATTTGTGCAGGATATAGGCTGCACAAAATCGAATTTTGTGCTCTAGAGCATTAACGTATCTACTCATAAATGTGTCTATATTAAGGCAAAGGAAATAAGCCATGTAGCCAAACACAATAAGAAATACAGAGATAAAATTTGTTATTTTATTATTTACTTAAATTTATTTGCCTAATGTGTGTTTTAAGACATAAAAGATAATAAAATTTTAATTCAAGTAGGTACGATAGGTAATTAAATTAATTTAAGAAAGTTATTATTTCAAAATTAATTTAATACTTGGCTGGTCTGCAACCCAAGCCTATATATATCAATGGGAATAACAATTTCCTTCAGTATTCAAAACTGAACTAATTTTAGTTTGAATTTTAAGACATGTTATGTTAACAGTAGTTTAACTCCTATTTCCTCGCAATCGAAGTGAAAAGCAGAGTTTCTAACTCGTCCACAAAACGATTTTTATCCTCGACATTACTATCAGCCCTCGTCTTCGGCTCGGGCTGCTTAAAGTCTCGGATAAAAAATGATTCGTTTTGTGCACTTGATGGAAAATCTACTATAAAATCGAGTTCCATTGGTGCTTCCTATGGTGTTTTAAGCCGTTGCTCATCTGTCGTAATGAATACTCAAAAGCCTTTACTGGGCTAGTAGGGCATAGTAGGTTATGGCCCATTCTTCCACGGACATTACCCATTTCTTGGCTACGGTATGGTTAGAATAATTGATTGGCATTTGAAAAAGGATGCCTAGTGTAGCTAATTTTTTTTGGCTTCTCGTGATCAATTGTTTTCTTTTACAGTAAAATGTAACACAATATATTTGAAAATTAAAAGATAAGTGTATTAGAAAAAAATACACTAATTATTTTGATGGTTACACTATCAGTATGATAGATTGATTAATGGGTTCAATTTTAAAGGAAATTTAACATCCTAATGGAACTCGACATTTTACAGATTCAGATAATGGTAACGAGTATGTCGTAATATTCATCATCATCACTAGCCCTTTAATGTCCCCACTGCTGGGGCACGGGCCTTCCCTATGGATGGAAGAATATAGGGAGATTGGGCCATAACCCACCACGCTGGCCCAGTACGGGTTGGTGGGTATTAATGACTGCAGATGCAGCCGGGACCACCGGCTTAACGTGCCTTCCGAAGCACGGAGGAACTCGAGATAATAAATTTTTGGTCACCCATCCAATGACCGGCCTTAGCGAACATTGCTTAGTTTTCGCAATCGCAGGCCAAGCGCTCTATGCCACTGCGCTAGCGAGCTCCTCATAATCGTAGTATTCATAGTCTAATGTTATATAGGCACCAAGTGCTAACGTAACATGAGATAGTATAAAAGAGTACCTATCTATTTTGCCATCATAAACCACCACAAAATAAAAAATAAAATATTTTGCAACTTAAATGCTTACGTAGTTATCTTTAAAAATGCATTTGCATAGCGTTTTTGTTTCATAAGCTCCGGCGAGTGTTATCAGGCGGTAAGTCAGTGTAATCTGGTTTGATTAATTAGTTCGTCAGCATAGGGCGCGACCGCAGTGGGTACATCATAACATTGTCTTGGGTTCTTTTTGTGGCGCCAGAGATGGACTTGGAATACTATAAAAAAATATTTGCAACTAAATAGCCAACAAAGACAAAAGTATTATAAAAGACTAATTAGTGGTAGGACTATGTTAGATTAGAATACTTGACCAATTGAATGAAACACATTGTAATGGTTTTTTTTTTATCATTACGATACTTTTATATTTTTTATTTATTATTTGAATGTGATAACTCGTCACTCTAACATTATTATTGTAATTTTATGTTGTGGTGCGTGTATATCTTTATGAAATTTATTTTTACTTTTGAAATATATATTTTTTTATTTATTGAGGCCCTCTCTCTCGCTCGCCGGCCTGCTAACTTCAAAATAATAAATTAGGGTAGGAGCCACGAAGCCAAAAAAGCATAAGTAGGCATAAAATCATTTTAGAAGTTTGTATATTAATATTTCCATTGACCCTCACGGCCTGCTCCCTTGAAGGGGCAGGTGGAAATGTAAAAAACTCCCTACTCGTTTGAGTGGGAATAATGATTTAAACAACAGTTCCAGATTTAACCAGTATACCGACTATGGGCTATCTTCTCCTATAGCATATCATTGAGGAAACTGTCGCTGTTTAAGTATTATTATTACAAACAAATTATTAATTTACAGTCATCAATATTATTATTTGTTTACGTGTGTTTGTTTGTAAACCAATAAGATTACGAACTTTAATTCTTAACGTTTAAAGAAAAAAACATATTGCTCGTAATAGATCTAATAAACACATATTTTTCCTGTTTTGAGACAGGCAAAAAAAAATATGGATTTTTTATTTATATTCATTGAAAGTCTTTGACGAAGAGAGAGGATTTAATTTAATCCACAGTTGACTAATTCTAATACGGTTCTGCTATCTGTTAATTCTTATCTTAATAATACTCACACGCTGTTAAGGGCAATGATCAGTCAATAGATAGCCGTGTTACAATAATGCTCTTATCAATAATTTAATATTCAAACTTAACGTTGACCAAGTCTCCGAGTACAATAATTATTTTTGCATGCAAGTGCACATAATTATAATCTTCATAAATCTCTTCATGTATGTAAATTTGTTTCATACACCAAAATATTTGTCTTCAAGGCAACAGCCAGTAAGGGTATAACAGGTATAATAACAGAACATGTCAGTATGCGCGCTTTGGGCTGACTGGCTCTACTCCCTGTAACATCTATGTAAGTTAACTCCCACGAAGATAAGCTCGGCACGACTCATGAGTTTTCATTCATTTTAGACGGAATAGTCCTCTTATAGGGCCTCTTCAGAAAATAGGGATGAACAAGTTTATATTCTTTTATGTCACACCTGACCAAAAAGTAGACTTTTTCACCCGCTGCGCGTTCGAAAAATCCCACTTCTTGGTCAGGAGGTGACATAAAACTATGATTTTACCTCGAGCGACAAAAAAAGAAGCCTCAGATCGCAATTTAAACGTCAAATACTTGCGATCTCAGACATTCTTTCTTTTATCGCCCTTGGTATATAATCTACTATCATCCTTAATTAATGCCGTTACGGCTCATTGAAACAAGGAGCACATTAATCGTAGTTTCGACACTTTACACAGATGTATTGATCATTGCTTCAACAAGAGACTTTTCGAGATTTTTAAATCACCTCTAAATTTCCAAGTCCGTCCCCTTATAAAAATTAGCAAAAGTAATTCATTAACTGCTCGCAAAGATTGCGTTAGGGCCATTTCAGTGGGCTTGAGTATTTTTTAATTCTGCGGTATTAGCATTGTCTCGGCCCGTTGATTTATTTGGTCGGTGGAGCGCGGCCGTGTACTGAGATAATGGTCTTTTAACACCTTAATTAAAATACAGTTAATTAATGAGTGTAGTGTAGCTTTTTCTTTCTTTAGCAAGCTTTGTGATACTTTATATTCTACAAAGAATATATAAATAAGTAAGAACCTTTTTGTTTTTTTCGGAGTGGACCACATTTACGCACCATATCAGCCGCTAGCTAAGCGGCTGACGTGTGTGGGACTCGCCCGACTCTTTCGAGTCGGGAATACCCACTAAACCACTCCGGTGTTCCCCTAGCCTTTCAAGCGGGGGAGAGTCTGGGATCCGCCGTGAGGCAATTCACCAGTCTAAATAAGTAAGTACCTACAGAGCTATTATTATATATCTCTAGTATTTTTTTAATTATAAAAATACGAATGTGATTTAATTTTAGTTGACAATAAAACATTTGATAGTAAAATAAAAAAGTCTTGGCTTTTGTCGTATAAGTCCCGGGCTAAGCGTTAAGACAGTAATGAGTGATGGGCAGTAGTGCCCAATAGATGGCAATAGGCTCGCAACGGTGTTGATTCACCTCTGCCTTTATAAGCGTGATTTATGTATGAAGGTATGTAATGTTGGCTGTTTAGGCACCTTGGGGCACCCGAATGGTGGAGGGCAAACCACCAACAACAGCATACCCAAAGAGGGTTAGTGTCAGGCAGGCGGCCGGCTGTAAAGCCTAAGCCAAAAGTTTGAGCAGTATGGATTGGAATGTTATCGCTCCAATCACTCTCTCCGTTCATCAGACCATCCGTTCCGTCTCTTTTCTATACATGCATTCATTTCACTAGCACCTTTACGGTGTGATGGATGATATGAATCAAAAGAGAGTGGATAGCTTGATGACGTCTGACCGATATGAGTGGAAGAGGAAACATACTCCGCCGACCCCAGATAGACCGGGAACAGGGCAGGGAGAAGAAGAAGATGTAATAAAATAGGTCCTAAAGTTGTATAAAATAAGAAATGTCATTAAAGTGTTCATTAGATGGGTGACCAAATATGCTGTAAAGCGATGTGATGCATGGGAATTTCGGTTTGTTTATGATAGTCATCATCATAATTAAACTCTAATTTTTTTAATCCAAGAATAAGCCTTAACGGCATCGCAAACATTTATTTTTTCTCTACCTCGCTACGAGTTGCGCCAGCTACGATCTACGATCATTCGTAGCATATTTTAAAATACATACATACATTCATAAATCACGCCTATATCCCCGAAGGGGTAGGCAGAGGTGAACTAGCACTCACGTTTCGCCTAGGTTAATTATGTTAGGTTCCATGTAATAGGTGGCGAGCCTTTTGCCATTTATCGGGCACAAAAGTCACAGTACATTGCTAATGCTAGGCGGTATAAGAGGAACGCTGCTGCCCATTCCTCATAACTGATTAATCCTTAGTCGCTTTGTACGACACTCACGGAAGAGATTTGCGGCGGTGACAATTGTATTCTACTCTGCCGTCACCACATGGCCTGTTTTAAAATACCATTTAAAATAAAGTGTATGTAGTCAAGTATTCTTTACAGTTTTGCAGACAGACATATACCTATTTGTTATACATAAATAAATATTAAAAACTTAAAACATTACCCATTAAATATAGTGCCAAGAAGTTTTCAGAAGGTCTTCACAACCGAGGGAGATATTCGGGGTGGTGACAATTGCTTTCTGCTCTGTCGTCACCACATCGCTATAAAATTCGCTGTTTCGCATTGAAAGCGTTAAGTTCCCAATTCAATGGGTTACCGATAGCTTCTCGGTGTAAATCTGTGGTGACTTAACGACTCTGATACGGGGTCGGTCAAGACCCATCTCCCTCACCCTTATCTCCTTAAGAGGCTATTCCGTATATTCTCTTTGTTGTATGGTGTTCTTAAAGTAACGGTAGCAATATTGTTGCGATTAATCTTTATTACGTATCTATTATTAATTTTTTATTTGATCATTAATAAATGTCTGTAAAATTATTACTTTTCTTGTTGTGAATTTGCGTATACATAAATTATGCCTTTCTTTCCCTAGGGGTAGGCAGAGGTGTTTGATACCCGCGTTTCACCAGATTATTTCAGGTCCCATGTAATAGGGGATGATCCTATTGCTATTCAACGCGAACTTTAATCGCAGTGATTTTGCTAGATGGTGCACAAGAGACGCTGATGTCCATTCCTTGATATATTATAACTTTTTTTGGTTTATTCCTTGATATATTATAAGACACTCACTAGAGACGCAGGGGTGGTGACAATATATTCTTCTCTGCCATCACTACATTTCACACCGCCAATTCGCGAATCGATATAATAGTTTACAGCACCTGTATTACAGTTCACTTCACAGTCGATTGTCCCAGAAATAAAAGAGAAAATTAAAAACTACCCTCCTCATATGAAACATTTAACGCAACTATAGTTTGAGTATGGGCAGCAAAACAGGGTTTTAATATCCGCTCTGCACTCGCTCAGGGAAGTCAGTATTGACTCGAGCCCGTTCTGCAATCACCACTGATGTAAATGCTAACATAGCAACATTTAATTAGCAAACAAACCTTGCAGTCAGTTCAGTAATCATAAAATTAGCGAGTCTCGTGACGCTCAAAATGCAGAATTGTTGCTTAAATATACGCCGCTCAGAATGTCACCGGTATTTAAAGTGTGTAATTTTGCAATTTCGAGGTCGTGTGTCGAGACTTAAAATTGATAGTTACTGATGCTTGTTTTCTTACATCTTTGTTTACTTACATCTTTTTTCTTTATAAGTACTTATATTCGGCGCATAATTTGCATTTCCAATGTTTAAAATTTGTCAGTATGGTATTTTTAAGGACTAGAAACCGAAGGAAAAAACCTCAAAGCGGGAAAAATCTTTGTCCAAAAATAACTCTTCCAAAAATAAACTTCCCAAATTTTAATAGTTATTCGCCGTGTGGTGGTGGCAGAGCGTAAAATAATTGTTACCATCACCTCTCTCCAGCAAGTGTCGTACAAGGTGACTGAGGGTAATAAATATAATTTCGTAGCGTTCTTAGTACACCACTAACGTACGAGGTAGATAGCAACACCCTCACTTCGTAAACCTAACGTAGGTGGCAAAACCCAAAACAAATCTTTGTCTAGCCACCGAGGAAAAATGGGCGTGATCTATGTACGTGATCATTCCCAAACGGAGATAACGAGGCTGGCGAGAATATATCACCGTTCAAAATAATGTTATATACCATAGTGTCCGTGTTAAGCAGTATCTCTAGGACACCTTTTCTTACATATTTTTTAAGAAAAACTAAGCTGAAACGTATCTATAGTAAAAAGTACCAACCTTGTTTTCAAAAATTTGAACCCACAAAAATACTAACCTACGCCCCGCATTGTGGTAAGAATTTAAAACGAGTTGGAAACAAACAACATCAAAGACACTCCAATAAAAGCTACTGTGAAAATCAAGTGATCAACGCAAACAATTTACAGCTAACGTTAAAATGCTCGCGAGCACAGACCCGTTGAGACGTCATGTTCGCAAGCTAATTACGTCATTAATCGTCCTCATCGTCAATGGGGCTCAGTTTCATTTATTCCTGCAATTTAATTGCAGCCTTTTGAAGGCTTCCATCGTGTACAGTTTGGCATACACACGAGCTCTTGAGCTTTACTAAAACTGCACCCTAATTACGAGTAGGAGATCCATGTATTAGGTATAACTTTAATAGTTTTTACAGAAAATTTTGTTTTAAGGTAGTTTGGTTTGTAAAATGTTACTCATTAAAGTAGAAAACTTAGTTTTTCAATTAAATTGGTAAGTGAACGTGGTGCTAAGTGAGTGTGGTGGTAAGTGAGTGTGGTACAAAATTCTGTAAATGTCCTCAGTGTGTATGGAACACACTGAGGACATTTACAGAATTTTGTAGACAAATTTGTAACCATGCATTGCTATGAATGCCAATATTATTGTTATTAAATAAACTTCATGGTTGCCATATTAAGTAAATATGAATTTGTAAAATTTAAAATAAGGCATTTTTGTAACGATAATAACTATTAAAAGTAATAGTAAAGTGAGATATAAAGTATTATAATATCTTGGGGTCTGTGCCATAAATTCAATAAATAAGAAAATCTGTCTATTCTTATTATTGCCTTATAATTCATCTTACTCAGATCAACGTTAGAAAATATCTGATTTTATATTTAATTTGTCCACAATTTTTCCCAAGAATCGTGGTCACAATAACTACAGATGCATTCAAAGTGTGCCGCCAATTTGCCGCCTTCTGCGGACACGAGAACACTTGCAAAAACCCTAATTAAGGTAAATAATGTTTATAATTAAAATAACACTCGTGGCTCTTCGTTAGTCAAAGCGAGATTTCGGCTTGCTGATGCATAAAACACGACCACTTCACTTAATTTTATGATATATGAGATATTTTTACGAATCTTCCTATGGTACGGTAGGGATGTCGATGTTTTGATATTATTTTTCCTTTTAATCATATTGGTTTCATAAACGTAACATTTTTTCACTTCTCATGCTCTGAAAGTGCTTATTTGTGCAGGATATAGGCTGCAAAAAAATCGAATTTTGTGCTCTAGAGCATTAACGTATCTACTCATAAATGTGTCTATATTAAGACAAAGAAAATGAGCCATGCAGCCAAATACAATAAGAAATTCAGAGATAGAATTTGTTATATTTTAATATTTACTTAAATTTATTTGCCTAATGTGTTTTTAAGACATAAAAGATATTAAAATTTTAATTCAAGTAGGTACGGTAGGTTATTAAATAAATTTAAGAAAATTATTATTTCAAAATTAATTTAATACTTGGCTGTATAGGTCTGCAGCCCAAGCCTAATATCAATAGGAAAAACAATTTCCTTCAGTATTCAAAACTCGACTAATTTTAGTTTGAATTTTAAGAAATATTATGATAAACTACTGTTTTATTTCCTCGCAATCGAAGTAAAAGCTGAGTTTCTAACTCGTCCACAAAACCATTTTTATCCTCGACATTACTATCAGCCTTCGGCTCGGGCTGCTATAAGTCTCGGACAAAAATGATTCGTTTTGTTGTTGATGGAAAATCTACTATTTATAGGCTAAGCTGTCATAAAGAATTCTTTGTATCTCATACTAATAGGATTTAATTTTTCTTTGTAACTTTTTATAATATATTTTTAAGAATACTTTATCTTAAATCATCACCATTAAAATTAAATGAACTGTAAAGCAATGTTAGCAAAGCTTTGTCATTGGATGGATCAATTTTACGACTCAGTGCACTTAGTACGTGGAAAATATTCGACAAAGATAGAAATAATACTGTCTAAATATAACTGTAATAAATGAACACCCACCGGCCCTCAATGATTGTTTCCTAAATGAGTAATTAAATTCAAAACCATTCTGAGCTGATTTATCGCGGCCACAATTTATTCCTTTATCTTTATTCGGGCCGCTAATATATCTTTATTCCGCAGAACGTTCCCGAGAAATTAGTGAATTTGCTTGCTTGCCATCTCCCCGCTGCGCTAAAGGGTTCCCACTTTTTACTTTAATTTATGAGAGGAGCGATCTCTAGCTTGTTTCAGTGGCGACATTTCCTTTTCATGAGATAAATTAGAATTCATTTTTATTCCTACTGTCTGTAGACATTGGCGTGAAAATTGGTTTTTTGTTTGCAATAATATTTCTTACATTTATATTATGTTTAATAAAAAATTCAATAACAATTAAAAAGCAAACCCTAAGATAACTTAACTACGTGCTTTGGATGTTAGAAATGTATTCCTACATTATCTATTTATAACGTGAAGTTGAAAGGTTAGAGAAATTTCGCAAGCTAATTATAACATTCTGGGTGGCAGAGTGGTAAAGGCAAACAGTTCGTTTTCCCCATCTGGGTAAAAAATTCTCGAAATATTTCTTACATTGTTCTTTGTAATATAGTAGTGAAATGAAATGTAGTATGAAGAATATAATGTTCAAATAAAAGTCAAATTCAGATATTAGTATGGTAAAAATACTTTAAAAAAATGTTGCTTTGATGACATGATCTAATCTTAATCATAAAATATATGCATAAAGTAAATCATTAATAGCTTAGAAACTTTATGTATGTAAAAAAATTAAACATTTGTGGTTCCCCGATAATTACTCAGAGTGGTACCGTAAGTGCTCTTGCTTTCCCTTTCATTCCTAAGATGTTGAGCAAGGTAGAAGGCGAATATGCAGGCAACTAGCTGAAAAACAAAAATTCAATAACAAAAATGCAAATTATACACATATTGATTTATATATCTGTATCTAACTCACACATGTACGTTTCCACACACACACACATATTATTATATATTAACTTGTGTATGTCGTCAAATCGGGTATTTCCTAATCTGACTGGTCATAATTATTGGGAATTTATTCATAGTTACCGTATGGTGACGGCAGAGTAGAATACAATTGTCACCATCCCAAATCTCTCCCGTGGGTGTCGTAAAAGGTGACTAAGGATAAATCAGTGATGAGGAATGGGCAGCAGCGTTCCTCGTATACTCGTTCAACCTAGCAATGTACTGCGACTTTTGTGCCCGATAAATGGCAATAGCCTCGCCACATATTACATGGAACTTAACATAATTGGCGAAGCGTGGGTGCTGGTTCACCTCTGCCTACCCCTTCGGGGATACAGGCGTGATTTATGTATGTATGTATGTAATTATTGGGAACCAGGAACAAACTAAGCTGCTAATAATCTGCTATGGATCGAGTGAAGTGAGTTTCTGTAAAGAAACTTTTAAATGATTCTTGTAGAGTAATGAAATGACAATTTAGACATTTTATAAAATGATAAATTTGACGACCTGTCTGCTACACATTACATACGGGACGCAACGCACTGCGCTTATTACTGCTACTATTCGTTTACTTTACGCGTTAATGATTTTGGATTATGTTTCAATTAATATAAGTCTATATTGCTCTGGAGGCTTAAACAGTACAATGCGTCATATATTACTGGTTATACACACCTCAACACAAGTGGTGATAGTAGCGAAATTAGTGGCACGATTCAAGACGGAGTTCCATGAGCTGAAAAAGGCGTCAATGCAGCCTCCATAGGCCTCCGCCCTTGTACAAATCTCATCGCCGGTACCGTTGAAGTCCATAATCACATCATGGGCAATACTTATGTCCGATACAGAGGTGATTCTCGGCACTTCAAACTGGGGGCAGCAGTTTGGTGGAAACGGAACGTTAATCTCGTCATACGATATGGTTCCAGATGGCCCGCAACAATTTCGCTGGAACATGAAGGAAAAAACCTTATATTATAACATTGGCTTCAATATACCTACTAACAATCTACATTGTTGTCTACAAGGAGTTCGATTGCACAGTGGCTTTGCGCGCTCGGCATGCATTTGCGTAAATTATGCGATGTTTGCTAACTGCCACACTCAGAGACGTCAATTATCTTTAATGAGTATTTAATGTCAAAAATTTTCATTCAAATCTAGATCATAGACTCGGGAAGAATAACGACTAGTTTTGAATTGTCATTTTTTGACGTTAAGTACTCATTAAGGTTATTTGACGTCTCTGAGTGCGGCAGTTAGACTTGTCAGTGACCAAAACTACCGCTAAATGCAATGCCTAGATAATACATTATTTACAATATAAATTTCTGTGGTGATAATAATAAACCTGTATTATTTATACCTGTATCTAATTACCTCACTTAAAGCTCCCTAGGCAAGGATTAGACGGTCAATAAATATCGCCATCCAATATCGTGACAAATATTGAATCATAAAGCATCATAGAATTATCCTGATTTTTTGTCAATATCGTCAATAAAGTTGCAAACTCCGTGTACATATTATAACTTTCTAATCCTTGCTGTCAGACTGTCAAATCCTTGCCCTAGTCTTACACGAGCGCAAGATGAAAAAGTACTTACATTAACTTCGAGTACGAAGAAAATCGTTCTTGTCACGTCATCTTGAAAGCTCATGTCTAATAAACTGAAAATTTCCTCGTAAGTTTTGGATAGCGATCTGTAGAGGATTATCAGAAGACATGTATTGATTACAGTCAGAATTACCACAAATACAGCATACTGCAAAAGAAAAAATATCGGAATTGTATAATATTAGCATAGCATAATTTATTTGTATAATTGTCATTGGCATAATTAATTAACGGATAGAGACATTGTAATGACAACATTCCAATTCATATTGCTGAATAAGTTTTCAAGGTTATTCTGATCAATTTTACTTTGGACATTTTTTTTTACATTTATAAATAAATAAATAAAACATATTTGTAAAATTAAATAAGAATCAAATCGAAATAATCTGTTTATTGGTCTACACCGGGCAATCTCACGACACCCAAGCGATGAGTCAGGACTGGCCAATTCTACGTTATTTTTTTTTTGCTCCCAGGCATGGAAGACTATAGATACAGTGCTATCAATGTAAGAATAGAAGAAGTTGTCTAGTTTACTTACTGTGTTGAGCAGTATTGTATTTTCAAAGACTGAGCCAAAACAACCAACGAAACTTATCAGCAATATAACGCAACCCGTCGCCGTAACCGGGACCGCGTAGCTAATCCGATCTTCGGGTAACAATTCTGGTATATTCCTTATTGAATATATTGCAAAGGATCCTAGTCCAACGAGGATGATACTTGTAACCTGAAACGAAATTTAAAAAAGCCTGATGAATTTTTACTATGCGAGGTAAGTCGCATGGCATATTCTGTTAGTGAAGTAGAAAAGTTTTGAATTGGTTTTCTTTTGAACATAGAAAAATTAACGAAGTCCGTTATTCATTATTTCAGTGGGAATTTGAGAAAATACAAAAAAAAAATTAGATATTGATTCTATTGATTCTTGTAGAAGACTTAATTATGAAGTTTTTATGTTTCGTTTATTGGAAATCTTGTTATATGCGATGGATGTTCTGATAATATTGCAACTTGTTCTGGGAACAAAACCATCCAACACGATGGTTCCACAGCCGCAGAATTTAGTATTTCACTGGGCTTGACGTTAGATCAATAAAACTTTTAATGTGTATGTACTTAACTGATTTCGGTGTTCAAATATTGTTTTGTCTATTTTACTTACAATCAGTAGAAAATTCATTATAAACAATATGTATTTCACCATGGAATCCGTGAAGCCCATTTTGACGCGTACCCCATTTGCGGACTGACTACTTTAGATTAGGAGACTGGCAGACATCTAATCTGGCTCTATATTAATGTTTTACCCAACTTTAATTATACATCATCGCGCTTGGTTAATGCACTGGTATGTACAGGCGGATTTATGCAAAGCATTTACAGGGCCCATCAATTTATTTAGTTAGGCGAAGAACATTTGAACTACAATTTAGATTTTACATTTCTATGATAACTAATGTGTGAGAGAAGCCAAAAAAATAATTGGGAACTAAAAATGTCACGTTTAAGACACTCAATAATTAGCAGGAATACGAAAATTTCATTGGCTATATATTGTCAGGAAAGTATAAGAAATAACTTCATGATGCGAATCAGATATGTATTATTTAAATAAGCAATGATTTCATCAGTTTAAATTGAAATATATAGTATAATAATACACACATGATTCACACTTGGTTGTCTCGGAAGAGGTAGGTGCGAGTCTATATACTCTAATAATTTTTAATCATAGTATATATTTACATACATTAACATACATTTTTGAAGATAGTTAAATTGATAAAAAACATGCATAAATTTCGTGGGCTGGCTTGCTGACTGCATCTAACACTTTAGATAGTCGATGATAATAGGCGTGCTAATATGTATTAAGAGTAATGAAATATTTTAAAAATGTGTTTTTTTAATGTAGCTATTATTTGAATATAATATTGATAGTATAATTTTGTAGCTAGTAAAATACGTATTCAACGTCCTAATCGCTTGTCTGATCTATTAAAGTCAGCAGCAGTTTTTTGCTGCCTGCAGGTTTTGAACACGCTGTATATCTAACACTTTAGATAGTCGATGATAATAGGCGTGCTAATATGTATTATGAGTAATGAAATATTTCAAAAATGTGTTTTTTTAATGTAGCTATTATATGAATATAATATTCATAGTATAATTTTGTAGCTAGTAAAATACGTATTCAACGTCCTAATCGCTTGTCTGCTCTATTAAAGTTGGTTATATATTTAAATTAATAATCTCTCCATTATAATAGTATGAGCAATTTATGGTAAATTTTAAATAATATTTTGAGGTATACAATTTGAAACCGGCACCATCTCGGTCTGGTCTGATGATAATGATGATGAAGTGTTTTATAAAGGCGACTATTATATGCAACGAAAGGCGACTACTACACTTAGCCGTGTAGTGACGGCAGAGCAAAATACAATTGTCACCACCCCATCTCTCCCGTGGGTGTCGTACAAGGCGACTAAGGGTAAACACAGTAATGAGTAATGGGCAGCAGCATTCCTCTTATATCACCTAGCAATATACTGCGATTTATGTGCCCGATAGATGGCAATAGGCTCGCCACCCATTACATGGGATCTAACTTAACTGGCGAAAAGTGGGTGTGAAACACCTAACATAAACACCTTCTTCTCTGCCTACCGCTTCGGGGATATAGGCGTGATTTATGTATGTATGTATGTAAGATTGAGTGGGAAACATCCCAATCCATACAGCTCAAGGTTTTGGCTTAGGTTGTTTAGCAAGCCGGTTTTGCATAGTTAGCTAGGTAATACTTTCAATAAATACGCAGTAAATAAAATACAAATGTTTATTTTGAATAAAAGTTTATGAATACTTATTTTGGCTTAGTGGTTTTAACATCATATCATTTCTCAAATACTTAACCGATTAACGATAACGTGGGTGCTAGTTCACCTCTGCCTACCCCTTCGGGGATATAGGCGTGATTTATGTATGTATGTGTTAACCGATTACAAAAGCAATCCTCGTGTTTTAGTTTTATTTTGAAACAACGGCTTTTCTAATAATACAACGTTATTCTTTCGTAATAATGCACGAGTCACGCTTCAATAATGTCCTTAATTATTAAAATAAGTATTAAGATTTGTTGTCCCATGCGCTTAGTTATAGAACACGATGGTGCGGTGACCTCGCACTCTCCTTCTCATTTTTAATATGCTGAGCGAGATAAAATGCGAAGATGGCGGCAGCAATCTGAAAATAAATAAATATAGCGGCATTCGAAACCTTCTCAGACTTAAAAAATAACAGAAATCTATGTTTGGATTTGCTTTTACAGTACAGTCTTCTTCTTCTTGCCCTGTTTCCAGTCTACCTGGGGTCGGCGCAGAAATGAAAATGAAAAATGAAAATCGGTCAGGCGCCATCAAGCCATCCGCTCCCTTTTGATTCATACCATCCATCACACCGTAAAAGTAAAAGGTACAGGTGCTAGTGATGAAATAATGCATAGAAAAGAGACGAAGCGGACCAAGTCGAGAGACCGATGAACGGAGAGAGTAATTGGAATGACAACATTCCAATCCATACTGCTCAAGGTTTAGGCTTAGGGTTTACAGCCAGCCGCCTGCCCTCACACCAACCCTCTTTGGCTATGCTGTTGTTGGTGGTTTGCCCTCTACCATTCGGGTGCACCAAATTGCTTATTGGTCTAAATCGGGGAATCTCCATTGGTCGAATTTTACGACACCCATGGGATAAGTCGGGGCTGGCCCATTGTGCGTTATTTGTTTTCTCCCAGACCAGCATAGGAGATTGTATTCACTGACCTTCATAATATTGCTATAAAATGAGTCAAAAAATGAAGGTTTGCCCTTTTAATTACCTCTATGGATATAACTATAACGCAGATATCAACTAGAATGCGACGAACAAGGTGTAACATATGAACCATAAACCGTTGGCACCCAACATCGTATGCATCGTCTTGGGCACAAATGAAGTCAGTGCTATTAATTTGCATGACTATTTGCTCAATATTGATAATGTCGAAATTGTCGAGTCCTGGTATATCAAAGTTTTCACAGCACGTTGGGGGCAAAGGCATACTAAGTGCCTCATATGTCTCCATGCCTGATATACCACAACATTGAACCTAAAAATCAGAAGACAATTCAAATTTAATTCACTTAGCGGCTAAGGGGATTTACATCAGATACATGACGGCCGCCTTGGTATTCGACCAAGGCGGCCGTCGTATATCTGATGCTCAGATAGCTGGATATTGGCTAAGAGGTCCCGGGTTCGAATCCTGGTAGGGGCAAACTTTGTGATGACCACAAATGTTTGATCCCGAGTCATGGTTGTGTATATGTTTATGTAGTATAGTTTCAACATTTATATACATAATTATATTAAAAATGTGTCCGTTATCTAGTATCCATAACACAAGTGCTTAGGCTACTTACTTTGGGCTAGATGATAGGTGTGAGTGTAAATATATTTATTTATATTTATTTAATACATTTCTAATTACATAAATTACCGATTAGTCCCGAGTTATTTTAATGACTAACATTTTAATAAGCTTAATTTTGGAACAATGGCATTTCTTATAATGCAACATTTTTCTATCTTAATAATGCACATAAAGTATTCATTAATCTGAAGCTACGGTTCACATCTCAAGAAAAAAAAATACAAATCATAAAAGAAGCGACGCAAACTGCTTACCATAGCTTCTATTACATGAAAGACATTCATGAGCTCTCTATCATCAATAATATACTCAAACCAGTTCTCCTCCCATGTATTCGCTAATCTACCAATCTTTAACACTGTACCTGTCATTAGGAATGATAAAATCAGCATAAATGCTCCAAACTGAAAAGATAAAACAAATTTCCCAATAAAAATTGTTCTAGACTTACAGTTCTTTGTTCTTATTCTTTTGAATTTGGAAGTTATTTTAAAAGATTATCTAACGATTATTTTTAATAAGTCAGGGTTATTATAATCTGTACCTATCACATATTATGATTATAAGTACTACTTAATTAGTATTCGGACACCTATTAAATATATTTGCTAGTAAACTTCACCGATGATTTTACGTACTATATTCAGCATAAGAGGTATTTCAATGATGGCTCCGGTACAACCAAGGAATGCGGTCAAGAAAATGATGCAGCCCATTATGATTAAGACTATTGCTCCATTTATGTCAACTATACTGACAACATCGGCTAAATGTCTCAAATAATACACCAGAAATGCTCCACCTACTATGAACACAATTCCGATTATCTGCAAATAATGAAAAAAAAAATGTGTAAATAAAAAGAACAATTATTATTGTATTAAAAATATTACTGCCACTCTACCTATAAGAAATTGCAAAAAAAAAAAGTCTATAAACGCTATAATTTCTTACTTTGAAACAATTATTTTAAAATAAAAATTTTTAATTTTTAACATACGAGTTTGTATTTATTATGTTTGGGGCACCTCTATGTTAACATAATGAAAATAATTTTATGGTTTAAAAGTGTATTGCTTAATTATTGTTATATATTTTTCATTTCTCATGCTCTGAAAGTGCTTATTTGTGCAGGATATAGGCTGCACAAAATCGAATTTTGTGCTCTAGAGCATTAACGTATCTACTCATAAATGTGTCTATATTAAGGCAAAGAAAGGCTTAAATTTATTTGCCTAATATGTTTCTTAAGACATAAAAGATATTAAAATTTTATTTCAAGTAGGTACGGTAGGTTTTTAAATTAATTTAACAAAATTATTACTTCAAAATTAATTTAATACTTGGCTGTATAGGTCTGCAGCACAAGCCTAATATCAATTGGAAAAAAAATTTCCTTCAGTATTTAAAACTGTACTAATTTAAGTTTAAATTTTAAGAAATGTAACGATAAACTGCTGTTTTATTTCATTGCAATCGAAGTGTAAGGCAGAGTTTCTAACTCATCCACAAAACCATTTTTATCCTCGACATTACCTATCAGCCCTGGCCTTCGGCTCGGGCTGCTAAAAGTCTTGGACAAAAATGATTCGTTTTGTGCACTTGATGGAAAATCTACTATTAAGCAACCTCAGTTAAAAAGTAAAATGCGGTTCGCCTTTTAAAATTATTTCCAATAATTATGTTGAACATAATTATACTCTTATGTTAGTATTGTTAGTGCCAATTTTATAGCTTTGGAACAACATCTTCTCCAGATTTCTATGAGAGAATGTGTAATAGATTAATTAATTAAATACAAAAATATAAATATTTTGTAATTGTTCCGAGTATAACTACTGAAACGTATTAGATTTCTCATAAGATAATTAATTTGAAAGAAGAATTTAGTCATCAAAGTTTATCATACTGTACGCTAAAGTAAGACAACATGTTTAATATTTATTAATATGAGACTAAAATAAGAAATACTGTACTTACAGAAACAAAAAAGTTCACAACAAACAGTACATATTTGACAACTAAATCCGTGCAACCCATTTTGTTCTATAAATTCTTATTTTATGTTGCTTGTTCACCATGTGTGCTTATTACATCCTAATCTGAGTTTTATGCGTAGCGCCTATGATGCCATACAGGATGTTTGAAATGTGATACGAGTATTAGGGGCAGATTTTCTGTTTCTCGAAGGCTCGTTAATCTCCGGTTGTAGTAGTGACGTGTAGCGACTGGCTCACTTGTATGTGTTGCTTTCGAAAATAAGCGTTGAGAGAGGTCACGCATACTAACACATAGTCTATATAATAATATGCCTTACAACTATCATAACCAAAAGGACATCGTGAGATAGACTATCTGTACCCCAACACTCCGTACCCCGACGCCACATTACTCTGACAGATATAATACTTTGCTTAATTTTCTTAAATCGTCATTCTAGAATTCGTTTTCTTAATGTTAAAGCATTTCTAACTTTTCACTTCAATATGTCATATTCTGAAATGCGCCGCTGCTATACCGTATTGATATTTTCCCGTCACTTTAGTTGCGGATCATAACAAATCTTCAAATTAAACTTTGATACTCGTAAACACTTTTGTCATTAACCATCGAATGTTTCATTTTGTTTATAAGAAAGTGATTGACGTATGATTAAATGGTTGGACTTTATATCAACCTGTAAAATCACCATAAGCGCTACACGATAACCACAAGCGTTTCCATAATCACAACTGATAATATAATCGAGTGCAGCGATAATCTTTAAAAGGATTCCGAGAGTTTTTAATCGTAATTTTTCTGAGTTTACACTATCAATATAACATAGTATAGTCTCCGTAACTTCCTATACTAACGCTACGATGACGGTTTTGAAAGTTATCATCTCCGTAGTATATCTATTGAAACGATTGAATATTTACTTTCCTATTATGTTAAATATTCTTCTAAAAGATGAACAAAATTTTGTTCATCTTATAGCCTAGCATTATAACCTAGGTTTCAGTGTCAGAAATTGTAATCCTTGTGGTGTTTTTAATGAGGAAAGTGTTTTTCATTGTTCCATTTACCTTGCGGTAAGGCATGATGCATTGTGTTCTTCTTGTAATCTGTCTAAGCATGCGTAAAAAAAATACAAGTATCATAAAAAATTAATCAATCCAAGTTTCATAAGTCTATTGTTTACCGAAAAGAAAAATATCTATTAAAGCCCGTTTTAAATCCGATTCATCAACGTTCTGCATTGTTTCCACCCATCAGCATTAGTTTTGTTCGTCTCTCCCATTTTCTTTATTATTTGTAAATGCAAAATGTTTACATTTATACCAAGAGTCATAGAAACTATCATCACGTTGGTTTACCTTATTCATAATGTTCATTTTCATATTCATACGGCCAAAAAGACCGTATCAATATGAAAAATGAACATGGTCATCAAAATATAAGCATTATTCAATAATAATTCCCTAATGCTTATATTTTAAGATGAGAAGCTCGACGCTGTAGTGGCTCAGCCTGCGATTGCGCAAACTAACTAATGTACGCTAAGGTCGGTGATTAGACGGGTGACCAAAAATATTTTCTCTCAGGTTCCTTCGTACTTCAAAAGGTTATGTTATGTTAAGTCCTTGATCCCGTCTGCATCTGCAGTCGTTAATACCAATAATGAGTCAGCGTGTTGGATTATGGCCCAATCTCCCTATTCCGTCCATAGGTGCCCCAGCAGTGGTAACATTGAAGGGCTGGTGACGAGTATTATGATATTTCTCTCCTACGAATAGGGTACAATATATTTAATTATATTAATTTTATATTATATTAATTTTGAATTGTAAGATGGGTTATCTAACAATTCAAAATTAAAAAAAAAATACCCGGGTTCGAACTCGGGAGCTCTTTGCCTATAGCCAGCGATCTGACATTTCAATCAAATTAGCCGTCAAAAGACGGCTTACACTGAATACCGTTATCTTATATATATTACACCACAATAAATAGTTCATGTATACGTATTGATAACTTGATATTTATGATGCCAGACCCAGAACAAATTTAACGGAAATAATTTGGTCATGATTTATGGAGCTATTTTTATAATTACGTTTTCTACTAGATTAACTAATTAATTTTAAGACCTATGTACTCTGTACTGTGATAATGTGACTTGCAATAAAGATTATGATTATGATCTATACCGAAATTTTTGCTCCATAATAGGCTAGCTGCAAACAGTGGTATGCATCCTTCTTAATGCGGTTACCCCTTTTCCATTGAATTCACAATAATTATTATTTTCATCAATAATTTGGATTTTAGATAAAATACAACTTCCTGGTTGGCCGGGTGGTATAGACAGCAACCTAGATTGCGGGGGACGCGGGTTCGATTTCCGCATCAAGACAATAATTAAGAACAAAAAGATATTGGAATAGTATCGACATAGTAATTGATTTATGCGGTACTTATAAAATTAAGTGAAAGGTATTTTTTGTAGGAATTTAAATACTGATACATAATTATTTCAATTATTAATTGCTCTCTACACATTTTTTGGTTATTTGAAGGGTCTGTAATTACAAACACATTCGTTCCATCAATAAAACGTATTGGCTCGCACGTAAGGTATAACACGCCGAACTTAAAAAAAAACTCTTAATATTATTAAATCTATTTATTACAATTATGGTCACGTTAAAAAAGTAATATAAATATTTGGTATTGTTATAATAAGTACTTGTCCTATTCTTAAAATTGTTAGTTAACTATTGATTATATCGGTCCTTTCCGTAGTAGTAAGGTGAAGACCTGGACTGTGTTTGTTTGTTTTGATCCTGAGTCATGTTAACGACTCGCCCAGCATTCTTTTTATTCTTTTTCCTGATACGCAGTACCAAGTAGACTGCAATTAGTGAATCAAATACCTGGAAATTAGAAAAATATTGCATAAGGCACGAAGGGGCTTAGTAATAATACTATGCATGCAGCAACTGCTTAAAATGTGTCTATAGGTAGACAGTGGACCACATAGAGTGTATCATAGAGTTAAAATTAAAAGCTTCTATTTTTTAAGAAATAATATTTTAGTTTAATAACGAGAATAGCCTTCGTCAGCAGCTGTGTGTCCACTTTTAAATTATGAAATTAAATTCATCATGAAAAAAAATATAAGCATTATTTTTTAGAACCAGGGGGCTTACTATAATTCAACAAAAATTGAAACTACGGCCGATATTTCGCGCGTTTCTTACTACTATTCTTTATCGGACCAAAACTTCGTTCGAACCACCGCTTGAAACCAACAAAAAGTTTGTATACCTACTTGAAAATAAATAAATATTTTAGTTGACAACAGCCAACAATTATTGGTACAATGCGGTTATTTTACATTGATTAAGGTAACGCCTATAATCGTAGCATTACAGTACTCTTAAAATTCGTTTGAGCATCCGAACATGTATTAGAGTAGGGTCAGTTCCAAAGTTTATTTTTATTCTCGTTCGATTGACAAGTTTCGTTCGGAGAATTACAGTAGGCCCCCTGTACCTACATTATAATTATATATGTACCTACATATAGCAATTCAGACTTTACTGTAGACGCAGTGATAAAGAATTAAATTTAAACTATATAAAAACTATAAAAAAAACGATATAAAAGCGACAAGACAATAACACATTAAATTAATATCAGAAAATGTCTAGTCCTAATTTGATATCGATATTTTTGATCTTTATTTAATTTTTTAATTTTAGGCAGAGTAGAATAAAATTGTCACCCCCCCAAATCTCTCCCGTGGGTGTCGTACAAGGCGACTAAGGATAAATCAGTTATGAGGAATAGGCAGCGGCGTTCCTCTTAAATACCACCTACCAATGTACTGCAACTTTTGTGCCCGATAAATGGCAATAGGCTCGCCACCCATTACATGGGACCTAACATAATTGGCGAAATGTGGGTGCTAGTTCACCTCTGCCTACCCCTTCGGCTTCGGGGATATAGGTGTGATTTATGTATGTATGCATGTATTTAATTTTTGCTATAGTAATATCTTTAAAAAAGCAACGTACCTTTCCAAAGATGAATATAAGTACACAAAAGAATGCTATCAAATATAGGTCGTCGATAAAGGTTGCTAAATATGCCGTACAGCCTGTATAAGTGACAGAACTACAGAAATTGCCGTTGCCTTGGTTGATAGCCTCTATAATGTCATCAATTGATGTGATGTCCAATGAGTTAGGGCAGCAGGTGGGAGGTAAAGCAACTCCAATAGCTTCATAAGACGACGCACCTGTTGTTCCACAACAATTAAACTGAAAGTGAAATTTCATAATTGTTAATATAATAATAGTCAGTAGTTAACTACCCTTTATTAATTTTTTATATTTATTTCTGAATGCAGAAAAAGTTAGATTCTTGTTACTATTAATTCAAGATAATCTAGTCACAATTCTTAGATAGAGCGTATAATAGAGCATAATAATGATCTTACTGAAAATGATTACATAATAATTGACTTATTTGAACACACTTATAAGACATTACTCATACGGTGAAGTGAATTAAAATTCATAAAAACAAAGGGTAAGTATTTTATATAATATTGTCGCGAGAAATAATAATTATCGTAATAACTTTTACTGCATGCATTACTTATCGTTAGGTTGACAGAGTACTAAATTAATCTAGTCATGAGACTGACTGATCATAATCTATAAGGAGAAAGGTAGTCTACAGCAGACATACAGCCCAAAACAGGTTTATTTATTTATTTTAATTTCATTGTACACAAAAGTTACAAATGACAGACTTAATGCCATAAGGCATTCTCCATGCCATAAGTTTATCTAGTATAAAATCATTCTAAGCATTGATATTCTGTAGTCAGCTTCATTGTCTGTTCTCTAGGAGTTTAAGTTGTTTAAGTTAGTTAATAATTGGTTAAACCAGTTCGTGTCACACAATTTCACTTACCCAATACTCTAAGAAATGAAACTGTTCTCTTGTTTCGTTACTAGCAAAAATACTTTCAAGCTCCTCTCCAACTTTAGCTTCAACATCATTTCTGGCGTCGGAAACTACTACTATCACGTAAATGTTAATTGCAATAATCACTACAGCAAACAGGATATACTGCAAAAAAAAACATTAGATTGTGATAGTTCGTGACGGAAGAACAGAATACAATTATTATGACCACTCCTACTTCTTCCGTACGAAACGTCTGAGAGTTACAAAGTGTCGGAGAACGGCAGTGTAACTTTAAAAGTCTAACATAATACTTAGATAATAGCATCAGGCTCGTTAGTTGTGACACTGAGATCTAACACGAGATAGAATTGCTAATAGAGTTGTGATTCGCAAGAGTATTAAAGTCAACGACATAGCCTGAGAATTGCGGACCATAAGGGCAGTGGGCAGGGTACATTGCGAGAAGGATTGACGACCATTAAGGCCTCAAGGCCTCCTTGGTCGTCTTTTACTGTAGTAAAAGACGACCAAGGAGGCCTTGAGGCCTTGAGGTTCTGGGCATACAAAAGAGTGGTGAAACTTTTATTCGTCACCACCAGGCTCAAAGACTTTTTCGATTAATTAGAAATTGTCACACTTAGATCACTTACGCCACTAAGAGCAGTCACGTTATTGGCTATTGCCCCACAGCATCCGCAGCAAGCAGTGACCAATAGGAAGCACCCAAATGCCACCATCAATATGGAATAGACTTCATAGGAGTTGGGGAACGATTCACTAAACGAGATCAATATTGATCCAAATACTATTAAACCTACGCCGCATATCTGAAAGAAACAAAAAAATATATATTAGCTGACAATCGATTTTCAATGTAATCGATATTATGCTCCGTGTTTTCTTTCAAATTCATTAGTAAAAATATTTGTCACTTTTCACTAAAATTTCTTGATAGTTGTATTTATAATAACAAATTATTAAAAACAGTTATTTTTAAAATCTAAATGTAACATTTAATGTACTAAGCATATACTTACTAAAACTACAACATTAACTACAACTAATAATATTTTCACTAAAACTTCCAAACAAGACATTTTGTTAGTGTTTAACTACACACTGATCAGTTGAATGTGACACTTATCACTCAACTAATTTTCGTACTTATTGGTAATAAAGATATTCATATCTAATCTATATCGTCAATCATTTATGAATAACTCTCTTGGTAGGTATCTAAAATGCAAAAACAATTAAAAAGAGTTGGGAATTTCTTTCGTGTATCTACATCATTCCAACAATAACAGCGCGTCCCAATATTCTGTCAACAGTTAAAGATAGACGTACTACAGCTTAGTTGCTTGGCAACTGCTGTTATAATATCGTAATAAAACAAAAAATGCCAGGCGACTAAACTTTAGTAAGCTCACTTTTAACTGTAGATAGAATATTAGAACCCGCTGTTAGTGATGTATTTCGATAAATAATACATACATACATAAACCACGCCTATATCCCCGAAGGGGTAGACAGAGGTGAACTAGCACCTACGTTTCGCCAATTATGTTAGGTCCCATGTAATAGGGGGCGAGCCTATTGCCATTTATCGGGCACAAAAGTCGCAGTGCATTGCTATTGGTAGGTGGTGTAAGAGGAATGCTGCTGCCCATTCTTCATCATTGATTTATCCTTAGTCGCCTTGTACGACACCCACGGGAGAGATTTGGGGTGGTGACAATTGTATTCTACTCTGCCGTCACCACGCGATAAACAAGACTATTTTTTATTTTTGGTACTTTTTATACTTTATAATTTTTGGTATTAAATAAAATTTAGTTTTATTCGGGTAATTCAAAGAGAACTCGGATAAGACTCAAAGGCTCCATTCAAGACTTCCGAGGCCTTTTTATAGCTTGTAACCTATAATCTGGTGAAAGGGGAAGAAAACAACTATTTGGATGTTACAGTGTTCGTTATTGGTGGTTGCTAATGTTGCTATGCTACTACAATATTAACCCTACTACTTCGGTATTGTTCCCCGACCATAATAATGTGAAATGGATATTACACGAGAAAAATAACAACATTTCTAACAGATATTGTTATACTAAAATCAAAATGATCTTGACGACTTCTGGTCTGCGCTTTGTGTTGTATAAGTGTGGCGTCTAACGTATAGTTTGAGTTTTTAAATTTTAGTTATTATCGAACAAAACATAAGATGAACGAGGGAAGAGGTCACTTGCCGCTGGCTTCGTCTGGGAAGAACTGGTTCGGGAGGAATAATTCCCGCCCAAAAAAAAACTTCAATTTTGGAGTCAAACAGAAGCAGGAGACGTGCAGGGAACACAAAGAAGGCTCCACCACGCACGCACCAAGTTGATCAATTTTTAATGTGAAACCGTTTTTAGAGGGGGTACTTGCCACCGACGCGTGCGCACCTTTACGCCACCAACGCCCACCGAAATTCGGATCAGTAACCTGATCCCTTTTTGAACAATAAAATGTGTAAACTGAGACAAAAGTCTGCTGACGTGTAAAAATGTGTAAAATTAGTAAATCAGGACGATCAAAAGCAGGACGCCGGCCGGCTGCGACTACGCCAATGAAAAGACATCTTTTTTTCACTTCGTGCGGCGGCTCACGGTAAAGGCGTCACGCCTTTACAGCCACAAGTTTAATAGTCTAGGCTTCGCGCGATTTCAGCCACAAGTCTTAGTGAAAGAAATTGGAAATTGAAAATAATAATAAGAAAAGATGTTATTATTATTTTTAAGGGTTACAAGCTCACAAGCACAAAAACCTTAAAAATTGGCATTCTATTTTGAAAATTATATAATAACTTAATTTTACTTTTGTATAAAACCTTAATTTTACATTACTTTAGATTTTTTGTGTCCAAATAATATTATCGAACGTTGTTTTCCATTTTTATTTGTTAGCTTATGTACCTAGAAGAGTTATACCCAGGGCCAGTATGTTATCTATCGACATAATTGTTTTTTTTATTTCTCAAATAACTTAGTAGGTATGTGTTTTCCCGTTGACAAATATTTAATACAGCTTCTACTGTACACGTCTACGTCAATCAAAATAATCCTATACTAAGCTGACATAACATCGTGTACTTTACAAAGGTAACCTAATAATCGTGTAAAAGATAATAATTATGACCACGATAAAACCAATTTATTGCTGTTTATCGTCTTATAATTCTCGCTATCATGACGAATAGCATTGGTATTGTTTCTTTTTTTATGTAATTTATCTATCTATCTACTTATTTATTGTGATGGATGAGATATGAAAAGTGAATACTTAAATTTCCTGGACACACAATACAGACGAACCTGTGACATAATTATCATACATACATAAATCACGCCTATATCCCCGTAGGGGTAGGCAGAGGTGAACTAGCACCCACGTTTCGCAAATTATGTTAGGTCCCATGTAATAGTAATAAATAATAATAGTAGGTAAATAATAATATGGCACAAAAGTCGCAATACCATTGCCAGGTGGTATAAGAGGAACGCTCCTGCCCATTCCTCATCGCTGATTTATCCTTAGTCGCCTTGTACGACACCCACGGAAGAGATTTGGGGATACATAAGTCATGGAAATAAGTTTTTGTATGGTATTTATATTTTTATGTTGTGCTGTTATTTATAATCTTGCAGAAATATAATCTTGGTACCATAGAGCTCTGGTTAAAAAAATAATGGTGTGAGTGGGAAGAAATGTTTAATTTATTTATAATGCAAATATTCTTACTCCTGTTAACGCTTAAAAAAACAAAACTTTCTTTCAAACATATAGGTCTATAGATCACAGAGTTAGTGAACCATTTCAAATTAAGAACTGGTGTAAAAAAAACTATGGGCCCGGCACCCGCACCGTGGATCTATGGAATGCTAAGAGTTTCTGTCTCTATAGTTTGACTTTAATAACATCACCGCTTTTAATTCAATTTTACCTACTGACTGGTAAATTATTGTTCTTTATTTTTCTACAACTTTTAATTAAAAGCTTACTAAAATTGTTGCACTTGCAAATTTATACACTCGCAGCAAAGCAATCATGTGTCGTGTTTTACCACAATAATCGCGTATAATAGCACAAAATCCACCCCTTAATAAATCTAGTGTGCGATTTATTAGATTTTTCATAGTGCTGGTCATGTTCGCTACTCGATAAGAAGATTAATAATTCACAAGTTTACGGTGTTTAGAGCCTTAGTTGCATGCGCATGGTTATCGCCAGATCGCGCGGCGAAATGGCAGCTTTTATGCACCGGTATACTACCGATATCCACCACTTTAATTGAGAAAGAATTACTAATTAATATTCTTAATTCGAACTCTAGGCAATCTGATTCTACTCATCTATGTTCAGTAACTATTTTTTATCATATAAGTTAAAAATGTATCTCATAATGTTTGTTTAAAAATTATAATATCTGCTAAAGCTGCTGCCCGTTCCTCATTATTGTTCATACCCTTAGTCGCCTTGAACGACACCCGCGGGAGACATTTAGGGTGGTGACAATTGTATTCTGCTCAGCCGTCACCACACGGCAAACACCAATAAATAAATATGTTCGTTTATTCACCACCACTATTAAGCGGGACTAATAACCGGTGTGCATTGGGTGCATACCTGCCACAAGGAAGGCCGACGGTGAGCGTACGGTTATGACATCTAATATGCGTTTGGCACGCAACTCTGTGCGGTTTACTTTGGCCGTGTTAATGGTCTGCTGAAACGATTCCCGTTAATTACGGTAACGCCGGGAATCCTGCAATTCATTTGAGGGTTGCAGATTTAAATTATGCAGACAATAACGATAGTGTATAGTTATCTAGTGATCAACCCGCATATCATAATATCAATGTTTAAACAATCCGGTGGTAGCTGGCTTGGTCGAATGCTTAGATTTTCAACATTTATTAATTATTAAGATATTAAAAATTTGTCCGTCATTTAGTATTCATAACACAACTGCATAAGCTACATACTGTGGGCTAGATGACAGGTGTAAGTGTAAAAATATTTCTTATTATATATATATTATATTACATATATATTAGTATACTCTATATTTACCGTATTCACAAAATAATTCTGTGAATACGGTAAATATAGAGTTTAGTCAAATCACATTACCACCTAAGCATCACAACCATTACTAATCCCGCTCACAAATTGGTTTCAGTTTTCCATAAAAAATATCAATTTAATTTCAAAGCCTAATTCTATCACGGGAAGTAATATCAAAGTTATTGGCTTGGATAGTTTAGAAGAGTGAACCTCAAGCTAATTAAATCAATATAATTTTATAGAAAGACATTTTCTTAATTTCTATATTTAATAATGAATAATAAAATAATTCGCATTGATACAATTAAAAGTGTTCAACTTTGACAGGCCCACGTATACCGATTTTCCCACTAAGCTTTCATTAAAAAACTTTTTATTCGAAACAAAAGAACCGCAGGTGTGCAACAATCACTCGCGCTTATTAAGCACATATTTGCCAGGCACCGGTCCATTAATCAATTTTTGCATTTTTAATTCGTCCTTCATTATTTGCCCGTGAATTGCCCACTGTTGTCCGACCGTTTTAAATTTTAAACTGGCCGCACAAAACGCCTGTTTCCATGTAATTTACAATTTATCATGTGCCGGCAAATGAGCAAATATTTTTCGTTTGTTAAGTCAGTTGTAATTAATATAATAACGCATAATTTCAAAGCGCGGCTCGCAATTCCATTTAATAATCAGTCATGTTTTCGATAAGGTCACGTCGACACAGTTGCGTAGTCGAGGTGCTGAATTGATTTATTATTTTAGTTTTTCAACGGAAGAGGTAGATAGCAATGATATCAGATATTTTTTTAGGTGATTGTTAGAGTTGCATCGCTATTGTTACGTCCAAAATCTATATGCGAATCCGCAATACAACTTACCAAAAAGTAAAGGTTTTTTGGTAATATACATTTTCATACATTCTGACCACAAGACATTATAATGAATAATAAAACAGATTGATTGACACGCAGGTATTGTATTTTTGTACACGTTAAACTTTGAATACTGGCTATCTCTCAGGGTGTCATGTCATACAAGGCAACTAAGGAATCGGTAACAACATTGCTTATTGGGATTATATGGATAGAACCTACCATAGTTGCCTAACTATGCCTGCTCCTTCAGGAATTGGCGTGTTATATGTGTATCTATTAATACACTTGTACTCTTATGAAATTTAAATTATCTTACATGAAACAATAAATTGGATTATGAATAATAAAATAGATAATATTGATTAATTACTATAGAAAAGGGTTACTTATGACGTAAAAGATAAAAAGCGGAGTCAACCTTTAAAGTCTGTGATAAGCCAAACGGCATTTTTTCCAGAAAGATAAATTGACAGCATTAGTATGACTAGCTCGTAAGATACGTAGTTCTCTGTATTGAGTACACTAATTACTTTGTACTTAAATAAGTTCATGCTTAATTTTAATCACACGTTGTTATGATATGATATGTTTCCTTAATTGTATCGGAAACATATCATAACCACGAACTGCAAACACGCGAGCTAACTCCGTAAAAGAAGTTTTATCTCGGGAAAGGTGGCCTAAAACGAACACTATCGTATTTAATATAATTTCATAAATTAATTTCAATACCCTGCCTCAGAATGTAAGAATTAACAGAAATAGAAAGTCTTTACTACACTTATTACCAAAGTAAACAGTTTTTATGGCAGCAAAATTAAATAGAATTTCAGCATCAATATAAATAAATGACTAATTTTTTACTAATTATTTCAGTAGCCTGATTTGCAGACATATATCGCACAAATCAAAACATTTTTAATGAAATCCCGGTAAAATCAGAGCATGCGAACATCGGCCACAGTGGAGCATTTAATAAAATTTGTACCAGTACACTGTTTTCCACTCGTGAACATTGAAGGGTCATCGTGAAATTTGAACTGAGTTCTGGTATTCGAATATCGCTGACAAAAATCCTCAAAGCGTGCATTCGGCACTATTTGGAATTTATATTGCGTTCTTAAATCAGGTAAATTGGTTACTCCGGTCTTTTTTTCTACGTTAAATACCACGAACCAATTAATAAACATAGCCCGTGTGATAAACCTGTGTGCAACAGAAGTGGGAGATAGTATTTTGTGACAGCAAACACGACAAATGAGTTCACCCCAGTTCGTAAGTGGGTAGTGGGTGGTGAAATCCATAGACGACTAGGCTAGGAATAACTTGTTGATCTAGTTGCCCTCGCCCTACCAAACTAACAAAATCTTTGTGTTGTCTGCATAAGAATCAGTTTCTTCTACACCCATCCCAACTACCCCGATTCACCCTTGCCCTAATCACGCCTGTGCCCTAACAAAAGGTTGATCCTTTATTACATGGAACCTAACAAAGCGATTTGTATATAATATAGTCGAACAGTGGGTGAAAATACCCTCTGCCCATCCTCTTTGGGGATAAATACATGTGATTTAAGTTTCTACGTATGTTGTTATAGTACAATCCTTAATGTGATGTGTTATTTCCTATCATTAATATTACTAGTGCCTATTATTTGATATTCAACTCCACCCTTTAGTATATCGCCACTAAAGGGCATGCATAAATAATGTTGCGCTGCGGACTAATTTAATCACGACTGAAGCAATTTAGGACAATTTCCGCTGCACTCGCATTCACGCACGAGTTAATATTAAACGATCGTGTAACCATTTTTAGCTTTTCATTTATGGCTTACATTTTGTATCTCTCTTAATTGATAAAGGCAGTCGCGGCCTACCCATGACATACAGTATTTACGCGGATTTAAAAGCTCTGAGCTCAATTCGAAATTAACCCGGCATTTTTCACGATGATAGCCTCGTTGGAACCGAAAATTTTTACTCGTTATTTCATGATCAATCTCGGAGTATCATTTTACTTTTACGCTACAGAGGTAACATTACAACGCTGAACTTCGGGTAAAATCGATATATGATTGAATAAGTAAAAAATCTAAAGAATAATAATTCCGTGTCATACTGCTATAGCTGAAAATGTCAGACTAAGAATTTATTGAAATACGTGGTGCGGGGCAGTGTGATAATCGCAAGTCAATTAAAGGCCCTTTTGAAAAGATTTCAAATCAAGTTAGCAGATGTTTCCCAGACAATGAAGGTACATCTTGCCTTAGCGCAGCAGTTTCCCAAAGTATCCGTGAGGCAACTTTGACTAACACTAAATACCTTAATAATCATGACAACTTGTTTCAACGTGGGCACAATGCTAACTAGTCGGTGGAAACTTTAATACCGAATACCAGCTCATAATTTCCACCAAGCAAAACATAATCAAGCCACTTTGAACTTTAAATGTTAGACTGTAGTAAGCTGAGCTGTCTTGGGGGCGCAAAGTTAACTAAGTTCCAACATACACAAACTTGGCATAACTTGAAGCTGTCAAATTTGTTTAGCGGTGAGGGAGGGCCGCTCAAGTTAGGGCGCCGCCTAAGGCGTATAACTAAGTGCTTACTTGCCTACAACTAAATTGTTACATTTGTGTTGTGAAATTAATGCAGCGATTTATGTTCGGTGATTAAAGTTTAGGACCCCTGCTTGGCTTTGGCGAGGCTACTGCCATAAGTACCTACATTGGCCAGACGGGTTACTGCGCATCTAATAATATCACTATATTTTTTCCAGAATAAAATCTACCGCTAGAATATAATCTATCTTGCCGCACTATTGTAAACTGTAAAAATGGTGATCTTTTATTGACATAATATCTATTGATAATTTACGTTAGTTACGTTTTTAAGAATCGACGAACAAAACAAGTCGAGCAACGTGCCGAGGTAGCAGCCGGTGAGTGCAAGTAATCCGTGCTTTAATAGAATCGACAAATGAACTATTACATATTTTCAATAGTTTACAATCTAGCGGTATAGATTATAATCTGACCGTATTTTCTGTTTCACGGTGACATAATTAAAGGTACAGTCAATAATAGCACGTTAGGCTACCACAAAATGTCATATTTTCTCAATCGACTTTGTGCTTTTCCACCAACAAGTTAAGGTTGACAGTCTGTTAAAGAAATTTGAAACTTTAGGCTATTAAAATGACATACTTTTTATTTAGTAATTGGTACACCAACAGTTAAACATTACAGAAAGCAACGATACATATTTTCTAATATTAATTTTCATAATTGGCGAAAGTGGCACATCGCTGTGTTTTGGTTGTGCTATTAAAATATGATGAACAGCTGCCGGTAGTTTTTAATTTTAACACTCGATAGGTAGAGTTCAAAGTCCATTGAGATAATTCGCTGTGTTGGCTTGGTGAACTGATGACTAACTAGGCACATGACACGTCATTCTTTACTATGAACGTACTAATCCTGAAATTATATGACTGTCCACGTACAGAAATAATTACTAATAAAAATATAAGATTCATTAATTGATAGTCTTCCTAACAATATTCATGGAAGCTAAATACGATTTTCATCGTAAGTGATTAATATCTCAATGTCGTTACAGCATGACGATATTTTTCCTCAATTTTCTTGGCTTTAATTTCGCCTCTAACGTGTAAAGTTCTAGTATTCGTTTTTATGTAGCATATTTTTAAAAACAAAATCAGAAATAAACAGTATATACTAAACGCCCGAACAACGATTCAAATATGATTTATGTGTATTTCATAATGCATCGTTGTGTCATAGGACATTAGTTGATAAGTTAACAATTATTTCAAGTCATAAAAAACGCTAGTATTAAAGTCAATGCGATAGAAAATATTTTTTCTTAACTCCGTATAATTCCGTATGTAATGTCCTCTAAGCCTGTTGTAAGAAGATAATCTGTTGTTGTTTAAGAAGATAATCTAATGACAGTTTCAACAACAGAAAATGTAAAATAAATTATATAATACACCAGGTGACTCGTAAACGTTGTTTTACCCTTATCATGTGGAGGTTAATATTGCCTATGAACTATTTGTCGGACCTACCAAATATACACAACAAATTTCATAATAATGGGTCAACCTATTTCGGAGGAGTTTTTTTAACAAACACTGTGACACGAGATTTTTATATAATAGACCATTTATTTTTTTGATCAGTCATTTGAAAAGTGGACTAAAAACTATATCACAAAGTCAACAAAATCGAACACGCCTTGGAATGTAAGTAAAAAGCAAGTACCATAACTTTCTAAACAGCAGGTGCTTCGGAGCGTTTGCGATATATTGCAATTTTATATATAAAAAGGGTGCGAGAAAAGTCGCATCGTTACCATCGACGAAGGGCCATGAACGTTCGCATGAGTATAGCATTAGCTTTACTATGTGCTTGTACTTTATGTTTGTTTCGTAAAACTCTAGAGTAAACAGTATTTCCTTGCAACGGAAGGAGGTGGATTATTTAATATACAGGACCGTGCACATTGCTATTATGCTTATGCTTTAGAAAGGAACTCAATTTGTAATGAGCTCGCACATCAAGCGGTGAATTTTAAAGTTCGAATTTTAAATGCCGAATATATAAAATGGCGCCTTCATCTGACGTCCAAAGAAAAGTCCGTTGGTAACTTTATACTTAATTAGATAATTGAATTGGCACTTAACATGCTTCGCTCAACATTACAAGGGGTTGCATCTTAACAAAAGAGAGCGAGGAAAAAAGGAAACTCGAAAAGAAAAAAAACTCCGTTTCGATATTCAAACGTCTCGCCTTTTTTCTTTTTATTTTACAATTAGCCCCGGGTCACACCTGTTTGGCTTCTCTTGAACTTCGACCAGGAATCCCGAGGAGTGCGCATTGTGTAACGGGATCCTTCTTCCAGTGCTAAGCAACTAATTCTAGAGGTTTCGCTGCCGGTAAACAAGCGACAAGCTTATATTGTGTGTGTTGAATGGCTAAGCAATTATTATATTTAATTGATTAGTTTATCGACGGCTATTTTGGCAATGGCTGGCTGTGACTGTTTTGTTCTTTAATATAGAATACGTATGTTACAATATATAGAAGTTAAGTGTTGATTGTTTCGATAGTTCATGCCTACCGTTTATGTAATCTAGTGGCAAGATACCTACAGATGAAAAAGTTGGTGGGCATAAATGTTTGCTTGCTGACCACGCGCGTTAAAAATAGGTCATAGATTTTAAATTTTCTTTAAATTTTTCCACTTTACGTCCAATGTGCTTATACATGAATAAAAATAATATTTTCATATTCCTATACGTATTTTTTTGTGCTGCTGACAAATTCCATAAGGCACTAAACTCGATGCTTAGGGCCTGTTTCACAATCGACAAGTAAGTTCGAAGTAGCTTTCTTTGCAGTTCAATTGACATATTATATATTTCATATTGCAACTGTCAAATGATCTGTGAAGTAAGCTACTTCGAACTTACTTATCGATTGTGAAACAGGCCCTAAGTCTAATTAACAATAACAAGACAGCACGATTTTAGATGGACTTAACTTTATTCTTAGCGCTTTTCACCTGCTTTTCATTTTAGTATTCGCTATTTCAAAGTGAAACATGTAATATCTCTCAATACTTCCATAAAACAAAATCATAGGGCGCGATAAGGGTTGTTCCATACAGCGCCATATTTTACAAAGTACTAAGTTCGGCAGTTAACCGGCACAGTTATGGGTGTTAACACGTGTTCGCGTTCTATATTGTGTGAGCTCGTCTACCTAAATCATTGGAAGTGTGGGGCAAAGAGGAAAAATGTTTTTTATGCACTATAGCTTTATGATCTAACAAACTAATATATTGCTTATTATTCTTTCAGGGCCTTTTACTACCTACTATTTTCAATCAAAATGTGATTATGATAATTCATCACGATCACGAATAATAATAAGTATTTTGCTAAGAGAATGATGTTTTTGTTTGTTCCTCGTAAAACGTAAAGCCGTACAACCAGTACAACAGTAACTGTACGTACACAAACTTGAAAGTGATCCTTTTATTAAGTTGAACCGTCACAGGAGCAGAAAACTTAATTTTCCCTTCTAATAAATATACCCGAGGATATAAAATGTAACAGCGAAATAAAATATGTCTTCTGCTTTGTGTCCGGTGTAACTTTCTGAAAGTGTTCTCCAAAAAATGTAGTACCATTGTGAGTGAAAGTCCGTCCAATAAAGTTCCATTTGCGTCCAGTCGCTCCCTGATATGATACTGTCAAGGCACGCTCACGGTCCACTGCGCTTATTCACTGCGACGTCTTAGAGGAGACAGAGGCATAGAACGTACACCTACACGTTTCTATACAAACTTGTATACATTTCCTTAAAAATATGGATAGATCAATTTTGATGATTAGCTGAAAACATTTAAATCACAATTGATGGGGTATTTGTTTTCTTTAAATATTCGTAAGCAAAATTACGTAAATATTCTATTCTATATTTTATTCATACGTTACTTTTACAGTGGCACGCTTACGTATTATTTACTTAATAATGATATGTTCTCAAATACCTTCCTTCATGTTTTATTTCATGTAACCAATATTTGATATTGTATTTATATTTAGTAACGCAGTCGAGTTCATATCCTATAATAATCACTTCTAGTTCTTAAATTTCATTTATTGTTACCTAGTAAATAAGTAATGTCTTGTGTACCTTTACGCTTTGCTGAATACAGAGTTAATACTTTTAAGCTTAGCACTATCCTAAACTTATTGAAAGATAATTATTGTATCGTTGTGTTTTCGCTTTTAAGGTTTATAATTTATTAAAACTATTGGCTTCATTCGTTTAACAAATATACAAAAACTATATTACCGAGTGCAAAAACAATTTTAACTCTGCAAGCGTAACAGCTACGTTCTATGTCCACAAGATGCTGTCCAGCGAGCCAGTCCCGGGCACCGATAAAGGCCCGTTTAATGCTACAAAGTGATCTAGAGCCGTCGCCCCGGGCGACTGCCTCTCCCATGAAAATTTTGCGAAGAGCCCCTACACCCACTTACCTCCACATACTCGTATACCTCTGGAAATTAGTTTCTTTGAAGCCCAGCTTATGTTTAAGATATTGTCGTGGACATAAAGGGCCGCTTTTGTTTTGTTTCCAGTTGAGCATTTGCTAAATCGTGCGATGTAGGTATGTGAAATTAATTTGTATTTAATTTTTTCAATAGATAAGGTTTGTATCATTCTTATAATTGGTACAAAATTGTTATTTTTATAAGCAAATTATCGTTCTACAGAAGTTCAAATTCGGTTTTCGGGTTTTGATTTGTTTTACTTATCGTTTTGCTTAAATATATCATTACATTAAAGTCATTCTATAACATTTTTCCTAATCCTAAATCGTCTGAGCTACTGCCTCGCTCACAAAAGACAAGCATGTTGTCACTTAGCAAGAAAAGAAACGGATTTCGTTCATATAAAAATTCCGGATACAAAGGAAAATTCACGCTCGGCAGACTAATATCTCACAATTTCCGACGGCCGATGGACGCACTGCGATTTCCGAAATGTGTTTAAAATGAGCCTTCATTTTATTAGTTGTAATAGAGGAAACGTTTATGCCTCAATTTTTTGATGTCATAAAATGGTATAAAAGATGAAATTTGTTAAATTTACCTAAACATTATTGAAGAAAAATTTTAAAATTCTGTCATTTAAAGTTTGCTTACCTACACCAGTTATAAAATAACCACTTAATTGCGCTGCTGGTTTCCCTAGTAGTAAATTAATGAAAAATAACTTACTACCTCTCAACACGTATTGAGACTAAGGAAGTTTGTCAGAGTTGCCGCCAACTTCCGAAGCCGACAGTACCGCTTGAACGCGACGCAGCCTCCCCAACTTCCGGTCACTATATAATAAAGTTATTCTCGTTCTTTCGATAAAGTTCAGTTTGTCCGACGATAAATTACCGGGTGAATTCGGAGGCCGTCCGGTTCGCCAAATATTGGCTTAACTTAAAGAATGGCCGTCTCCGGGATTTGATACGAATAACATGTGTATGTTATTGTGCAAATAATAGTTGTAGGACAATATCTAATGGAGTTTGTTGGCAGAGACATTGTTGACATCTACGCTGTTTACGAAACAAATCACTGGGTCATTTCGATCCTCAATCAAATGGCAGTCTCAACAGTGATTTAAAATAATTCACATTGTTTTTTGATATTGTATTACAATAAAAGCCGTATGGTGACGGCAGAGTAGAATACAATTTTCACCACCCCAAATCTCTCCCGTGGGTGTCGTGTCGTACAAGGTGACTAAGGATAAAACAGTGATGAGGAATGGGCAGCAGCGTTCCTCTTATACCTAACACCTAGTAACGTACTGCGACTTTTGTGCCCGATAAATGGAAATAGGCTCGCCACCTATTGGGCGAGATGGGACCGACGACATGGGACCTAACTAATTGGCGAAACGTGGATGCTAATTCACCTCTGTCTACCCCTTCGGGGATATTGGCGTGATTTATGTATATATGTATGTATGTATGTATTACAATAGAGTGGTATACAAAAGTCATTAAATTTAATAACTAAAAACAGAAGTTAATATAATTACATAATTCAAATAATATATGCATGTAACATATTAAGCACGGCTTAAACTATGCGTATTTAAATGATTTGACCATACATTAACAAATAAATTGTTACATAATAATATACCAAATATAAGACAGGGTACAATCTTGCGAGATAGATTATTATTGTAGACCAGAGGTGTATTAACAGCCCTTAAAGAAAAACTGTACATTTTTAACATCTCATTAACGATATCATTAACATCTCATTTTTGGTAAGTATTTCATCTCCTTGCCCTGTTTATCGTCAGCCTTCCATATCAGTCAAACGTCATCAAGCCTGCATGGAAAGTGGTTATAATTTGTTGAAATAGTACCTACTAGCAACTTGTGTTTCCTTTTGTAAATATTAGAAATATTATTACTTTAGACTAATGAAAACATCTATCTTATTAACCTTAGTTAGGTACTGACTTCTGAATAAAATTCCATTGACGCAACACGGCTTTCTTTATTTGTCGAATATTTAACTAAAATATTACAACATAATTACATTAAATGAAATTATAATTCCTATAGGCATATTTTCGATACATTTGTTTCCCTATAACCACCATTTAACAATACCTTTACGTTTATAAGTTTCATTTTATAGAAAGCTTTACATGTTTTATAAGACTAAAATTGGACTACGAGCGGACGTAGTTGCGTAGCGCACTAGCGGTACCGCTACGGGCGGCGTAGCAATCCTACGTAGACACAAGACTCTCGTTAAGCGGGCAGAAAATTAATAATATTATATTCAGCTAAATACTCATATCTTGATTCAAGTACAGAAGTATTATTAATGAGTGAATGAATATTGCATTTTAAAAACTTTACTCGTTATATAAAGGAAAAACATAGGCGTTGGAATGTTATTTGGAAAACATACATTAGTAGACGAATGAACGCCAAAGGACATTAAAAATATACACAAAAAGTTTGCATCAGTAGTCAACAATTGAGTCAACATTATTTTTAATTAAAAAAACATTTGGGAGTGTCATTTGTTTTAAGATAACATTCTATTTATGATAAAATCTTCAAAGTATTGAAACGTAAAAGAGCTAAACATTTTTTGTTACGGTTATCCAAAATGCAAAGGTGTGTCAGGATACGGTAACTATGGAATAGAACTGGTTTATGTTAAGACAGATTAGATACCAGGTACCAGGCTGTTGTGTATTTTTGAAGTTACCGACTAAAATATTTATTGCCCTGTCTACGGGATTCTAAAGGGATTGTTTGCGGGAGATATCCCTGTATCTGATGGCGCGGCACTAATGCCGTATGAATGAAATTTACTGTCAATATCTGAGGCCCGCATGCGGCTTTGTGACGCAAACTGTCCTCTTTTATATCCACCATTATTCCTCTTTTTATTATTCTCTTTGCATATTTCCAATGTATTTATTTGTGCCGAGCCGGTTTTGGACCACAGTTACAGCTTTGAAACGTGAACAATTTATTATTGGTTAAGGAAAGTAAGAAATTATTACACGTATAAATAATTGTTCACTTTTTACATACCGTGTGGTGACGGCAGAGTAGAATGCACTTGTCACCACCTCAAATCTCTCCCGTGGGTGTACTAAGGGTAATCAGTGATGAGGAATGACAGCAGCGTTCCCTTTTATACCACCTAGCAATGTACTGCGACTTTTGTGCCCGATAATTGGCAATAGGCTCGCCACCTATTACATGAGACCTGCCATATTTGGCGAAACGGGGGTGCGAGTTCACCTCTGCCTACCCCTTCGGGGATATAGGCGTGATTTATGTTTGTTTATATACTTACTTAAGTTTTCAAATATGAAAAGCTAATAATTATAATTGAGCTGCCGTGCTTAGCGCTCAAGTTGCCATTGATTAAAATAACTAATGTCCACCAAGGCTGTTAATTAGCCTTATACGGAAAGCACGTTATGCCCGTCATCTGCTCATTATGTTATATTAATACTATACCAATGTTTTGAAAACATTTCCGAATATTCCGTGACAGCAACAAATCATGTATTTCTATATGACCAGCCGTGGTTTGATCAAACTGTGAGTCGGCCATGGGAGGAGAGGTCCCGGGATCGAAACTGCATCTAGTATCCTTAACACAAGTGCTTATACCATTTACTTTGGACTAGATGAGAGGTGTGAGTGTAAATTTTATATAATTTATATTTATTTATTATTTCTAAATCGGTTGAACTTTCATCCTTTATGTGTCCACTATAATTTTACGAGAGTGTCCGCTCGGGCAGTATGCGTCCTGTATGACACAAAGGCATCTTGAAATTTTCTATTGCGACAGTGTGACGGAAATGCTAGCACCAGCGTTATTAAACAAACGTGCACCACGAATAATATTAATTAACCCCTGTAGCACCATAAAACAGTTTCATGCTACCTCAACGACTAAATAAAACAACGCGCATAAGCGCCCCTATAATTTGTCCGGGATTATCTGCAGACGGCGGGCAAAGCCGACGATTAGCGCTAGTATCGCGACGGCGCGGATCCCGGCTTATCGCGAGAGGCTGCCAAGGAATACTGATTATGCCACCTTTATTAGGTATGCGGGTATAGGTGTGGTATTATCTGATTGAGCATTAATATCACAATGGGATTATTGACTTTCTTCCTTCGCTGAGCCTTGGAGACCAAATTCGGATTTGAGATGTTTTGGTCGAAAAGTGGTCTTAGTACTTGTTGCGTATACATTATTTTACCCTTAACTGTGTTTTTGTACATTAATTCTGTCCTTTCATTTTAAACTCTTTGGTTTGGATGGTGGAGTGGTGAGGATTGATGATACCTCTATTTGGTAGACATGTTTACATGTACGTCCTGTGTTTAGAATACTTTGTATTGTTTCTCTAGAGGATTGTGAAGCTGTAAATTTGAGTACAAAAAGTGCAATAATATTTTTCACCAAGCACTTCACAATCCTTCATAAGTGTATTAGATACTTGTTAGTTTGTCTGTCACGTTTCTTCTGAAAATGTAAAATAATCATAATATATTATTTTTAAACACTTCTAAGGCCAATAGTTGACGTCTCTCGACTGAAATGTTACTGATGGTAGAAGAAATGTCGGCGATATTAAGGGCCTGTTTCACAATTGACAAGTAGGTTCGAAGTAGCTTACTTTTCAGTTCAATTGACATATATTTCATATAACAACTGTCAAATGATCTGCGTAGTAAGCTACTTAGAACTTACTTATCGATTGTGAAACAGGCCCTTAATCTAATAAAATATTTACATATCGTATTCTATACCACATTATAATGATATTCTTAACAAAACTGTGTATTTTATTACTTGGGCCCCATTTGAATCGCAATTAACAAGAAATTTGAGACATCAATTAGCTAAGCCTTATTAACAAACAGGGGTATTTGTCTGTGTAGGCATGCCGAGTTTATGAAGACAGCATGTGGTTCAGACAGGGGTCTGTGCGAGTTCAGAACCGCAACTGTGCGCATGACGGCACAATAAGTATTAGGCCTTAATGCAGACGTTAAGGATGTATCAGGAGAAAACAAAAATCAATAAGTTTTGCTACATTTAGTTTACATACTGTGATTATTTATTAACAAACTGTGGACAGACGATGTAAATCACTCCTGTTTATACCTGAAAAGGACTAGAAATGTAAAATAATAAGTCCCAAACTTATTTCAGGCGTTTTTACACAACACATTAAACTGCAAAAAATTCTATATTATATTTCTACTTACAATTTAATGAAAAAAGTGCGAATTAAACGCTATATCACCCACATATTAAAGATAGTGCCTTCACTTTCTTTTCAACACAATTGCTCGTAAATTGACTCTTATTACATGGTTTTTATTATTACCGTTTTAAGGTCCATAATGCAGCATATTATGCACTCGTGCATAATATATTACGTACTAGTGCGTAGTGGTATTTTTTTAATGTTTTTTTTTTAAATTCTCCCTATATTTTAGGGAAGACAAAGGGTCTAGCCCATACAGCCAAGTCTTTAGTGTATATTTTATCTGTAGTCTTATGAAATAATGAGTGGGTAAAATGTATGAATGAAATTAATTTTACGTTAAAATATGGGTGTCACACATTTTAACGCATCTAGGGAGTGCTTGGAGCGAATTTAATGGTAACAGAGTTCATGATGTTGCTTGATGAAATGGATAAAACCACTTTTTATAGTGATCTTCACCACAACATCAAACATCATGAGACTTATTTTCGATGATTCTGCATAATTGCACATCAACACGGATGCTTGTGCATCAAATTAACACCACTTTCACATAAATGCATAAAACCACTCTGAACCAATTTTAGAATTATAAAAAAAAAAATCTGACTGACACCACGAAACGCGCCAAACACTCCTCATTAATGCTTTTTTTTGTTAAATTCTCCCTATATTTTTAGGGAAGCATAGGGTCTAGCCTATACAGCCATGTCTTTAGTATTATATATTTAGTCTGTATTCATGTGTGTAATATGAATAAAAATGAAATTAATTTTACATAAAAAGAGTGATACAACCGCGTTTTAATGCGATTAATACTGAAGAAAGTAGACTCCATCAGAGGAGGCTGTATGTGCTGGTAGTCTTTGCCGTTCCTACTAATAATGAGAATTAAAAAAGAACAAAAACCAAACTTGTGGGCGCCTTTTTCCGTAATTATTTGGTAAAGTTCATATCAATACAAATTTGTTTTTTCCTCGCAATTGTGTTGAAAAACGTCGTATGCAACTCGTATGCATTGATCATTACACACTCAGCTTCCTTACCGCGCTCGCCTGCGGCTCGCGCTTGCAATGATGCCTCGTATGTAATGACCAACGTAGCATACTCGTAGCATAATATACTATTATTAAACCATAGTATATTATTATCACATTCGAGAAATACATATTGTTACTTTAATTGTTTATGTGACGTAATAAATTATAATGTGAAAACTATATTTAATAAGGAAAGACTAGTGTCTTTTTTATTGTTTTATATCTCATACAGACATTTTGGTAGTACTAATATATTTATGTGCCGTGTGGTTGACGGCAGAGTAGAATACAATTGTCAGCACCCCAAATCTCTCCCGTGGATGTCGTACAAGGCGACTAAGGATAAATCAGTGATGAGGAATGAGCAATTGGGCAGCAGCATTCCTCTTATCCCACCTAGCAATGTACCTACTGCGACTTTTAGGCCCGATAAATGGCAATAGGCTCGCCACCTATTACATGGGACCTAACATAACTGGCGAAACGTGGGTGCTAGTTCACCTCTGCCTACCCCTTCCGGGACATAGGCGCATGTATGTATGTATTATATATTTACTTTTTAGTCTTGGAAACCCAATTGTCGTGCCATGTGGTGACGGTAGAGCTGAATACAATAATTGTCACCACTCCCAATCTCTCCCGTCCGTGTCGTATAAGTGCAAGCAAATTGTAAATTTTATGCCGAGAATTCTTATCATAGTCTTAGTACTCGCTCACGCCAAAGGCTCGGAAATAGGGGAAGGTGGCTCAAAACGGGCATGCTGCCTAAAGTGTCCACTATTACATACATCCTATGAGACAGAACCAAGGGAATAGTCAATAAGGCTGACGGTAATTTATCGATTATGAAAATGATTTAATACACGGATATAAGGATAAAACAGTGTTGAGGAATGGGCAGAAGCGTTCCTCTTAATACCACCTAGCAATGTACTGCGACTTTCGGTCCCCGATAAATGGCAAAAGGCGCGCCACCTATTACATGGGATCTAACAAAAGTGGCAAAACGTGGGTGCTAAATCACTTCACATGATTTATGTATGTTTTATACACGAGAATCAATTCGCTGAGTTAAGAGAAGGTGGCCAACATTTCCCTAACTCAACGGACTGTTTATGGCATGGCAAAATTCGTTAGTTATCGAATCCCAGCATAACCGAACCCCGCAAGCTCCGCCACCTCAGCCCGCCGCAATTAATTCCCGGCGCAGTCCGCCGCAACCGGCCGCTTCTGTGGCACGTCTCCGCTGTCCCGGACACGGCTGGAATCTACACCGAACCCGTCAAACTATGGGGGATGGGTCTGACTTACCATAATACATATAGATTAGCATGGGAATACACGCAATTATGTAGGTATTTACCTTTTTTAATGCCTGACGTTTCGGCCGGGTTGGACCGTCACAGGCAGACTCACCACTATATTGATACCGTTCTAACCTATATTGATCATGCAACACGAAATTTTAAGTGATTAACATAATAATTTTTATACGTAGGTAGCTAACGCCGTGTGTCTTCCATGCTGGCCTGCGGGCGGAAAAATAACGTCAGCCAACTCACCCCAGGGGTGTCGAAAAACTCGACTAAGTAAACCAATAAGCACCATGGGGCACCCGAATTATTGTGGATAGTAAACCACTAACAACTGCATACCCAAGGAGCTGGTGAAGAGTTGGTGTCAGGCAAACTTTGAGCAGTATGGATTGGAATGTTATCATCCCAATCGAAGAAAGATATTATTATCGCCATCAACACCAACCCTTTAATGTCCCCACTGCTGGGATGAAGGAATATAGGGAGAATAGGCCATGACCTACCACGCTGCCCTGGTGATTGGGGCATATTTGTGGGGGTATTGGGGGGTAATCACTGCAGATGTGGTATGGTCCAATGGCTTACCTAAAAAAAGATGCCAAACACCTAAATATACGCGAATCTAATCCATAAAGCAGTTTTATTTCAAATGTGTAGTGCTAGTGCAAATATTATTTAAGAGGGCATTACTGTTTGCTTTTATACATTTTGTTGGGTTAAATAAATTTGGGTATGGTGATAAATGAAATCCCAAATATTATCTTTTCCTTACATCCGCACACTACACGCGTCCAATATTAATTAGGCAGATCCTACGAGAGAAAGATATAGCCTCCACCCTAATGAATTCGTAATCTACGTAATCTGTTCAATGAGAAATGGCATTTTCGAAATAGCAGCGCGCCGGCAAACAAATTAAAGCTAAGCCAAAAATGAATTTGTCACGTACGTTCACACAAGACCACGAAGCATTTGCTCATCAACTTTCAACCTTAAGCTTTAAGTCTTACGGTGTATGCTAAACCAAATTGCAGCACGCTACATACTGCCTCGGGCCTTTTACTATCCATTTGTTATGTCGCGGACAATATTGGTCATTTGTTTCGTCTGTGTTCGCTTCTAACGGGATTCGAATAGGATTCGTTGAATACCATGTATGCAACGTTTCTGATGTTACTTATTCGATGGTCCGCTTGACATTTTTTTAAGCTTTGTTAGTGACAAATCTAACATAACTTTTGACCTACTATTTCCTACATTCGGTACAACCTACAGCATCAGAAATATATTTTTTTCAGTGTATAATAATATATTTTTTAGTATTAATATTTTTAAGATAAGATTCTCTATAATTTGTTAATGTCTGGATTTTAAACTTTAATTTATATTACAAATATTTGTGGTGGTAATCATAGACTTTATTTGAAGGTGGTTAAGTAAAAGAAAACATTTGATATTTCATATCAAATATCTAATAATTAAGACAATTTAAAACTATTTGTATATATTTTGTATGTAACATGATTAAGGATTTCTCTATACCCCTACTGTGTTGTATATTTTCCACAAATATTGCGTTGTGACATTTCGAATCGCCGTATCCGACTCGAGCACGGTTTTAATTATAATAACGTAATTCGGCAGAAATTAACAGCGGCCCGGACTATTACCACCAAATGCTGCATGTTTGTCAAGGCGGGTTTCAAATATTTTAATTTAGAGTGTGTCCGCAAACCACTGCAGATGGCGCCACCGGCGTGATTAATATGCAGGACAGTAACGAACCGGGCTACTCTTGTTGCTCCTCTTTCAAACGAATATGCGAATTTTATTATTCCAACAAACTCCGTTCGGATGCGTAATGTCTCAGAGAATTTTAGCAAGGGTATACCAGCTGCCAGTGCCATGTGGTGACGGCAGAGCAGAATACAATTGTCACTACCCCTATCTCTCCCGTGGATGTCGTACAAGGCGACTAAGGTTAAAGACAGCGATGAGTAATGGGCAGCAGGATTCTTCTTATACCACCTAGCAATATACGACGATTTTGTGTGCCCTATGGATGGCAATAGGCTCGCCATCGCCACCTATAACATGGGACCTAACTAAATTAATTCACCTCTGCCTACCTTTTGGGGATATAGGCGCGATTTATGTAAGAATGTACACCAGCTAAATCCCTATATACATCACTAAAATACCTTGTCTAGTCTAGAACTTAAGTTCTACATTCGAACGTGTGTCAAAAACGGCTGTTACAGAATCTTACCCAATATTGCTGGGCAGAGAGAAAAATCGGGGTGGCGAAGGCGAGTGTTGACATGTGTAACCGTAAACCTACACTTTGGTCACGAGTCCCTATCGATACCAATGACTTCCCTATCTGCCACACTATGGACCCGGCAGCCACACGGTGAATCTATGGATTGCTTAGGAGGAGTTTTTGTCTCATCTCGTCTCATTGGGTAAAGGCGAATCGTCATTTTTTGTGTATTGCCTTGTCATCTACGATTATAAGAATGGCTACTATCGACTAAAATCGTCGATAGTTGGCAAAATTGTGACTTCTAGCACTATTTTAGAAATTCATACATACATACATAAATCACGCCTATATCCCCGAAGGGGTAGGCAGAGGTGAACTAGCACCCACGTTTCGCCCGTTATGTTAGGTCCCATGTAATAGGTGGCGAGCCTATTGCCATTTATCGGGCACAAAAGTCGCAGTAGGTACATAGCTAGATGGTATTAGAGGAACGCTGCTGCCCATTCCTCATCACTGATTTATCCTTAGTCGCCTTGTACGACACCCACGGGAGAGATTTGGGGTGGTGACAATTGTATTCTACTCTGCCGTCATCACACGGCTCTAGAAATTCAACCAAAGAAATTATGACTTCTAGCACTATTCTAGAAATTCAACCAAAATGTTATGTGTTTTTATGCAACGGATATGTACGCACCGAATATGTTTATTATGTAAAATGGACTGTTATACTGATGAGAATAATGATCTTGAATAATATTCATTGTTACTTTTCACATGAAAATATTTCAAGATACAAGAAATTGGTCTGATTTCTAAGTTCTATTTGAATTATTTTTAGCTGAAAATATCAATAACATACATAAATCACGTCTGGCGAGCCTATCGCCATAGGTGGTATAGGAGATACACTGCTGTCCATAAGTCAACACTGTCTTAAATAATATTCAGTTATAGGGAAATAAATTATTAACTTTGCGATAAAGAACACTTCAAATTCAAACTTGCATTGCGTTTTCGTCACGTAAGCGACTATGCCGACACGACACGTGGTGCTAACTGCGTGTATGCACTTAATTTTAGTCACTCATGACTATAAGTCATTGCACAAACTATATATTTTACAATAGTATATAATCTAAATTTGTTTAAACAACTTAGTTGACAGTTAACCGTTTATAGGGTTTGCCGTTTATACCATGCTTTTTTTTTTTGTTTTATTACAAATCACATTTAATAAGGTGGCAACTATTTTATCACTTACAAAGGACTTATATTATAACAGAAACACAAAGAAAGTGATTGTAAATAGTTCGAAAAATAATAGTCATGATGCGGGAATCGAACCCGAATGTGAACAATAATTATAACATACATACATACATAAATCACGCCTATATCCCCGAAACGCAGGCAGGCAGAGGCGAACCAGCACCCACGCCCCGCCAACCATGTTAGGTCCCATGTAATAGGTGGCGAGCCCATTGCCATTTATCGGGCACAAAAGTCGCAGTACATTGCTAGGTGGTATAAGAGGAACGCTACTGCCCATTTCTCATCACAGATTTATACTTAGTCGCCTTGTATGACTCCCACGGGAGAGATTTGGGGTGGTGACATTTGTATTCTACTCTGCCGTCACCACACGGCATATAACAGAATCATCATAAAAAAGTAAAGTGTAATATTATATTGTATATCAGATAGAGGGAAACACTATAAATAATAGAATTTTATATAGATACAACAACTACATTATTTTTAAACAGTTCAGAATACAGGACGTAGTAGAAGGGAAAGAACTCGTAATAAAATAATTAAATTATGACCAATTTATTTTGTTCTGTATACAATCTTAGTTAGACCTGCTTCAGTAACACGTTTTACTAATACATTGTCATAAAAAGATACTAAATATTGAAAAATGACGACGCCAATAAAATTTCTCAGATTGTCGCCATGTTGGCAATAATTCTGCATAATTTATCGTCCTTAATAAACCATTGCCGACGGTTGCCAAAAGAAGCAATTAAAAAACAAATTAAACGTCTTGAAATAGAGCAGTTCCGTCCACTCGCTATCTAGCGATGCATTATGGAATAAAATGTGAGTTAAGAGTTAAGTTTGCACAATAAATAATTGTTTCCCGGGGCGTAATTGCCGTAATTTCATGAATAATTACCGCCACAGAGCAATTAAATAAATTACAGATGGAGTAACGAGCTCTTTCGGGGTTAGTTTCCAGTTAGGGCGCCGGCGCCGGCTGTTGCAGCTCCACATTACCTATTGCGCTACAGTTGTTTACAGAGTCTATAAATTCATAAACAGAACACTAATAGATAATGAAGGCAAATCTTATACTTAAAACCTCCGTGCTTCAAATTCGTTGGTCCCGGCTGCATCTTCAGTCGTTAATACTACGCCAGCGTGGTGGGCTATGGCCCATTCTCCTTATATTCTTCCATCCACAGGCAAGGCCTGTGCCCAGTTATGCCCTGGTAATGATGATGTTTCTATAATTCATCTAAGACAAACCAATGTTAGTTTTTCATAAAGCTTTCTATACATTATTTTAACGAAAATTTCTACAAATGAGATAAAAATAGTCTAAATCAGACACAAAAAGCGGTAAAAACAGAACTAAATAAACAAGGAAGAAACGTCGCTTTGCAATTGCCAAGAACTCTGTCACAGTGGTCGCCTCAATTTTTCACGCATGATCGGCCGCCAAGCAGAATCTGGACACGTAACGGAAAATCGCTGCGCGGTTATGCTAAAATTTAAAAAGAGAATCGCCTGTCATACGCGATATGGCTCGCTTCCAAAGGGGGGTGGGTGGCCCCACATGGCCAGTTAGTTACGCCGCGAATTATAGGGGCCATTACGATTCATTAAGGCCAGTTAGGCTTAACCCGGTGTTTACCCACGCACACGGATGCGGAGCCTCACACCACGAAGCGGCCGGCGTATCCACCATGCCACAGTGACGTGTGGGGCAGCTAAAAAATGTTGATAAAAAACATACGTAAAAACATACATATATAATATACGGAATGTTAATATATAATATAAGATAATATATAATATAAAATAAATAAAATGTTATTTATTCGTCAACGTACCTATATAAAAAGAGGTTGTGTGCCCCAGCATTCGACCTTTTTTTTACATACATACATAAATCATGCCTTATCCCCGAAGGGGTAGGCAGAGGTGAGCTAGCACCCACGTTTCGCCAAATATGTAATAGGTGGCGAGCCTATTGCCATTTATCGGGCACAAACCTCTTTTTTGATAGAAATTAAACCTCGTTTCCTCTGTGTGGCGTTGTTGCGTTGTCATTTGTTTTATATATTTTTCAAATCGTAATCATCTTCGGAGTGTTTGGCGCGTTTCGTGGTGTCAGTCAGATTTATTTTCACTAATTCAAAAATTGTTACAGAGTGGATTTTGTGCAGTGAAAGTGGTGTTATTTTGATGCACAAGCATCCGTGTTGATGTGCAATTATGCAGAATCATCGAAAATAAGTCTCATGATGTGTTTGAGTTGTGGTGAAGATCACTATAAAAAGTGGTTTTATCCATTTCATCAGTCACCATCATGAACTCTGTTACCATTCAATTCTCGCCAAGCACTCCCTAGATGCGTTAAATTGTGTGACATCCATATTTTAACGTAAATTTCATTTCATTCATTCATTTCACCCACTCATTATTTCATAAGACTACAGATAAAATATACACTAAAGACTTGGCTGTATGGGCTAGACCCTTTGCCTTCCCTAAAATATAGGGAGAATTTAAAACTAACTAACTAACGTAATCATCTTCCTGTTCTGTCCCTGAGGTCAGCGTATTATGTTCTCTGTTCCAGTCAGACGTCATGTGCTAGTCATGAATGATTGGCGATGACACCTACTCTCTTTGGGTATCCTATCCTAACCTCGTAGTATGTACTAGTCATTAAAACTTGAATCGTCAAAAATATGTAATATGGGTAAAATATGTGTAATGTGTATGCACAGATGCTTAATAGTTGAGCACTAAGGTATACTAAAGCATCAACACAGGTATAAGCTTATGTGGTGAATTAAGAATAAATAGTACCTTGAGCTGAAATAGCTCTATCAAATCTCTCAATTATAGAAACCCCTATTGTTTTATAAAAAAATAATTCATGTCCTTTTTATTCAAATAAAAGATTGGTTGTGATAAAGAGAGCCACTATCTTTTAAGCTCGTCAAGATTTATAAAAGACTCGAGAGTAAACCTACCGTCCTCAAATACACTATGCAAACTGGCTGTTTCCTACAGCAACATTGTATCACATGTGTAAGATAGAGACGACATGATGTGGCATGGTTTCAAATTTTAAGCTTTGGAATTGTGGTTGTAATTAGTGGGCATCGTAACGAGCTTAGGGTCCCACCAACTGAAGTGTGAATTTTGGATTTTACTTTCAAGTTATTTTTCCAAGTGGTCAAGCTTCAGAGTTTATTCTGGAGAAAAACCAGACGCGAAACCAGACGTGTTGACTCAAGGAAGACGTTTCAAAAGGTCTAATACAACTACGAACATGTCATGTTGATTCATGTGAATAAACAAAGAGGCAGATGACTGCCTCATTCGAGCAATGTTTACGTGACATTATTTTAGATTAATAATATATACAACTACCTTTCCCCGTAAACGGTGTTTTGCTCTTATCACCTAGGGATATAAAAATAACCTACAACCTATTCTCCGACCTACCAATCATACACAAAAAATTTCATAAAAATCGGTCTAGCCGTTTCGAAGGAGTTCGATAACAAACACTGTAATGTGAGATTTTTATAAATTAGAAAATATTCTGACGAGGATAGTACTGGCGCCGTGTAGCAGAGCATGTCGCTCAAGATATTTCTAATTTTTGACTTATATTCTGCTAAGACAGGAAAGCAGTATATATATTTACTTTGCTCATTGTAAAAAGTCGGCTATAACATTCACGTGAAGGTCCAGGTTAGCGTATTTGGCGAACTGCCAGTATTGACATAATCGGTTGTATCGCAGTCGGCGGCGGCGGCGCACGCCGGCGGCGACCGCTGTCTATCTGGCTGCCACTAGGAGCGTATCTGCTTCATTATAAATAACTTTTTTACATGATACTGTAAAATTTTAAACAAACGCACGTAATCGAAATATTATCATGTAGTTAAAACAAATTCTGTTTATAACATTCATAATAATTATTAGCTCATCTTAACAACTTCTGCAACCGCCCACGAAAATTGGATCCCAAGGTCCGGGTACTGGGTTCGATCCCCAATGGAGTATAAAATTTTTAGGTTCACCTTGCTAGCTACCACCATCTTATAAAAGTCCGCCGCTATAATAATAATAATGTTAACAATATTATTGTATTCCGACAATTTATGATAAGATAGCCAGCCCCTCTGTGGTAGAAGATTCCGAGGGAAGCTCGATTTCATCTTCGCCCCTTGTCGTTTCTTATCATCAGGTGAGATGAAGGTCAAGAGCTTCCCTGACTAGATAAAAAAAACAAGGCATAAAAAGCAGGTGCCTCTCTAGTCAAGGCTTATATGAAATTAAAATCATGATTATACATATACTAATAGAGAGATCATAGATAAACTCAGTAAAGATGTTAGCGCACGAATAACGTTACGATCTTCGAAGTAAAATAGCGCGACAACATATTTGTTCCAAAATATTTAGCAGCAACCAGCTCCATAACCCTATCAGGCCGAAGTCAAATCGAGCGTCCAGAGACCAAAATTGCGGTTAGGACGCTGTCAAGCGATGTTGGTTTTTATTTTTTAGACTATAAAGTCGATAGGGGCTGTAAAAGTTACTTTGCGATTCCAGCATCTGTCAATTTGTAGCTCACTCCATGTCGCAGGTAAATAACCGATGAGAATCGTTTACCGATCCTTTTGACAGGCATCGTGCATCGCGCAAACATATCGAGTGTTTGTCAGAACTATTTTCAGGCTGCTCAATATTCCTCTGCCTTTAGAAAAAGTTACGTCCAATTATTATTCTTTGTATATCCATTCGTGTGAAAAATAATAAAGACACACAAATAATATAGACACACCGTTAATTGGCAAAGTCTAACAAGTAACAACGAATAGGGTTTGTATTACTTAATTATTTATTATTAGTAATTTGTTATTTCTGTAAACGTTGTCGTTGTCTAGACTGTTTGTTTATAACGAAAGGAAGAATTTAGTTTTTTACGAAAGAAATATTTACAAATCGATGTATTATTTAGGTATTTATTTAGTATATTTTCAAGCACATGAAATAAGTCGTCAAAGGATTTAATAGTGAACTAACGCACGCACGAACATTATAGTATGGGCAATATTAGAATGTTCGTGCCACTCAGGTGCAGTAGGACAAGGTCAGTGAGAAGGAATAATGTCCAGAAAAAAAAGAATATCCAGAATGTAGTATAGTCCGGACATACCATAAAAATATAAACAATCAGAGGACTACGGCAGTGTACTAGCTCGGCGCGATGTAACACTTAATTACCGGTCCCCTATAAAAACTGATTTAACCCTAACCGTGGCTCATTTAAATCCGGCCCGAGCAATTTATTTTCGCACCCAGACGCATTAACAAAACCGGGTGGTGGACGAAAGAAGTCCGAAAAAAACACACAAACCGAACTAAGCCCGGGGGCTATCTAATAACATTTATTACTCGGCTTCCGGTCCCCAGCGTCCACTTCCGGAGGCTGATAAACGGGCGCCATTTTTTCCGCCATATTTATTTATAGGTGTCCGTTAAGCGGTATCAACGATTTGCGAATTGGCGATGCATCAACCTGACCATTGTTTTATTGAGGACACTATAATTACAGTATTTATAGTAGGTACTGTATTTACACCCACCTTTTGCCAATATTCATATTTATATTCTTCAATTCACAAAATTATATTGGAAAATTATCTGACCGTGATCTGATCATGACCATGTATGTGGCAATAGGTGGCAAGCCTATTCCAATATTTACGGGAAACGTAAGTAGCAGGATATAACTAGGTGGATATACCAGCATATTAACAATAACGTTGCTGCCCATTCCTCATTACTGTTTTAATCCTTAGTCGCTTTGTACGACACCCGTGGTAGAGATTCGGGGTGGTGACATTTGAATTCTGCTCTGCCGTCACCACACGGAGTTTAGCATTATAGTAAATGCCTTTACTAAGGTGTGCTTTTAAAAACTTATGCTTAAGTTCTATAAAATACGGGTTTCGTCTTGGATCAGTTTAAAAAATCACATCACTATGGCCTGTGAATATCAGTGGAACACTGGAATGTGTGTTTGATGGCGCAGCTTTAACTGGGTTAACAAATACCTGGTCATCAAATAAGTGAAGGCCCGCCGACTTAAGTCGTGATTAGCCATTAACACAGTCCCTACCATTTGCATTCTGTTTCGAACTCTTGAAGGCTTAATCAGCCGTCTACGAAACTATACACATAAACCTTATTGCAAAGCAAGCTTTAAAAATGTACCATAAAAGAAACACTTGCGTAAATAGGTAGGGTTTAAAAAATGCATATTTTTTGTGGCTTAACGAAAACATGAATGACACAAACCCGATAATCCCTATTATATACCAAAAACGATGATAGTTCTAAACAGTTTCATATGTAATTTAAATGTCGCAAAACGTGTATATTATGGTTAGTGACGCAATTTATGCAAGTCTACCTGCACCTGTAATCAACGATCCCTGATCTCCCCTACCGCGTGAAGTTGAAGTGGCGGTTGAAGAATTTGCCATAGAGCACAATATTTTTTTAACAAAAGCGCCTTAGGCTCGAATTTACCAAAACGTAAAACAAGTGATTAAAAGATAAACGCCGGTTAATAGTTGTTCCATACAATAACGTGACAAAACCGACGGTTAATTGATAATCACCTTTTTATGTATTGGTGAACTCTAGCCTAAACCGTGTATCCTTTCCACTTGCTTCTTAAAGACACTATGCTCTCAAATTGTTCGTAGAAGTTGTATATGCCATAAGTAGCAATGCATAATATTGGCCAGTAACTTTTGTGAGCGTCGGATTGTTTTGGTCGATTCGCACAAATGAAACTTAGCAAATAATAGTAATGAACCATTACTCATATCGATGGGAATCGGCGAGTGTTAGCACGATTTATGCGTTGCCAAGTTTTGTGCTCACGCAGCTCTCCACGCTAATGACCCCGATCACGGACGCTGATGGGCCCCATGAGATCAGCAATGTATCTTCAGTCAATGTATAAGTCTAGTTTATAACAAGAAAACTTTTACTGCCGCACTCAGAGACGTCAAATAACGTTAATGAGTACTTAACGTCAAAAAATGCCAATTCAAAACTAGTCGCTATTCTTGCCGGGTCTATGGTCTAGATTTGAATGAAAATTTTTGATATTAAATAATACTCATTAAAGTTAATTGATGTCTCTGAGTGCGGCAGTTAGTTCACAATATTAATTTCTATAACGTATCTAACCAACAGTCATTATCATTAACATCTCCAGCCCATTATTTACCTATCTGGTTTCTTGCAAAATCTTTGGCCTTATTTCATTGGCGTTTATATCGTACCTTGAAACAAACAGAAATGTCAGAAACAAACAGAAAGAATACGACTTCCTATTTCCCAACACAAAAAATTTACTTTAACGACATTAGAATCACGTAATAACACCGAATATGTCTCCTCATGGTGAATGACGTCATACATACGTCTCCTCATGATAACAGCAGCTCGCATACATATCAATTTCGCGCTGATCTCGGCCATATTATAATTTAACACAATGTTTGTTTGAAGTGGACAGCGAAATCCGGGACATAAATCGCCCCGGCCTGTTGGCAAAACGGGAAAACGCCCCAGGGAGGTCCCGGCACACAAATCATGACGTCTCCTTGAGACTGAGCCGCGCCCGGGATAATCTTAGCCGGACCGTCGTACGTATAACTAAGTAACCAGCGGTTAAATGTGTACTCGTATAGACTCCATGAAAAGGACTTGAAGTTTTCGACTCTAACTTGGCATATATTTTTGTATTATTTAACCTATTTCAACGCTTTTAACTTTACAACTTTACTGATAATAAATAAATATTTCTCACTTTCACATATCATAATTAACGTACCCGAAATAATAATATAAATATACCTAAATAAAAAGTAAAAAATCGACATAAAGACCTTTGAAGAATTTTTTACTACAATTTCGCCAACTCCAGATAACTAAGAGAAGAGGCTACACAAATGCTGACCAGTCGAAGTTAAAGATCTTAATTTTCAAATCCACTGAAACTTTACTTCTGAAGTACGAAGAATTGAACGTCAATCAGTCATCATAATATTATTATTCTTAATAATATTAATTACCGTGGCGGCATCCAAGTAATCTCACTGTTTACTTGGTTGATTTTTTGACCTAAGGTAGCTTTGTAGTAGTATGTGGAAAATCAGCCATAATTTCCGACTAATCCCAGTCTGGCGGGTTTGGGAAGCCCGCATTATAATAGACTGAAGTGAAATATTTGCATGCTATATCCCACAATGGAAAAACATGTGCACATATTTATTTTGTGAGACCTTTATAATACCATGATTTAATCAAATAAATAATTTTATATATTATCTTACTGTGCAACCAGCTATCTACCCTGAACATTATCCAGTCAACAGCACATCAAGTTACCAACTTACAAACTACGACTTTGTTTTTTTAGTCAAATAAATAGAAGGAGACACAATCAATTGGAGACGTTAAACAGTTTTATTAATTCTAAACTGCAGACTGTACAAGTCTATTGTATAATTTGCTTTTAAATCTAAATTAAATTCTCAAGACCACACCGCCTTACCTTACAAGTAGAGACGTGCCTACAACAGGACCTTGATCCCTCTCTGTTTCAAGTTATAAGTGTCAAGTCCTAAGGGAAGTCGCAGTCGGGCCCATCCATCCTCGTCGGCTGTGGTCCCTTAAACGCCCCTGCGTCGGCCCTCTTCTGCCTTGATTTGTGGAAGGTATGAAGAGATCAATTGCCCGAGGACCTTGTTTACCTTTGACATTGTTCGGAGATTAAATTACGGGTGCTCCAAAAACGGACCTGGGAATTGTTCGAACAGTCGTCTGGCTGCTTTGATATCTAAAAATGCACCTTAATTTAATGTCACAGAGCTGTATTATTAATGACAATCAGAATGTTATCGGCTAAACTGTAATGAAATATATTTTTGTATGCAAATACTTACATGTCGAAGAACGTGCGAACAGAGGATATAGATGTTTAAAATAAGCCTTAAATAACCTTGAAAACATGTCAGTAGTATCACAGTATAGATAAAAAAAACTTACTACTTAATTAACCTTAGTACTGTAAGTTTAAATCTATATCATAAACCAAGCAGATTAAGCTCAAATCTATAACATGATCATTATTATATTCTATACAAATTATAACCAATTATTTCAATATTATAATTTTAAACCATTTCATTTACGACCGGAAGATCCCCTTTCAATGCCAGAGACCCCGCTTTTTTAATTAAAAAGCAAAAATTTTGACTCCCAAAGCGGTCGGGTTGTTCACGGTTGTCTCGGCAATTTAAAAGTCGGCATCGTGACGGCTTCTATCAATTATTAATGATAATATCCGGCAGACGCGGATTTTTCATCGGACGTGAAAAAACTCGTCGGAAAAATATTCGCTTACAGTCTTTAGTCATTTATAACGCTGGGAATATCGACTACCATGGAGTCGACTTTTATTTCAGGAAAACAGTGTGATTATTACATGAAATGTGTTTATTAGCTTTGAAGATGATTTGTCATATTACCTATTTTGCATCACCACGAGCGAGAACAGGAGGAACAATTCAGGTCTCAGAGACCTGTTGTGCCTAATACTAAATACTATACAATTTCGTAAGATACATACATACATACATAAATCACGCCCATATTCCCGAAGGGGTAGGCAGAGGTGAATTCTCACCCGCGTTTCGCCAATTATGTTAAGTCCCATGTAATAGGTGGCGAGCCCATTGCTATTTATCGGGCACAAAAGTCGAAGTACATTGTCAGGACGGTAGTATAAGAGGAACGCTGCTGCCCATTCCTCATCACTGATTTATCCTTAGTCGCCTTGTACGACACCCACGGGAGGGATTTGGGATGGTGACAATTGTATTCTACTCTGCCGTCACCACACGGCTACTCGTGCTCTGCTTTCGTAAGATGCTTAATTATTATTAATAGACATGAAATTATATAACATTGAATTGGCCATTCAAAGCGTAGGTCCAACCGTGGTGCTTCTGCCGTTTTAATGAGTTAGAGAAAAATATATAAAAAAATCATAGGATAAAATTCTAAAGCTTATAAAATTTGATATTTTTAAATAGACTAGGTCTTTTTTTAGTCGCTAACTATAATATTTACAACTGAGAAGAAAGGAAATGTTTAGACTTTGCGATTATTAATATTGATTAACAGTCGAATGTGAAAGTTAAAATCAAACATAACGACTGTTCCGAACCTCAGAGTCCTGCGCCGAAACGGAAATACATCGTTTAAAAAAAGGAGTGATTGCGACCGGAAGCGTGGAGCAGGAAGACGCCGACGACAGCGCCGCGTCGCAGCCGAGCGAATTAAAAATTAAAGAGGTGCCGCTTCCGCACACCGCTTTGCTTATTTCGGTTGATGTTAACAGGTTTGAAATAATAAAGGATGGACTTGGGACACGTATTCCATATTCAAATTACGCAGATTACCAACTTAATGTAGTGCGTTCTAAAATTAAAATAGGAAAATTTATGTATGTCGCAAAAGACGTTTTTCCTGAACACACGGCTATTGATTGGCATAGCCTCCTTATATTTATAATTATATTAACAATTACACATATCTCGATGTATAATAATAATTATAGCTGTTCACCTTTTATCTTTTAGTGCTGTTTTTACTTATTATAACGTTGCATTACTTAAGTTTATTCTTAGAGTAAGAGTATGAAAAACCATTCAAAACTGTTTAACATTATACTTAACTTAAAGTAATTTTCTTTAACTAAAAATCCTATAAATATTTTCTATGTAGAATAATATACATTCCTTGATACTTTGGAAACTGTATAAGTTACATTGTTGGTGCTATTTACGACACCAACCAGGTCACGCAAAAAAATATAATTAATTTTTTAGCGCTCTGCTTCGACTAAGTGGCCAGACATTTTAGCAGATAGATACCCAAAAAAGCTTTGTTCATAAATTATCAGTTGCATTATAATTATAATAACCGTATTTTATGCTGATCTACCATGTAGTTTGTTAGCGGAGAATAAATCAAGTGATACCTAAAAATACCGTTCGGCATACGACATTGGACACCCTTGAAGCAATGCTACCTAATAGGGACGCCTTATTGATCGTCTAGCAGATTGTAGATACTAAACTCCCACACAGGTATCAGATATTTACTCTTATATAGGTCTCGTTGTGTGTGTGTCTACATAACTTAATTTTGTTTTGCATGTGTGCGTGGCTGGCACCCACACAGTGGTGCGATTCTGGGGCCTCGCTCACATCTCCACTTATATTACGTGTGAGATGAAGAAGTATCTCCGAAGTAGATGGGCGTGTCGCCAGGGAGGCGGGGCTACCCGCGGACACTCCTTAGAGTCCTCTTTTTTGCCTCGCGGCATTTCTAGGTACTCGGCGTCCACTGTAAGGAGACCCTTCACACTTCCAACGAAACCGTTTCGTACTCCACCCGTACATACCAGAGGGAAGCAGAGAGGCTCTTCTGAATCCGGTCGTGTTTATGTAAGCGCTGGAACAAAGCTCCGAACAACTTCAGTCGTTATCGCGTTTATAAAGTTCTCGAGACAATTCCATTTTATGGGGTGTTTTGCTCGAGATAAATTTTATTTCTTTTGTCTTGTTTGCCTTTTATTTGAGTTTTTAGTCAATAACCATCATCAAGAGACAGCGAGGGATCGGATAAAAAATTATGTCTTTTGTTCAAGCCACGTCTATTGTCTTCTTTATTTTCTTTTGATAGAGATCTTTAAATATTTCTAAGTTATCATCTGGCCTATTATCGGCATCGTCGAGACAAAAACTAACATTTTGGACAGAACATTTTTTAACTTTTATTGTGAGTTTAATGAAAACTGAACGTTAGGCAGTTTTAGTGTAAATTACTAAATTGCATACCAAATTCACTACAATACACCATGTAGTTTCAAGTAAGCACAAATTTATTCCATAGACACACCTTGATTGATAATTATATCTGAACTAACATAAGACCATTCATTTATTCAATACTTTCACACTACCAACAAAAGCTCTCCCTGAAACCACCGCCAAGATTGATGATGTGAATCGAGGCTTATCTCATACGAAGTTCATTAGTACGAAAGAGAGCATAAATGAATGATGGATTATATTTCACGCAGCCTTATCTTCATCGTTGATTAAGACATATATGTATAAGCGGGTGGGAATAGTGCGTTTTGGCTCGGCTATTATTAAGAAACTTCCGATGATTGAGATAAGATAAGTGAAATGCGACTGCATTCGATGTGTTGCTAATATTATTTTGTTCTTCCAGCTCTGTTCCCAAAATTTGTTGGACTTTACTGTTGTTGTTATCATACCACATTAGAATTTGGCTAATTTTTATGACCTGCCATCTGTCTGATACTAGTCATTCTACATTCTGCTCCATTCTTGGGACACGAGTGGGAACACTGTGCAAGGAAACTCATGAAACTTATTAAAACTTAAGGAAGTCCAGAAGATTTAAGCGGATATCACTATATTGACACTTCCTTTGATATTTACCTAGTTATTGTGAAACATAACCTTGATATTTTTATGCCTAAGAATCAATTTAGATAATTTACACACTCGTCAATAACCAAATTGGCCAAAACCATATTTTTTATGCATTATATTTTAGAGAATATTTAATTTTATCTTCTAATAACAATAACAGTGTATAATTTTTGGATTTCCTAGTATACTAATAGTTCATTAAATTACAAGAGATAATGACAAAATACTTTAAAAAAACACCCTAGCATTGTGTTCCGATAAACCTTCACGAAGCAGAATTTAAAAATAAATGGCCACTAGTGCAGGCAAGAGCGCAGAAACACGCTCAACCTTGTGTGTAAGCAGCTTCTGTGAAGCCTTTGAAACGCAGCAATGCGAGAACGACATACTTCGACGAAAGGTTAACTTCGCTTCGATTACTAGAGTAATAATTATAATCAATTGTCCCTGGTACTAAGGCTGGTGTAAACCAACACTTAAGCAGGCGATTATTATTTAAACGTCGACATTTTATCGTATGGAAGAACTGCCAAAAACTGATGGCAATCTTTTAATCGCTTGTTTTACGTATTGGTGAACTTGAGACTAGTTCACCAACACGTAAATCAAACGATTAAAATATAACCGGCGATTTTTGACAATTCTTCCATACAGAAAAATGTGAAATACTGACGGTTAAATAATAATCGTCTGTTTGTGTTGGTGAACACCAGCCTTAGAGTGCTTTCTCGATTCAATTACGATTCAAAACTTTGAAAAGTCCGTGCTAGGTGCTGATGGTTACTTTGTTACATCATACAACACTTTTGTGACAAGACATTCACTGGCGACGAGGATTATAATTGGATTATAATATAATTAAAACATGTACCCGTTGTTATTATTATTATTATAATTATGATAATAACGCCATAGTAACACAAATGTAGCTAACATAACCACCTGTAATACGAGGGTCGTGTCACATACAATCTACCCTCCAACCAGCTCATTCAATTTAGCACTCGCGACCCATTACAACGAATTATCGATGTCACCTACATAATGAACAGTGATGCGACATTTCGAGGGCAGGGCCGTATTTGAGAGTTTTTATGTGTGAAAAAAGAGCTTCCTTTTTGTGGCGACGAAATAAGTATGCATTTATTTATGTAGTTCAACTTGTTATTTGTGCACCTTATTATTGACGTATCTTTAGATAGCCACAATCTAGTTTATAAAGCAATATCGAGTTAGACTATACAAAATGTCAAATCGCTCCAATGTACGGCAATATGGTTTATTAATAATACTAAGTACAAAATTGTAATATTTGATAGACAAACATTATTAGTAAATTTTAAAAGAGAGCTGCAAATTACTCATTTTATATTATTATTTTTTTCAATTCACAATTATACCAGAACGACTTTAGTGTTTTTTTACGTTTTCCTGTGACAGTTGTGTTAAGTAGTACTCTAACGCGGTATAGTTTTTATAATTCGTTTTTATATTTTAATGTAGTATTTGTAAATGATTTTTTTTTTATAATACAGATTTTACATCTCCTTAGGTACTATTCTGTTATTATGTTGTTCGAATATTTTTAGCATCAACCATTTCTGCGACGGCTCTGCACATCAGTAAAGGCCGCTACACACGCGTATGTGTGCGTTATCTGAAAGATTCCGCCTCATTTCCCTCGACCCTGCATGACGTCACACATTATGTACACTCCTTTATTCAAGCTGTAAATAAGTACTTGTGGTTGATAATAACTCAACAGCGTTGCTCTTAGGGAAGTGTCGCAAATAGGTGTAAGGGAAAGTACACCAAAGAGGACATACAGCCTAAAGCGGGTACTCTTCTGGATGTATACAATATTATACGTATAGCTGAGGGCACAGACTGGGTCTTAGATTTCTACTTGCCCAATCAAACAAGCTGACTACGAGGCTGACGGGAATATGTCCGTTTTTGAAACAACTTTTTCAATAAACTGCTCGTTTAAGGCAGTATGCCCGCCCGCTTTGAGCTGCTTTCCCCTATAATGTGATAATCATAAATCATTTTTTTCTAATGTTTTTCAAACAATGCCAACAAATAATCATCACTTTCTTTTGTTTATCATTTAAATAATACTTGAAATGTCTTATTTGCATAAACGTCACCTTTTAGTGAATCGTGTCGTTTACTTAATTTGCCCTGAATGTATATCTGTTCATTACAGAATAACTTTATTAGTTCTAAACTATGTTAGTTACATTATTAATGAATTATTAAAGCACCATCTTAATAATATATAACATCCACAATCCATTTTTATATAGCTTTCTCAGTTCAATTCAATATGGCATCCCTAGACAACTTATTTATTTGCAGCCAAATACTTTGAAAGTGCCAAGTCCATTTGCCTACGCCGTCTGAAAATGAGAGTCAGCTCTTTTATCTAAATGGCTGTGTGGGGACGTAAAAATGACGTAAAACTCCCGTTTAGCACAATAAATAATGAATAAAACGACGCTTTCACTTACAAAGCAATGCCGACTACGCTTTTTCCGCTTCACTGTCGCAGTTGATTCAAGAAATAATAAGAACATACAGTTTGTTTATCAAGCGTACCAAAAAATGTTGGGAACCCAACGGTGGTAACAATGGCTTTAATATCAATAACTGCAGCACGGTTGGACCTACGCTTTGAATGGCCAATTCAATGTTATATAATTTCATGTCCATTAATAATAATTAAGCATCTTACGAAAGCAGAGCACGAGTAGCCGTGTGGTGACGGCAGAGTAGAATACAATTGTCACCATCCCAAATCTCTCCCGTGGGTGTCGTACAAGGTGACTAAGGATAAATCAGTGTTGAGGAATGGGCAGCAGCGTTCCTCTTATATGTCCTGACAATGTACTGCGACTTTTGTGCCCGATAAATGGCAATAGGCTCGCCACCTATTACATGGGACTTAACATAATTGGCGAAACGCGGGTGAAAATTCACCTCTGCCTACCCCTTCGGGGATATGGGCGTGATTTATGTATGTATGTATGTAATTAATTGCAAAAGCAACAATTTCTTTAATTTCAGCCGATAGCTGTTAGAAACAGTCTTAATTTATGACCCTGCAGATGTATTATTATGCTTTAATTTTTAGATTGCACAGAAAATGTTTAACCTTTATGGTTAATTTGCGAATAAAACCTTTATCTTGTGTTTAGCGTTAACCTTAATACATAGCTATATTATTACTATTACCTACTAAAAGAATACATAGCTATATTATTACTATTACCTACGATAATAAATTTGAAAAATATCTAAAACGGCAATTACGACACGATGATCTGTAATATCAATAAAAATTAACAGCCCAACATAAAACGAGCCATAAAACAATGGCTGTAAAGTTGTTTTTACTAAAGTTCCCTTTATTAGGGTGTAACCGTAAAGAGTTTGTCAAGCGATAGCCGATATCCGAACGGCTCCCATCTCGGTTTATCTGCCGAGTTAACTGCCAATCAACGAATCGAGCTCAGATAAAACTATGGGTGCACAATTTCACAGCAATAGTATGTATGTATTTACAAATAATTAATAGAATACTAGCTTTGGTATCAGGAATTATTCAATTATCAATTACCTTTTAAATAATCTCCTACTCATCTGTGTACAGTCAATGATGTCACACGAAATGGTGGGTGTGTTTATTATTGTTTTCGTACCACCAGCTCAAAAATGACGTATTCTGGGTCAGATAATCTAATATTCTTCTTCTTCTCCCTGCCCTGTTCCCAGTCTATCTGGGGTCGGCGCAGTATGTTTCCTCTTTGTTGTGAAAACAGGGATATAAATGTTGTACTGAATTTCATCATTTCCCAAGGGAAATAAAGTGATTTGAATTTGGAACACCCACATAACACAAATATTGATTGAAACCTATCTTAAATTGTCAAGCAAAAAAAAATTATGATTTTGAATTATAATTTTCAAAATCCGTGGAGTCACTAAAATGTAACAAATAAAGAATAGTGCCGCCATCGGCCATTTTATTTGTTTACAGTTTCAGGGGTTTTCTAATTGGAAAAATATGAAATCAAGTGGAAAAATATGAAATCAAGCCCATTCAGCTAAGTCTTTCATGTTGTAACTTTATACAAAATGGAAAAATTTCCTTACTACATTATTTATTATGAAAATAGGAAGTTTTATTTTTTGATTTCTTTTTAAATATCATGTTAGAATAATTATTAAGACATAAAATTTTTTAATTTCAATTACAATACTAGGACATGGCTGTATACTAAGCAATTTTAAATGTTCCTAAACAAAACAACTCTGAGTAATAATAATTGGACCAATGTTTCCAATGTAAACCTATACTTTTGATTTAACAAATTAAAGATTGAATAAATCATAAAATTTTGTCAAATTAGTTTTTATTTCCTCGCAATTGGTACGAAAAGCAGAATATACTTAGGTATTCCTCGGGAAAAAGCAGTCTCATATCTTGAGTGCGCTTGAATCCCTGGCTTCATTTCTATTTTTGATTTTTTTTAACTTCCTCGCTTCGCTCAGGACTAAACCATAGAGTCCTTGATTGCGCTCGGGATACAAGTCTGCACCCGTGACATAAGACACTGCTTTATTCCCTTGTGATATAATTTACTAATTCTGCTCTGCCGTCATCTAAGTCCATATTATCACAGGATAGAACATTTGAATTGAATGCTTTATATTTTCATTTCCAACTGGAAATAACAAAAACCGCCTCCAGTCGTGTTGTGGCAAAACGTCACCACCTCACAAATAACCAATATATTTGGTAACTTGGCACGTTAACATTGGCGTATCAAACCTTATTCAATTTCGTGATGCTATCTCGCTCGATAAGCGGGAGCCATCAGGGCCTTTCTTTTTTCTATGACGCCCCTTCGCCGCAAATGATCGCTTATTATTTGGCGTGCGCGCAAACATTATGCCTTATCGCGGCTATTAGGTACGGCTTCATTACCACCCAAATGTTAGGGAATAGACAAGCTTTTGTTGGTGTTTGCTTTTTAATTTTGTTCTCTTTGATTTTCTGCGCGGCTATATTTTAAGTTGTGTTGTAGTTTTGTGAATATTCTACGTTAACTATGATACCTATGTGTTTGTAAAAAATAGTTACGATAATTGATATCGATAGCTAGGTACTTTTTGTGGTTCTACTTTTGTAAGCACAATAAAATAAATTTCAAGCAATATAAATTAAGACTGATGATTTTTTAGGAAGGCTAGCCGTTTGACTATTATCTTGCCTGATGGAAAACGATGATGGGGCCTAAGATGATACAAAAAGGTCGCCTAGAAGTCATATCTGTTCCCTTAAGCCTTACAAATGTCCAGATTATGTTCGCGAAAACAGACCTCGACTAAGAGTTCCACTCTTTAGCCGTTTGCATAAGCGAATGTCAACAACATAAAAGTTATTAAATTATAAACATCTTACTGCATTTATATAACTGTATATACAAAGATTTTGGTGGTTAGAAAAAGAGAGAATTTGTACTAATTTTTCTAAAATTTATATAATGTTGAAATTAAAATAATAATATTATGTTTTAGTAAGAACAATAAAAAGTCGCTAATCATGATCATTATTGCATATTTTCAACAATGGTTAAACTATTCACTACGACTAGAACAGAAATTGCTTTCACACAATTATATTAAATTGTAGCAATGACAAAACACTACTCCCACACTCTTCGTCGTGGCCGCCATCAAAACTACATTTTGGGAACGAGTCACAATCCCACATCAAATAACGGGAGAAATGACGAACCGTGCAAACTTTAACTGGGGTGGACACACCGCCTCAGAGTTTGGAGAACTTTTAGTTTAATGAAAATAACTTTTTGTTAAATGATATCCAACTTCCTATAAATAATATACCAATGTATTGTTGTTAATAAATACGTACATAAATAAATCGAGCATGAATAAGTAGTAAGGGGTAGGCGGAGGTGAATCAACACCCACTTTTCGCCAATTAAGTCAGGTCCCATGTAATAGGTGGCGAGTCTATTGCCATATATCGGACACACAAATCGCAAATATTGCCAGATGGTATGAGAGGAATGCTGTTGGTCTTAACTAATGAATAAATGTTTTCTAAAAATATGGTTTTACTTTTGCAACGTTTAAATTCATGTGGTAAAACGTGGCTTTTTGGTGACTTTAACATGCTATATTTTTTTTTAATCAATGTAAGTTAGACTGTATTTTGTTCGAAATTTGTGTAGTAAATACCAATCAAAAAGTCTTCATATTCTTCTTCTGGGAAGAATATTATTCAGAGCTAGTTGTTCTATGCATTGGAATGGGGCCCATGGCATACTGCCTAAAATGGACACTTTTCTGGATAAAGTTGTTATTATTTTAAGTTATAATTTATAACCCTAAATCAGACATAATATAAATAATATAAAACCTTTTTTAGAAATTTTATCATACACATAAAATAGCTTAATTTTTCCAAAACCAACGCAAACGGTTTTTATTGGTTCTATATTCTACATTGGCCGTGTGGTGACGGCAGAGTAGAATACAATTGTCACCACCCCAAATCTCTCCCGTGGGTGTCGTACAAGGCGACTAAGGATAAATCACTGATGAGGAATGGGCAGCAGCGTTCCTCTTATACCTACCACCTAGCAAAGTACTGCGACTTTTGTGCCCGATAAATGGCAAAGGATTCGCCACCTATTACATGGGACCAAACATAAGTGGCGAAACGTGGGTGCTAGTTCACCTCTGCCTACCCCTTCGGGAATATAGGCGTGATTTATGTATGTATTTATGTAATAAAAATAAATAAATAAATATAAATAATTCTTACATTTACACTGGCTCAATGTGAGTAGCGTAAGCACTTGTGTTATGGAGACTATATTCAATTTGAATTTATGTACATAATAATTAACTTATGAAAATGTATTGAGTCTTCTAATTAATTTATAACTCGAGTACATAATATATCTGTGTTCATCACAAACATTTGCCCGTACCAAGATTCGAACCCTGGACCTCTGGGGCGATAGCCAGCGATCTGATCATTCGACCAAACCGGTCGTCAAGAAATAATGTCATCAACAATTTGGTCATAGGCACTATCTATCTGGGACCTAGCATAATATCTAACATGGGACCTAGCATAATTGGCGAAGAGTGGGTGCTAGTTCACCTCTGCCTACCCCTTCGGGGATATAGGCCTGAATTATGTATGTGTGTATGTATGTATATTCTACATAGGACAGATTCTATCAAAATTACATGTCAGCCGACAGACTACACAATTAAATATTAAATTACTGTAGTATTTTGACGGCAGTGTGTCGCACAACTAAATCGCCAGATGAATATTGTTTCAAACGGAATTAAACACGCACCGAAGGGACGGGATCACTTGTAATTGTTATTTTATTCATAGAACAACACTCCTCTGGGGCTGGAATAGGTGAACAAATATTTTAGCCCGCCCAACACCCCGATAGTGATGTGCTTTTGAAATATGAGTTCGGTGTTATTTAATTAGCCATATAACGTACCTTTTGTGTATGTAGTGTGTGTAGGTATATTGTGTAAATTTCACTGTAGTAAATGTCAATTGTAACTTAAAATGTTTTGTATGAAAGATCATCTTAATGGTCGGTAATTTATTATGTAGTAAAATGGCACTTGTTGTAAAGTTTAAAAACAGACAAACCTCACTTCGTAATCTACATTATGTTTCTTTATAATAATAAATGATCATTGCTTATTCAGATAGTTAAAATAGTAATATTATGAATAAATATAAAGTGTGATGTTCCACGGTAGCCATATTTTAAGACTTAGGCTGGTGTTCACCTAAACAGACGATTATTATTTAACCGTTAGTTTTTGACATTTTTCTGTATGGAAGAATTGTCAAAAACTGCCGGTTATATTTTAATCGTTCGATTTAAGTTTTGGTGAAGTCATGCCTTAGCATTCTTTTAAGAATCATAGTTATCGACTAGGTTTCGCAGCTGTTCTAATGTATAAAGTAATACTATTAGTACTTACATACAATCCTTTACTGCCATCTGTTCGTGACGTACTCCCGGCTGGGCTGCTTTAATTTAAGCTCGGTACCTGTGCCCAGCAGATAGCCACGCCAGACCTAATCCCGGGTGCCGCACAATCATCCCACAAATCCCGCATCATTAAGTATCGCTAAGAAAGCGATTCGCGGACCATTACCATGTTAATAACGTGGGGGAACAAACGATTAATCAACTTGACGGCTGGTTAGATCCAACTAACCTCACCCGCAATTTATGCATTGCTTTGAGGTCTCCAGATCTTCGTTGCTTAATTTCGGTCGAGATAACTTTAAGCACCCCCGTGATCGTCATCTGCATAATCGTAAACAGAATTAAACATTCAGACGGATAGGTCGAAGAAGTCGTTCAGTGGACTAATAATCTAGAACAATTAGTACCTACAGTCAGATTTCGCCAATTATTTTTCTACCTTGACGTGCATTTGATTCTACAATGGCAATCTTACAAAACAATATCACGTCGTTTAATTAATCTATTAGGATTTAATCCGTCAAACTGAACAGATAGATAAGACGTAGGTAATTACTATTTTATATCAGAACTCATAACTGTAATCGGAGATTTAACTTTGCTAAAATAAGACATTGCCTTGTTAAGATTCCCCTTGGTAATAATGAACTGATTTATTTGTCATCATCATCAAATACTGCGCAGAGAGATTCTAACAATTCAGCTCACTCACCATAATTAGGTATTATAAATAGCTTAGGAAATTAAAATAAAAGCACAAAAAGTATGGCAACCATCCGCCGCTTAAGCTTATTTAAATTTCAAAAACGCGGACACAAATGTAACGTAACATAATGTGGATAATCTCGGCTGCCCACGACGGTATAAAGCTGATATTCCTCCTTTTAATCCCTTGTCAGATTATTTAAATTCCCACCTGCGCGGCAGTGGCTACGTTTCCCGCGATTTTTATTAAACAAAAATAAAATATAAAAAATAACCCCGTATTTGTTTTGGACGGTTGGAATCCTTTAATTTTCGGCGCGGGTGCGTGACGGACGGCTGCAGTTTTGGGTTGCTTTGAGAAAAAATGACACAATTCATACGTGGAATTTTCGAATGTTTGTACCATTTAAATGTGTCTCTGTATATTTGGTTTACAACGGACATTTTGATGTATATAGCAAATAAATATGAGCTAGTCTTACATATAGTACACTAGTTTTGCTTTTAACTTTAGCGTAAGCATGAAGTTATAAATAGCAAGCTACAAGTTCGAATTCTTTACAAAATCAAAATAATATTTTATAAAAATTGCAGATAAATTTAAAATTAGGATAAATTAGGGTAATGTGGATTCTTGAGAACTAATAACATAAGCCAGATGTAATCTTATGTATACAGTGTTTGGAAGATTTGGTGTTTTAATATTGTAAATGCACAAAATCAATTATATCGCACAGCAGTAAAACCACTGAACGATTTCACCACAAAGCCGGAGCCCTATGTTTGTAAGAACAAAGGCTAGTGTAATATATTAGCTTCATAACAATCGAACAATGCCAACATTTTTTGCAGAGATTGCACCAGAGGCGAGTGTCCTTGCAAAAAGAGGAGTGTGCAGTTGTCCAAAGCTTTGCCAACTCTGTCGGGCTGTTTCACAGTGGTCGCATTTTCAATTTCGCCCATTATACTGTTTTAATTTTCATCATTTTCCTTTTTTCATTCTACAGTTGCGTGGTAATTTCAGTGGGCCATTTTGTAATAGCGTTCATAGAGTGATTGTCCTACAATGATGTACCTAAGCATGCAAATGCTTAATAAGAAAACTTTAAAAATTATGTGAATATGTATGTAACAAAATCAAAATAATAATGGCCGTGATCCTCTCTAATAGCGAAATAACTTTACGGTTCTTTATGCTTATGATGCAGCCTTAGGTTTGTTACCAGTTGAAGTTGAATGGAACCTCCTAATAAGGCGTAGCGTAACATATGTTAAGAATAAGTAGATATATAGAGATTTGAATTGCTCTAGAGGCAAGATTTGTCAACAAATTGTATATTAATTTCGTTAGTGTTTTTCTATGTAGGTTGCTAGAGATTTGTTACTATGTCCCTAATTACAAATAATATGCGGAAAAAAATATTTAATAACTTGATCCCATAAAACACGGGAGCTCATTCATTGCCATACTCCATTAAACGAAGAACAATGACAGTTTTCCCTGTACTAGTACCGAAATTTGATTCACTAATCGCAAAATAAAAGCACATCAATACAAAAAAATCTTATGGAAATAACAACCCAAAGACAATCAATAATAAGGACTATTTCTTCTTGCTCGTCTCCAGACCTGAAGTGTACAAAGCCCAGTGATACAGAACAAACGACTATTACATCTACTGTAGACAAAACGCTAAGGACGGAGCGGTCACAACCGCTCGAGCCTGGAATGTAGCAATTGTTCCTACTGGCTTTATCCCACGACGGCAGTGTTTTTTTGCTCACTTTATTCCACTTTGAATTCTTTCTCTGGCTTGTATTTTATTCTACGTGAACGCGTGTAACAAGTGAATCGGTGGAAGCGGTTGTAATTCGTTAATTGTGACAATTTGGTGAAAGCACAATATTTTTTTTGATAAAATTATAATCTAAAATATTTCACTAATTTTTTTTTTTTTTGGTAATTGTGATTCTATATTGATTTTTTAATGTGTTTAATGATTGATTAAGAATTAAATCTAGACGAATTATGGATCCACTTTTAAACTTGTGCGTTGCATGATCAATATAGGTTAAAATGCGAATTACTTTAGGTTAAAATATGTTAAAAACGGGATAATGTAGGTATTTAGATACCTTTTTTAATGCCTGACGTTTCGGCCGGGCCGGACCGGCCGTGGTCACCCGTTCAAACCTTTATTGATTATAATAGATTCACTTCAACCAACAAAAATTTCATAGATTTATGTTTTCACTTTCCTGAAATTATATTGCTTTGCAATGGTATTATATCCTACATAAAAAGCTAGCGAATGAAAGTCTAACGACACACGATTAAGTCCCGTACCATATGAGACTGTTTAATGAAACAAACTTTTTGAATTAACGTCGCAGTAAGGACCCGATGGAGTTTTTAGCGTTCAGCTTTGTATTGAGAATGTGCATCGGGCCCGAAGTTGAGCGAAAATTTTAAAACCTTTCCGTTTTTGGAAAATGTTTGACGTTTTTGAGTACGCATTGTGTCACACAGTACGATTTGGGAGAATGCCGCCGAGTTTCGTTCGAGTGTTGTTCATTTTTTGTATATGTGTATGTTATTAAAAAACATTTTCATCCCACCATCTCGGAAAAGGCGTTTTTGCTCTTCAATCTCTGAGTGCAAAAGCCGTTTTTATCCTCTAGAGGATAAAGTAAATTTGAATTTAGAACATCGTGTGCAATGAGTTTGTGAACTCAAAACATCATTATACCTTTTTATTTCGACCTCCATGGTGCCGAAATTATCATGCAACCTATTTTAATTTGTTAAAAACTCAGACTCGGAACCTTCTTGGTGTACTTTTTTGTAATATGCTTTGCGCGCGCCATTTTTTTTTCACGTCATATATTTGTTAAAACCTTGGAGTTCCGTGACGGTCAATCAGCTTGGCGTCAATCTTGCTTTAAACATTTTGATCGTCTACAATGCTTGCTTGATGCTTGAGTCAAGCATTTAAAAGCTTTTTAGGTTTGTTTGATTTGTTTACGCTAGCAACGGAACAAAAACATACAGAAAATCAACGCGCTTGACTCAAGCTGATTGACCGTCTCGGAACTCCATTAAGGACGGTAATTTTTATTAGGTTTGGTTTAAATTTATCCAGACACACATGTAAGTGTGTCTGGATAAATTTTACGGGTGTGGCTGGGTGGATGGGTGGGTGTTGGAGGTGTGTCTGGGTGAATGGGTGTTTTGTAGGTGTTTCTGGGCGAATGGGTGTTTCTGGGTGACTGGGTGTTTTGGGGGTGTTTCTGGGTGAATGGGTGTTTTGTGGGTGTTTCTGGGTGAATGGGTGATTTGTGTGTGTTTCTGGGTGAATGGGTGTTTTTTGGGTGTTTCTGGGTGAATGGGTGTTTTGTGGGTGTTTCTGGGTGAATAGGTGTTTTGTTGGTGTTTCTGGCTGAATGGGTGTGTCTGAGTGGATGAGTGTGTATTGCTGGTGTGAATGTTGTGGGTGTTTCTGGGTGGGTGTTGAGAGTGTGTTTGGGTTAATGGGAGGGTGTTGTGGAAGTTTCTGGGTGAAAATAGAAACTGTTGTGATTGTATTTTTTTTTGTATTTTGCAATTTCCTCGTTGGGGGGGGATGAAAAGTTACGTGTTGCACTCGAGTGCAAAGATTTTTCACCTTGTGCTCTTTTGATTCCCTCGCTATCGCTCAGGATTCTAATTTTTCTTATGATTCTAATCTTTCTTCTAATTTTAGAATCCTTCGCTAGCTCGGTCATCAAAATTGAGCACGCGGTTAAAAAACAACTTTGCACTCACGTACAACAAATAACTATTTATAAAAAGCTTGGATTAAATATTTTATGTTTATAATTGAAATATTGCAATATTTGTGGCCAGTCTAATGGTAGACAGCGTATGCATTATTTGTAGATCTATTTTATTGTTGATCTATTTTGAATAGAGCTATTAAAATAATGAAATTGGTGACAAAAAATTTAAAACAAAGAAATCAGCTGTGAATTCTGAATTTTTGATGTGCAGTTTGTGCGTGCAGTTTTTTCCATTCACTTCCGACACAGAGATCTATTTTGTAACTCTTCTTTCTCTCATTAAGACCTATGTACTCTGTACTGTGATATTGTAACATGCAATAAAGATTCTGATTCTGATTCATCCTTTCTATTTGACCAAACCATGTGAGTATCCCTTTCTCAATACTTGTCTTGCGTCTACTTTCGAGTTACACCTTTCTCTTATAATTTTGTAATACGACAATAAATACACTTTAGCCGTTTTTAAGTGTTTTATTTTAGTTAATGGGTATATTATAGTGTTACAAACAATAAAAAACAAATAAATTGGTAAAATGAAACCTTATCATGATGTTTAAAAATAGTGATACGCAAAATAATTAAACCGTGGATACGAAATACACTTAAAACAAGTAATTCAGTACAAACCACGTCACCAACAACGTTCAACGGGCCGCCGTCGGAACAAGCAGCCGATAAATCAACCGGCTTCAAATAGAAATGTCATATTATTTCCACAAAAGATTTAACTCGAAAATAAATTATATTTCCCCTTTCCCAGCCATTGTTCAGCGACGTGTGGAAGCCACGTTGCTCTCTGTGATATTTAAAAAACCATTAAGTGCACACTTTTGTATACAAAACGAGCGTGGCATGGCCACTGTAATTGAATCGTCACCGCTAAATTAAACATTTGCGTTTCTTGACGTGTTGCAATTATTATAAGTTGCTTTACGTTATAAATAAGTTTATACGAATCACTTATTTTCGAGATAACTTTCTTTACAATAACTTAAATTCTTCTCATAATTCCATTATTTACTTGAGTAAGTAGTCTTTTGAAGATCATCTATAGTATCTTGTAACGTTGTCATTTTGTCACTTGTCAAAGTCGTCAAAGTCAAAATTGACAAACTGACTGACAGTGACAATGACATTAGTTGTCATAATAATTTTGGATTTGCAAAGAGAAATCGGCATAATTGGGGACTTATAAACAGGTTTCCAGACAATAATTTTGTATTTTGGCAGGTATAATTTAGTATTTATTCGGCGTTTAGGTTCCGTTAGGTCTTCAGTGGTCACATTTGTTGTCTAAAATTCCCTTAGAATCGATTTTTTAGAGATCGAAGAAATTGTCAATTTGTCAATGTTATCTTGGCTGTATGATACAAAATCGTTGCCCTAGTCCGGCCTAGTAGCCTTAAAAAATTTCAGGATTCGATTGTCAAACTATACGGCCAATGACGAGCGCTTATTTTGAAATTCGGAAGTGGAATTCATTCCGTTTTAAAATTCCTAGCTAGACGCTGTAAATTTTTGATGGTCTTCTTATCTTGGTGGAATTTTCCAAATTTTAGAAGAATTTTATAAATATTATATCGGAGCAAGCAAGTGATTCTCCGAATAACAGCTGTTATTAAAAGGAATACATACTGTGCCACTGACCCGAAAGGGTCCTTTGGTACGAGTAAAGAGACTCCAGTTATCAATCTCTGAGAGGTCCAAAGCTGTCTTGATTGTGGACTGGACCTAGCGGGTAATCCTGTGAGGAATTGCTACTCCCTACTACACTTCTCTACAGTCAGGTACCTTACTAACCACCAGGCGGCTGAAGGCTCGGAGATATAGACAGACTTCTAAAGATATAGATAGATTAATTTCATTTAGATTCGTATACCACTCGTTATCCACTGGTTATCGACCAGAACGACTCCAACCGAACCCCTTGGTCTTGGTTTTTTTTAATTACTGCTTATGTAAAATTGAAATTATAAATGTATTAAATTTGTGCTAAATTGAAATTATAAATTTACTGTCAATCTGGTTGTTTTTATTTTATTGTCACCATTAGGTAGAAGGGGGAAATTATAAATTATTATTATATAGGAATACATAAGCAGGAAAAATTCAAGTGTTACAATCTTCAAGGGACTTCTACTGTCAATTGTAAAGTACCTTTGTTAGATCTAATCTAAAAATTTATTCAACGTATTAAAAACATAACCATGCAACCTTTTGATATAATGCATAACCTATGCATGCAGGTGTTATAAAAGAGGGGCAACACATTTTTAACGAATCGTACGAAAATATTTTCCTAGCCAGAAATCTCACCATAAATTCAGCAATAGCCTGATTTACAGCCGTCCAATTGTTTGATTTGTGCGCGTAAATCGCAATGAGCTGTCAGTCGCACAGCTGATCCTACCCGCGTTTGTTTATGCTGGTTTTTATAATTTGGATCAGCCTTGTTAGAAAAAAAACAAAGGTCCATATTTGAATAAATAGTATCGTAATACTTCTGAAATTCACGTGAACTAGTTGCCTTGATTAAAAATTAAAGAATGACAATTAACAAAATTAAATTTGGTTGCAAGACCTTAATGTATGTATTTAAAAAATAGTTATTGTGATATTTGTGATTCTTTTCTCGTCTGCACTAAATTTATTGCTAATGAGTGAATATTTTTTTTAAATAAATAACTAATCTTTATGATTTGTAACGATATGTAAAATGTTTTGTCATAGGAAAATTTATATAAATTCATGAATATGTTTAATGTAGAAAGAAATATCGCAAAAAAAGGTAAATAAATACATGAAACACTAAATTAACAGAGTTGACTAAAAAGGTTCATTGACCCTACATAAAAAAACTGCTCTTGCTAAAACGTGAATTTCCTAGAATAAAATTCACGTCCACCTAATAAATACAGTAGCGCCGCTCGCTAATTAACGCCGGGCTGATTCCGTAAACCTCATAACTCCTTACAGCCAGTTCTCTGAAAAGTGGGTACTTGTTTAATGCAATAATACACAAGTTTCGACTTTAATTAGCTGGGTAATTCTGCACAAAACGTCGTCCTGAAACTTGCTCATGTGCCGGGCCCTATTCATAACTACTGACGTGCGAGCACGTGAGTAAATAAACGGAACAGAGAACAGTCTCCATACAACCGCGCGAATCGGTTGCACTATTAACACACGTATTCATAAACATTACTATAAGATGCGTTAACGCACAGGGGTCCCAAAAACCTATTCATAGACAATACTTGAGTGACAAAACGCATTGAGAAATGCATTTTTTACTTATATAAGTATTGTTTGTGAATGCTGGTGTTAGACGTTTAACTTTACCCTGTCTATATATTCTGGAATCAAGCATTTTTGTCAAATCGAATCCACATCTATTTCCTGAGAAGAAAAAAATCACTAAGTTTTGTCTTCGCCCTAGGAACTCCAAAGTCCTTATTCATACATGCAAAACAGCATTAATGAAGAAAAGTGTAGTTCAGCTCGCTCTAAAAATTTACAATAAGTTACCTGAATCAGTTAAGCAATTAAATTTGACCAGGTTTAAATACACATTAAAAAAAGTGTTAATTAAGAAATGTTATTATAGTGTTAAAGAACATTTCGATGACAAGAATTTTATCTTGACAGTTCGTTTATTTCCAAACCTTTTAATCATTATTGACTAATAAATTTACCAATAATAATAATATATAAATTGATACATTTTAAATTTTCATTATTAGATGACATTTATTTGACACATTGATTGGTTAATATAATGATAATAATGATTAAATGACAGAATGATCTATAAGTATATTAATGTATTGACTATTGATATAGGTATTTAATTTTTTTATTATTTACATTATTTATTTATGTAAGACATAATAATGTATTTTTTTCATTTGCATACCGAAAGGTGAAATGTCGGCTACTTATTTTATATATCTAACACCTGTACCTACCTACATTTGCAAATAAAATGATTTGATTTGACTACTACAAGCACGCGGGGCATGTGTGCGTTACCACTGGCCGCTGTCGCGCACGCAGCGAGACTGGAAAAAACCGGTTTATGACGCACAGCCAGTTGCATAATGTCAGGGTTAGTGCGACGGCGTTCTTAGGAAGCTTTTACTCTGTTCGGTTTATCTACTCATGTGGTGCGAGTGAGCGCGATAACGTATGGCTTCACTCAATGCTAAGAAAGTTTGGCCCGCTGTAGTTATGTTGGGCGGAAGTTAATACGCGCCTGAGATAATATCATGTAACTGCGCATTATTGTTGCGCTGAGAATTGTTCTCAGCTGTTACGATAAGAAATTCCTAGCTATACTATACATCCATTGATGTGGTAGGTAAATACTATTTTGAATTGTGCTGTATACACATGTATTATAGATATGAAATATAAAGGCGTGTCTGGGGGCCTAGCCAAGCTCCTAAACGATCGACGATATTTTCGGACACCAAACTTAAGCAAGCCGTGTTGTGACGGCAGAGCAGAATATAATTGTCACCACCCACAAAATCTATCCCGCGGGAGGTAGTACAAGGCGACTAAGGGTTAAGACAAAGATGAGTAATGGGCAGCAGCGTTCCTCTTATACCATCTAGCAAATATACTGCGATTTACGTGCCCTATAGATGGCAATAGGCTCGCCCCCTATTACATGAGACCTAGCTTAGTTGGCGAGAGTCACCTCTGCCTGCCCTTTCTGGGGTATTGGAGTGATTTATCTAGTCTGTATAATTTTATAGCGTTGTTTTTCATGTTCCATACAACAGTTTTAGTATCATAAACGCATTAGTGCACACAAAACCAAACGTCAAAGTAGCACAATAGTTTCCGCGTCGGCCGAGGGCGGCGGCGGGGCGGGCGGCGCGAATAAATCCAGTAAATAGGCGGTCGCGCTGCAATGTCGTTAATTTGCCGATTTAAATCGGAAACACGCGATAAATTCGCCGTTTACCGCTTTCGGATTCAAATGCGAACAACCGCTGAATTGCCTCTGTCTACATTGTGCCACTTTGTTACAGTATGGCCGTTTGATAGTTTACGTCGCGAATGATTGTGCGATTAGTGTAAGTGGAATGGGGAAATTAGGGTCAAAATTGTCCTTGAACGGCTTTCTCTTATCAATTCTTTCTACTGGCGATCCTTACACACTTCTTTCGCTTCATCCATATCATTAATCTCCGCATGCATGCCCGTCGGTTTCCTACTAGAAACCAAATACTTTTGACCAGCCCGGCTAGCACGGCTAGCATGACCACCGAAACACGATATGATATAGCCATTTATTGCTTTGAACTGTCAAAAAACAATACAATAGATTTTTGACAGTTCTAAGTGATAAATAGCTTTATCGTATCTTGTTTCGGTGGCCATGCTAGCCGGGCTGGCCCTTTTTTAAAAATAGGTCATATAAGTATGTAACGTTGTTGCTTGCGCAAAGAAATTTATGTGTTTCACTTAATATCACGTCCCCATGATTCATCTCCGATCAGCAAATAAAGTGAAGTTCGACACTTCGCATCGGGGACATTGGAACAAACCTAATATTATATTGATAGCTTTGATTCCGCGCGCCCCTCGCGTCCGCTCGCTTTTTGTCGTTTATTTATGGGCGAGGAGATACGAACCAACGATATCATGAAATATTAAACGCATTACAAGTGGCATATAGGCCGGAAGATGTGGAAAGAAAAACCGTTCAGTTTCATTTGCGCAGTTTAGAGATTTGTGTGGAGGTGACTCGCATTGTGCGTATATTTAATTCTTTTTTTGCGTAGCGGTAAGCAAATGTCGAAGTGTTTGGTGGGCTTAGGTGGAAACCCGGGTTATGTACCCGGGAATCAGAATGTCGAAAATTAAAACATCAACAACTACAATGCTTGGTGCCTTACAAAGATACCTTTTAATACTCATAATATAAAAAATATATAAATATTAATATAATTACTTGATGAATAAATTGATGATATTTTATCAAATATTTTAATGCGTTTAATATCTGTGGAAACTTGATTGTAATGTGTTCAATAATTAGTGTCGAATATTTTTAAGAGAACAAGCAATGTGTGTATTTCTTGAAAAGAATATAAAAAATAAGTCTAGTATTACAATTCAGCTAATGCGTCCGTCTTGCCCGACTGTCACCTGCCTATAATCAAATAAGCCCGTTAAAAGAAATAAAGCGGCCCTTAAGAACGGCCCCCGTATTATGTAAACCGATTTCAGTTGCATTGGTCTACCCATCTCTCTCACTCATTGAGAATAATAAGTAAAGTGTGATAAAATAGATCAAAGAAACTGAAATCGGCTTACTTAACACGTGGTGGGTTCTTTGTATTGAAGATTTTGACTAAACAACTTTCAACTGAGGAGATCCATAAATTCTTTCCTCAAACAGCACGGCACGAAGTTGGTTCGGCGGCGCGGTATCTCGTCCGCGAATCGCACGAAACTTTATTCGCCCAGTTTTATCGCGCGGGGCGTTTGTGAAAATGATTTATAGTACTCTACCACATAAATAAGTTATTCTGAATCCATTTGAGAAACTATTGTGTGGTCTGTATGAAAAGCTTGCTGGGAAATTATAGTTTTGAATGCTATAGCAGTTTTCGAATTGTTTCTAAAATATGAAATATTTAATTTTGCTAAGGTGCCTCGTGGTGACGGCAGAGTACTAACCTCTACATATTTCAAAGAAACAGGACGACTATTCACCAATCCCCACGGGACTAACGTGGTGGGTTATCATACTGTGTTATCACACATTCTCCCTATATTCTTCCATCCATAAATACGTTCTTGTTATACATAAATCACGCCTATATCCCCGAAGGGGTAGGCAGAGGTGAACTAGCATCCGCGTTTCGCCAATTATGTTAGGTCCCATGTAATAGGTAGCGAGCCTATTGCCATATATCGGGCACAAAATTGTCGCAGTACATTGCTAGGTAGTATAAGAGGAACGCTGCTGCCCATTCCTCATCACTGATTTATCCTTAGTCGCCTTGTACGACACCCACGGGAGAGATTTGGGGTGGTGACAATTGTATTCTATTCTGCCGTCACCACACGGCAAACGTTCTTCAACACGTTCTTGTTATAATACTACTTAGAAATATTCTGCGATGGCTATGGACTCGCACTGTGGGTGTGTTAATACATCTCTGTCAACCATTCAGGGCATAAATAAAATTTTGTATGTAAAAATACCAATATTTATAATGTATGTAAAAATAAAAATAGGATTTGCCAAATGCAGTAATAAGCTTACCCCTAAATATTAAGTTAAAAAGCTGACAATGTTCACGTGCCGTGTGGTGACGGCAGAGTTGAATACAATAAAATTGCCACCACCCCCATCTCTCCCGCGAGTGTCGTACATGTAATTGTTCTTACTGTACACAAAAAATAAACAAAACGTGTTCACAAAAAAGTAACATAAATACAAAAGCTTAATCCCCCAGAAGGGTATATTGAACGCTTATTATTCGAAAGAGTTCTGCAAACAACATCAAACAGTAACCGCGTCAGATCCGTAATAAAGTATCGACAGGTCCCTCGGTTAGCCTCGCAATATTTCTAATATCATTGTAATCTACATATTATTCCAATAAGTGGGTTTTTCTAGCAATATTGCGCTCGGAGTGAAGTGGCGGACCCTCGCGAGACTTCCTAAGTTTTTACCTTTTATTGTTTTATTTATAACTTTGTGATTGATGACGGTTGCGCCGAAAGTTTCCTTCATAAATATTGAAGCGAACTCACGCTGCGCAAGATAGTTTTGCGAATGCTTAGCAGACAGAACAACTTAATGTAAATTATTTCCCTTTAGCTAACGTTTATTTATATGGCTGATTGAGTGGTATATAAGTCAAGTTTGGATAGCACTGATGAGGTGTTTAAGCACCCACATTTCGCTGGATCAGAATGACTTCCTTTGTCATAGGGAGTGAATCTAATGCCAACTAATATTCCAAATATTCACTAAAACATTCGCATCGAAAAGATAGAGTTTGTGAATAGATTCTGTATATACATTGTACTCTTTGAAATAGATTCATTAGACGTAGGTATGTAAGTTTGATCTTTTTCTTAATTCCAATCAAACCCTTTGAGGTATGTCATATTGACAGTTAAAAATCGGTATCCTCGAATTAAAAAAGGCAACAAACCTACGCGGCACCCGCTTATGCAAATAGCCCCGTGGCGGGCAACGGCGAGCTTCCTGATCCGTCTGATAACGCACTATTTGTGGTCGCGTAGCACGAGTCGGGAATTAAACTAATGGGTGGACATTTTTAAAGCGTTACTTAGCCATTTTAAGGCTTAGAGGCTAGAGTTCCTTGCTCGCTTTATCTTCTCTGTCCATTTTATTAAAAAACAGTTCTATTTTATACATAAGAAGGCATTCTCATTTACCCATTTTAACGTCTCCACTTCTGTAACAGCGGCTTTTTTATGGATGGAACATGTTCCTTATGATGCCTAAAACTATCTATTTTAACACCTACCTAAAATACTACCTAAAACTAACTATTTTCTCGTGAATGAAAGCATTCTGAAAATGGATATATTCTCGTTTAGTCCTTTAAAGAAGCAGGAAAGAACTGAAGGTCTCATCTCACGACTTGGGTATTAGCATATATTAGGTTGGGGAAAAAGTCTTTTCGCATTATAGTATGTATAAACTTGTAATAAAATCTCTTTGGCTATACTATTTGTATCTGGCTGGTTTTGGTATCATTGAAAGTTTAAATTTTAAAGAACATAATTCCAAATTCAAATTAGGAAAATGTGTGATTTTCATTTGGTTTTCGTACCGCCAAGATGAGTGAATCTAATGAAGAAATTCGATACATTTTAAAATTTTACTACAAAAAAGGTAAAAATGCAACGCAAAAAAAATTTGCGATGTTTATGGACCTAGTGCAGTGTCTGTGAGAGTAGCACAAATTTGGTTTAAGCGTTTTCAATCCGGAAATTTTGATGTCAAAGATGCACGTCGCTCTGGTCGCCCTATTACAGATAAAATGGATGCCATTTTTGAAAAAGTGGAGCAAGATCGGCATATATGCATAGTAGTTACGACGTAGCTGAAGAACTGGGAATTGACTACAAAACAGTTTTGGCGCATTTGAAAAAAACTGGGTACACAAAAAAGCTCGACATTTGGGTACCTCACGAGCTCACTGAAAGAAACCTAATGAACCGTGTACTCATTTGTGATTCTTTATTACGACGTAATGAAACCGAACCATTTTTGAAGAAGCTGATAACTGGTGATGAAAAGTCGATCACGTACGACAAGAACGTGCGAAAAAGGTCGTGGTCAAAGGCCGGTCAGGCTTCACAGACTGTGGCGAAACCCGGGTTAACTCGCAACAAGGTGATGCTGTGTGTGTGGTGCGATTGGAAGGGCATTATTCATTACGAGCTGTTACCACCAGGCAGGACCATCGATTCTTAACTCTACTGCGAACAACTGATGAGATTAAAGCAAGAAGTTGAGAGAAAGCGGCCGGAATTAATCAACAGAAGGGGTGTGGTTTTTCATCATGATAACGCTAGACCTCACACATCTTTAGCCACTCAGCAAAGATTAAGAGAGTTTGGCTGGGAGGTGTTAATGCATCCGCCGTATAGTCCTGACCTTGCACCTTCAGATTTCCACCTGTTTCGGTCTCTTCAGAATTCTTTAGGCAGTGTCAGGTTAACATCACGAGAGGACTGCCAAAACCACTTGTCGCGGTATTTTGATCAGAAGTCCCAAAATTTCTATAGCAATGGGATCATGTCCCTACCTACAAGATGGCAAAAAGTTATCGAACAAAATGGTACCTACATACTTTAGTTAAATGTAAATAAACTATATAAAAAAATGTTTTGAATTTTCTTAAAAAATGCGAAGAAACTTTTTCCCCAACCTATTAGTTTTATTCACGAAATCACCCCCTTTAGGCAGTATGGCCACTTTGGGCCACCTTTTCATACGAATTAATATCAGCTACATTGTTAGAGCTTCGCAATATACGATAGTAAAATCAAAATTAATAGTGCCTTCTGAAGCTCTTCTAATGCTCAATACCCCATATAATAATAATATAAGCACGTATCGGAAGCTTTAGGAATGTTTTGACCGTTCAAATATTATGTATCAATTATAACCTTTGGTAATTCAATGGTTAAAATAACCAAATTTCGATCAAAACAATAATTGTTAAATCGAATACTACCACTATTATATATTGGGTAACTACATAATAGTAAACCAACCCAGACAAGTACCTATTAACTACATATTTCAAAGAAACTGTGATGCCTGTTACGAAAAAGAAAACAAAAATGACTATTTACACCATTTGATACGAATCATTTAAATCTAATCTTCCGAAGTCAAGAACCCATTGGCTTGGTGTTGTGCGCTCAATTATATTACGTATACTAAGCATCATTTGCCGACCGACGTATAGAGTGAATATATTTATATCTCAAGTTCCTCCATACCTCTTCTTACGTTATGATCGATATCCAGACTGAACGTGAAAGCTTTCATACTTACCAGTCCTATCGGCCAAGTTAGGTAAGTATAGTGCTCAATTAATAAAAATACTTTGTTAACACTATGTTTGTCTGGAATCAGTCATAAGTGGTTTTGATTGTCTAGGACTTTTGACTGTAACATAAACAAATTTAAGACTTGGCTTGCAAACGTCTGGAAACCTCCCGCCTTACAATGACCTTTCAAAGGTAACCCCAAAATACGTAACTAGATATCAAAGGTGGCGTGACAAAAGCGCTCAAAATGCGATACGGTCGTATCTCCTGAATAGCGGCCGCCATAAAGTGGTGTTCACAAAGAGACGTCCGCGCGGCCCGGCGGCCGATAACACAATGCGGCAAACGACGTCGGAGCTTCCCTTTCCGGTCGCAGCGCCACAGTCGCGTAGATTTATGCCCGCCGCTTCCTCCCGCCATATGCGTTCTACCCTCATTTACACACAACTCGAGTTTTTCAAGCACCTGTACGCGAATGCCGGATGACGAGTTTTTACCGTTACGTTGTAACGCTACGTTAAGCTCTTGTCGCGCTGTAAGAAATATAAAACTGACCTAATATTAAGTACAAAATGTGGGAGGTACGATTCTAAAATGAAAAATGAAAATGATAAAAATGAAAATATGGTTTATTCATATAAGGTATAATTATAAGGTAAAACGAAAAGAAAAACAGTTTCCAATATTTAACGTTATAAGCTACACCATTCAAAAAATTACCAACAACTGTTGAATAGCTATTGAGGTCACACTCTTATTTACTGTAGGTACTATTTTTATTATTTGCTCGTAATTATATGAAATAGTTTTTGCATGTGTGAATATCTAGAGCGTTCGGCCTGCGATTGGTAAACTAAGCAATGTTAGCTTAAGCTAATTGAATGGAGGACCAAAAATATATTATCTCGAGTTCCTCCGTGCTTCAAAAGGCACGTTATGCCTTTGGTCCTAGATGTATCTGCAGTCGTTAATACCCACCGCTCTGCACTGGGCCTAACGTGGTGGTGCCAACTTAAAAAAAAACGCCTATGGCCCCATCAGTGGGAACATTAAAGGACTGGAAATGATGTGAATATTTGGCACGCCTTAAAAAAACTTAAAACTTTCCCAGTAAGTTTATCGTTACTGAAGATTCTGTACACCTTGTTGCATATTTAATTCAACATTATTTTCCAGTTGATTAATATTGAAAGTGTATAAGGCTGGGCGCAGATGAACAAAAAGGGGTTTGTACATAATAGAGCTATGGCCGCGAATCCTACCGCTTCTCGGAATATCTTAGCAGTTGTACCGCTATCACGGCACTCTTCAGACGAGCGGCTTTGTTACGTTGAATCGATTTTTTTATACAACAGTTACAGCACAACAATTCGCTCTAAATAATCTAGTGTAAATCAGATCGAGACGTAAACAAGAAATAAAAAACAAAGACATTTTTCTCCAATTAATAAAATTCGTTCTTTGCTAAAGACCACTACAATACAAGTCACTTATAATGCACATGCATATACGCAAATAAAACAGTAATTGATACAGGCAGTCGCTGGCTACCGACCAAGAGGTCCTGGGTTTGAATCCTGTTAGGGGCAAATGTTTCTGATAAACATAGTTTGTTCTCAGTTATGGTTGTTTATAATTATTTGTATGTAGTGTATTGGAAATATTTTAAGTGCTTGTGCTACGGTGGGCTACATGATAGATGTGTGTCAGAAATATTTATTTATTTGGTTAACATTAATTTTTCCTCCAAACCCTGTAGAGGAATTCAACACAACAACACCGCACCTCGCTCAGTTCAGGAGCAAAGTTTCATATAAATTTTGTACAACAAACCTTAGCTGACGTTAACTTCGTATCTTTGTCTGATCCTCACGTGGAGGTGGGCGGCCGGAGGGTGATAGAAATTCCAACTAGCTTTGTGAATCAATCAGGAATTAATTGCGGGCCCTCCGAGTCTAGTGGAGTTGTACTTGTGATTTATATACCTTCCGAAGACGAATTAAGCGTTCGCAACTTGCACGTGATTGGTTTTGGAACATTTTCGGTTCGCTTTGTGGACATTGGTGGATTTGTTTTACTGTCGTCTGGGTTACAGTTATGAAAACTTATGAATATTCTATTCAATTGTAAGCTGCATTTTTGGATAATCTTTACGAGTACTGTACATTTGAAATAAAACAACTTAACTGACTCGAAATCTCTTCACTCGGTATTATTCCCGTGACCAATTCCATTGTAAAGTGACAGAATCGTCGGGATTAAATCAATTATGTTAACATAAAAAAACACGCGAGTTGAATACGAAAAATTGTTTAATTTCATACACAACTGTGCAACTGTGCGATTTTATAACAAAGACCGTGTGGTTAACGCCATATCTCCCGCTTGTGTCGTTCAAGGCGACTGCGGTTAATGACAGCGATGAGTAATGGGCAGCTGCGTTCCTCTTATACCACCGAGAAATATACCGATTCACGTGCCCAATAGATGGCAATAGGACTATTACATGGGACCTAAACTAATTGGCTTAACGTTAATTAGCCTTTACCTACCCCTTCGGAGATAAATAGGCTGATTTATGTATATATATTACAATCGATTAGTTTCAAAGGCCTTTCCCCAGAAGTGAGATCTTATAGGCTAACAAAAAAAAATTAAGCAAACGTATCAAAATTCCAACAGATAATGATGATGATAATGATTATTGTAGCATTTGTATAACTATTAAAAACAATGATCCGATACTCGCTTTGAGTCTTCTGTATGTAGTTGTAGCTGAATGCTAATAACAATTTCATTTGTTTAATTAACGATTAAGTTCGAAATTGTTATTCGTAATTGCCACAAGCATTCATCGGCAAACGTTTCTATTACAGGCCACTCGAAAGTTCCCCTTTGAACGGCGCTCGATTCTAAACAATCGCACTGTTATAAAGTTTCAGCCTCCCAACTTTATCAAGTTGCCTGCTCTGGGCGACTGGAAAATATTTGCAGCAGCTTTGAGTTCATATTTGAGCGTGATTTTGAAGGAGAACAGGTATTTCGTTCTCAGATTTCGGTGTTGCCCGCAGTGAAATTCGAAAGAGCCATTCTTAAAGCCGCATTTACGGCTTTAAATATAGCTCTATCAATTAACTGCAAGTAATGTGTACCTAGACTAGAACAAAGGTTTGTTACACACATACATGTATTAATACTTACATTTTGCTAATTATTTTAATTACCATATAAAAGAGGACTAGCTACCACGCTCGTAAATCGCAATAAATTATAAACTTGAAAATTTTGGTAATTCTAACCTATTGGACTATTTCCAAAATTCAGACTCAATTATTATTGTTCATGAAATGGCGCCACCATCCGAATTGATTATTATACATAGTTAGATTTATGACTCAGGTAATTCCAGGAACAAAACAAACTTATTTACGAGATAGTAATGTACTGTTAAAGTTTCTACAGACATCTAAATGGCACCAGTTGAACTAGCTAAAGGCTGCATTCAGCGTTCCAATAGTTTAAGTGGAAATCGTCCTTAACCAATTGTGTTACGGTTGAAGTAGATTTTGATTTTCCACAGCCTACAAGCCTGTGGTATGTGGTACGCTTACAGTGGAAACTGAACACAAAGCATGCCATTCTGTCTGACTACTCCTAACTTGATCCATGAGATGTCATAAGAGCTGTGAGTGGTATGCCTTTTACTCAATGCTTGTAACTAGAGTCATGTACTTTAAAAGTGTTCCTGTACGTGTAATGACAATGAATAAGGTAACATTTTACTTTCCTTTTGTCAATCGCCATAATCTTAATAACTACAAAACCACACGACAAATCTATAAGATTTTGGAACTGTTACTTAGGTATTATTTCTAGCGTAACTGTAAATTACTATTAAATTATTATTATTATAATGTTATAGAAAATAATATTATTACAGTGAAAGCGTTATTTTACTTTTAGTCAACTTATTATTTTAGTAGTCTTCATAATATTGGTCACTCGTGCCGGATCCCTAGACATCTTGTTAACTGGTATAAGTAGAACTGAAAAAAAATATTTGTTTAAGAACTTTAAAGTAAGTTAAGTGTAAGAACTTTAAGAACATTGTAAGGTTATTTTGACAAACGAGTAAGGACTTATAGTTTCATTATAATAAAGGTATTAATTAAGCATTACAAAGAAAATCAATATTACAATAGAAATAATAGAATGAGCGTCTAATCTCAGACGTGGGCGGAAAATCTTGTGTGTTCGATACAGATTATTGCAAGAATATGCCTTATAGCCGTAGGCCAACCGACCCTTACCGCCTTCAAGATAAGCGTTTGTTGTCGCAGCAAATCTTCTTTAGCATAAGATAACAACGGGCTTTTAACATGTTAATCGCAGTGTTTACGGCCTCGAGGCTATGTTTAACTATCAAAACTTGGCGGCTTGTTCAACTTAAATTATAATTCGGTCCGAATGTGCTTCAAACTTTACAGTAATTTTAGTTAGCTGCAATGAAATATTAGAAGCTTAGATAAAATAATCCAACACCAACGCGTTAAATTTGCTTATGAATAATGGATAATAATATGTATTTCGTAATGTGGTGGACTATGTTTTTTTGGTATGACCGCTGAAAGGAATATAATAGAAAATAATGTGCGAATAAAATAAATGTATACCATGTACCTACAGTCAACATCACGCCAGAATATACACAAATACACTATAATCAGTGTAAATTACGGACTAGGTATGTCTAAGATTCTTTGGTAAAGTCTTAATGCATTATGGAAGCCGTCACTCGTGCTTAACAAGGGTTGAGTTGTTAATATGCTTGAATATTTCATGGTGTTCTAATTAACGCAATGAACACACGCGAGTAAGAAATTCAAAAGAGGGTTCACTTGACGTCTTGCTAACGCCTTCTATCTGGATCACTTAAATAATTAACAACGGAACCTTTGCGAGTTTGGACTATTTTGTTGGTACAGTGTACAGCACGTCAAACAAGAATATTCTCAATTTATTGGGCGTTATAGTTTTGATTTTTAGATACAGCCTCAACAAGCTTGAAATAGAGTGAAGATAGAATATTATTTGATCATCATATCAATGCTGAAAAAACTATTTTGAAAGAAAAAGATGTTAAGAAAATGAAAAGTAAGTATATATTTTTTACTTTGCAAAGTTTGACCTAAAATATTGATAGTAACCGTTAGTTTTCTGTAAATATTTTTTGTTACCTTTTTTTGTTGCAAATTACCAAAATGTCTGTCAGTCACAGACGAAAGAGAAAAATAAAAAGTACTATCCACTACACAACGTTATGAGATTAAGTGCCATTTCATTACTTCTCCATATAGGTTTGGATGGGAAAAAGACATGTCCAGGCGACACTTGATCTCCTCGTACTCTTCAGGTATTATTATTACGTCACTATATTGAATCTTTCTGTTTTGAGATACTTTTACGAATTTTCTTGTTGTTGAATTTCTATTATTAAGAATATGATTTACGTAGCTTAATGCTTCAATTTCTGATTCTTCAACATATTATAATTTTAAAATATTATTTACACTCGAACGAATTGTCAATTAATAGTATGACATTTCATGGAGCCATGATATAGATGTCAGTATTCGTACCAATCGATAGTTTAATTGACCAATTTATCATTTCATTGTTATGTCACAATATATTCACAATTAATACCGCTTAATTAATCCAATCATTATTGATACAAAACAAAGCCTACTGTAAGACCGTTAACAATAATTCAGGACACGGCTATCTAATAATTTGAATGCCCCACGGTGAGCCAATCCGCAATAATTTTCACTCAAATCTGACATTTACATGACCGATATTCTACTACCAATTTGCATGGTATCTGCCTCTTGAATAAATTAGGCCTACCTGCCTTAGGTTCGGCCCCTATGAATATGTAAGACAAGACATCCAAATCTTAGACTCCAATTAGGAAAGGTCATTAAACCCTTAGTCACATCTGCCTCGATGGGAAACTCAATGCGAAAATGCCGTTGCCTTATTACTGTTAACATAATATTTATTAATCATGGTATTCCGCATTTCTTACGAAAGTTTTACTATTAGCAAAGCCTATAAAATTAACAGCCATTTCATCATCTTCCTGTCATATTCAGCATAAAAGGATACATATAAATCATCAATTAATGTGTATAAAAAGAACTGACTACATACATACATACATAATTCACGCCTATATCCCCGAAGGGGTAGGCAGAGGTGAACTAGCACCCACTCTTCGCCAATTATGCTAGGTCCCATGTAATAGGTGGCGAGCCTATTGCCATTTATCGGGCACAAAAATCGCAGTTCTTTGCTAGGTGGTAGGTATAAGAGGAACGCTGCTGCCCATTCCTCATCACTGATTTATCCTTAGTCGCCTTGTACGACACCCACGGGAGAGATTTGGGGTGGTGACAATTGTATTCTACTCTGCCGTCACCACACGGCCGCAACAAAGAACTGACTGACTGACATAATATCAACACACAGCCCAAACTACAGGATTAGATACATAATATTTTCAACTATGCTTCCTTTTATAGTGTACCTAAGTGGGGGAAGGAGTTTTGGGAATTCTAACCCAAACGGGAGGGAAATGGAGGTATAAGTTTTACATGAAATTCAGATTTGGGATTAAATTGACGAAATTAATATTCAGCTACTTGGTCAGAAAATTTTTTTCGTGTTTTATTTGTGTTTCTGACAGATGCACATATGATTCAGAGAAAGTCCACCAGAAGTCTATATCAGATTCTAGACATATTTATTCAATTAATAATAAAAAACAGTTAGTGTATTCCGCGCGAACGAAGTAAATACATAGATATACATAAATCACACCTATATCCCCGAAGAGGTAGGCAGAGGTGAACTAGCACCCGCGTTTCGCCAATTATGTTAGGTCCCATGTAATAGGTGGCGAGCCTATTGCCATTTATCGAGCACAAAAGTCGCAGTAGGTACATTGCTAGATGGTATAAGAGAAACGCTGCTGCCCATTCCTCATCACTGATTTATCCTTAGTCGCCTTGTACGACACACACGGGAGAGATTTGGGGTGGTGACAATTGTATTCTACTCTGCCGTCACCACACGGCGCGAACGATGTTTCAGGCAGAAAACTAGTAAAATATCATCATAAATTCATAGTAAATAAATATAAGTAAATTATTATAGACTTAATATCCAATATTTTAATGCATGTTCTAAACGAATTATCCAATATTCCCGAAACAGACCTGTATGCGCATATTATGTAGATGCAGTTAATTACAAGCGGTCAGTTACGACGTGGCGGTCACTTAGCCGCCGGTCACTAATCCGGTTACGTTAATCGACTCACCGCCCGCCGTGAAGTCGATACGTATAGCCTTATGCTGCTCTGAGTTTGGAAATATGGTGGATACATCACTTCTCAAAAGAGATACAACTTAGTGAGACTAAGGCTGAATTTCACCAACACTTAAACAGACGATTAAAAGATAACCGTCAGTTTTTGACATTTTATCGTATGGAAGAACTGTCAAAAACTAACGATTATCTTTTACCATATTTCCGAATGCATGATCTTGAGCCCTATGCATTCGGAAATATGGTGAATATATCGCGTCTCAAATGCAAAAGAGATACAACTTAGTGAGACTTATGCGTTCGGAAATATGGTGGATACATCACTTCTTAAACACAAAAGAGCGACAACTTAGTAAGACTTGTGCGTTCGGAAATATGGTGCATATATCACTTCTTAAACACAAAAGAGATACAACTTAGTGAGACTTATGCGTTCGGAAATATGGTGGACTCATCGCGTCTCAAACACAAATGAGATTATTCAACTTAAATTAAGTAGGACTTATTGTTTGTTCTAAAGTCAAAGAAGTCGGAGAATTTTTGAAAAATGACTGTACTGCGCAACACAGAAAAATTACAAAATTATAACATTATTATTTGATTTTTATTTAAACATTGTATAATTGTTAGAAAATTATTAAAAAGAAAAAGAGCTCAGTAAATTTTAGAAAAATGATTATCGAAAAATACAAATCTTTTTTCAGCCTTCTATGCTGGCCTGGGAGCGAACAAATAACGTAGAATAGGCCAGCCCCAACTCATCCCATGGGTGTCGTAAAAGTCGACTAAGGGAGATTGCCCGGTGTAGACCAATAAGCACCTTGGGGCACCCGAATGGTGGAGGGCAAACCACCAACAACAGCGTACCCAAGGAGGGTTGGTGTCAGGCAGGCGGCCGGCTGTAAAACCTAAGCCAAAACCTTGAGCAGTATGGATTGGAATGTTGTCATTCTAATCACTCTCTCCGTTCATGGGTCTCTCGACATGGTCCGTTCCGTCTCTTTTCTATACATTCATTCATCACTAGCACCTTTACGGTGGGATGGATGATATGAATCAAAAGGGAGTGGATGGCTTGATGACGTCTGACATATGAATGGAAGAGGAAACAAACTGCGCCGACCCCAGATAGACTGGGAACAGGGCAGGAAGAAGAAGACTAATCTTTTTTTCAAAAAATTAGTATTTTTCGTATCCTATTGTAATGCAACTAGAAAATATAATATATCGACGTATATCACCTATAACGTACGTTCCAACAATACCAAGCCCTCAATACTGTGAATTATGAATCAAACAAAACGCAGTGCCGCCGATCCTAAAGACGAAATTTCCAACGTATTTACATCACAGTACAGTCGCGTTCTGAATAGCTAAGCAAACACGATTAGTTAACGTCGCGCGTTTTATAACGAGCTAATTATTCGGGAGTGTGGGCACAAGTGGACGGCCGTACCATAAATATCTAGAGCAAACACGGCATTAGCACCGGTCACGCTGCACGTGTTTGTCTACGGCCTAAAACAACACGCGTTTGCGGCCACCGGCTGAATTTGTTACCGTCGGTCAGTAGCTGACTCAGTGCCTGAGGTACATGCAAGCACAGGGGACATGATATGCCCTTGCAAAAAGTTTGTCGTCAAAAGTTCAATATTTCACAAAAAGGAGCGCCATTTATAGATTATGTAGTACAATGACAGTGGCACAATTTATAAGAGTCAGTCTCTTCTGAACAATGATTTCGCCCCTACTGTTGTTGAACTGGGCCATCATTCGATCTTAGACACCGTTTTGGACGAATAAATGAAGATCTAAATAAAGCCAGAATAAAAGTAGTGCTTTTTTTCAAACTATCAGTAGGTAGCAAATTTTGTCTCCTGTGTCCTTAATATAATAATCAATCTTTAACAATAATATAAATAACTCAAGGTATTTGAGCGAAACAGCGAAAAAATATTATAATAATTATATTTATGAATATAAATAAATGCAACATCGCAAAATCAAAAGAAATTATTTTTTAATAATATTGCAAATGACTTCTCAACGCGACTGTACTGCTACGTGACTACACATAACCAGAATGGATGCAAGAAATATTTTTATTTAAAATAATATTTTATTTGTCAATTAAATTGTACGAATTAATTTAATTTGAATAAAGATATTGTTTTAGGCGATGTTAATCTGGGTAGGAGATTGTTTTTATATTTCATTTATTGAAATTTACGTCCGCTCAGCTAGGAGGGGAGACCTTTGTTAATTTAATTAAGACTGCAACAGATAGAAATATTTTAATCCGATAATAAGAAACAGTGGGTTTTATTAGCCTGACAATTGTGTTTATCTGAGAAAATAACTTCATCACTATTCAGCGCGTATTTTTTATACAATTTCATGTGTTTCAGCGATTTAATCTGGCTAGCCACAGTTTTAATACAATACTACCTACTACTATGATACAATAATATGTTTAGTTCATTTTTGTGTTAGAGGATTACGTACTTAATAATTAAACGACAATCTAGAGCTGGATGCGGGCACCGCAGGAACGATCAGATTCGAGATCCTTGGTGGGAGGCCTATGCCCAACTTTTGCCCAAACTTTGATGATACCTAATAATTATATAAGACGATGGTACTTCCAAATATCAAAGTACGGTCATCTGATTTGTGGCCCGCACATTTGACATCACACAAATCATCTAGTTGCCTCACGTTAAGGCGCTTCGTGCTCGAGTCAATAGATCGGCGCCCAGTGTGAACAGTGCCTAAGCAAATAGTCGTTAGTGCAACAGCCGAGGTCGTGTAGACGATTTGATGTATCTTGGCTGAATACTGAAATTCTGTTGTCACTCCTGTTTACGAATAAACTCATGATACCATGACCAAAAATAATACAATATGCTTTTTAACCATCCAAAAGCGGCTATACTAAATAGAAAAGTTCCGAACAGACCTGTATATTAATATAATAAAAGAAATAAAAAATTCATACGAGATAATTGCACATATGAGTACTCATCTCTTAAATACCTTACACAATACCACAATCCGCTAAATTGAAAAAAAAATGTTTACGAGGCCATCTATAAAGAACCGTCAGCGTCATAATGCAAAAAATAAAACATACTAATAGTTATATTTTTATAAAGTAACAATCGTATCCGTTTCTCCGCATCGTATGTGTTTAAAAATAAAAACAAAATAAACGCCATGACTATTTTTCAGAATACCGTGTGGAAAGTATGTGAATGTATTAGAAGTATTGCTGTAGGTACGTCATCCGGTCTAAAACGCCTCTAAAACATGACAAATCATTGATACGTGATATCACGTCGATGACGGCTAATGTGGTCATGTCAACAGCGCCGGTGCACCTAAACAAACACTCATTAATACGACACGCCACGCGTGAGCGTTGCCTAATCTGTAAATGATGGTATTTTGAATGTAGATATTTGGCAACGGGCTTTAACCATGATTTCATGCGAACGTTTCTAATGTAGATTTTTAACGAACGTTGCTAATAATTTGAGACGCCAGGCGTGACCGCCACATTTAGGGCCTGTTTTACAATCGAAGTATGTTCGAAGTAGCTTACTTTGCAGTTCAATTGACATATATTTCATATAACAACTGTCAAATGATCTGCGAATTAACCTATTTAGAACTTACTTGTCGATTGTGACACAGGCCCTAGAGTAAAGATGGACTACTTGGGACCATAACTTCACATATACTTACTTCAATCACTAATCATTCTCAAGATCTGTTAATATTTTATAATCTACAAAAAGTAGTCCCAAAAATGTCCCAAATATAATAATTTATCAATCAATAATCACTAAAAATGTTTCAATACAAAAAATTGGCTGAAAATAAATATAAATATAATAAATATAAATCTCTTATTTTAGGAAAGGCAAAGGGTTATTTTGTAGTGTTTATTTGTAATTTGTTGTTAATTTTTTTTTTCTTATTTTGTTGTCTGCGTTGTCTTTGTGCTGGTCAAGAAATGTTTTTCTTTCTTTCTTTCTTTCTTTCTTATTTATTATTGGCTATTTTAATTTAATCTAGACATGTCAGAATTTAATATTCTTCTAAACAAGTATAACTTTAGGGATTTCTGTGATTGTTTTACGTAATAAACAATATTGAATTGATGAAATCTTTATTTCACAAACAAGACACCTAAATAATTCATCACAGGTGCAGTATATCAAGTCGGAAAGCTTATACTGAGTTACGAAAATTGGCCTTAACTTCGGATCTCAGTTCAGCTCAGGCTGTTTAGGAATCTCTGATCAAAACCCGTAGTTGAAATGCAATTATGTGCCACTACAGACTCGCGGTCGTAACGCATATACAATGGTAACGTACCTTGGATTGTTGGGATAGGAATGTGGAAACAAGTCATTATTTTCACCAGCCCCTTAGTGTACCAGGCTTTCTATGGATGGAGCAATATAGTTTCCATGAAACGACACAAATCCCATTACTATTGTAAAGGTATGAACCACTACAAATCAAGCCAGGACCACTGATTTAACGTGCCTTCCGCAGTTCAAAAATCATCGTAATGTTATGTTGTGTTCCTCCGAGGAAATAAATAAATGTTTGACGATCATCAACATTTCAGCCAAGACTCGGTATTCTTAGGTATAGACCTCCCACAAGGATCTCTAAACTGATAAACGCATTAGGAACATTGAGATTAACTTCCCTGATAGTTGGGAAAAGGCTCACCCTCTATCACATGAGACCTAACATAACTGGCGAAATGTAGGTATTGATACCCCTATGCCCACGCTTTTGGGGGTAAACAGGCGTGAATGATGTATAGTATGTACATCTTATACAATTTATTTTAAAAGCAATTTTGCAAACAAATCAAACAACTGCTTCTTAGTACTCCACAATTTAATGGACACGCACCGCCCATTCATCTTCGGGAGCGTCGACGCGACGTCGAACGGTCTGCTACAAATGCCGGTTGCATTTCAACGAATGCACACGTATCGCGTCCCCAATATTACTGCAACAACCCGTATCGATATCAAAATATTAACATGATTGAATTCGAAACTGAAATTTGTACATTTTTGGTTTGCATTCTATAGAGGAAAAATTGTAGATTAATAAAATATAAAGCAGTAAATATTACCCACCAATCCCCACTTATGTCCATTCATTCTCCCTATAATTTTCCATCCATAGGGAAGGCCTGTGCTATTAAAGGGCTGGTGATAATGATGAGAAAATAATTATACTGCAAACGATATGATAATAACAAAAAAAGGAAATTATTAATTAAAAGTTTTCATTTCTCTCTCTGTCTATCTTATGTGACTGGCAGAGGCGCCCTGTACTACTCGATATTGTCTTAGTGCCATTCAACTTGCCTTATAACCATGCTTTAAGGACAATCCTCAACTGCATAGTTGGATCTTTGGAGCGACCACATCACCCCTTTACGGAAACAGATATGGAGATCAACTCGAGACGTGACCGACGGAACTGACCGACATCTGTGTCAAAGTGATATTAAATAAGACCGTTCAACCGCCATCTCAATATCCATATCTCCGCATGCGTATCTTGAAGATAAATTACAGTATTACACAGTCGCGAGCGCTAGCTAGGAGCTCGCTAGCGCAGTGGCATAGCGCGCTTGGCCTGCGATTGCGTAAATTAAGCAACGTTTGCTAAGGCCGGTCTTTGGATGGGTGGCCAAAAATTTATTATTTCGAGTTCCTCCGTGCTCAAATCACGTTAAGCCGTTGGTCCTGGCTGCATCTGCAGTCGTTAATACCCACCAACCCGCACTGGGCCAGCGTGGTGAATTATGGCTCAATCTCCCTATATTATTCTATCCATAGAGAAGACTCGCGCCCCAGCAGTGTGAACACTAAAGGGCTGGTGATGAAGATGATGATGATTACACAGTTTCTCCTTGGTAGCCAGTTTCCAACAGACATATTGTCATACTGCTCTGAATTTTGTCTAAGTTTTAATGCCGGCCGTCTGTCGAATAACTACTTGGCAGGCCTAGTGAACGCTGTTGTGGATAGTTGTGCATCACCGGACGAGGGATTCTCGACTCGATGATATGACATACAGAAAACTACTTTAGTCACGAGTGTGTTGTGTGTTCTGTTTATTCTGTGTATTCTGCCGTCACGTGTAATTTGTCAAATAATATAGCTGTCGCAACCGACTAGCTTAGTTAGCCGTTCAATCAACAGCCTAGCTTCTAAACTAATTCTATTATAGCACAAATTACTGTTCGCTGGTTCATATACTAACCTAACCAACTTACTAACCTGTCTCAGAAAATAGTAAGATTTTTGTCTGACTGGCTTCTGCATATCATTCAAGCCGCTAGTTGAACGGCGCTGTTTAGTAAAGAGGCTAGGCTGTTGATTGAAAGGCTAATTATGCTAGTTGGCTGCGACATAGTCATCTAAGGGCCGGTTATTTGATCCATAGTTAACCCAACCAATTGTTAAAAAACATTCTCACCACCATCCCAGTCAGCTATCTACCGTGGGCAAATCTTTGTTTCAGAGAGCGCACGGCATCTGTGACAGTCAACATCTGGCATCAGAACTAAATCACGTTAAGCAAGTACTGCGGAGTAATAAACTGCAAGTACCAAAGCCCTGTCGCAGAGGTCGAGTGAAACCGGCAACAGTCGAACGTCAACCTGCTGTACTACCTTACTTGAAGGGTGTCACTGACAAGATTGGGAACATCTTGAAGCGTGCTTCCATTAAAACTTATTTCAAGCCGCTGAAGAAGATAAACCAATTTCTAAGACCTGTAAAGTGTAACATCCCCCTTCAAGATGCAGGAATTTACAAGATAGATTGTGACTGTGGACTCTCCTATATAGGCCAAACAAAAAGAAGTATAGGGACCCGGGTAAAAGAACACATAGCTGATGTGAAACATAGTCGCGAAACAAAATCTGCAGTATGTGAACATGCCTTAGACGGACCCAACCATTATTTAAGATTTGATAAACCGCAAATTCTAGCAAAAGAGAAACGATATATACCTAGAATGATACGTGAAGCTATTGAAATCAAGAAACATCCAAACTTCAATAGAGATAATGGTTGGAACATACCACCTGCTTGGGACCCAATTATTAGAATAATTAAATCCCAACACCGTCCTCATACTGCCAAAAACAATGATACTGTAAGCTCTGTTTGTGTAAATCGGAACACCTAAAATATCAAATATTATGACGGTAGTTAATTATTACTTTATTGTGAGGACACCTGTCATCTTTAGTCCCCCCGTGACCACGGCCACTGTAAAGTGATCGAAACGTCGGGTTAAATAATTAATATGCCAAACACCAAATTATACGCGAGTCTTATCCGTAAAAGTTGTTTTATTTCAAATGTTAAAAAACTGTTACTAATTGCTAAATATCAGTCTGAAATAGCAACCATTAGTAACAATTTTAGTTACTAATGTTACTAATGGATAAATATCAGTCTGATATTGTTACTAATTGTTAAATATCAGTGATATTTAAAGATAAGTAACAATTTTTAACAATTGGTTAACAGTTAACTATGTATCAAAAAACCGGCCCTAAAATAGACCAGCCAGATATTCTTAACCACGAGTAATACCTATTAAACATAGCAAAACAAACCTGTACTTAAGTCAAAAAGCATTATAGCGAACACAAAGAAACCACTAACCCAACTTCCTTGCTGACCACAAAAACATCTAAACCACTGTTGTCCCTAAGGACTTGCCCATCTGTCGCAAACAGCCCCAAACTTAACCAGTAAATACCGAAGCCGCTCAAACTATCAAAAACTTAAGCACTATTCCCACTTGTGGCCGGACCCCGTTAAAACAAGACTAACTGACCAGATGTGGGCCGCCCGAGAGATCTACGCATCCATTACGCGTTAATTAAACCGATCCATTATTTTATTTAATCATTACAGACCATGTTAGAGCATTACTGTATAAAAAACATTATCGAAATAGTCTAATTTTAAAACTGCAATCAGTGTTAATAATACAGAAAACAGCAATATAAATGATTCGAAATCTAAAAGCATCGTATGAAAATTTAGCTAAATTCTTTTGGCGTCAAGCTGTATACTGAACAAAACCAAATAAAAAAATTGGAACATTTCAAAATGGAAGTAGTAGATAACAGTTTCCTTTAGTTACACTTTTTTATATTGTTTTTTATTTAGGATAACAACAGTCATCAATTAAATCTTTTAATTCGATTACCAACAGTCCAAAAAAAAATAGGACTTATTTTTAAAACCCAACTTCTGATTGTTTTCTATCTAAAAATAAAAATTATTTCAAGCTATCATTGCGATTGACTACTTTGTACAAGAAGCCGTTTCAGTAGTCTATAATTTACGTGTTCAAGTAATTTACACTACGAGTATCTAACACGCCACAATTTATTCGTAAACACCAGTTTACCAAAAGCCTTATCTCCAGACAATGGTCGGAGAAGGCTTAGTTACAAACTAAGCTTGATTTAATTTTAAACCGGCCCCGGCGCTCCTACAGCCTTAATAAATCTGCTACTTACCGACGTCCGGGTTCGATTCCCGGGGGCGGTAGCGAATTAACTTGTTAGCTTTGTACTGACCAGCCGAAGGCGAACTAAATCTGAGGTTAAGATTTTGTTAGAATTTCCAACGCCCATTTGGGGAAGTACCTTAACTCTTTTTCAGATGCATTGTATTGAAGGCAAAGGGGCTATAAATACACACAACTATATTTAAAAAATAGACTTTACTGGATTTTTTTCAATAAACCACTATTGTTTGTTAATTTGGGTATGATTTGTGCTGATTGTGCTAGAAATGTTGTAATTGTAAGATAGAAAACTGGAAATAAATATATTATTATTATTTTGCACATCAACTTGTCACAGCTAAGGCCGGATAGAATACAATTGTCACCACCGCTAATACCCTTCATACAATTATATTGTGCTGTGCTATCACCAGACGAATTCATCATCTAGCTAAAAATAATACGTTTCAGATTCAGTTGATTGACCGATTAACTGTTAGTAGGTATATCATATCAATGAGTATTAGACTTCACTAATTCCTCAGACATTCGTCTATTAAACAAACATGAGGCGAGCTATAGAAATCAACTGGATCAAGCTTTATGAAATTCTTAGCTGTCCAAGTTCGCAGGTGAGTCGGACGGAGTATCAAACGCCTGTGGCAACAGATTTGAGAGCACTCGGCTGTTGGCATTGCCGGGGCACTCGCCAATCCAATTAATCATAGTTCGGATTAGTTCGCTTTGACGGTGCACGGCTCAGGTCTTCGGCTGCGATTATTGCGATTAAAGGTTGTCCAAACTTTGCGTGTTACAGCTGTTAACGGTGTAGTTTTCCTGCGGAATAAGCCAAGATTATTGTTACCTTATAATGGTTTTTCGTGCTGGGCTCCGACTCAACCCAGGGTGTTAAGGGTCAAAGATATGGCACCTGAATTGTGGAATATAATAACGAAATTACTGCCTGCTGAAGTATAAAATAACCAAAACTCTATTTTTTTAGAAATATCTTCATTCATTATGTCCGAATTTCGTCCGTGAGGATTTTTTGATTTTTAATAATTTTAGTTTATAATGAGAATTGGGCAGCTGCGTTCGTGTTAAGCCACTAATTAATACAGCGATGAAAATAGTTGGCGAAATGTTAATACCCCTCTTTCTACGTTTTCGAGGAATATCAACCGTGACTTTATGTATGTATGTAAGTGTGAGACTGACCACATAATCTTTACCTAAGAAGTATAGTTATTTATTTATTTTGGATAATAAAATTCAATACAATAAACAGTTTAGTAGTTCTAATGAAATTGTCCAAATCGAGAAACTTGAACAGACTAATTGGGCAAACACAGAAGTAGACGGAACGGAAGCGGTTACCCCATCCGACAACAAAGTTGGTTCCCCAATAAAGAAACCGCGAACCCGCCATAGTATTTCTTTCATCGGAACGAACGGAGTCGAGTCGGAATTTCCTGAAGCAAGCGAGGCTGCGGAACTGGCGACGACTTCCGTAGCTGCAGACAACGGAACGGTGCCGCGCTGTGTTTTCAACTTGAGCGTTTCTGTCCGTAATAAACAAATAAATACTTCTTACACTTACACTTATCATCTAGTCACGGTATCACTCTATCTATTTAGTCCGAAGTAAGTAATATTTATAAGCACTTGTGTTATGAATACTAGATGACGGCGGTGTACTCTTATATGATTCATTAGCGCAAATACCTCTCGACCCCTTGAAGTCGGTGGTTTTTCCAGGGGTCAACATAAACGAACTAACATAAAAGTTTTTAAATTGGTATTTTCTATAAAATTATGTAAAAACTAGATATACAATTTTTAAAGAAATTTGGGCATGGGATATGAATTATCTGAGGTATCATCAGTTCATTTTGAAAGAGACCCCTTTTCAAAACGAGCTGATGATAAGTTTGGAAATCCTTGATCTAGCGTAAGGTGCCTACCGCTGAATACGACGAATGCAGTTGTGGAGGTTTGGCGATCAGGCGGCTGCGGGCTTCGCGAATTTCAAATAGGGAACGTATCAAACACTAATTATTGTAATTAAGAGACAAAATAATAGTTTTTTCTTCTTCCATATTTAAGGGTCAGTCTTACTGCCGCACTCAGAGACGTCAAATAACGTTAATGAGTACTTAACGTCAAAAAATGACAATTCAAAACTAGTCGCTATTCTTGCCGGGTCTATGGTCTAAATTTGAATGTTGATGCAGGACATGCTGTGATGTCGCTACAGTCTAGATTTGAATGAAAATTTTTGACATTAAATACTCATTAAAGTTAATTGACGTCTCTGAGTGCGGCAGTTAGTCCTCATCGCCTCGAGAAAACAACATTTAGTCGAAGGAACTATTGTATTATTGACATTGTTGCTTGTCCACTCAGTTTGATGTATATGCTTGCTTTGTAAAACAACTTATCATAACTGCCGACAAGCAAACCGAACCTTGCCTTACCTCTGTTTGCATTGTAGTTACCCCTAAACTAAAACACAACGGGTACAACTTTAGACCAACAATTGGTTACAATATTGATTTCAGTTTGGCCAACGATATAATCAACCCCAATTTGTCCAAAGTTACGGCAACGCTGCAAAATTTATTACTTCAAGTACTGAGTGTTATGGACAGCGCTTTCAAATTTCAGTTTGTTTAGATCGTGATTCTAGTTAGCGCTGGAAAGCTTATTTACATAGTTGCTATTAGAGCTATTAAAAATATCTGGTAAAAAGGTTGTTAGAATTGAAGTTACACTGTTGGTCATAAGGGACTGAAAGATAAGACTGTGTCAGTTGGTGTTGACTGTTGATGCTAAGTGCACATTATGAAGGCGCTCTTCTTTTGTCTCATGTTTACGCAAAACGGAGACAAATTAAGACAAAAGAAGTATCTCTTATGAACATTTTGTATGTGTGCGTGTTTATTCACAGTCTCCGTGATATAATAATACTGTTATCTATTTGGCCGTGTGTTGACGGCAGAGTAGAATACAATTGTCACCACCCCAAATCTCTCCCGTGGGTGTCGTACAAGGCGACTAAGGATAAATCAGTGATGAGGAATGGGCATCGGCGTTCCTCTTATACCACCTAGCACTGTACCTACTGCGACTTTTTTGCCCGATAAATAGCAATAGGCTCGCCACCTATTACATGGGACCTAACATAATTGGCGAAACGCGGATGCTAGTACACCTCTGCCTACCCCTTCGGGGATATAGGCGTGATTTATGTATGTATGTATGTATGTTATCTAATTAATTGTGAATTACCTATAATGTAATACAAATACACTTGTATTCTCTAATTATTCCGGTGAATAGGGACTATTCTGATCGAAATGAAACGGTGGACTTCATGTTATTGGCTTCTAGCCTTCTAGCTTTTTTTTTAATACAAAAGAGGTTTATTAAACGTCCAGCATGGGGATCAAAACCCCTGCGCAAAATACAACGCTAAACATATACAATTTATAGACATTTTAGCACTCGCAGTACGAAGATGTCTATCTTAGTATACTTATCATCGGATAGAATACAACATTTGCGTTGTCGCCCCACAAAGCGCCGAGTTGCTCGAACACGCGAGACAATAGTCAAGTGGCACACTATAAACGTCAGAGGCGTCTCTAAGACAAAGGCGGCGCGGGTTCGTTGCTTGTTATCGGCGTTAATTTCCTGCGGGAACCATCATGGGTTGAGCACTCGTCAATAGTTCATAGTGACATGCCGAATGTGCGGCTCAGAAATCAGAAACAATCTTCTTGGTTCAATTCTAACTGCCGCACTCAGAGACGTCCAATAACGTTAATGAGTACTTAACGTCAAAATTTAAAGTTAATGGACGTCTCTAGCTGCCGCACTCAGAGACATCAATTAACTTTAATGAATATTTAATGTCAAAAATTTTCATTCATATCTAGACCATAGACCCGGCAAGAATAGCGACTACTTTTGAATTGTCGTTTTTTACGTTAAGTACTCATTAACGTTATTTGACGCCTCTGAGTGCGGCAGTAAGTGCGGCAGTTAGTCAATAAATAAAAATGCCGCGTGGTGACGGCAGAGTAGAATACAATTGTCAGCACCCCAAATCTCTCCCGTGGGTGTCGTACAAGGCGACTAAGGATAAATCAATGATGAGAAATGGGCAGCAGCGTTCCTCCAGCGCATAAATCACGCCTATATCCCCGAAGGGGTAGGCAGAGGTGAACTAGCACCCACGTTTCGCCACTTATGTTTGGTCCCATGTAACAGGGGGCGAGCCTATTGCCATTTATCGGGCACAAAAGTCGCAGTGCATTGCTATTGGTAGGTGGTGGAAGAGGAACGCTGCTGCCCATTTCTCATCATTGATTTATCCTTAGTCGCCTTGTACGACACCCACGGGAGAGATTTGGGGTGATTTATGATTTATGTATGTATTTATGTAATAAATAAAAATAAATAAATATATATAAATAATTCTTACATTCACACTGGCTCAAAGTGAGTAGCGTAAGCACTTGTGTTATGGAGACTATATTTAATTTGAATTTATGTACATAATAATTAACTAATGAAAAAGTATTGAGTCTTCTAATTAATTTATAACTCGAGTACATAATATATCTGTGTTCATCACAAACATTTGCCCGTACCAAGATTCGAACCCTGGACCTCTGGGGCGATAGCCAGCGATCTGATCATTCGACCAAACCGGTCGTCAAGAAATAATGTCATCAACAATTTGGTCATAGGTACTATCGAGGATATATTTTTATTGTTATCATTTTTAAATTAGAAACAAATATTATTAAAAGACATTTTTTTAAATACGGTGGTACATTCTTGAGATTCGGTAGTTTAAATAAACAGAACAGCGGAAGGTTCCCGCTTCAGATCATATTTTTAGGTTTGTTCTACTTAACCTAACAAACAATATTGAAATATGGATGTTAATACACTTCTACTCCACCTACCCCTTAGGGGATGGATAGGCGTGATTTATGTATAATACAAAATAATAAATATTGCTATACCATACTTGTATTCCTAAATTATTAAAATATTACTCTGGCATATTATAATTTCTATTAGTACCGGTGCAATTGAATACTAAACCAGATATCTGCGCGAGGCACCCGGTTCTAGATGCCGCCGAGTCGTGCCGGATCGCGCCGTGACAAGGAGTTGACAGCTCTGTTAATGTAACCAACGGAGCGTGGCATTGCCCAACCAATGTAATCAATTTTACAGAACGCACGTTTGTTCCAATGTTGGCACATTTTCGTCGATTTCCTATTTTATATTATTTATATTATATTGTCATGCCCGTTTGTGTAGTAATAATAATTATGACATACACGTGCATGCACGCAGATATGCACGCGCTTATACACGCACGCATTTTTTAAACTTAATGATCTGTATTCTATCCTATTTTATTATAAGCTTTTAATGTACAGGGACCGTAACAGCGGAGACTAATAAAAATTTAATTTGCCAGTGAATATTTCAATATCGAATGCAAATCGAATCGTAAAGCTCCCCAATATCGCTCACTTTATAACACTGTAAAACGGTACGGTATACACACTCCACGTATAATCAAATACGCCCAACGTCAGTTCCATACGTGGAATAGAATTTTTTCGCTTTTGAAAATTGCGATCACGTTTCTAATATAGTGAAAACAATATTCTAGTGACCGGGTGATTTCTGCACAGATGCTTGCCCTTCCAATATTATTTACGTAGGTGGGGCAAACTTTTTCATACATCTGAAATATGAGTGTCAAATAAAACTGTACGCATTGTGCTGGCGTGTTTTATAGGGACGTAAACAGCTTGTTACTGTTCAGTAAAACACAGTGCATGTAGTTTTTGATGATTTCATAAAACGATACCATTACGCGGCTTTATTTTTTAAGCATTGAGTTTCTGATTGCAAGCACTACATTTTTATAGTGACCATTAATGTTTGTTGCGGAAAAAAAAACACTGAGAGAAATATTTAGTTAAAGAATTTAACTTTTGTAATTTGTTATAGCAGGATGGGTGTCGTATCCGTGGGCTACGTTTATAGAAATAGATGGAAACATCTGTCCAACGCCGTGTAACGGATTTTTACATGAAGACTGATATACGATCATACTTTAGCCCATGTTCAAGGTTCTCCTTCATCGTATTGTTGTATCGTAGTGTCGACTATGTGCCACTCATTGTCGTTGCTGGGCTTGCATCATGTTTTCATTCATCATTATTCTCACCAGCCATTTTATTATCCCCACTACTGGCGCACAAGCCTTCTCTATGGAGGGTTATCATAATATCATAAGGGCAATAACTCCGCACGATTAAGGGCTCGATGGCGCAGCGGATTAGCGCGCCTGGCCTCGATTGCGTAAACTAAGCAATGCTCGCTGTGGCCGGTAATTAGATGACCAAAATATATTACATGGAAGGCACAATAAGCTTTTCATCCCAGCTGCATCTGCAGTTGTTAATACCTCAATCCGCGTGAATGGAAGAGGAAACTTTCTGCGACAACCCCAGATAACCTGGGAAGACGATGAATCTGCAAAAAGTAAAAATGGTTAAAGTAAAACAATTAACATCTACTCTTTATATCCCAGGTATTGACGAATCATCAAAAAGTAAAAATAGTTAAAGTAAAACAGTTGACATCGATTCTTTTTATTCTCATTGGATAAATATTCCGTCTCGAAAGAAGTCGCGTTCAGATTCTACATCAGACAACTAAATTAATATTGCTCGTCGCGTACCATAAATTCGACACTTTCGCATCGATAGCGCCTGGTATCGTAATTTGGAATCGCATACACCGCGTTTTTAGCACACCAAAGGGCGTTTGAAAACTCGTATCGATATAAAAAGCACATTAATCTGCACTTATCTCGGCGATATTATTTAATGATGCGACATTTCGCGGTTATTTGTAACGTTTATGGGGAACGTTCAACGATGCGTTTTTTTGATAAGAGTACCTCGTGTCACGTGACGTTCTATTCATGTATTCTAATGCATGTTCAAATTTGAATATCATGCATGGATCACGGAGTATCGAATGTATTTTCTTTGTAAATATTTTTTTACTCTATCATGTTTCAATAAAAATCCTATCATGTATTTTATTATTGTATGGTTAATATAAGTGCAGATTCATTATGGTTTATTTATGTGGTAGCTTGTCAATAGATTTTTAAACATTGTTAACAAGTAACATGTTAGATATCCAAAAAAATAATAATCAACGATTACTGCAGGATTCAAACCCGGGACCTCTTGGAAGATAGCCAACGCCAATCGAAAAAACAATCGTATCAAACTGCAATAAATTCTTAACCAGTTTATGTAATGTCAGCTGCTGAACTTTAAAACCCTCATTGGTTTTTGTCGTCCGAACGTTTATCACGCAATATCCTATAAGGTCATACCATAAAACTGTTTCCTTGCCACAACCGATTTGCATGAAATATAAAGGTGACCCCGCATAGCTAGCATTGTTTATGGCGGTCAGTCTCCCCACATTCCTGTCTTCCAGCCTTTATTGTCTTACTTCCCGCTTATGACGCAGGAATGATATATTCAAATGTTGAACAAAGCATTGCTATGCGAATAGTTCAGAAAATTTAATGTCTGTTGTTTCACAATTTATTTCGGTGCAGCTTTCGTTGGTGTTGAGCTATTAAATTTACGGAATTTATTTAATGTAATACTCTACAAAACTAACAAAAATATCAAACAACTTGGATTCAGTCTCAGGGCCATGATTGATATTTTTGGTATGAGTTTTTGGTTGATGTTTTCATTGTTTTCATAGAGCACGCACACGAATAGGTATAACACGTAAATCACACCGATTTCTCTTCGAAAGGGAGATCAAAAGTATGTTTGGGCAATCATATAGTATTCAATTGCATAATCATGGTCAAATATACATCTGTCAAAAAAAAATTATAACCTATGTAAAAATATTCTATTGTTTTTGTAATAAGTTATACATAAAATATACCTTTTTATTACTTATGTCACAAGGTGTTAATTAATTAACCAGCTAATAAACGAGCAACTTTATTCCAATACCTATTCAATGCGTTGTCTAACACTTACCTGTTCCTTGCGCCGGACAGTACAAAATTAATGTATTTGTAAATTATCGATAGAAATATTTTGCTGCTTGTACATCACGAAACGGCTCTGAAAATCAGACAAAGCGTGCTCAACCTTAAATAGAAGGACATTCATAATTAACGTTTTCCATACACGGCCCTTGGATTCCAACAAGTGGCTCGATATTTTCCATTAGCCAGTCTCGCCTTCATTATTCGATCATACCGAGAAATCGAGCACCGCCAATCGGCTGTCATATTCGAACAATCGACGCTCGATCACACTTCACTCGTTTCTAATGACTCGGACCGAGCAGAATTATTAAAAAACCATTAGACCCGGGCCAAGACCATGATGGATGGACTCTTGAATCCGATCCATTTCAATTTGAAACTCGATGTCAACTCGCAAAGGGTGAGTGTCCCCTGCGCATGGTAATATATTTTAAGTCAGCCAACCTTTATTTGGGCAACCAGGCATTTGCCCGCTTTTTGTTTTGTAATTAGGTATCCATAAATATTTGTTCTCAAATCAACGTGCCCTGTCACTGAACGATTTACGAGTATAAATATATTCACGCACAATGAGTGTAATAATTCAACCGCTTGGGAATTTCGGCTTATCGACATGCTTACTTTATAAATTCTTCTACATTCTGTGAACTTAATTGTTAGTTACGACATACATATTTTATTACGAACAAGCTTTTAATAATCTGGGGTATACAATTTGAAAGAATTTTGTTTTAAAGATAATTATATATTTATTATTTTCGGAAATGGCTTTCTTTTTTCAGATGTCGCTATTCAGCTTATGAGGTCAGCATTTAAACCAACACTGCGCCACGGAAATTCATCTTCCCTAATACAACGAGTCATTTATATTTATATTTACAAAGCAATAACGCACGAAACATAACGCTAGGCTAACAAAGAGTGATGCGCTGATAAATCATATCTAGTCGCCGATTTATACCGCTCTAAACGAGAAGGAATTGCCGCCACGGAATAAACAGTTATCAAGTTTTTACGGCGTTCCCGCTATCTGGAGATTCACGGGCGTCTATGGTTCACGTCCTATCATTGTAGAGGTATTTATCTCTCATTATTGTTTGTATTTCTTTTTACAAAAAATAAGTGTAACCTTTTTTTTAATATGACATAGAAAGACCGATATGGCAAGGAAAAATAAAACGTTTCTATTTATAATGTTGACAATACAGTAGTCTCCGTTACGTAAGCTCGACGTAGCACCGTAGCCGTCTACGCCTGTAGCATCTACGGCTCTACAGTGAATACCCAGACCGTTAAGTCGGCTCACTGTATAAAATAACCATCAGCGGTACCAGCGGTGATCCCTCCAAAAACTCTCTTTGTGAAGATAACTCGTTCTACATCCCCTCTTATGATATGTTTATGTACTTTGAGATTTTATGTGAACGTTCTAACGCGGAGCACGAATTTTATTGGGTTTATAGAATTTTATGACGCCATATCCCATACAGTGGCCGCTGTTTTTCATTGTCTATTGATTTTGATGCGAACGGCCGTTTAACTACACGCCCGGGCAGTTTCTCTATGCCAACTAACAGTTTATATCGGTGGCGCCCGTATATGGGTGTACCTATTCTAACAGATATGTTCCGTTCGTTGTTATTTTATTTTTATCTCGTTTTACAAAACAAGAAAAGAAGATTAAGCATACATAGTTACACATATTACGAAAGAGATTTTTATATTCATGATCATTGTGGCCGTGTGGTGACGGCAGAGTAGAATACAATTGTCACCAACCCAAATCTCTCCCGTGGGTGTCGTACAAGGCGACTAAGGATAAATCAATCAGTGATGAGGAATGGGCAGCAGCGTTCCTCTTATACCACCTAGCAATGTACCTACTGCGACTTTTGTGCCCGATAAATGGCAATAGGCTCGCCACCTATTACATGGGACCTGACATATTTGGCGAAACGTGGGTGCTAGCTCACCTCTGCCTACCCCTTCGGGGATATAGGCGTGATTTATGTATGTGTATGTATGTATGATCATTGTACCTTATTTCTCAATAAAGTGCATTAAGAAATAAATAACTCATTCCTGATTCTACATCAAAGTTTTTGGTGTCCCCTGTATTCCCTTATATATTTTATACCAATATACATATATATACCTTTGTGGTAGCGATATTATTATTGTTGGGACCAACGAACCTTCCTAAGCATGGAGGATCTGTGTTGAATAATAATATAGTTTCGGGCACCCGTCCACAGTTTATTTAAGTTTCTTTACATTATTTTTCATAATTTTTATGTCTTATTATTGCAAGTACAATACATTCATACCTAACAATTATTATTTAAGTAATTATTATACTTTAAATTGTGAACAAACCAAAACACAAGGTGTCCGTATCAATTCCCACAAATGAAAACCTCAGTGCAATAAATAGATTAGCAGCACAAAAGCGGTAAACAAACATCAGCTCTAGTGGAAAATCTCTGCTCAAAACTACGTCCGGAGCGGGCTTTAACAGTTTGACGGCGCACTTAATGTATTTATACCGGGCACCGGCCAGTGGCATCTGTGGCTAATGATACCGCTGGACCCCCAACCCCCACCGGGGTCAGGGGGCCCAATAGGCCCCCATCACTCGGTCATTAGTTAAACACGCACAGACGCCCGCATGTCGCGAGTTTATCTTTAGCCAAACTGTAGGTATGTGGACTCGATTAGCCCTTTGATCAAATAATCCGACGATAAAATAGGGTTTGAGGAAATTAAATTACATTAAATGCCATTGTCGGGGCGGCCGCGGGCGGATGGCGCGATGTGAGATAAGTTTGTGCTTAAACAAATACCAAAATGGAGACGGTCTGGCAATTATTTCGTTGTACTGTCGTAAGGCATCGTTTATGTGGGTTATGATAAAACGTAAGCTAGCAGGGCTGATACTTTTTACACAGAACGTCTATGTTACTCAACATACGTTATTCTCTATATGGAAGGTTTTTGCCACTGCAATGGAAACAAGAAAGGGCTGGTGACGATAATGATGATAACAGGCACAAACACAGAACACACTTCTCGGCAGAGAATATAAATAAAAAGTCCATTTAATGTCAAACCTGAGAAAGTTCTAGACTACTAACAGAACCGATACAAACGCTGTATGTAAAATACGAAAACATTAAAAAAAATGTTTATAGACAGCAATAAAGGCCAGATAAATTCGAAAACCCATTTGACCGCATTAAGACAAAATGTTTAGGCAATTTTTATCCACCTAATCACAAAGTACCTTGTAGGTAGCCGACACGGCCGGGAAAGATGGTTGGTCATATTATGTAATGTAAAGATACCTCTTAATGTATACTTACCATGTCTATTAGTACTATTTTTTAAAGGTAAATAAATTATTATGATTATTAAAATACCTCCAGCGAAGTTCTCGCTTTGTGCTCAATTAACTATCGAACACCGCAAAATTTAAATTAAAAGCCGCTATTCGGAGGGCACATCCTCAGTAGCAGCGCAATGCCGTAGCGCCTGTAGCGGTCACTCGATTAATACCGACATTAATCTCGGCGGCCGGAGGGGGTTAATTTATACTGCTGTTTTGACAATTGATGACCAACAAGGTGTTTGTTTTGCTCGGCTACCTGTGTCGTGTGTGTCGAAACTGTATTGTTTTTGTGTTCATTTATAAATAGTTTGTACGGGAGAATCATTATGAAATAGTATCTACTATACCAAGGGCAATAGAACATTAAATGAGAATGTCTCACATCCAAGTATTTAACGCATGAGCTGAAAGCGATGGTGATAAATATGCGATCTGAGGCATTATTTGTTTTATCACCCTTGGTATATAATCTTCTATTATGTCACCCCCTGGTCACGCCTATATCCCCAAAGGGTTAGGCAGAGGTGAATTACCACCCATATTTCGCAAATTAGATTAGGTCCCATTAATTAATCACTAGAAACTCTAAGCGGTCCGATTTATTCTGGAAACAGGCCTCTACGATTGCATTTTAAAACATGGACTAATTTACGCAAAAACAATGCTCCCCTAAAACAACGGGCGGCTCCACGCGCGGGCAGGTCGCAAGGCATGCGTAAACGCTGCCCGCGTGCCGATGACACGGGCGCATGCCGCCAATATTAATTCGTCAGCTCTCGCAACTCATGCAAATTGCCCAGAAAATGTATTCTGTGATTGTCGCTCCGTATTTTGAGGCGGAGGGGCATGCGCAAGAGGAGCTCGCTAGCGCTGTGGCATAGCGCGCTTGGCCTGCGATCGCGTAAAGTAAGCGATGTTCGCTAAGGCCGGTCATTGGATGGGTGACCAAAAATGTATTATCTCCAGTTCCTCCATGCTTCCAAAGGCACGTTAAGCCGTTGGTCCCGGCTGCATCTGCAGTTGTTAATTCCCACCAACCCGCACTGGGCCAGCGTGGTGGCCCGTGCCCCAGCAGTGGGGACATTAGAGGGCAGTTGATGATGATGATGATGGCCCTTGGTAGCACGCAGCATACCATCACGTACCGACGCAATGGTCCTACAACCGTGGTCTTACAACCGTCCGTAAGGACCCTCATCTTCTCCAACTCTTTAATGTCCCCATTTTTTAATGTAATATTATTTTGGTCACCCATCCAATTACTGGTCTTAGAGAACATTTTTTAAGCTATCGCAGGCCGAGAGAGCTAAGTAAATAAATATTTTTGGTATGAAGAATTTCCTCTTAAGTAGAAAAAGTTATGGCAAATTCGTCAAATAATAATGGTAAATAATGAGTTTCAGAAATTAATTTTAAAACTATACTATACAATATTAATATAAATGTACAGTACATCTCAAACCAACCCACTATTGCCATCCAAAACTAATTAATACGGCTCGGATATTAGTTTGGGGATAAAATTATAAATTCCACGTTGACATAAAGGGCGCACAGGAGAGAGATACGGAATAAATTTTCAACTTAATTTAACTGGACAAACACAGGAAAGGGCCAACTCAATTTCTGTATTGAAGTGGAAACTAATGATAAGGTTGTTGGCAAACAACTAGCAACTAGAAAACTGTCCCGAAACCGATAAGAGATGGCGCTTGATATCTGCACTACTATTTTCAGAAGTTACGTTTTGTCTTATCATAAAGAAAACATTGATAACTAACGATCTTAGTAGCAGTTTTGTGATATGGTATGCTCTCTTAAGCTGTACGTAATCTTAAGACTCTATTTACTCTACAGAGTTCATTTGTCCGCCGCGTGGTGACGGCAGAGTAGAATACAATTGTCACCACCCCAAATCTTTCCCGTGGGTGTCGTAAAAGGCGACTAAGGATAAATCTAACTATGATTAGGAATGGGCAGCAGCGTTCCTCTTATACCACCCAGGCTAGCAATGTACTGCGACTTTTGTGTCCGATAAATGGCAATAGGCTCGCCACCTATTACATGGGACTTGACATATTTGGCGAAACGTGGGTGCTAGTTTACCTCTGCCTACCCCTTCGGGGATATAGGCGTGATTTATGTATGTATGTATGTATGTTCATTTGAAATCGGTCGACAAAATTTTACAGGACATTTTAACCGCTATGCGCGCACCCATCCGCTTAGCAACCCGCTAATTACGAACGATTTATTTAATTTTATTTAACATTAAGAATTTTATTTAATATTAATATATAATTAAATAAATTTTATATTCAGGGCCTGTTTCACAATCGACAAGTAAGTTCGAAGTAGCTTAATTTGCAGTTCAATTGACATATATTTCAGATTACAACTGTCAAATGATCTGCAAAGTAAGCTACTTAGATGTTACTTTTTGATTATGAAACAGGCCCTTAATTTTTTTGTTGTTTTATGTTTTTAATCTGTATATTTACCAGTTTCGAGTAAAAGAAAAGGAAAATATTGATACTTTTTTTGTCGACTTAGATTTGTTTTTAAACCTCGCTAATATAATGTTTAATAGCACTAGAACCCCCCATAAAAATTTGTCGATTCATTTCGATTTCACCCTGTAGATAACGATAATAGCCATATGAAATAAGGTTATATGTATTTGTATGGGTTTTTTAATGTAGGTACTCCAAGTTTTAAAAATTGTATCTCATTTTCTATAACATAACACACCTTTTAAGCATACACTGTCTGAATTCCCAAGGGTTCACAGCGAGCGATCGCAATTTATAAGCAAACTCTGTGCTAGAACCGAACTTTGAAGAGAACAACTACTAATCATATTAGCCTTATTAATGTCTCCTGTGTTATTGCCGAATGAGAATGTATAGCGGATAGAGGTTCAGTGTCGGCTAATAGCTTAGCATTGAGTGCAGTATGAATATCCAGTTTGGTTTCCCAGATAGATATTTTAATGGACTTACAAAATACTACTACATGGCGCTCTCTTAATCACATATTATAAAAGTTCTTTTACGTGACTTTAAATAGTCGTACTAGGTTATTAAAGATAATTGGTTACAACACTGACCTTGATACTGCGCCGTCTCCATATTAGCCGGACACAGGGCAGATGACGATATCAATATGTCAAATAATACTACTCTAGGATTTGGCTAGGGTTTTAGGCCGGCTGGCTACCTGACACTGATCTAAATGGCATTCGCTAGTGCATGAAAGACTTACTGTCACTATCGTTAATCTCCTTTCACATCCTTTTCACTCATTTTTATTCATCCATCATCACTTCTACTACTTTTATGCGAGCATCCCTTTTTCCTTTCTCATATCACATTATTGTATATTCGAACGCTCAGCCTTACCCAAGCCATGCTCCTCGACGCTCTCATTTCTCCTGCATTGATCCTACTTTCATGCTTCTTCTTCGAATCTAACATTTATCAAACACATTGGCTCCTTCGTGTAAACATAATTCAGAATCAAATTGAAATTAAATACCTACACCGCAGTCAGTATATTCGCAAACGAAATTGGAAACGTAATATCGGATAGCAAAATTAAGTGGCGGTACACAGGTAAACCGTCTAAATTACTAGAAATCCGGTCGGTTTACGTTGTAAATTGGCCGTGGCAGTCTGTGGTTTTAATAACTGGCCAACTATTATACGCACATGCAGAACCAGCGGGCTCGGCTGATTTAATTACCCGTCTGTACCTGTTTGATTTGGGGATATTGGGTTTTTATTGAAAAAGTTCTACTTTTCAATGGAACTCCGATGTGTACGAATATTTGTAATGCTCGTAGCCGACGTTGTTACTAAAATTTTTTCGTTGTGTAGAATTCGCTGTTCTAATATACAGTTTCGATTGGTCCAATCAAATGAAATATATATAAGGTCCCATAAGGCGGGCTGCGGGGGAGGCCTTTGCCCAGCAGTGGGATCTTATAGGTTAATAAAATAAAATAAAAGGTGTTTGGCGCGTTTCGTGGTGTCAGTCAGATTTATTTTCGCTAATTCAAAAATTGTTACAGAGTGGATTTTGTGCAGTGAAAGTGGTGTTATTTTGATGCACCAGCATCCGTGTTGATGTGCAATTATGCAGAATCATTGAAAACAAGTCTTATGATGTGTTTGATGTTGTGGTGAAGATCACTATAAAAAGTGGTTTTATCCATTTCATCAGTCACCATCATGAACTCTGTTACCATTCAATTCGCGCCAAGCACTCCCTAGATGCGTTAAAATGTGTGACACCCATATTTTAACGTAAAATTCATTTCATTCATTTATTTCACCCACTCATTATTTCATACGACTATAAAATATACACTAAAGACTTGGCTGTATGGGCTAGACCCTTTGCCTTCCCTAAAATATATGGTGAATTAAAAGAATAAAAAAAATGGTCCTTAAACAACTTCTTCTTAGCTGCTCAGATTATAGGGAAGCACTGGAGTATCTTTCTTGTTAATCTGCTCAAGGGAAAGCTGTTTTAAGTGGTTAACTCACCCCGTGAGACTCTGAATGCGGTAATGCACAGATGCACAGATTCAGAAAACTATAATTCTTCTTTGCCGTTATCCCCACCGAAGATGTAGGCAATACACTTAACAGCGCATTCACTAATTTAAAACTGTTTGTTACAATGAAAAAAAAGTTTGAACAAAATTACGTGCGTGGGACATAATTTTTCATCTCATTTACATAATATCGAAAAATAAATCCCCAATTCAGTAGACTCTTCAGGAAAAGACGAAATCACTACATTTCTAATATTTGTAGCCCGAATGCACGACACCTAAATAATGGTCAATATGAAACGCTATTTTTAACCGGTGTTACGAAACTACTAGCTATTTATTTCACCCAGGCTCGGTGCTATCGGATCAGTAACCGGTCTGTACCCCGGAGGCATTTGCTGAAGCTGTCATGGTTAATTTGCGGTAATCGATTTTTTATATCCCGTATAATCAGTTGGAGCGAGCGTAGCTTATGACATTGTGTCTTCGTAATTTGCAAAAAGCTTTTTAATACGTATTTCAAAGGCAGTCCCAAAATAACTCTCATTTTAAAATCTCGGTATAGTTAAAAATGTTGAACTTTTAAAGGTGTTGTGCCAAATACTACTTGTTTTGTGTCAATAAGTGACACAAAAAAACTGCTGATAATTAAATAATGAACTTCAGAACACATTATAATCAGCAGTATTTATGTGACTCTAGTTTAATTTCAACCACAAGCCCGTGGAAGTAATGAAATATTTTATATGCATTACCGATGGGCATCATCATCATCATCACCAGCCCTTTAACGTCCCCACTGCTTCGGCACAGGCGTTACCTATGAATGGAAGAATATAGGGAGAATAGGCTGTGGCTAATTCCTATGGAAGAAAGGTGATATAGCGAGTATAATGTAATTTAGACGGCAGCAGCTGTGGTATAGGTAGCCGCCCGGGTTGCAAAGGAGGTTCGATCAGGACCTAATTTTTCGAAAATGTTCTAACCTGTTTTATTAGAATAAAAAAAAATTCATAAATCGAGAGTGTATGTTTAATTTATATTCTGTTAGTTTGGTGGCAAAGAGAACCCGTGGCTCCTCGGGTAACTTTAAACCCTCTTAAGGCGTGCAAGGCTTCTATCTAATCTAAGGCTTCTAAGGCGAGATCTATCCATAGGGAAGTTCGTGTCGTACCACCATATGCAGACTAATATTTTTGACCCTTTCGTGAGACTTGCAATTAAAAACCTGCAACAGAACTAAATCAAATTAAGTAATAGTTTAATACATTATTGGGATGCCCGACTTATTTAGAGTTGGCTAGCGTCCTGTTACAATAAGATACAAAATAACCTTTTAATTGTAATATTTTTACCTTTTATTAATTAACGAAACTACTGTCATTTACTGCAATTGAAGGTCTAGTACAATTTTTTGGTAATTTTCCTAACCTATTTTCTTCGTAATATATTTTGAAACATTTATTAAAAGTACTAACAACAAAAACATAACACGAAACTACTGATAACTAATTGAAGTAAACTATCTATTCAAATAGAGACAGCATCCCACTTTGTGATATAATATATCACAACTCAAACGCTTAAGCTCCTTACTTTGTCCTAAATGATAAGTGTGACTGCAACAAATATTTATTTTGCTATTGGACAGGTGAGCACAGAGCAACATAACAACAACAAGCAAATTATTTATCATGCCACAATACCTCGAAACTAAATCAGGCGTTGCTTGCAGCAAACTATATTTCACCGGCACTAAGACTGTTACGGGAATTAAGCTACAATTAAACGGTCGTAAATTCGAAGTTTGGGTCGGGCGGGTCACTTCGGGGAGCTCTGTGGCAATTTATCAATTATTTACGCCACTCTGTCCCCGCGCGCCGGCTGGCTGGCGCGCCAGTCGGGGATTCGAGACGCGCTGATGGAGGAGCCTGTCGTTATAGTTTTGGCCATTGTCAAGATGGTGGATTGAGGCGGCGACTGCACAAACGATATAGACTCGCGGCGGGTCCCAATATTTAGTTGAACATAGACGGACTAAAGATGAGTTGCTTAGCAACTTCTGTTAATATTCGATCCACAGTTTAAGTAGACGTACTACAGCTTATTGGTTAGCAACTTCTGTTATTTAGGGTAACAGTATAACAAAAAATGCCAGGCAACTAAACTTTAGTAAGCTTATAACTGTAGATAGAATATTCGGACCCGTTCTGGACGTCTTGCTGATCTGCCCCGCAAAATAGCCCTAAGAAATAGCAGATACGAAGGCCGAAATCGTTTGATCCGTCACGACTACGAACAATAATGTCTTGTGTCTTTCAAAACGGTGATTTCCAATGCCCTGTCCAAGCTGACTTGTCACAATATCGGTGTGAAACTATTTAATATAATTTTCATGTTTTAGCAATAATCTGAAAGTCTTTACTGTCAATAATCAAATAAAAGTAAAGGAAAATTTCTCAGAGAATTTTCATCACCGATCAAGTTTATATTTTTTCTTCTCCAATCCAGCTAAATGCAGTCAAGCAAAAAAATATTCGAGACTACTATTTAGTCTTAAAACACATTTAAATTTTGTGCACAATACATCTCTTGACGATGCCAAACAAAAATAAGATCTCTAATAATCATGATAATACAGTCAGGTTGCCGCAATAAATGTAAACTTCTCTTAATCGCCTTTGTGCTTTATGTTAAAAAAATTAAGGTTGACAATCGATTAAAGACTGAACACAAAGTCCTGCGCGGTCAATATACAATGTATCACTGTTATATACAAAATAGTGTTTTCTTAGCCAGCTATGTGACAAACATAATTGTATGAATAAGATTCCCGGGTCCTTGCGATCAGTCACTTAGTGGGGACTCGGGAGACACAAGAACAGAGACATCGATCTATGTCCCAAACAGTTCGGACGGTTCCTTTAAGCAATACGCTATAGAAAATACCATGTATGTATATATACATTTTTTTAACTAAAAACTTCGAAACAATGATTACGGTGTAATTCCTATGAATAACCAAATCCGAAATGAGATGCGAGATGAGTTTGTTCCTTATAGAAACAAACATAGCATGGCGTATTAAAAGTAATGTAACCAAAGAAACTTTTAAAAAGTGTTACAATGTAAAGCCGCATTATAACATTATGATAGTTGACTATTTTGACAATTAACAACTGTTAACAAGTGTTTGGAGCTGATTGGATATTTTTATCAAAACATTAATCACGAAGTACGAAGTAGGTAATTAACTATTGAAATTCTTTATTTCGGTAAATTAAAATATCTTGTTACTAAACTAATCTAATTTTTATTCCAAGCCTCATAATGTATATACTGAATAAAAATAATTTTATCTAAATGAAACAAAAATTGGGATGGTTGATTGCAATAGCAGATATATTAATATATTTATATCTAATCATATATAAAAACATACTAGTCTAATTGATGATGATGACATACAAATTATAATGTACAGGATTGTGCCTTATAATTATGTGCTAAACTGTCTAACAATCACACAGGTTATTTGTAGAACTAACAGAGTTTCTAAACAAATTCACATCTGTATGTCGTTTTTTGACAAAGAGATAGCTAAACTATTGAATGTAAGTCTAAATACCTCCGTAGTCAACTAGCTCGATAGTTACCAACTCAAAACCCCCACTATAATTATGCTTAGAAGAAAATTAAGTAGCACACCATTATTCACATCATAAATTGTTGTTTCAACCAACTAAGTAAGTTGTGAAGTAATTAAGACGCGTCGTGTTGTCTCCCTAGCTGCAAGTGTTGCGTGATTTACAGTGTCCATTCATAACTGGTTGTTTTATTGCATCCAGGTTTATTGCCGCACGCTGCATTAACGCAACCTGGGGCTGCCATGAGATACTGCCGTGTACCGCGAACAACATATTAAGCTATACAAAACCTGACCAAACAAATTTCACTAATCAATTTTCATTCTTGTTTATTAATGAAATATTTTACTACTAAGTAAGTCTTGATGGCCTGTGATCAAAAAAATAATGCGTAATGTGCCAGCCCAAACTTACCCCAAGGGTATCGTAAAAGTTGACAGAGAATATGCGCGATGTGTAAGCACTTTGGGGCACTCGAATAACGGAGAGCAAACCACCAACAAACAGGTTACCCAAAAAGGGATGGTCTGTGGCCGGTGGAATACTGTAAAACCTAAGACGAAACGTTGGGCAGTATATCCATACAATTATTATTATTAGAATATTTTCATACCAATCACTTTCTCCGTTTACGTATTACAGTTTGCGTATGTACCTACAGTAAACATACTGCATCGACCCCAGATAACTAGTAAAACGGGCATGAAGAGAGATGACTAAGTATAGTAGAGTACAAGTAAGAACCTACAGTCAATATAACGCCCGGTTACCACAATATGTAATTTTTTCTTTAAATGGACAACTTTATAGTAAAAGTATCGCAAACAATCTCAAAGTAACACGTCTGTTTTATTAATAAAATTGTGTAGGGTATTTTATAAGGATTTAAGCTTCAACGTGTCTTACTAAAAACCCCTTTTATCCGAAATCACACTTGAAAATACGCGAAAGCAATTAAAACAAGCGTGTGCCATAAATCGGGCTCAATCTCAACTCGACTCTATTATGACATAACTACAGTATAAAATTTCGAAACAAAGCTGTCAGGAGCAGATCGCTGCTCACGAAGGAGGCCGTCAGCTGTAAGCCTTGTCTCTCAACGGAGGCGTCGGAGTAACTTAAGCCTTTTGTTCTCAAATTCCTTAGGACTGCGCTTTCTTAGATCGCGTACAATGCTGGCCACTGACGGCGGGCGATCATTAAATAGAAATTAGAATATTCTTTTTCAGTTTTTATTTCAACATTATAATAAATATTAGATGTGCCGTGTGGTGACGGCAATGCAGAATACAATTGTCACCACCCCAAATCTCCCCGTGGGTATCGTACAAGGCGACTAAGGCCAAAGACAGCAATGAGTAATGGCCAGCAGCATTCTTCTTATACCACCTAGCAATATACTGCGATTTTATGTGCCCGATAGATGACAATACACATGCGACCTCACTTAATTGACGAAAAGTGGGTGTTTCATGCACCTCTGCCTACCCTTTCGAGGGTATTATAGGCGTGATTTATGTGTGTATGTAAGTAAAAGAAAAGAGGTCGAAAAATTATTCTCGCAAAAAATATTGTCCTACAATAATTTTTCGAAAATTTTCTGACCCCTTTTCCTTTAGAAGTCAGAATAGATCTCAACGGATTGAAACACTGCAGAAAGGAATGGACTATAACGAAAAAGAACGGATAGTAACGGAACGGAACATTACACATTGAGGTCACTTTTATCAAGCATGTACCTATCTTTGTTAAAATAACTAAACTAACTAAAAAAATTAAAATACTAATATGCATTAGAGGGCAATTATTATTATGAACATAATAGTTCATGATGAATTATTATGCTTATTACCGTACGTCGTAAAATTAGATACATAATTTTATACCTATTTAATTTAAGGTAATTACACAGTCGCGCGCAGTGTACGCACACCATAAACGGCAGTATTGTCTTGACGTCATCAGTGAGGAGTGAAAATCGTAACAATACAGGATTAACACTTGATGCCTTTATAAATATTCATTTTGGCTGAGTTTCGTTCTGAAACAGATGCGACGCGGAGCTCCAAACAATCAGGAATAAACAGCTACACACCCTTTTCACGAATTTAAATCAGCGTGTGTTATTAAGAAAGTGGAATAATTTAAGTAAATTAAATGTTACACAGGACGCTATGGAACAAAGAAATTTTACGACTAACTATAAAGGTCGTTATTTAAATTGAATTGTTTTTATATCTATTGGATTGGGCAGCAGCTCCTCTTATACCACCTAGCAATAGCAATGTACTGCGACTTTGTGCCCGATAAATGGCAATAGGCTCGCCACCTATTACATGGGACCTAACATAATTGGCGAAACGAGGGTGCTAGTTCACCTCTATTCTCCGAAGGGGTAGGCTTCGGGGATATAGGCGTGATTTATGTATGTATGTATTTTATTTTTATTTATTTACACCCAACAGCCGCTAAATATCGGAAACGAATTCTGTCGGCAGTAAGAACCTTCTTACCAAAAATCTTTTACTCGGTATCCCAATAACAGGGAACAAACATGTTACATAGTTGGTATTCTCAATACACACGCAGTAAGGGCTCGCACGCACTACGCTTTATGCGGAGGTAGCGGAGCGCACTATCGCGGTATCTTCACGCTCCGTCGAGCGGAAGCCTTCTGCTCCATCGGTCGCGCCGATCAGCCCCGCTTTGAGAACTGCCATTTTAAATGTCTAACCAATCAATATTATTTTATTTAAGCCTGCTAGCATCGACGAGGTAGCCACTTGACGTCATCACACCGACATACGTGAAACAATACCTGGGGGCCTAGACAAAGTAACATACCAACGAAGATAACGAAGTTCGATAAAGCAAAATTTATGGGATTTGACGTTAGTCGTCGTGAAATCACGTGACCAAAATCGTCTTCGTAAGTTCCTAGTTATGTTGGTAGCGCAAGCTAAGACGCTGTAGTTACCAAAGTAATATGGCCGATCCTGACGAACTTCGACACGTTATCGTTATGAAACGATTGCCACTTGGCTACGGGCCCTGATACCATAACGACAATACGTACCTGTGAATACCAAAAAAAAAATCATGCGATAAAAATTTACCCCACCTATTCATGAAAAGTAAATCAGTCTAAAACAGAGTTTACTTAAAATACTCCTTCGTGTCTTTCTAATATAATAATGTTAGTAAGTATGTTATGTTGTTATTTAATAAAGAATGTTTTAAAAATTATTTGATTTGATTTTATAAATAGGGGACTTGTCGATGGTTAAAACTTTAAATTAATGGACCAGTGTAGTTTTTACTGTTATTCTGTATCTGTATTGAAGTTTAATATGGAGCAATGATATAATCAAAATTAGTTTAATAACCGTCTCGCGTCGCATGCGCTAGCGTACGGTCGTTGAGTCATAAGCGAGGTGACATCTAGCAAAATGTCAACAACAGTGAAGTGTGTTAGTTGTAATATTATTATAAATGAAGTGCTTGCTTTCATTTGTAATAAAATGGATATTATGGATGAGGAAAGCATTAGCCGCATCTGTGTTACTGCTTTCTCCGATAGTGATATTGTAACGGCAAAACGGTTACTGTTCGAGTCCTTAACTAAACCAATGAAGAACCGAAAACGAGATGGGAAGACCTTACGAGACATTGATGATATCCTTTGTACACTAAAAGAAACGGACCCTGAAGGGCTGCCCATTTTCGTTGCACGTGAGTTGCAGAAATTACCGCCAGTTCTTTTCGATCACGTTGATGTAACACAAATTATGAAGGATATACTGAAAATGCGCGAGGAAATTAAATCATTTGCTACAAGCTATGTGAGCAAAGAACAGTTTGATTCACTGAAGTATGAAGTGGACAATCTTAAAAAAGCGTCAATTGTGAATAACTTTTCCAGAAACATAAACTTAAAAAGAGGCGCCTGTTTATTAGACAGTTTTGAATATAACAGTGGACCTATGGGGTTGCATCCAATTGAGGGTAGAAATGAAACAAAATCTACGGTTGCGCAATTGAGTAATGACGCATCGCCAACTAACGGTACCGAGACAGCTGAGTGCCGACTGACCGAAGTTGTAAACAACTTGGAACCAGTGAGCGGTTGCATGACTCATTCGTCGCCTGTACTTACAAAGGAACTATCGACGGAAGTACCGCTCCGTAATGCACAAATTGTAAACAATAAAAAATTGTACACACAGGCGTTAAAAGAAGGTGAATGGAAGTCACAAGTGAATGATGAACCATGGAAACTAGTACAAAAAAAGAAGTTAAAATACAGATTTATTGGCAATAAGGGAAAAGCCGTAATTGATTCCAATATCAACTTTAAAGCGGCGGATATACGAATTCCTTTGTACATTTATAACATTTCGAAAGACGTAACAATGGCGGACATTTTAAGTTACATAAAGAATAAAACTGACGTCACTGTTGACTTAGAAAAAATGATTATGAAGACTGCCAAAGATTACGATGCATATAAGGTTTTCGTCCCAAAATCCAAAAGTTCGTTGTTTTTGCAAGATGAGTTTTGGCCCGATGGGGTTTCATTTAGACGCTTTGTAGACTTCAAAAAAAAGTTATCAAAGTGATAAGAATTGGATTTTTTAAATTAATAATAATGGGTACTACAACTAAAATTATTACATTTAATTGCAAAAATTTACACCGATCGATTGATTGCTTACGGTGTCTTTGCCAGACTGCCGACATCATAGCATTACAAGAAACCTGGCTATTGCCTCATGATTTACCATATTTGGGGACAGTCGATGACAACTTTGCCTTTACCGGAAAATCCGCAGTAGATACATCTAAAGGGGTCCTCAAAGGAAGACCGTTTGGTGGAGTGGCACTGTTGTGGAGAAAGTCGGCGTTTAAGTGTGTGTCGGTAGTTGAGTGTCATAGTGTGCGGTTAACTGCTATTAAGATTCTGCTTGATAGCGGTAAGTCAGTGTTGGTGATTACGGTGTATATGCCGACGGACTCGCCGGCAAATCTTTCTGATTTCACGGAGTGTATGGGAGAAATAAGTGCATTAGTGGAGACAAACAACATAGAATCGGTATTTGTAGTGGGGGACTTTAATGCACACCCAGGTGAGCAGTTTTCGAATGAACTCTTACATTTCTGTTCAGAACAGTCGTGGTCGTGTGTTGACATGGAACTTTTACCCACGGATACTTATACCTTTGTTAGCGAGGCACATGGCTCTCGCCGATGGCTCGACCACTGTTTAGTAACAGGCGCCGCTAGAGATACTGTGGTTAGTGCCTCAGTATTATATAATAATGTATATTGGTCAGATCATTATCCTTTGTTAATTGAATGCAATATAAATAAAATTCAGACAAAGCTTGTAACCTTAACTCAATCTTATAATAAAGTTAGATGGGAGGAAAGAGATAATGATCAAATACAAAAATATAATTATATGTGTAATAGTAGATTACGGTTAATTGATTTTCCTATAGATTTTTGTAAATGTGCTGATAAATTGTGTTCAAATATAAACCATAAAATGAAGCTGAATTCTATGTACAATGACATTGTTTGTGTTCTGAAAGAATCAGCAGAGAGTACCTGTTATGAACGTAAAATTAACAGAAAACATATGCATATAATAGGATGGAATAGGCACGTAAGTGATGCACACAGGGAGGCTCGGTTTTGGTACCGAACTTGGTCACAGTACGGGAAACCCAATTGTGGTTTTATATATGATAAAATGCGAGATACTAAAACCAAATTTAAAGCTAAATTAAAATACTGTCAAAATAGACAACATCAAATTAAATTGGACATTATCGCTGAAAATCACACGGGTAAGAATTTTAAAAAATTTTGGAAAAATACGAATAAACTAAATCCTAAGCTGAGTCTTCCTGCGAGCATTGCTGGCCTGTGTGAACCGACTGACATAGCGAATGCCTTCCGAAAACACTTTAAAGTGGAGTCCCCTCTTGTTCCGACGTCGCAGGTGTTAGATGCGGAGCGTCTTATCGGGAACATAAATGTGAGGTTTTCCGCGAGAGAGGTTGCTTCTGTAATAGGAGGAATGGTCCGAGGCAAGTCACCCGGCCACGACGATCTTAGCATTGAGCACCTGTCATATGCGGGGGTGCATTTGCCGCGAGTTCTATCAATGTTTTTTAATCTGTGTTTAAGTCATTGTTATTTACCGGAAGATATGTTGTATACCGTCGTTGTACCTATTATAAAAAACAAAACAGGGGACGCCTCCGATTTGTCCAATTATAGACCTATATCTTTAGCCACGGTCATAGCTAAGGTGCTGGATGGTCTGCTGCATAACAGATTAGGTGAGCACTTTCAGAGCCATGATGCACAGTTTGGTTTTAAACCGGGTCTGTCTACAGAGAGTGCCATCTTCTGTCTCAAGCAGACAGTTCAGTATTACACATCTAGAAAGACTCCAGTGTATGCTTGTTTTCTGGACTTATCGAAGGCGTTCGAACTAGTTTCGTATGACGTATTGTGGAAAAAACTGCTTTTTAACACAAGCCTCCCTCCTGAATTTATTTTCATGTTTAAATACTGGTATAGTAATCAAAAGAACAGTGTAAAATGGGCTGGCTCGCAATCGGATGTGTACGGGTTGCAATGTGGGGTGAGACAAGGGGGTTTAAGCTCGCCCAAGCTTTTTAACCTTTATATTGACGGTCTGATCGAGGAGCTCAGCTGCAGCCACATAGGCTGCCATGTAGATGGAATATGTATTAATAACATTAGTTACGCTGATGATATGGTGTTGCTGAGCCCCTCGATTGGTGCATTAAGAAGACTGGTTTCTATGTGTGAGAAATATGCAGAGGCTCACGGGCTCAGATACAATTCCCTCAAAAGTGAATTTATGGTGTTTCAATCAGGGGCGGCTCTGAGTCAACGTAGTGTACCCTCTATTACGCTTGGGGGTAGTGAACTTAAAAGAGTCCACCAATTCAAATATCTGGGCCATTGGGTTACTGATAACTTGTCAGACACGGTTGATATGGAAAGGGAGCGTAGGGCGCTATGTGTTCGCTGTAACATGTTGGCTCGCAGATTTGCACGTTGCAGTAGGCAAGTTAAACTGACACTTTTTAAAGCTTACTGCCAGTCATTTTATACGTGCAGTCTGTGGGTGAACTTTACGCAGCGAGCATATGGCGCTTTACGCGTCCAATATAACAATGCTTTTAGGATGTTGTTCGGCCTGCCGCGCCACTGCAGTGCATCCTCTATGTTCGCGGAGGCGCGAACTGATTGTTTCTATACCATCATTAGAAAACGTTGCGCCTCGCTGTGGACGCGCGCGCGTTGCAGCCCGAACAGCATCTTGAGCTCTTTGGCTGGCCGATGGGACTCTCCACTACTGAGCCGCTGGCTGCAGCTACATTCACCCAGTTCTAGATTCAAATATCTTTAGCAAAGCAGTCACATCGGAAGCCAACACATTTATTTTATTTTATTTTTACTTGACCTTACTCTATTATAATTACTAACACTCTTAAACTTAAATTAATCATGTTACTAACATTACTATGGATTCAAAAGTCTGAAATAAATGTTTATTATTATTATTATTATAACGCCTGGTATCATTACAATACATATACTTTTGAATACGCTAGATATCGAAACCTCTGTGTCTAAGGGCGAATAGAGTGTGCAGCATGCCTTAGTCTATCTATACCGATGGGTCTCACAAAACCCACCCATGACCCGATCCGCCAATGAAGCGCTGACCCCAACGCATTTAATACCACAGTTGATACTGAACTGAGCGCATCAGAGCCTTATCCTCGCTAGCAAAACGGTACGCAAGTAGGCTGTAGAGAAAATCTGGAAATTAAGTTCTAAATTAAATCCATAGTTCATTAAGTATCCATATTTTAAAATGACTGGATCATTTTAATCACCTGTGAAAACTCAAATAGCTTTGTTCAAACTGACTTTTTTAGTCTGTTTCCTTTTACAACCTCAATTAAGGCTAATGTAAATCATTATAGTTAAAAATATTATACTAAAACAATAAAATGACATTGTTAACCCATGAATACTCAACAAATTGGCAACCAATAACTTATAATCGCGCACACAATGTTCGGTCGATCATACGGCTATTTATGTACAAACACGACCTCCGATATTGTTTACAAATAATTAATTGTCGAATGCAACTGTGACTGTTGATATTGGCATAATAAATGCTATGCCATATTGTATCCACGTAAATAAATACATTCACGACACCATAACTCGCCTCGAAACAATGAAAACAACGCCTTAACATTAAAACGATAGCGCCGAAAATCGCTTATCATCAATACTATTTCAGGCCGTAACTAGCAGTTTCGAACGGTCGTATATTGGGCACTTTAAAAAGGAATTAATTTTATTCATTGGGAAATAGAGAATATATTGGCTTGGATTAGTTAAACGATAAAGGTTTAGTCTTTTTGACTTATGTGCCCTGAGGCATTTTTAAACTTTAGTTTTTACGTGAGGTGCTTAAGGTTCATAATGCCTTGGTAGCTAAAGGGATATATGATGTTGATTTTGTACATGGCGATACACGGTGGTGGATTCAGTGCAACGCGTGCTAGTGAATAATGTGTCGCTAACGGGCGATTAACGTCCGGCGTCAGTCGAACGACCAGTTACGGTGTCTACTATATTTATTTATTATTTTAGATAGATTTACCAGCAACGTAATATTAAAATTTCACAATGAAATAAATCTTCAAATTACACCGTTAAAAGAATGGCTTGAAAGGTCAATTGAGCTTACTTATATAAAATGATAACTTGTCCATTTAAACAAAGAATTTCCAAAATTTCTTGAAAATAAAAAAAAATTAATAATTATAAAGCAATAAAAGTAAATAATAAAAACTAATGATAATAAAAAAGTAAAATAGACATAACGGTAAGGGTAAAACAAAAAGACAGCGATGAGTTATGGGCAGCATCATTCCTCTCATGCCACCTAGCAAGATACTGCGATGTATATGCCCGATATATGGCAATAGGCTCGCCACCTATTACATAAAACCTAACTTAATTTGGCAAAAAGTGGGTGTTAATTCACCTCTGCCTACCCCTTCGGGGATACAGGCGTGATTTATGTATGTATGTATGTAAATAGACATAAACCATGCGGCCAGTCTTTATGATGTCTATATTTTTTTATAAGTGTCAGTTTCGAGTGTTGTAAAGGGGTTAAAATTTAAAGTCACGCGTATTTTAATGTATCTATTCGTACTGGCCGTGTGGTGACGGCAGAGTAGAATACAATTGTCACCACCGCAAATCTCTCCCGTGGGTGTCGTACAAGGCGACTAAGGATAAATCAGTGATGAGGAATGGGCAGCAGCGTTCCTCTTATACCAACCATCTAGCAAAGTACTGCTACTTCTGTGCCCGATAAATGGCAATAGGCTCGCCACCTATTACATATGACCTAATATAATTGGCGAAGCGTGGGTGCTAGTTCACCTCTGCCTACCCCTTCGGGGATATAGGCGTGAATTATGTATGTATGTATTCGTACTAATTGAGGTATTCTCCCCTAGACATACCTTAATAAGTAACGGGATATTGGCTTAGTATTAAAGTTGAAACGGATAACGGAACGGTAAATCAATGAACCCTGTCTAGTCAGGTTAATCAAATGTATCTGCTGGAGCTTAGGACGCGTGCAGAACAGTCGCACACACTAGTCACTGGACATTATAATATTATCTGATTTCTATTTTGGTGTTATATTATTATATTATATATAAACGTGACGGCAGAGTAGAATACAATTGTCACTACCCCAAATCTCTCCCGTGGGTGTCGTACAAGGCGACTAAGGATAAATCAGTCATGAGGAATAACATGGCAATAGGCTCGCCACCTATTACATGGGACCTAGTATAATTAACAAGACGTGGGTGCTAATTCACCTCTGCCTACCCCTTAGGGGATATAGGCGTGATTTATGTGTGTGTTATGTGTATAAATGTTAGAAAAATTCATAAATGTACAACGAAAAAAAGTCAGGGCTTTACCGATTTTCATTAATTTTCATTAAATTTTTGTGTATTATTTGGTAGGTCTGAGAATAGCACGTAGGCAATTTTTTATAGCCCTAGGTGATAAAAGCAAAACAAAGTTTGCTGGATCAGCTAGTATCATATATTATCTCAAAGACGACACCCACGAAAGAAACAAAGGTAATGACAATAATCGTTTTCTTCTATGTCACCACAAGCCACGACTACGCAGGTTAGGCATTTCAAAGGGCCAGCCATTCATGTGACCTTAATCGTAATAAAGAGTGCAAATATAACATTACTTTGTAAAACACTGATATGTTTATCCGATATAAACGGCAACCACTTTTGCTCTCGACAGTGCACATGAACATGTGAACGCATTCCAGGCATTTCTGCATTTAATTCAACCATCCCAGAGCTCTAGATTAGTCTATCTTCTATGCCAGCAATGAACACACTGACGAACATGTTTGAAATAAAATAGCTTATTAGATTAGAAGTCAATCTCGTCTTAAAGGAGTCTTCATTAATATAAATTATTGTTTTCTAACGTAATAATAATATGTATCTGTGCTTCTCACTCGCGTCAAGTCAAGTGTCAACTCTCTTTGCAACCTCAGAAATAATACAAAACGCCTAAATTGGCGCGTACGTTTAAATGGCGCGAATAGTATCGTTAATATATTATCCAAAATTACGTTTCATCATGAATATAAATAAACAGGTAAAAACCTAACGCTTAATACAATTAAAATAAAGTTAAGGATATTAGTCATATTCATTACATTTTTAAATACACCTACGTCATTATTTTATAATATTATGCTAAATTATTAAAATATGACTATCGGCAAAGGCATTTCAAACGCCAAATCAGGCCTCCACCTCCCTGAAATTAAAAAGAAAAAAGTACTTTACGACAAGAGACACTGTTTTCACAAAACGCTCCCATAAAACGTCATTTCGCCGACAGTGAAAAATGGCAGTCATCATTTCAACACCGCTTTTATGGGCACAATTCCTTTCTCATAAAAATAAAATCGGCCATCTTTATAAAAACATCTCTTCAATTGTCATTCATGGCGTCGCCGCGCGTATTTGTCACTCGGCACGGCCGCGTATCGCGTAGCAAATATAAAAATGCAATTTTAAACAAAAATCCCGCCGCCGGAATGGAACCCTCACAATAAAAAATAAATGCGCAGCAAACGCAGAGGCACATACGTACGACAGTTTCACTGGTTTTTTGGGAACGCCAAACAAAGACACTTTGTTTTCTTAAAGTTGCTACATTAAATACTTTTTGACCCAAAAAGAGCAAAAGTAATGTTAAACAATTGAACTATATAAAAAATATACATGAATTATCATAATCAAAATAACTATAACTGCCGCACTCAGAGACGTCAAATAACGTTAATGAGTACTTAACGTCAAAAAATGACAATTCAAAACTAGTCGCAATTCTTGCCGGGTCTATGGTCTAGATTTGAATGAAAATTTTCAACATTAAATACTCATTAAAGTTAATTGTCGTCTCTGAGTGCGGCAGTAAATGCAGTTTAGTACAGTAAAATGAAAACTAATAAAAAGCTATTTAACAATCCCTTGTTACAAATTGTGTCAATTAGGACCATATAGATAAAAACTCTTTTTTGTAACATCTTTTGTGCTTATTTGACACAATAAACTATTTAGAATCGATCTAACCTAACCAACCACAACAGCGTTTTCTTGGAGTGTTAGTATCAGGCAGGTGGTCGGCCATAAAACCAAAGTACCAAACAACCGACTACTTTAACCATATTGTTGTGTGTGATACACAGCAGTATGGTCAAAAGTCGTCATACACCGATAACAAAAAATAATTTGGAAGCTAGTTTCTAGAAGAATTCTATGCCTAATTTTCCAATTTCTTCTAATTTTTCTATTGCTTCCTAAAAACTACTCGGACTTGTAGTAAGGGAAGTCAGCCCATGACGGGTATACTATCTAAAACGGGAACTCTCGTATAAATATAGTCTTGGGAAGCTCCAAATATATATTTTTTTATTCCTGTCAGCTTTATTGCCTGTTAGGTTGTTGTGGAAATTGTTAAAATTGCAGTGTACTCACCTGACTGTATGGCTTTAGGCAAAATACTTCCTATTGGCCGGGCCACATTCCCCTAATTTTAAAATAAATACCATTTCATGAGTAAGATAAAACCAACTTTATAAATTATTGATAAATAGGGGGATCGAAGCAAAACATTATTATTCTCCCTATACAGTATGAATCGAATCTGAATTCAGATACAATTGCCAATAAATTTGACAGCAGAAATCAAAGCTATACCACGACACAAGAGGTGGTTAAGGTACGTTGAATTTTGTATTCACTGCGTAGTCAAGAAGACATCAGCGGGGAAAGTAGCAAATATTATAATAGCATAATGGTGTCAGGTGGCGTACTATGGCTCCCTGTTTACCTACACGATTAGGGTTGTGAAACGTACTCAGAGCTGCATATCGATATAGCTATTTAATATTTTATTTTATTGTATGCTACATAGCTATTTATTGCTACCTAGGTACTATATGCTCTCGGGGCGTCAAGTTGGAATGAGTTCGAACCTATGAATAAAAACCATCGAGATAAATATTATTTAAAATTATTGCTTTTACTAATTTCAACTAAAGTTACTTTCACGAAAAAAGTCACTTGGCTTGATATGACTGTTAATGCTTTTCTAAGCTAAGATCTAGAAGAGGTTATAATGAGCTTTAATGAGCTTTAATGGCTGTGATGAGCTTCACTCCATTACAGCCTTATTTTTAGACTCAATGTTACATTAATTATTGTCTGACTTCATAATAATATTGATGTTCAATTGTGATGAACACTATCGGTTTTATTAGTTGTTTCGTTCAATGTATTGTTAAAACATTCCACTGAATTCACAATATTTATGTCAAATAATACAAATTATCATTATAAAGAAAAGGATATTAGAAAATTTTCGAAGAATAATGCCTGGCCTCTTTTTGTATGTACTTAATAATTTTTGTAACATTTATAAGATGTTAAAAAAGCCGATAAAAAATGAATTAATTTTCATCTTAAAAAGTAAACATCGGACGACACTACGCCCTGTAACCCTATAACAGCTAGCGTAGTCTACCGTGGGCGTCGCGCCCGCGCCTGGCGACACACACTCAGCCGGGATTTAGGCCGCGTGATATGAAAGCGAAGTGACGTCACTCAGCTCCCGATCTCCGTGCAGATCCAGCCAACTTTTATTGCCCTACGGATTGTCGTGTGCTTAGTTTTATTGCACTCCAGTGTTTAGCCGCCGCGCGAATGCCAAATAGCGTGGAATATTCATGCATGAAAATCAAGTTCACAAACAAAACTCTCAACAGTTTTACAACCAGTCGGGAACTATCAAAACACGCGACTAGCTTTATAAAGTTGATAAATACATTTTGCTGTTCTAAAAACACATCAAAGATATTAAATTCTAACAATGAACTTGTTTGGCCAAGGGAAAGAATGTCAAAAACGAATATATAATGCCTAAAGTGGGCTCTCTGGTGTGTAAACCCAAAGAAGACAGGTAGGAACTTAAATTTCAACATATCACCTCTAAGGTATAGACAATTAAGTTACAAACATACATAAATCACGCCCATATCCCCGAAGGGGTAGGCAGAGGTGAATTCTCACCCGCGTTTCGCCAATTATGTTAAGTCCCATGTAATAGGTGGCGAGCCTATTGCCATTTATCGGGCACAAAAGTCGCAGTACATTGTCAGGACGGTAGTATAAGAGGAACGCTGCTGCCCATTCCTCATCACTGATGACAATTAAGTTGACTACTAAAATTATCTATGATTGTGAAGTAATGTCGATTCAAAATAATATCAATGTAAAACACTAAATCCCACGAGCGATTAAACACATGTAACAACAGTATTAATTCAAAAGTAAACACACATTTTAGAATGCATACGTTTAAGGGCTTGTCACACGGATTAATTGAATATTCAAAATGTACTAAAACCCCAACTGGAATGTTCTCTGTAATAACGGTGATTAGCCCAAACGTAGACCTGCGCTACCAAAAGGCAATTAAGAATGAAAAATGATTATTACGGCTGTTTATAATTAAAAAGCCCCACATACTCGTGTAGTGCCCTGACTTTGATTAATATGAGACTGTGACAGTCCTGTCATGACAGGTATAAAGAAATGGCTATTAATTTTGAAGTACTCGTTGGCGCTTACAAATTTTGTGAAACTGTTATCGTATGATGAAATATCGGTTGTTATTACAGGTTCTTGTTTAAAAAGGTGACAAAATTTATGGTTCATAGATTTGTAACGAGTAATGGCGACACTTTTCCTTGATAGGTCTGAAGATTGCTCAAATGTAAAGTTTAATAAGTAATGTATTTTCTAACAGCATATCAAAATATAATGTTCATTAATATTTAATTTTGAACGGCCGCTACACTTTTGAAATAAAAGATTTAAATATTATTATACGCATTTAGTGGTTGGGGCTACTTTCGACCTGTTCATCAGTTAAATCCTAATCCAGTCCTTATACTGCCAAATAATAAAGCCCCGTTCCATCAATTGTTTTATGTCCTATGTAATGAGTCCATTGCTATTTTTTTATTTTATATATTTAACCCTTAATTCTGGCAGTTAGAGCCTGTTTCACAATATTCGTATAGCGACTATCCAACAGATAAATTCAAATAAGCAACAACATTTGTATGAATATAACAGCTGTTAATTAATTTATTAGGAACTTTATGTGAAACAAGGCCTTAGTCACCTTGTACGACACCCGCGTCTGGCCTTATAGTCTCCTTCTACACCCGAGTCTAATTTTTAATGTGGGAATATTTCGATTACCCATTGTATTTAGAACGCATCCAACAAAACGGTAAAGGATAATCCGTTGGAGTGAAGTTTAAATCGTGACAAACGAAAATGTCAACTTGTAATCTATGTAATTAAGTGAGTGTCAGAGAGGGCTTAGACAAACGTCACGAGCAGGACTCCGCTGCTCGGTTTTACAATATAAATTTTAGTACGGGACAATATTTTTATGTCTGAGTACTGGCACACATAGTCGATAATTCAATAATTGATATTATGATCACAATTGACAGTGTTACAAAATAGGATTGGTTCATTTAAAATAATGGCATGTAAATGATAAATTATAAATGCACAGCAATTTATCGAATACATAGTTATACTTCGTAATTTTGCTTACGATGAAATGATGTATTGGTTGTATTGACTAGAAATGAAGTATTGAGTACTTAACATGCATACATTTTGTTTGTTTATAGACGAAGATATTTTATGGAAATGCAGTTAGGGTTTTTAGGATCTACTTACTCATGATCTCTCCGACCTTAATAAAGGTCTTAATTAGAACATTTTTACATTTGTTTTTATTAAGACTTTTGGATCTCATTTTATTGATATATCGCTGGATGCCTTAACGCGCTTGGCCTACGATTGCGTAAACTAAGCAATGTTCGCTTTCATTGGATGGGCTACCTAAAATAATATGTTATTTCGAGTTCCTCCGTGCTTCAAAAAATCCGTTAAGCGGTTAAGTCGCTGGACTGCATCTGCCCCAGCAATGGGAACATTAAAGAGTTGGTGATGGTAGACTTTTGAATAAACTAATGTGCTACCATTCCTTTCAAAACAAGGCACAATAAGACAGTTTAGAGAGACATACTGTCAAAAACATTGAGGAGGAAATATTTAAGTGCCGAACCCCCTTATTTATCCATTTACAGTGGCATTGCTATTGAGTAAGCTAATAACCCATTGACGACTTATAACGGGATTACAGAACAAAAGTAAACAAAACAGAAATCAACATTTCGAGCGGCGCACCCTGGGGAGACGCGACGCAAGCTCGCGAGTTAATTTCTGCTAAATGAATTATTCCTTCCGTAGGTGGCGCCTCTATTGACGCAGCAAACTTCGCTAAATAGTTTCGTTCCCACTGCTATTATTGTTAGAAACTGTCGCGTAAGTTAGATTCTCTGACAGCGGCTGTCGTCTGAATAATTTGGCGGGTGCGAAATTGAATCATAAGTTTGATCTGAGTGGTATTCTGCAACCCGTCGATTTCTTTAGCGCGATAGAGATACGAGGCCGGGTCAATAAGTCCGTGACTTTTGGAATAAAACACAGATTTTTTGACTTAGTCTCCCTTGAGCTCTATACGCTTTGTCCAACGCTTCTCCAATTTTTGTATCCCTTCCAAAAAATATGATTTGTCGAGGTTCAAAAAATTCAAAAGTCACGGACTTATTGACCCGCCCTCGTATTGTAAGTCGACTTTCTTTAGACTGACATTCAAAATATAATTTTGAATCAACCTATAGTTTTTTAAAACCCACCAAGACCCCCACTATCTATATTGTCATTAAATAATCCACGGACAATTTATTAATATTAATAACACTAAGCTAGTTTAATTTTGTAATAAACGTGGGAGTAAATTAAATTGAACAATGGAAATGATTAACTTATTAATTACGCAAACATTGCACTTTCACCTTTGAAACATTACGTTTTTTAAAAATGAGAGCAGCATTGTAATTCGTTGCTGCCTAAAATAGTTTAGTCATAGGGGTTGAATTGTATGGAATTCGATAGTTGTTTCGGACCGTTACAGTATAACACACAGGCGTGCATTAAACGAAGAAGAGACTGATTGTAGTTTCATTATGCTTGTAGATATAGAATCCCAAGACAGTGCATGATGGGATAAACTGGTTGTGTTTTTACAGACCTGCATGTTTTCAACGCTTCAAATTAGATAAAACGATAAAAATTACTTACATTAAGGGCCTGTTTGTTTCACAATCGACAAGTAAGTTCGAAGTAGTTTACTTTGCAGTTCAATTAACATATATTTCATATTACAACTGTCAAATGATCTGCGAAGTAAGCTACTTAGAACTTACTTGTCGATTGTGAAACAGGCCCTAAGTAAATTTGACTGCCAATTTGGTCGAATGATCGCCGACTTTCGGCAAAAAGACAGCGGTAAAGGTAAGGGCAAATGTTTGTTATGAACACAGATATATTTGTACTTGAGTCATAGTTGTCACAAATATTTCTAAGCGCTTGGCCTGCGACTGCGTAATCTAAGCAATGTTCGTTAAGGTCAATCATTGGTTGAGTTATAAAAAATAGGTCATTGCATGGGCCAGCGCAGTGCGTTCTTACATTCATACGGAATGCCGGTGCACCAGCAGTGAAGACATTAAAGGACTGGCATTGAGTAGTAATAGTAGTTCAATGAGGACTGGTAATTAATATTGGGTCATCATTTTTGGGAGTAAAATCACTCATGAGCTTTATATGTCTTTTTTAAATTTATATCCATAATGATTTTAGCAATTCGTACTAGGTAAGTAAACTATACGGAGACAATGTAAAACTTCGATCTTCTGCAGACGCTTCGTTGTTTCATTATCATATTAATTGAGGGTTCCGTACACGATGTGAGAGTAAATCCGATATGCGCACGTGCTTTTGACACAAAACTAAGAGCACAGTCTGAAATCAACCAAATTTAAATTAGTACCTAGGTGCTAATTTAAATTTTAGAAAAATTATCACTCTTACACTACTGACTTCCCTCTCTGCCACACTATGGACCCGGCACCCGCACGGTGCAACCATGGAACGCTAAGAGTTATCGCCTCCCTCTCTCAAACAATAATAAAAATCATTATAAACTTTTGATCAGCCGCGAAAGTATCTTAATCACAATTCTGCATTCGCTATGTTACAAATTTGAAGTAGCGTCTGCGGTTACGCAATCCGTATACGCATTATAATGCGTAAGCATTTTAAGTCAGTGCACATTTTTAGTTAACTTTCACATGCCTTCGATAGCTCAGTTGGTAGAGCGGTGGACTGTAGATGGTAATAATGCTGGCATCCATAGGTCGCTGGTTCAAATCCGGCTCGAAGGAGTATATTTTTGCAAAAAAAACTTAACCAACAGAATAAACCAGCTTATTTAAATCATAACAACAAAAATCTTGAGATCGAGCTTAATCGCCAAAAGGGATAATCTGTGAACGTGATGAAAGAAAATTATTCAAATTAAAAACAGCTACGAACACTTTTCGATAGGTTTGTTTATCTATACTTTTAATAAAAAGCTGAAGAGTTTGTTTGTTTGGTTGGTTGAACGCGTTAATCTCAGGAACTACTGTCGCAAATTGAAATTTTTTTTTTATGTTGGATAGTCCATTAATCGAGGATGGATATATGCTATAATAACCGACATAAACGTGAGCGAAGCCGCGGGTGACCACTAGTAAATTATATTTGATTAAAAATATGTCTCATCGAGTTATCAGATCGGTGAAGGTCGTAGACTATTTTGAATTGCACTAATGCAAAATAGTTTACGACTTTGGACCAATTTGCCAATAGAGCTCATTTCAATGTTGTTAATTAATAATTATTACTTTGAAAGACCTTACTTGCTGACCAATTTAATTCGCACTTATTAAAGACGTGACTACTTAAAAAAGGTAGGATAATTAAAGTGGTGATCCCCTAATTTACTTTTAATTTTTACTTCTCTCTCCAAAAATATCTCCTTCGAGCCGGATTTGAACCAGCGACCTATGGATATCAGTTATTTACAGCTACAGTCCACCGCTCTACCAACTGAGCTATCGAAGGTGTTGAGAAAAGCTTTCAAGTAAGTGTTCTGTACAAACTCAGTGACGTAAGCTAATTGATTCTGCGTGTAACTAACTTTGCGAAATTGTTGGTTCGCAATGCATTAAGTAGAAAATGTGACATCAATTATCATTTTTATTTGTTTCGTTTATTTTTTATTGTTTATCGTGGCATCACTGTCATTTATGCAAAAATGTTTTATTTACATGCATTTAAATGTATTCTGTTCTGTTATATTGTTAAATTATATAATAAGAATGTGCTGGTCCCTGGTGCACTAACAAGTTTCTTCAATTTGTGGTCATATTCGGAATCACTGCCGATAGATCCAGCGCTCAATCGCAGGTATCGATTTTTACGTATGTAGTAATGCTCATCTGTAATAGAAGGAAAAAAGGAAAACATTCATACTTCTGTATCCCTTTCTCATTCATGCATACAAATTCATTTATTAATTACAAACTTATAATGTTAAAAAAGTTACGGGTGCAATTCTTTTTTCGTTTCTCTCTCCACCACTTGAGAGTGTTTTGTCTCGGCATTTAGTGGGAGTTAGAGCGAGAGGAAAATATTTTCTTTTCCCCGAAGATCTGGTCCAGATAGCTAGGCCTAGATTTGTGTTTTGTCCTTTTTCTTTTTACATTATAGAAGCCCCTTCGAGCATCTACAAGATTGAAGGGAAGCTTTTATAACACTATGAAGCCACATTAGAACAAAAAAGAGAGATGAGTTTTTGTTTATTTTTTCTTACGATTTTGAGTTAAAAATATATCCTTCGAGCCGGATTTGAACCAGCGACCTATGGATGCCAGCTATCACCATCTACAGTCCACCGCTCTACCAACTGAGCTATCGAAGGCATGTGAAAGTTAACTAAAAATGTGCATTGATTTAATAAAGTATGTAATGTTTACTACCACAAAACACATTCCATTTCCATTCGACTTGCGCAACCGCATGACTGTCTGCTTAAATGTTATTACCAACATGACGTACCTACCTTGAATGAAAGAAAATTTAGTAACAATAATTATTATTTAATAATAATTAGCTTAGAAAGTTATGAAAAAACTGCATTCTTCCCAGTATATTATGACAATTCACATTATCAAATTCTATACTTCGTTATGCAAACAGTAAAGCGGCGATCGTCATTTTTTTAACTGCCACTTGTCTAAATTAATCCCTTCTACACCTATATTACGTAGCAAAACATTACAATGTATTTCTTATTGTTACTACACCTTTGAATATCCCTTCATAATACTATTTATGTATACCAATAAACTATGGCAACGACCACAGTTAAATTATTAATTATATTAGGTAACTTGTGCAAATTGCATTAATTGTAATCTTAAGATCGCGACCTCTGTAATATCACTTTTATGACCCAACACGTACAATCAATCATATAATTCTCTTTTTTGGCTCATATCTAGTTTTTAAAATAATGCAATAGACATGATGTCAATTATGTTTAGTACAATTTAAATCCCAAAGTTCGCTACCATTCAATTCCGCGACAGTGTAAATTACGCTTGAGTTTTCTTATGTCACATTAAAAAAACACAATGTATATTATGCTTAAAACAAACCACAACAACCAACTAAGTAATTGTTCATTAACTTGTTTATACAGTTTAAATAATAAAACACACTAAGAATACCAGTAATCAATATTTTCACTTTGCACATTACTAATAGAAACAAAATTTAATATGCCTAAATTTGTGCACATTATGCTAATTACCATTAATTATATTTAAGAAATCCGTCATCTAGTATACATTGCACAAGGGCTTATGTCATTTACTGCTGTGGTATGAGTGTAAGAAATATTTATTTATTATTAATTACATTATTTCTTGCCCATGGTACCATCTTACTATTCCCGCAGAAGTAATATGTGCTGTAATTGACAACATACCTATACGAAATCTTAAAATTAATAAACAATACTGAGGGCCTGTTTCACAATCGACTAGAAAGTTTGAAGTAGCTTACTTTGCAGTTCAATTGACATATATTTCACATTACAACTGTCAAATGATCTGCGAAGTAAGCTACTAAGAACATACTGGTCGATTGTGAAACAGGCCCTTAATCGTAAAAAATATACTTATAAATAAAACATAAGCCATCCTATTGGTTCTTGCTCATTAGCTTTTTGTCAACAATGAATGATCAATCACACTTTCGTGAAGCAAAAAAATCCTTCGAGCCGGATTTGAACCAGCGACCTATGGATACCAGTTATTTACAGCTACAGTCCACCGCTCTACCAACTGAGCTATCGAAGGTATATGAAAGGCGATAAAACATTGTATGCGTTAACACAAGAACATAGTATTAAAGCGAAATTTACGCAACTACCAATCGACAGATTGTCAGTTGCGTAAGACACGCTTGAAATGGACCGCAGCACTTTAAACTCTTTATCAACTTATTAAAGTAGCATTTCACTTAACGTAACATAAATCACGCCTATTTATCTCCAAAGGCCTACCCCAGAGGTGTGTTAACATCCACATTTCAGGACATATCTTAGGCTCCTTCGCTTATTGCTATCTATCGAGCACGTATGTCGCCGTACATTGCTATAAGTTGGTATAACACGACCGCTGCTACCATTTCTCATCACTATTTTAACAACATTGCCTTAAGTTGGTATAACACGACCGCTGCTGCCATTTCTCATCACTATTTTAACAACATTGCTATAATTTGGTATAACACGACCGCTGCTGCCATTTCTCATCACTTTTTCAGCTGATATGACACCCACGAATGAAATTGGGAGTGCCGATCTGCCGTTGCTACATATAGCATAGATCGTATTTCAATATTATTATAGCATTTCGATTGTAGAAATTGTCATTGAGTGGTCATTGAAGAAAATGAAGAAGAAAATGGTCATTGAGTTCTTCATATGCTTATGCAAGCATATGAAGAACTTAAAGAGGAATTCTGTCTCTGGTTGCTAGTCTTCATCATCATCATCGCCAGCTCTTTAGTGTCTCTACTGCCTGGGCCCAGATCTTCCCAATGGGTAGAATATATGGAGAGTCGGTCATGACATTTTAACAGGATGGCCCAGTGCGGATTGATGGTGGGATTAACAGCAGATGCAGCCTTCCGAAGCATAAAAGATCTCGAGACTTTCTTTTAATACTACCAATGATTGGTCCCATACTATCAAATGTCGACCATAGCGAACATTGCTTAGTTTACGAAATCGCATGCAGTGCGCGCTAGCCACTGCGCCATTAAAGTCCTCCTCCAATGGGACCTGAAACAGTCGGTTTTTGGGTGTTAATGCACCTCTGTAAGCAGAGTTGAAATAACACCTTATAGATACCTAATAATATTAAAGGCCCTATTACAAAGATGGAACTAATTTCAATAACAATGACCTAGCTCTGCAGAAAGCAGCCATATAGACCTACATATATGACTGATCACTGATATATGGCTGCTTTCTGCAGAACTAGGTCCATTAACATCTGCAAAAGCAGTTTCTTTATTCTTAAAATCGCACTCTAATTTAATTTTCTAATAATAGTGTCATCAATAAAATGTCATGGCCGAATCTTACCTTTTTTATAAAGACAATTGAATCTTTAAGGTCATAGAAAAGTAGGTATGTACGATTTAGTTGGAAAGATGTGCGGGCTACAATTGGTTTCTATGACTATTGGTACTATCTGCGATTTAGTCGTCCAACTTATTCGCATGTGTGCAGTGGCCCTTAAGCCCCTTATCATGTTTTCAATTACCTAACTGTGGAGTATTTGCCTATCAGTATATCCTGGACTTGGTTCTGATCAGCGATGCTAGTCTTACTGCGAATCTCCAGTTAGTCGCAGAGAACGATTTGCGATTCAAAATAGTATCATAGGTTACGTGGGGCTTAGCACTACAGACTCGCATCTCCGTCGAATCCAGCGCATGTATGCGTATTATCATATTAATTGAAGATTGAGCTTGGAGCGTTGCACTGATTCATTTATGCCCAAATAGATATTTAATATTACTAATATAACATTTAAGATAAACAGAAACGTTTATCTTTATTAGTTGTTGACATAAACGTTTCTGTTATGAAAACTAAAACATGTTTTATAATTATAATGACATAACGTGTTATTCTTATTACAGTCATAATTTTATCATTCCTGAAACAAATAAAACTAGAAAAGAATACTCTCAAAAAGGCTGGAGTTCACCAACACTTAAACAGGCGATTATTATTTTACCGTCGGATTTTGACATTTTACCGTATGGAAGAACTGTCAAAACCTAACGGTTATCTTTTAATCGTTTGTTTTACGTGTTGGTGAACTTGAGCCTGAGGCCCGAGTTCACCAAAACTTAAATTGGCTATTAATTTACAACCATCGGGTTTTTGACATTTTATCGTATGGAAGAACTGTCTAAACTTGACGGTTATCTTTTAATCGCTTGTTTTAAGTATTGGTGAATTCGGACCTAAATCTCTAAGGCCCGAGTTCACCAACACTTAAATCAAGCGATTTAAAGATAACCACCAGTTTTTGACAGTTCTTCCATATAGAAAAATGTCAAAATCCGACGGTTAGATAATAATCGCCCCTTTAAGTGTTGGTGAAATCTATCCTAAAATTGCAGACATTGAGGATTATTGAAAAAAATACAAAAATAACTCCTTCGAGCCGGATTTGAACCAGCGACCTATGGATATCAGTTGTTACCAGCTACAGTCCACCGCTCTACCAACTGAGCTATCGAAGGCACATTATCGATGACATAAATACGGTAAACATTCGCCTCAAGATTACCATGCACGGTGAAAGGTGTGCTCTCGTTTCGCAAGCCACCCGCGAAGGCTTCTCACTTACGTAAGTTGAGGAGAAAGTCGAATATAGAGCAGGTTTCTATCAAATGTAGTATATAACATCAGTTAATATTTAGCATGGCAATCAAAACTTTGTCAATTGTGAATTTTATACATTATTTTGATAGTTATATTACTCACATCAATGTCGCAACAACGTAAGTAAAAGTAAAGTGCTTGGTCATAATGGAGTCAATACATAATTAAAAAAAATAGTTAAAAAATTCGGAAAACTGTTTTCTCGATGTGGAAATTGATAAAATTGGGCGTATTTTTCTTTGTACCATATTTTCTATACAGTTAAATAAAAATTAAATATCTACACACACTGTGTAGAGACACTTTTTTCTCCAGACACCATCATCAGCACCCAGGCATTCAATATCCCCACTGCTGGGGCATATTCCTTTGCTGTGGGTGGAAGCATTTAATTGAGATTATCTTATCTCGCCAAAAAATCCTTTTTATTTAAAATGATGTCGTTTTTCTTTCCTTGTCCTTATTTGGGCAAGTAAAGTTCAAAAAGTGCACATTAAAAAACCTAAAAATCTTTATATACATTAAGGTTAAACATTCCGATATAACCAGAAAGAGTTTTATTTAAACACAACGTTTACTGCCTACAGCAAAATCTAGTGTTTTCCTTTGCATAATATATTTAAATACGCAGCGGAAACGGTCTGTCGTGACGTCTACTCCCTGCTCCCTAGCTAGACAATACCTTTACTGAAACAGTTGAAAACAACTTCTTTGTCGTATTATTCAACATACATTGACGGCTGGCTCCTAAAACGTATCCAATGTGATAGGTACTATGGAGTAATGAAACGACTAGCGCTGGAAGCAACGTGGTATTGAAATAACAGTAATGACCAAATAGTGGGTAATTTGAATAGAAAATGTCTTGGGTCGCGATATCACTTCCGACACAGGCGCCGTCGCAAGACCGACCCTTAACGAACTTAGGAAGAATTCTCTTTTGAATTACGCCGGCTACTCACGACAAAATCTACCTATACTTGTATAATAGCTTTATATTCAATTATTTCTATGCACTCATGCCTCATACTCACTGTCAAAAAACATTAAGCATGTCGGTACCTAAATCAGAATAATTAGTGGATAATTCGTGAATGATTTTCGCTAAGCCTTTATATAAATTATTAAATATTTATAGCCCGGTATCGGTGCCCGATAAACTTTTATAGGCTGAGGCGCACCCCCTTAAAAATGTGACTTAACATAATTGGCGAAACGTGAGTTTTTATTCGCCTCTGCCTATCCCTTCAAAGACAAATAGGTGTGATTTATCTATGCATGTATGTATATTTATCACACTCGTGTATAATTTGTGTAGATGCCTATACCTACATAATGCATACATACATACATAAATCACGCCTATATCCCCGGAGGGGTACATACATAATACTTCGTGCAAACAAAAAAATTGGTAATGCTAACTTACTTGAGCGAACATTATTCGAGAATTTTAAACAAGTCATTAGAAACACCTGCCACAAATTACGCCTCTCATTTTTACATTTTTGTCTTAGATATTTAAAGGAATTAAGCTTGGCAAAATTACCAGTTTAACTGCCGCACTCAGAAACGTCAATTTAAGTTAATGAGTACTGACTGCCGCACTCAGAGACGTCAAATAACGTTAATGAGTACTTAACGTCAAAAAATGACAATTCAAAACTAGTCCGTATTCTTGCCGGGTCTATGATCTAGATTTTAATGCAATTTTTTGACATTAAATACTCATTAAAGTTAATTGACGTCTCTGAGTGCGGCAGTTAGTGTCAAAAAAATTTATTCAAATCTAGACCATAGACCCGGCAAGAATAGCGAGTAGTTTTGAACTGTCATTTTTTGACATTAAGTACTTTTTTGTTTTTTTTAATTCTCCCTATATTTTAGAGAAGGCAAAGGGTCTAGCCCATACAGCCAAGTCTTTAGTGTATATTTTATCTGTAGTCTTATGAAATAATGAGTGGGTCAAATGTATGAATAAAATGTATTTTACGTTAAAATATGGGTGTCACACATTTTAACGCATCAAGGGAGTGCTTGGAGCGAATTTAATGGTAACAGAGTTCATGATGGTGCCTGATGAAGTGGACAAAACCAATTTTCAAGTGGTTTTCACCACAACATCAAACACATCACAAGACTTGTTTTCAATGATTCTGTATAATTGCACATCAACGCGGATGCTTGTGCATCAAAATGCACATCAACGCGGATGCTTGTGCATGAAAGTGGTGTACACTTTCACTGCACAAAATCCACTCTGAACCAATTTTAGAATCTGACTGACACCACGAAACGCGCCAAACACTCCCTTGACATTAAGTACTTGTTAACGTTATTTGACGTCTCTGAGTGCGGCAGTAAGACAATAAAAACAAAATAATAGTTTTTTTTTCACTTTATTATTTAAATTTTATTTTAAATATTTTATTTGGTCATTTTACTATAGGACAGTTAAGGGCTAATTTTAAAATCTCTATTTTTTTTATCAGTTATACTTTAATGTCACCCCTTTTTACAATAAAGTTACCATACTACGTTAACAGACGTTTAGTTAATTGATCTGGATATTATGAAAGAAGTTGGATTTCAATGTTATCATCCATTCAGAGAAGTGGAAAATGTATTACGATTTTTTCTGATTATTTTTTTACTAATTGTCCCTGGAATATGTAAAACAATACTGGTACTAAAATTAACATTAAATTTTATTATCGAATTTACAAAGTTCTTTCCATACTTTGGGATCAAAAGCAATGCTTCCTCAAAATATTTCTGAAGTTTTCACTTTGAATTCACATTCAGTCCAGCCAGACATATTATGAGGTGAAATATTAATTTGGGGAATGACAGCAATCATTTGAAAGGGCGCATTTCATAGATCAAACACGCCTGTCGAATAACTTAGGGGCGGCGAAACACTTAACATAAGGTCAAACTGACATTTGATACAACATTTACGCCGATTCATAATGCTGCAAGGAAGCAAGCGACACGCAACAGAAAGTTTAGTGATGAGAAAGAACAATAATAATTTAAAGTCGTATCGATGAAATATCTATTAGATACAGGATTATAGGACCTCCATCGAATATTTTGAAAAAACTTAATAAGTGCATTTTAATATCTGAGACAAGTACAAACCACTTTTAATATGAAAGCAATTTTTAAATCACGACTAAAAAAAATGACCTGCACCGACCTCAGATAATCAGATAAACACCGCTAGTTATTAAAATAACACAATTATCGCATTTATTTTATTACAAAGCACTTCGAAAACAAAACACTATACAAAACGCAAGTCATACTATGAAAATCTGTCAAATATGCCAAATCGATTGTCAACCTTAATTTATTTGACGTAAAACTTCATAAATTGATTGAGAAAATTTAACATATTGTGGTATCCTAGTGTACTGTTGACTAAATCATTTTAGTACCGCTTGTGGTAATAAATGTCAGGTGTTTTTATTATAATCATTCGTATACAATATTACCTTCAGAGCGAATATAAAATATTACAGATTTATAAATAAGAAAGAAAACCGTCGATTCAGGTCCCAACGCTAGCCAGCCCACGTCATAGCATAAACAGAAGGGTAGAGGTACTTGAGACGGAATTGCCCTGTCAAAGCCTCCACTAAAATATTAATGCTAAAGTTAGAAAGAATGCCTGATTTAATTATTACAGTAATTTCAAACTGCCCCTTAACATGAAACGGATTTTCGTGTAGTACCTTTGGCTTACAAAAGGGGTGAAAAGTTAATTAATTACGATGTTGACTGGTTATAAAAAATATGTAAAAGGAATTCTTTAAAAATATTTATTTGAATCCGTTTATATTGAGGTACGCACTGTAATTATTTTACTGTCCATCTTTTATTTTGCTCTGTTGAAGATAAATATGATAAAAATCGTGGAACAAAAACAAGTTCTTTAAAACGTATATTCCTTAAAAATATAATAATGTACATTCTTTAGTTACTAGAAACTGTAAAAGTTGGGCGGTCAATACTCCTCTATAACTGATTTTATAACCATGCATACTACGAGTACTAACTAATTTTAATTTTAAATAAATATTAAGTTTGAAAATTAGTTGCGGAGATGTCTTGTAGGCTACAAGACCTTGATAGTGATTACATTCTATCGAATGTATCCTAAGTATCTTCTAAGCAAGACAAATTGCTGTTATCTGATTAATCAATTTGTAAATACATTGTTACTCGTTCGATATCATATTAAACAGGTAAATATAACTGTTCTTTATTTTTCGTCGTCTGTTGCATCGCGGGTGACATGTTATTTACATTAGGTAATCATTTCTCGGACTGATAATAAATCTTCTCTTGAAACCAGGCAAAATCGACTTTGCCGTGAGATAATCAAATATTTTTCAGCTTTGTTTTAAATCCCTTAAACTCGATTAAAAATCTTAACACCATAAACTTTAAACAAATCCTTTCAAATCGTATCAATCAAAAATACTTCCTGTAATTTACGAACGTCCGTAATTAAGTCAATCTCTCGTTAAATCCTTGCCCATCCTCCTTTCTTAGCAACTCTCGCCTTGAATAGGGCTGTCAATTAATAAATATACTTAACATAAAATATTTTGTTGAAAAATGTGGATTTTAAAAATATACACAAGTTGGTTTTTTTTTAAATGTACTGTTTACATTGATGTTATCCGCTGAAATTATGTGGTGTCATATAAGCCATATTAAATACTTATTATGGTTTTATTCGTACGAAATGAAAATTAAACATGATTTTGGTGTTATACAGTTCAGGTCGTTTGCTTAAAAATTTAATTTGAGATTAATAAAGATACAGCGTTTTCCTTTTAGTCACGTGATCATATGAGATCAAATGTGTTAAACGTGAAAACGTGGGTGTTAATTCACCTTTGCCTACCCATTCGAGGATAAATACGCATGGTTTATGTATGTATATAAATTACAATAGATAAATTTACTGTTGGGATAACCCTGCACAGCAGCGGCGTATAAAACGCGCGAAAACCTAATGCCATTTCACGGCGGAGTAGACCTTTCTCTCGGAGTTAGCTTCTGTTTAAACTCGGCTTAACTTAATCGATCGCGAAGGCCCTTAATTACGGCTTTATCTCAGCATTGAGATCGACGCGGAGGATTTAAACTGACACAAATTAGCGGCATGTTAAGTTTACTGCCGCTGCTCATTATGACAAGCGAAACGCCTTTGTTTTACCACCAACAACAATAGACACTATTGCTTAGAGTGGAGTTTATAATTATAATTATATAAGCTGTTCATATTGACTTTCAAATTTTTGTTAATAGTTCTATAATGTTATCAATATTTCTTCTTCTATTTATTTTTTATTTGCACTATTTAAAACTTATTAATTTGATAAATTCCATTTTTTCTTTTAGAAGTTTTTGTAACATGCATCTTACGTAGTAATAAGTGTTCGTTAAACTGTGTTTTAAATAAATGTACATTAATTGGATTTTTTTTATATGTATTTACGTAGATTATTTTATTTACATTTAAAACCAAAGTAAAATATCAAAACGATGACCACCTTAATAAAAAAAGTAACTAAAACTAACTTGATTTGTGTATTATCAAACTAGCGTGATTTGTGTATTATTATGCCTTCCAACATCAAACAAAAGTATCCCGCTGTTTTTTATTCTTATTTGAACATTATAAAAAAATATTGACCTGATGCGGGAATCCAAACGTCCAGGTTGGCTGAGCGGTAATAATATAGGCAGCCACAAGGATCGCGGTGGACATGGGTTCGATTCAAAAAATATTTTTATTTCCCGAACTATTTTACTTTTGTAATGTAAGTATTAAATACTTGTAACATGATTAATTATCTTCTAGCGCAAAGTTATCTAGAGACTACGGCCCGTCTTTTGTTTTAGTTTTGCTATCGTCAGAGCAGTTCGCTAGCAGAGAAGCGGCAAAGTTTAACACGCCACGGATTATGCAACCATAGATAAGCGGGACTGGCGGGAGAGGTTTGTCTATGCGAATTAGAGTCAAACCGCCGACCTGGAGTGTCGGCGACGTATTAATATTCATAATAGCTCCGCACGTTACCTTCGAGACGGCGGGTAGCTAATTCAATTTGACATTCTTGTCGGTCTGGCATAGTAATTTTGTCAGGGCTTAATGAAGAGCTAAAAATAAAATTACTTGTCTCAGTTATTTTCGTAAAAGTTAAGTAATTATGTATTTAGTACAGTGTTGACGTCAGAGAAGAATACAATTGTCCCCATCCCTCCCGAGGATGATTTGAATATTCAGATCGTGCATAGACTGGCAAATAGTCTATTTAATATATTTTGAAAATACCATTTTGCGTATAAAATAATGGAGAATTGTGACAATCGTCACAACGGTTATGCAATAAACTAATTAAAATTGCTTCCCGTTATTCGCACACATTGTATTTATATATGGATACTTTTTAATTATCCATTGGCAATTATCCACGGCCGCCTTGGTCGAATGCTCAGATTGCTGGGTATTGGCCAAGAGGCCCCGGGTTCTAATCCTGGTAGGGGCAAACTTTGTGATGACCACTAATGTTTGTTTCCGAGTCATGGTTGTGTATATGTTTATGTAGTATATTTTAAACATCTATATACATAATTATATTAAAAAATATATCCGTCATCTAGTATCCATAACACAAGTGCTTAGACTACTTACTTTGGGATAGATGATAGGTGTGAGTGTAAAAATATTTATTTAAGTGTAAATATTTAAATAGACTAAATATATTTTTGTAAGGGCTATTTTGCATTAAAAAGGCAAATAGACAATTGTCACAACGGTTATTCAATAAAACAATCAAAATAATAACTACTTCCCGTTGTTCGCCCACATTGTATTTATTTAAGGATACACACACACTATTTAATCACGCCTGTTGTGTAACAAAAATAATGTAAAGTCTCCGAGATTTCACCGCAGTGCTACGTTCGAACGCGTCTATTCTCGCGAGGAAAAGTAAATCGTCAATCGGACTCGGTGACTTGCATTTCCCGCCGCCCGGGACCACAAACCCTAATTAGCCTGAAACAATACGGGTTATTTTTATCCATTTTGTGCTCAATCATAATTACCTGCCCTCCCCTCGGAGGCATTGTTCGAGGAAATCATTGCGGCGCACCTTTATGACGCGGGAAAAATATTCACCGCCGAGATTTCGTTGCGGCGTAAATTCTTGCGAGCCCCCGTACCAAAATTAAATAGCACTTATTCACTCTGTGTTTTGTAGACAAAACAATATGAATGGGAATTAGAAATGTTGATATCTAGATATCTTCATATCTACCCAAAGAGGGTTGGTGTCAGACAGACTGCAAAATCTAAGCTAAGACCGTGAGCAGTATGGATTGGATTTGGAATGTTTTTTCCCAATCACTCTCTCCGTTCATCGGTCTCGCGGCATGGTCCTTTCCATCACTTTTTAAGCGTTATTTAACACTAGCGCCTTTCCGTTTAATAAATAATATAAAATAAATCAATTTGATAAAAATATCTGATATAGTCAAATGCATAGGTTACACGGTTCGTTTAATTACACGGTTTCTTCGTAATTTATGGCCAACCCAAGTCAATTCACCTATTCTATTAACGACGTATTACTGACTATATTACACTTGGACTAGGCGTATTGGACATAAAACTCGTTCTTGCCACACACACACAGCTACAGCTGCAGCTACGAAAATTTAAAAAATCGCAAGCGACACAATTGGAAATTTCACACAAAAACACGAAACTGAATTCGCACAATAAAGCCTCAAAAATCAAACAAGAGCCCAATAAAAGCGTTGGTACGCAATTACCCAACTCTGGCGTATTTATCTTTTTCCGGTATATAAATGCTTTGTGCCGCTCACAATAGCTGCAGGCGGGGGGCATAAGGGAAGCTTTATAATTTTTTAATTAATACCACCGTGGAAAATATCAAAGTCATCGGCGGTGGCTGCTAGTGGGGAATGCAATTTTTCGGTGTTCTTTTATCGCAGAGCGTTCCGTTCTGCCCGCCTAGTGCGAAGGGAGCTTTACGAATGAAAATTAAGCGTTCGTCGATGAAAACTCGACGATTGCACGAATGTATATATTAAATACACATTTTTGGTATTATTTTAATCTCATGTCGACATTTAAAATTTTTATTTTTATTTAAACTTACGACTAAACTCATTAATAAATTAATAAAGGCATACCAGCAGCTAAATGAAAATGAAAAAATGAAAATGAAAATATGTTTTATTCATATATGTATAGGTATGATTATATACATTATGTATGATATCGTCGATGAGAATCGTCAATGAAATAACGTTAAACACTGGCAACGAAAAGAAAAACGGTTTCCAATATTTAACGTTATAAGCTACACCATCCGTTCGTAAACTACCAGGAGGCCTTGTTCTGAGAAGAACGGGCAAGAAGCTCAGCAAGTTTGTTCCTCCCTTTACATGTAGTTATAAGTTAATGAAAGATGTCATAAAATATTTTAATATATTACGTATCCTATTATATATTTGCTTTCTATGTGAGTATTATTGATCTTGTTCTTGGGTATTTAAGGCAGGGTGCCTATTACACTACCCCGCAATAACATTGTACTATTCACGCAGTCATTTTACATTGTACTCGAAACAATATTAGCACAATGTCGTTGACCTATCAGAGAACCCTTTACGTCGGGAAAATTAAGCCATCGTATTGGAAATTCGAGTCACTTAGGGGTGCGTTCTACTTTCAATGTGTATGAGAGAATCAGTCGTTTGAAAACCTATAGGAAAACAGAGTTTAAAGGATTTCGCGGTTGAAATGTCTCGTTAATTGTGACACGGCGGTCGAATGAGCGAACAATTGTCATTGGGGTATTGTATGGAAAACATTTAATACAAAAGGGTTGACACAAAAGTGATTAGGACTCAGTTATTGATTAGGACGGAAACTGTTTCTTGCAAAGTGAAGTTGAGTAAATTAATAGTGATCAATTGTATACGAAAGTTCATGGTAGGTTATGACCCATTTTCGTTCCCAATTAGACTTTCATAGGGAAAACCTGTTCTAGCCAACAACACGTCAAGTTACACAAAAATGTAAAATACTTCAATCGATTGTCAACAGGCCTGTGCCCGGCAGCGGGCATCTCTATGCTAACTGACTATCATTTTGATAATCTAACTATAAATAAAACAGTAATAGCAAAATATTTTTATTTGATTTATTAATCATCATCAATCATAATATCATCATCAACTTTCCACCAACTTTACTTCACTTTTCATGACTTTTTATAGTATAAAAAACCCTATTCGTAAATTTTAACTACACTATGAAAGTATTTTCATATTGTTTTTTTTTTCAAATACCACGTAACATCGAAAGTAAAGTTGTACTAGATTTTTCGCAACTTTCACAGCATTATCGCTACTCTAAAACGTTAGTTAACATCTTACTTCCTGTTGAAGTACAACCAAAAATAGCCACTAGGTACGTATCAAAATTATGAAACAAATTTCCAATACACTCGTAAATAGGTAATAAAAGGTCATCATCAATTCTAATTGCCGCCAAAAATACTAGCATAATCATGCGTTTATTGGACGCTGTAACCATTTGTGTGCAGCTAAAGGGGGAAATGTCCAGACAGTGTTTGATAAAATTTTATTACGGGCACAATGGCACTGGAAATTAGGGTTATTAGCGGCCGCTCATGTAGATTGCCTCTGTAGGATTGTGAACCAATTGATTTAATGGGCTTCTTTGTTGGCGATTAATGGTCAACCCACTTGGGACGTATTTTGATTTGTGCCAAATGTCCCCTAGTTTTGTAATAGGCATGGTTGGTTTTACCGACCTCGTTATGCATGCTTCGTGAAAAATTAAAGCCATGGAAATCGCTATTCGATTATTGTTTCGTGAGAGCTATGGCTGGCTTATTGACATTAGGGGTAATCGATCTAAAACGAGTAAACTGCCTAAAACGGGCACGGTCAGGATTTTTTTTAAACGAATTTGGAAATATTATTATTACCCAAGAAAAATAAAGAATCAAATTACTAAGCATATTTTCTTTTCGTTGTTGTATATCAAACTCTTAATTGAAACGATTCGTAATAAACTAAAATCGGATGTACCATGTTCAGATATAACTGGGAAATTAATTTACGAATCATTTCATCTTTGCTCAGAACTATTCAGTTTTAAATTTTATTCTGTTTTATTGGCTATTGTACAACATTAAATTATTATCAATTTACTCTCATTTTCATACTTAAATACTTATTTTCTTGTTGTAGATACAATATCAGTGCATGTTAATATTTATTATTGTGAGAATTTAACGATGTGAATCAGTCACTTGTTATTAATTAATTTGTGCTGATGATCTTCCTAGTACCCTTTCAAGACTTGGTGTATACATGAATTCTATTTTTTAAACAATTATTTAACCCACATCAGAACGTAATTTTTCAAATTCTTTTTTCTTTCTTTTCCAATAAAAAAAGTCCAAAACAGACTGCTAAACAATCAAACTAACTTTAATATCAAGCTGCGGTTTGTTTAATTCAAGCGTCATACTAATCTCAAGTCCCCATACCATTGTTTTACATTCAAATAGGAAAAGTGACAATATTATTACGGCACGGAGAGGCTCTAACCGAAACATCCTTATTAACCACGGTAAAGGAGTGGCGGAAAGTCGGTCGGGTTTATCTCTTCCCTTTAATTGTCGGCGGGGGTGCTATCGCGCGGTTTATGCGCCGATTGAGGCAGTAAAATGTTACAGCCCTGTCGCGCCTTCTATGCGGCTTGTCGCTCGTATGTACTCGGCCTTATAGCGGTGTTTGTTCGACTTTTCAGTACTTGGAAATTCAGTTTCTCTGGTTCTCTGAATTAGCTTCGGTCTGAATACTTCCGAGTATTGGCGTTTGGGAGGAGCTCTCTTGGGAGGATCACCATCTTTCTGCCCTGATCCTAGGTTATCGATCTGAGGTCGGCGCAGTATGATTCCTCTTCAATTCATGTAGTCAGACGTCATTTAGCCCGCTAATCCCCTTTAATTCATAATAGTATCATCTATCACACTGTACCTAAACATGCTAGTTATGAATAAATGTATAGACAAGTGATGGATATAGGACCTTGTGTACCTATTTTATTATATTCTGAGTTATGTTCATACAAAATAAAATAAGCCTCTTCCGTGTTCGCAGCTTTTATGAGATCTCAATTTTCATGACACGACCTCTTTTGAATAATGCAGTTTGTGTGTATATACAAGCATCCGGAGGATTTTCCAGAGACACGTGCTCACAATTTGGGGAACTATTCACATATCTCCTTTTAAGAATTCATCGCTGATACCAGCGTCAAATCCATTTCCAGTCAAGACTTGATTTCTTTGCTATGGATCGATGTTATCATGTTAACTTTTTATCTTGACCAGCCCAGCTAGAATGACCACCCAAACACGATATACTATATAGCCATTTATCGCGTTGGACTTAAAAAATCCTTGGATTTTCGACAGTTCAAAGCGATAAATGGCTATATCTTTATGAGATGGCCATTTAGGCTTATTCGATTATTAAATTTAGGCACAATCAAGTGTTAAAATCCAAGGATTTTTGACTGTTCAACGCGATAAATGGCTATATCATATCGTGTTTCGGTGGTCATGCTAGCCGGGCAGGGTCTTTATTAGAGAATCGCCAATTAATATATAATCATCAATATTTTAAATCTGCGAATAAAATTTTATCGAAGGGAGGACATAACACTATCGATATAATTATTTATATCGATAAAAAAAATTGCTTACATCGATTTAGAAGTAAATTCACGCCTATAAGTCACCAAGCTACTACACACTACGTGGATAAAAGATACTATAAAAGACTTCGACCTGTCCATCCAAAGGTTAATTTGGTTGGGTTAGTGAGTTACTCCTATGCTCACCCCTTAGAGGCTACAGGCGTAACTTTATTTATGTGATCTATACTAAATATACCTGCAGTGATATATTCTATTTTCTAAGCACCTATTCCCCGGTTCGGTCATTACCTGCAGAATACAGCGTAACGTATGGACAATTACGTCGAACGTTAGTCTTGCGCCACAAAAACACCCACATTTCAACAAAAACAAACGTGAGGATTGCCTCTGAGCTACGATAATTTGTCAGGTGCTCACTAGACAAAGAATATATACGGTTGGAAGAAGGGATACAACTGCCTCTTTTATGTGACCTAAATAATTGTATGTCATGTAACCTTTGAAATATACTCGTATCTTGTACTTTCGCCAGAAACAATTCATTTATAACTTTAAATTATTATTGATTGAAATAGGCAGGATCATGTAATACGAGTAGATGAATTAATTTCATTATGTTTTATTTCATACATTTGCACATGAACGAACAATTTGGTACAACCAAGACTTGTACCGGAGGTAAATACATACAACATTTGCATTACCCGCTATGCATACTACAATTTATCCACTTTACACCTTTTTTGACAGCTGCGACACACACATGCTCACTATAAAATAAAAAATGTAATGCTTGGCTTGTATACCTTATTATTATGATTTGTGTAGTTACTGTTGTGATATGTTGAATGCCCTGTATATTTGTTATGTATGTGTGTGTTAGTGTTGGCAAAATAAAAATTATTTCATTCATTCATTCACTTTATGTGGGAACGGCGCAATATCAAACCTCATCAAGCCATGCACTCGCTTTTAATTCATATCATACGCTACACCGGAAAGGTGCTTGTGATCAATGAATATGTAGAAAAGGGATGAAAAGAACCATGTCGAGAGAACGAAAAACTGAGTGGGGTTGGAATCATACCATTCGAATCCAAAGTGATCATAGTTTTTGCTATAATTATGTACCAGTAACGCTGATGCCCGTTCCTCTTTATATTATAAGTCTTACTGCCGCACTCAGAGACATCAATTAACGATAATGAGTATTTAATGTCGAAAATGACCGTTCAAAACTAATCGCTATTCTTGCCGGGTCTAAAAAAATCATTTAAATCTAGGCCAGATTTAAATGATTTTTTTTTCACATTAAGTATGCATTAAAGTTCATTGACGTCTCTGAGTGTTAGCGTTGTTAACTCCACCGTTAGCGTGATAAATATACTCTGTTCGAATAAACTATTCTTTGGCCAAATTCGTGGGAACAATCCGCATCGGTGCCGACCCGCTACTCCCGACGTCTTCTTCAAGGGGGGATGAAATATCTAAACGCAACTCTCTTAATGGCACTCATTTATTTCTCGCCGAATCTCGTACTGAGCGTTCGTAATTATTGCGTTTCCAGTAGGGTTATTAAGTTTTGCTTCGGTTAAAATGAGAAATGGCCGCATTTATTCGACGCTAGACTTGATATCCTTTTACCGGCGAAGGGTTGAAATTTAATTTTAGACGACGGCATTACGACGTAATTAATTTAATTGTCGCGCGCCGCGGTTTGCCCAAATGAGTGGAACAATATTTTGTGTATACTTATCGGATATTCGGTTACACTACTCACCTACGTATGCAATCATTAAACCAAAAAGCCAATTACATGCAAGACTATCGAGTACAGACTCGAAAGACGCATACTACATTATTTTTATAATTGATGTGCACCAAAACCTAAGAATGATTACGTCATCATCATCTTCACCAGCCCATTAATGTTGGAAACATTCTGAGCCACAAGAATGAAACACCACATTGGTCCAGTGCAGTCGGGATCAACTGATATATTATATGATAGACTGATATATTATATTATATACATATGATAGACCAAATGATATATTTTTTAGTCATCCAATGACCAGCTTTAGCGAACATTGATTAGTTTACGCTAACGCAGGCCGAGCGCGCTAAGCCACTGCTCTGGTTACAACATGACATGCTTTCTGGAAAATCATTACAACGCTGCACTAAATTTCAAAAATTGTTTTACGAAATGACCTTGTTTTACACACCGTAAGACTATCTTCTACAGGGGACCTCCTCGGAAACAACAAACCAAACATAGTTCACTCCTATTTATCCTCGATAGGCATACCTATACCCATGTATTTTTAACACCCACACATCGTTGTTAGATCCTATGAAATGAGGGAGCTAATGCTATTATTTTATCAGCACGTAAATCGCAGTATATGACAGGTGATATGACGTCACTTTTTTATTTAATTGCCTGCTACTACACCCGAATGTGGGAGGAAAGACGTTGGGGGTATTGACGGACAATCGTAGCTAGTCTGCTCTACCGTCACCTCGGGGAACACATTGATAGTGCCTCCAGGATTTACTCTATAAAAATTCCCCATCGACAATGCTTTCGGATACTATAGATTGACAAAAAATACAAGACCTTTCAAGTTCACCTCCTAGCATCATCTAGAAATGTCTCATAGCTAGCAGGTAAAGCAACTTAAGTCCCAAGTCGTGAGGTGAATTTCTCAATCCCCATTCGGTGACTAAGAGGTTACAAACTCATTTAGTTGTATAATCCCCATCCGTTCTTACAAACCCGAAAATATTTTATTACCTCCCGATAAGGTCTCAATCAATTGACCCGAACAGATAGCAAGTGCAATAGATTACGTCTGACAAATAGCGCCTAATTGTCTACCGTAATCCGGCCGACATCTATCGAATAGTAATATTTCTTCTTCTTCTCACTAACCCCTAAACGTTTGTCGCTTTAGGGTAATGGATTTATCTTCGCGGCAATATTTAACGTCTACTGAGTATTCGATGGATGCTTATCTGTGTTTAATAACATTTAGAATTAGTTTACTTGAGGATAGTAAGAATTAAAAGATAGCACATAACACACTTTGGGCTGGATGATAGGAGTGTAAGAAATATTTATTTTTATTATTTTATTGTTAACAACATCTCACTTTTAGTCGACCTCTTACTCACTCACATAATAATATGTGTCCCTAAAACGTGTAGCTAGGAATTTACATAAGGATCATAACTATGGAGAAGGTGAAGCAGGAAGAAATAGTATTAATTTAATTAACACATACCTCGTTTAATCACGGTCGCTATGTCACGTATTGAGTTACAAATTCCTTGCACTCCAAGTCCTCCTTCAAGTGCCTAATGCCGTAATCTGCGGGTCTAGCACGGGGACGTGGACAAGTCTCTCTCCACCACTTGACAGTGTTTTGTCTCGGGATTTAGTGGGAGTTAGAGCGAGAGGAAAATATTTTCTTTCCCCCGAGGAGATGTGTCCACGTCCCGTGCTGCGGGGGCAGGGCCGTATCTCATTGTCAGGCGGGGCGAGACAAGGCCGGCTCAGCAGATCATATTCTGCGCTCCCCGGCAGCCTGCAAATTCCGAACTTTGAAGAGATAACACCCCGCTCGTCAAATCCCACCCTGTTACTGCGTCTAATCTGTTTCTTGTTGTTTTAAACGGTAGCGTTCATGTTTCCGTGAGTCGTGTAATACAATTTTATATTCTTCAAGGATTTTTGAGGGGATTTAAAAGTATTTGTCAAATTTTTCTTCGCTTTATCATGACATCTAAGGATTCATCAGACACAAACAAAGCTAAGGCTTTGTTTGTGTTAATTAATTGGAACTCAATTTACAGTGAAATTGATGTCGATTAAAGTGTTGTAAAACCTCTTCGGGGATAAATAGGCGTGTTTATGTAACTATCATCATCATTATCACCAGCCGTTTAATGTTCCCACTGCTGGGGCACGGGCCTTCCCTATGGATGTAAGAATGGGCTGGCCCACCAAGCTGGCCCAGTGTGGATTGGCGGGTATTAATGACTGGACATGCAGTCGGAACCAACGTCTTAACGTGCCTTCTGAAGCACAGATAAACTCGATATAGTTATATATTTTTGGTGACCTTAGCAATCGTTGCTTAGTTCGCGCAATCGCTGGCCATGCGCGCTAAGCCAATGCGCTATCCTGCTTTATAAGTTTGTTATTAAACTTTAATAAAATAAAACAAAACAAAACCGCTTATTCCATACGAGTTATAATATAACCGTTGCGCTAATTTGCAATAAAATAACTGGAAAAAAAACAATGTCATTGTGGACCCGGCACGTCTGTAAAGTAGCGTATAGAAATTTGAATATGACCAAGTATTCCCTAGTAATATTTATAGGGTTGGTGGCAGCTATCCGAAGCAGGCGGCCGATTCAACTCAAGCTCATAATTATTCGCCTTACATGCTACAAGGAAATTTCTGAGCAAACTGGCGGGAGCGCTGCTCTACTTTAGACTAATTATTGTGTTAATTTTCCGAAATTGACCACGTATATGAGCGAAATATTTTTCCAACCAAAAGTAACATTTTCTTTTTTTTTTATAACGATAATTGTTCAGGTTTATAAGAACAAGAAAGGAAACTAGATTTTGACTTGCATTAAAATTAGAAGTTTACAATGATCATTTGATAACAGGTTACAAGTACATTATAGTTTTTAATAAAAGTCAAATTTCTTTAATCGATTGTCAACCTTAACTTGGTAATAATAGAGCTCAAAATCAATTGAGAAATTTTGACATTTTCTGTCTGACGTGCTGTTGACTGTACATTAGTTACATGGATCTTATTAAGTAGGCTTAGTCACAGTATTCAGCCTTCAAGAAACAACAAGACATGGCATGTTGTCGAGTGACTTTCGCTACAAGCCGCCACCTTCCAAAGTATAGTACCGGAGCAACATTCCCCACACGTCACATACCAGTGGCCTCAACTCCAAATGCCCGCAAGCCGCCTGCAGGCACGGAGGCGCGCCAAGACAAACCGAAATCTTATCAACGTCCGCCATATTGGTCTCTGTAATAAGCGAAACACAAGCCGTAATTTACCTGAAGGTTGTTTGTATAACGAATTGCAACTAAGCCAAACGCAAACAAAACGTTCTGAACTAAACTTCACTTTCGCTTTGACTTTACAAAAAGGATTCTTATGCTGCGGGGGTTACGGTGCACGGGAAAGAAAACATGGATCGTGATCATGCTTCATAAAGTAGTAGGTATGTATGAGGTTTTTCGGATTCAATGACATATTCCCCAAGAGATTGAAAATGCGACACTGAAATAAAAACTTTGTAAAATAAGTACTACAACAATAAAATATGACATAATTTGGATTGATGTTTTGTTAGATGTTATATGTTGGAGGACTTTAATATTGTATTTTTAAATGATTCTGGTACGTACCATTTAATACTTATATTTCTGTAGAATTTCTACTTAAACTTATTAATATTAAATTGATTTAAATACATTATTATTTGAACAATGTCTACGTGTGATTTTATAAAACTAGCGTGTCAAAATCATTGTCTAATTATTAAGGTAAAGAAGCCATACAAAAAATATTTAGATATACCACACACCACACGAAATGAGCAATAACGACTAGCACCCGAAGAGCTCCGCGTGGAAAATTTCGATTAAAACAAATCCGGGACGAACGTCCCACGGGAGCTGTTTATTTCATAGCAATTAGTTAGCTACAGGCGATGGATTCGTCACAGTTGAACGAGTACCCCTTTGGATAGCAGTTTACACCCTGCTACCCGATGGATACGATGTCGTACGACACCAAGTCGGACATTGTCTTCAATACTAACTGCCGCATTCAGAGACGTCAAATAACGTTAATGAGTACTTAACGTCAAAAAATGACAATTCAAAACTAGTCGCTACTCTTGCCGGGTCTATGGTTTAGATTAGAATGAAAATTTTTGATATTAAATACTCATTAAAGTTAATTGACGTCTCTGAGTGCGGCAGTAAGTAATATTAATTTACACAGTATATTTGTACTCAGTAGGTCGTTCGACCTACTGTGTACACGTACATAAACTAATATGAAATATAGCAAATAATAGTAAAATATCGTTGCATTGGCATAACGCATAATGAAAATTGAAAGTGATAAAGAATGCGTACTTGCATATTAAAGAACTGTAAACACATGTTGGGACTTGGGAATGTTATAGTATTTTTGTATGCCTGTGTAGGCAATTTTACGCAGTTAGTGCTTTGAGATAAATAGTTGCGTTGAAGGTTTGGGCTAGGCGATAATTAAACTCCGCCTAAATAGACGAAGTAGTCGTGATTTATGAATGTATGTGAACGGCAGAGTAGATAGGGCAGCAGCATTCCTCTTATACCGCCTAGCAATAGTACTGCGACTTTTGTGCCCGATAAATGGCAATAGGCTCGCCACCTATTACATGGGAACTAACATAATTGGCGAAACGTGGGTGCTAGTTCACCTCTGCCTACCCCTTCGGGGATGTACGCGTAATTTATGTATGTATGTAAATATTATGAATATAATTCAGTTTCACTTTAGGTTACGGTTACTTTATAAATCAAAACATTCATCTCTAGGTATTGTATCCTTCGCGGTCTTTTTTATTTTATTTATATTTTCACTGAATGTGTAAAGCGTCCTCGGAAAGTAAGGAGTAACTTGTTCATATAAAGTGAATCGTCGGGAATCGGCAACAAAACGGCCATCCAGCCGACTCAGACAATAACCGAGATAAGAGTCGTCGACTTCATTGTTGGAGCGGGGGGCGGGGAAGCGCCGCTTACGTAATAAGTTATGTCTTAGGTACGAAATAGTACGAGCGCTGTTAGAAATAATAAATGAAATAATTGTAGCCAAATTATTGTTATTGTATAACAACCATGACTAGAGAAAAAAAATCTGTATAGGTACATCACTAGCGTTTGATCCACAGATATATCAATTTAAGTTATATTGATATATCAATTTAAGTTATATAGGTTTGGTTCTAGCAGGATTCGAACCCGTGACCACTTGGCCATAGCAATCTCACCATTTGACCAAACTCGGCGTCAAAACTTAATATCATATTGTATTATAGAATGTAATGAATTCGGTCTACGATTGCGTAGACTAAGCAATACTTGCTAAGGCCAGTCATTGGATGCGTGACCCATGCAATCCTCCATGCTTCTGACATCACTTTAATCCGTTGGTCCTGTTGACACCGACCAAGCCGCCCTTGGCCACCGTGGTGTGTCATGACCCATTTTCCCCGCAACGACTCATAGCGCCCTACGAGACAACAAAAGTACAAAAGTCAGTCCCCATGTAATTAGATAAATAATACATTATCAAATTCCATTTTTATTAGTGGGCTTTTAAACAATATGAATTACATTGATTTGTTCCTCGTTCGTCTTAAAAATTTCGTACCTACCAATTTCCAAAATATTTTTACTTCGTCCCGTAGAAAGTTGAGTTACTGCTCAGTAAACGAAATTTTCTCGTTTAGTTTGAATCAAATACGAATTATTCAGACAATGGGGTCTAATTCAACATAAGTCCTTCTAAATCAAAACTGAATCCAGTTGGAAATCTTCCGGACCCCATGCAGGAATGGCCCATCGAAAGTTCGTTAAAGTAATGTTACTCTATCTCGTCTTTCCCCTCTCGGGGGAACGAGACGGGCATACGTCCAACCAAAGGGTGGACAGAGACGGCAAATCTCGAGATAATACCGTATAATCACAGTTTTGTTTTCCAATCGCTGCTAACGATTATTGGCGTGTTATTCGGGTGCCATTTTCAAATTGCTTTAGTGCCCCGAGACAAGTCGTTGGAACTGTAATAAAAATAAGAAACAGCTCTTAGTACTGGGCTAGCTCTAACTGCCGCACTCAGAGACTTCAATTAACGTTAATGAGTATTTGCTACAAAAAAAAGACAATTCAAAACTAGTCGCTATTCTTGCAGGTTCTAGATTTGAATGATTTTTTTTTTAAATTAAGTACGCATTAAAGATAATTGGCAAAATGGAAAAAAAGTTGGCATAAAAAAGTTAAAATACAAATCAGGTAATTCATTGAAGATTTACAATGTGTAAGAGTGCTCATTGAGAGCGAAATTTAAAGAGAAGAGAAATTGAAAGCTTTCCTTGATAAGGATTTCTTAATCCCGATGCTATAAATTCATATGGAATAACGGAATCTCTGTTTCGTATATTGGTCTAGTTGTTTTCTACATTTTAGCAGGCCATTGTTTTACTACCGAACCGTGCCTTTGATTCAAGTACCTTGAAGTAACCGTTGATTGTTACACGGTTATTTAAAAAAAGAAAGAAAAGGAAGCCCTCCAAATGTCGTTTTCATTTCATCTGATAACTAGAGACGCACCTCAAAGGCTGCGTAGCCTTTAAAGCACTTTCCAGTGGTTATTAATTCATCTCGACCAAACACCGACGACTATTCAAAGTGACACGAGTGGAACGGTTATTTTTAAAATTGCAGATTGCCTGGTAATATTCATATCCACTAAACTCATGTTTATTCACAAGCGAAATATGTAAATAGAGTGTTAACGCGACAAACACGGTTGTACTGATCCGTCTCTATTTATCCATTGTTTCAAGTGTACTTTTAAAGTTGTTGTTTGTGAGAAAACTGCCAATTTTTTTTTGTAAAATTTAACGAAAAATAACTTAAATGACATTATAGATACATTACGTTGTGGTTTCTTTGTTATTGCGTATTATTTATCTATTAAAAGTAAGCAGACTCTAGAACAATTTCTATCATTCCATTGATTTCTATCATTCCATTGTACCTACCATATATATTAATAAACCCAGTGATATTTATGTATATTTACTGTCACAAAACTGTTTCTAACTAAGGTTTGCACCCTTGTCTACGTCTATTTACCCATTGTTTCATGGCCCTGTACTTTTAAGAATGGCATTGTAATTTGTAAAAATTTGTAATGGCTAATTAGCTATTGATAATTATAGTAGTGGCCAATTTTAAACAAAATATTTTTTGAATTTTAGCTTTGGCGTTCCTTGTAGGTAATGTTCTATTTCTTGTAATGTCATCTGTATATTAACTGTTAAAAAAATTGCCACCAGAATTTTAAACATGTCTCACAGAGTCAATTTTAAAATGTTTCACTCTAATCCAATTCTAAAAATTATGCCCTACACGGTATAAAAGGAGACTTTGTCGAGAGCTTAGCGCCCAAATTAGTTTACTCCCCTCCAGGACCACAAGGAACGAAGGGTTGCAAAATTTAAATTACAAATAAAAGCACTGAAAAATATCTACGAGTGGGTAGTGGCTCTTGCCAACCGCGATGTCTTTTAATTAAAGCGGAAAGGGTAATAAAGCGAGTTAATTCGCAAACTTGGCCGGCATTATCGTCAAAGACACCCAGGAGTTTTGCGAATTCTACCGGAATTCACGTTCACGGCGCTGTGCGCAAATTGTGACGTCAACAGACTCGAGAGGGGGGACATTCTAGTACTTAATATATTTAACTAATTTTAGAGTCTCCTATATATTAATAAAATAAGCTTTGGATGACGCAGTACGGGCCCTTTTAGTAACTCTTCAGTAAATAATTTCGTCCGTCCAAACAAACTCTTCAACGTTATAATATTAGTATACATAGATAACAAAGTTCAGACATTGTTATCTATGTATACTAATATTATAACGTTGAAGAGTTTGTTTGGACGGATGGTTGGTTAAACGCGCTGATCGCAGAAACTACTGTTTCAAATTGAAAAATTATTTTTGTGTTGGATTATTTGGAAGGCTATTATATCTGTGCGAAGCCGGCGACCACTAGTACACAATATAATTAAACTACCTACTACCTTCCTACCCTTTGGGTTTTGATGCACATAATGTATTTCCTAAAAAAAGTTAGGTATGTGATTATTATTTACCAAATGTGACTGGTGGACTATTAATGGACTATTTACCAAATATGAAAAAGCATAAAGCAGGTACCTAAGCGCTTTCCGTCTGCGACCACGAAAAATCGCTCTCCTCACATACGAACGAAAAATGTCACACCCTGAACGCCTTCGTGCTTTGAAAGTAACAAACCTTTGTGCGTTTTTTTGACATTGTCTTGCTTAAACAGGTGTGGTGATGGCAGAGAGGAATACAATTGTCACCACCCCTGCCTCTCTGGTGGGTGTCGACAACTCTAGTGGGTCTCGTACAAGGCGTCTCTGCCGCACTCAGAGACGTCAAATAACGCTAATGAGTACTTAACGTCAAAAAATGACAATTCAAAACTAGTCGCTATTCTTGCCGGGTCTATGGTCTAGATTTGAATGAACATTTTTGACATTAAATACTCATTAAAGTTAATTGACGTCTCTGAGTGCAGCAGGACTCTAACCCCCGAATACAGAAACGTTACTCAAAGTTTGAGTCCTGTTTAACATTTAAATATTGTCAAAAATGGCAAAGGCTCGCCCCTTTTAAAAGGAAACATATTCTATAGACCGAACAGAACAGACAGAACCCCTTCGGGAACAAATTTTATAGTTACCTATGTATGTCGCCCTGCCATTATCCCATCCTATACATACATACATACATAGTTACCTATGTACGAGTATGTATGTATCTTTAAATCAGGACTCAGTTTAGTAGGTAAATAGATCTCTATCCCCGGAATACAGAAACGCTATTCAAAGTTTGATTCCCGCTTAACATTTAAGTATTGTCAAAATTGACGCTTTTCCATACAAATTCTGACAGGTAGTGTCCACTTAACTTTTTAAGCAGTCCCCTAAATTTGAGTAGCGTTTCTGTATTCGGGGGTAAATTGATTAAGCAAGTTGGTATTGTTAATATTTGAAATTAGATATAAGTAGGTGCGTCATATTTTACACATCCCTGGACGCCCATCGCCGCCTTTACGGTCGAGAGCACCACCATATTGAAATATGCCGCCCGACTGACCGTCCGACGGTCCGTCACCGAGCAACAAGCCCTGAGGAATCCACCCTTCAAAGCACCTGTATTTGCCTTACACGGCTGACTGAATGTTCGCACATATGGAATACGGAGCCGTCCTATCCTTCCAATATTACAAAATATGGAAGAAATGTCTCCTGTGTCGACATATTTTCCAGGCATGAGGAGGTTTGGAATAAATAAAACCAGATGAAATCAACGTCCGTTTATTGCATTCCAATTTCACTTTTGACAAATAAAATGAAGAGACGTCGTTATTTTTATACAAAACCCATTATCCCATCCATGATTTTTTTTTTACCATCATCCCCAAAGTAATTTGAATTTCGTCAACTTAATTAATCAATAAATAAGTCTACTATTTATGAGTATCCAGAGAAAGCATTGTTACCTGGTATAAAATAAATTAATTACGCTTAGATATACCTAATTAGTAATTATCATTGACGTCTGTAGTTGTATACAAGTCTATTGATTTTGCTAGATTCCATACCGTTTTCTCTAGGGGTACTGTAGTATGTGTCGTCGTAACTTGCGTAACGGTGGCTGCTAGGCTTGACGTCTAATTGCAGAAAGTCCCCTTCTTCACGCCGCAACTGACCTTTGTCTTTCCCATCATACCTCGGATCTTCGTAAATAGTTATTGTTTGCTTCCTTTGGGCTACGATTGGTACGTTCTTGGGAATTTCAGCTACTGAACTTGTTCTGGATTCCCCATAGCCATAACCATGGCGCGGACCATATCCATAACCACCTTCATGCCTGATACCGTGATCATCATAGTAGCCGGGTCCCCCGTAATCAGTTTCCCAACTCTGGTCCCTTTGCCAATCAGGACGATCCCAACCCCGCCTGTCGTCCCAACCACGTCTGTCATCCCATCCCTTCGAATCCCAGCCTTTAGAATTCCAACCCTTTGTATCCCATCCAGGGTCATGGTAAACAGGAGGAGGAGGAGGCGGTGGTGGAATATGGTGTTCTTTTCGCTCATAAAAGCGATCCCTGTTGTAAGCGTCATGATCATTACGGTGCTTATTTAAACGTTGGTCGTCGTTTAAGTAATACTTTTTTCCGTAATCGTGATGCCCCACATGCTTGAGACCGTGATCGCCATACCTATTATATCCCCCACCGGAATAATCATCGCGCACGTATTCTTGGCCATTGTTATGAGATCCGTGATAACTTCTACCATCCTGATTATCATGACTGTTGAGACGGCTGTTGTAAGCTGCTTGGTCGCCTTCGTCGTTAGAATCGTCGAAGAATGTGCTCTTATTCGAAGATTCATCTTTATGATAGGAATTCTGAAATCCCTGTTTGTGGTGTCCTTTTTTGTGTCCTCTTTTGTAGCCCGTCGCGTGAGTGTCTTCAGCCTTATCTTGTTTTGTGTTGTATCCTTGGAAAGCGTCGCCCTCTGTCGCAGATTTGGTGTCGTGATCTTTTTTCAGATACTTTCCTTCATCAGTTGCTTTGGCGTATTGATTTTTATGGTTGTCCTTGACGTCGCTTTCGATTTGATGTATCTTCTCTCCCTTGTGGTTTTCATGTTGGATCGACTCGGCACCTTCCTTATGGGCGACATCTTTCAAGTGGTCTTCTAAAGCTTCCTTCAGCACTGAAGCACTAACACTCAGCAATAACAGTGCAACACAAATCAAATTTAACTGTACTACAGGTGGTGGAGTCATCTCATCACCGTTAGAGCAAACCTCGGAGAGATATTCACGATGAAACGTTTAAACGCGTAATAAGTGGGGGATCGGTTGTATAAACAGTTTTATATCGATGAAAATCACGTTGGACTTCACGGCGAATTAGGACACAATGACAGGAACCAGCGAGGCTGCCGGGAACAATGAGCAGCCGAAGCAGCTTCGACGCGTCCATGACATGACATTAATGTAATGGAAGCACGCGGACGCGCGCTGGGCCAGTGTCGGCGAAGCGGCCGAGGTCAATAGAACCCAATCGGGGACATTGACAGTTAATTGAAAATTACGGTAAACACTTCGACGAAACGAGGAAAGTTCGGTACAGTTTAGAACTCAATGAGATGTCTACTTTGAAAATATGGATACCGAATTGACATTTAAAAAATTATAACCGCCCAAAATAAAAATACCGTTTTCATGCCCCCATCTCGGAAAAAGCGCTTTTGTTTTTCGATATCTGAGTGCAAAAGCCGTTTTTATCCTCTAGAGGATAAAGTAAATTTTAATTTAGAACATCGCGTGCTAGTAATTTTTGTTTTTAATTCTCCGTTTTTTTAGGGAAGGCAAAGGGTCTAGCCCATACAGCTATGTCTTTAGTATATTTATTTCATATTAATATGAATAAATGAGTCTGTGAAATGAATGTATGAAATTTCACACATTTTATCGCATCTAGGGAGAGCTTGGCGCGAATTGAATGATACCAGAGTTCATGATGGCGACTGATGAGGTGGTTAAAACCCCTTAAAAATTCTCAACATCAAACACATCACAAGACTTATTTTCAATGATTCTGCATAATTTCACACCATCCCGGATGCTTGTGCAACAAAACAACACCACTTTCACTGCACAGTCTACACAAAATCCACTTTGAAACATCGTTAAACATATAGGTAAATTCGATACCATAGGGTATCGAATTTATTATGCAACCTTTTTAATTTGTTAAAAATTCAGATTCGGAACCTTCTTGGTGTACTTTTTTATTAATTTGCTTTGCACGTGCGCGTCTGGGTGGATGTTGTGGGTGCGTCTGGGTGGATGTTGTGGGTGTGTCTGGGTGGATGTTGTGTGTGTGTGTGTTGGGTGTGTGTGTTTGGTAGGATGGGTGTGGAAGTGTCAGGGTGTAAATTGAATTGACTGAAACTTTTAATAATGTGATTGTATTTTTTTTGCATTTTACCATTTCCTCGCTGAGGGGGGATGAAAAGTTACGTGTTGCACTTGAGTGCAAAGATTTTTCACCTTGTGCTCTTTTGATTCCCTCGCTAACGCTCAGAATTCTAATTTTAGAATCCTTCGCTAGCTCGGTCATCAAAATTGAGCACGCGGTTAAAAAGCAACTTTGCTCTCACGTAAAACAAATAACTATTTCATCCCACCATCTCGGAAAAAGCGTTTTTGCTCGTCGATATCTGAGTGCAAAAGCCGTTTTTATCCTCTAGAGGATAAAGTAAATTTGAATTTAGAACATCGTGTGCAATGAGTTTGTGAATTCAAAACATCATTATACCTATTTATTTCTACTTCCAAAGTGCCGAAATTATCATGCAACCTATTTTAATTTGTTAAAAACTCAGACACGGAACCTTCTTGGTGTACTTTTTTTGTAATTTGCTTTTTCAAGCATTTAAAAGCTTTTTAGGTTTGTTTGATTTGTTTACGCTAGCAACGGATCAAAAACATACAGAAAATAAACGTGCTTGACTCAAGCTGATAGACCGTCTCGGAACTCCATTAGGGACGGTAATTTTTATTAGGTACTTACAGGTGTGTCTGGATAAATTTTGCGTGTGTGGCTCGGTGGATGGGTGGGTGTTGGAGGTGTGTCTGGATGAATGGGTGTTTTGTGGGTGTGTCTAGGTGAATGGGTGTTTTGTGGGTGTGTCTGAATGGATGAGTGAGTATTGTGGGTGTGACTGGTTTGAAGTTGTGGGTGTCTGAATGGATGTTGTGGGTGTGTCTGGGTGATTCGATATTTTGTGGGTGTTTCTGGGTGAATGGGTGTTTTGTGGGTGTTTCTGGGTGAATGGGTGTTTTGTGGGTGTTTCTGGGTGAATGGGTGTTTTGTGGGTGTTTCAGGGTGAATGGGTGTTTTGTGGGTGTTTCTGGGCGAATGGGTGTTTTTGGGTGTGTCTGGGTGGATGGGTGTGTATTTCGGGTGTGAATATTGTGGGTGTTTCTGGGTGGGTGTTGAGAGTGTGTTTGGGTTAATGGGAGGGTGTTGTGGAAGTTTCTGGGTGAAAACAGAAACTGTTGTGATTGTATTTTGCAATTTCCTCGTTGGGGGGGATGAAAAGTTACGTGTTGCACTCGAGTGCAAAGATTTTTCACCTTGTGCTCTTTTGATTCCCTCGCTATCCCTCAGGATTCTATTTTTTTTATTAATTAATTATTATTAATTTTAGAATCCTTCGCTAGCTCGGTCATTAAAATTGAGCACGCGGTTAAAAAACAACTTTGCACTAACGTACAACAATTAACTATTCTTTATTTTCCAATTCCGACTTCGAAAATTTTTTTTATTTTTTTTCATTTTTTTATTACTTCATTACAGAGAAAAAAAATAAAATGTAAAAAAAATGCGATCACGTCACAGCCACGAAGTTAATCAATATCATGTCTGTCGGTGATGAATCAAATCCATTGTACATACATACATACATAAATCACGCCTTGCAGGCAGAGGTGAACTAGCACCCACGTTTCGCCCATTATGTTAGGTCCCATGTAATAGGTGGCGAGCCTATTGCCATTTATCGGGCACAAAAGTCGCAGTACATTGCTAGGTGGTATAAGAAATCCATTGTCATTAGGTAATTGTCATCATCGAAAATAACATTAATAAAGTAACAATAAATTTTAAATTCTTTCGAGACTTTAATTTTAACTAATTTAAAACGTATTTTACTTGAAAATTAATTTCAAACATTTCAAATAATAATATTCTTATGTTTTTATTATGCCACCGGAAACGCCAAATTACGTCTGTTTAGAATGACCGGAATTATAATCATGATTTTTTTGTATAAAAACGACGGAATTCAGAAAAAATTAAAAATATGGGTGTGTTTTCTGTCTATTTTTATATAACATCATAATAAAAGTATGTTGAAAATATGAAATGTGGTCAATTGTCCAAGTATATAAAATTATATAATAAACATACCTACGTAATAGTAGATAGCGGTTAATTTACACCCACGTTTCGCCAATTAATTAAAATTATGATTAACACTTATTACTTGCCTGCGAGCCAACATTTTATGGAATAAGTGGCGGGCACATAAGTCGCTGCTAGGTGATATCTGCTGCCCATTGGCGCCTTGTAAGACACCCATTCTTGGCACATACAAACTTGGTAGATAAAGGCATTTGTGAGCACGAAGCATCTTCAATGGGAGACAGAGAACATCGAACTTTTTTTATCAAAATCCTAGTAGAGATCCAGATATTGTTATTCAAAACTAATAGCTACAATTAGGTATTGTTGAATTTCTACTGTTCTATTTCCAATTTTCGATATGATGAGTAGGCAAGACACCTAGTCGTGCGATGTAAAGATGATGGACTGTGTGTTGATTGAGAATATTTAGATATACTTATAATGTGATAATCTGACGTAGGTACCTACCTACTGTACCTTTTTTGCGGAGGGGTCAAATGCAGTCTTTACACATCTTCTCTGCAGTACGGTGCAACTAGAGAGGTATGTGGGACTCGGGGTAGAGGCGTTACCCCACTACACCACTAAACATCCTCTCCGGGCATCCAGCCAAAGCACACTATGGCAGCCATCCGGGGTAATCCGTTAGGATATGTCACCGGCCATGCGACCGCCCTTTCGGGCTCATTCTGTGCACAGTTTCCCCTAGTCCAATGTCCAACAATAGCGTACCTACTGCGCCGGACAAATGACCCACCAGTCCTGACCGAGTCTCCTCTGAAGAGGAATCTTTCCAAGATAGGCCCCCATACGACCAGAACCGGCGCTTCTCCAGCCCCAGAGGGAGGTAGAGGGCGCAGGCTCACCCTACCTATACACTACCGGACAAGCGCCCCGACGCAGTCACACCTAACGCCGCCCGGACAGATGCCCCGACGCAGCCCTCCTATGGTCACTGTTGACTGTACCTATACACCCTTAGGTCACAATTAACTTTGAAATGTTTGTTATAGCCCGTGCGCAGTAGAAGGGTGGTAGGTGTCAAAGGGTGAATAACAGCAGTTATTTAATAATTTTTCAAAAATATTCTTTTATTACTCCACGAGTTCCAAATGGCTCATCAATTCAGATGTTCAGGTTCAGCACCAAAGATATATCAATATAACATATATCAAATATTAAATTGATATATCTGTGAGGAGCACCTTTAGAAGAATTAGTGCTGCAAAATCAGCTACTTTGATGCTAAATAATGGTGAGATAATCTTTTAAAAATCTGATATGGCTCCTCAATCCTTACGGAAATCACATTTTGGTCTATCCCTTTCACACATATCCTTTTCATATATTCGTAGCCTGTCCACATGTCATAGTATACGGACTTGCATTAGTTAAGAGAACATAATTTGGAGTCTCGCGTGCTAGTCTGACTATTCATTCTTAACGAATATTGTCTTTGATAGTATCATAGTAATACAAGGTGACTAATGATCGGAATGAATTAGTGAGCGAGCAGCAACATTCCTGATATGAAGGCCGCAATCTAGTGGCAACTAATGGTTAGAACAACTCGATTCATTTTCGCAGCTTGTTCTTACTGAACAGCTGATGTCAGAGTGGCCTGTCATCGTAATAAGTATAGCTTTTTTTAAATCGTCAGTAAATAGCAGTTATCCAAATTAACTAGGTTGCACTTTTCTATATTTCGATGTAAAATATGGGTAGTGAGTGTCCATTGTGATGGTCACTGATTGGTAGGTATACCCAGAGTATATAATACACTATGGGTATACCACTCAGACTACTAAGAAAATATCAATGACAATATTGCGCTCAACATGCCTGGTAGATGACACTTGTTCGTATTACATGGGACCTAAAATTGTCAATGAAATATGGGTGTTATCACTGCCTACTTCGGATATAATCATTGCTTATTAGATAAGTGTGTGTAAGAAAAAAGAATTGTCCATAAAAAGATTTTTATTAAATTAAGTTTTTTCACATTTTCGTTTTTTAGAAAATCATAATGTAAATAAATATACTTATGTAATAGAAAAATAAAAAAGCAAGAACAAAAGAAATAAATGAAGGTCATTCGAAGTTTTCTTAACTTATTAGGATGCAGTTGGTATAACTAATGAAACAATCATCACAAATATTCCAAATAAATACTTTTAGATTTACACACAAAAATGCATTTATATTTTATCACAAAAAACTCTTGTATTAAATACTTTCTATGTGTTTCACTCTTTTGTAAGATACACATTTAAGGTGATTAGAAAATGTTAACACCGCCAATTGATTTAATTTATTAATTCTAAATGAATTCAAATGATAAAAATCCATTTTATTTGAAAATGATTTGATTAAAATAAAGTTTAATTGTTTATGTTTTTGCTTACTTGCTTTATTTACATTATTTGGTAGAACTTTTTAAGTTCTTTTAATACTAATACTATCTTGTACCAAGCGTTTGTTGTTTACAAATAATAAACTAATAATTGGTGGCGCTAGTGAAGGTCTTGTAAAACCCATAAAATAGTACGAAAACAAAACAAACTTCTCCTAGTGAAAAAAATAATTGAATAACTAATATTTAACTAAAAGCAAATATGAATGAACATATTGCAAAATAAGATTGAACTGTCCATATTTTGCTACGATCAAAAGAACATTTAATAATTATATCAAATTGTCTTACGGCAGGTCCCAATACTTTATCCACAGTTAAAAGTAAGCTTACTAAAGTTTAGTTGCCTGACATTTTTTTGTTATATTGCGATACATAACAGAAGTTGCTAAGCAACTAAGCTGTAGTACGTCTATCTTCAACTGTTGATAGAATATTGGGATCCACCGTTAATCAATTCTGTAACTTACGTTCAACTTAGGATAGTAGGTATACATAAGATAAGTTTCTTTATCAAGTAACAACAACGTATAGTTACATAAATCAATGTAGAAAACACGTGGAACATTATAATTAATTATGTATGTGTATATCCTTAATATAAAACGTGGACCAAAGTTAGTCTGTCTTTCATTCAGCAAATAACAGTGACAGTATCAGTTTTAAATTATGACTAACTGCCGCACTCAGAGACGTCAATTAAAGTTAATGCGTACTTAATGTTATAAAATGATAATTCAAAACTAATCGCTATTCTAGCCGGGTCTATGGTCTAGATTTAATAATTTTTTTGACATAAGTACTCATTAAAGTTAATTGACGTCTCTAAGTGCGGCAGTAACTTTAGTCCATGTTATATAATAAGGGGGTCTTCAGAGTAATGATGAAGAATTCAACCGTTACGACCCATTTACTTGAGAAGTGCTCAACATTGCTATCCGGGTCTTCAATTCATCGACCAGTTTCTCCCTAGCCACCTCTTCCTCTTGCCTGGACACAATGTTTCTTATCTTCACCAAGCCTCGCTTCAATTCAGACTCGCCCAACACAACAGCCAGTGGAATACCGTTGTCTTCGCAGTGCTGTAGTTGATTGAGCATTTTTGGATTCTTTTTGTAGGATTGCTCCGTCTAAAAAATACATAGGCAAAACATAAATCACACAGATAAATCAAGCCTATTTATAATTACGTAGGCAGAGGTGAATTTTTTGCATATCGGGCATTTAAATCAGTATAAAAAAGGGCCAGGCCAAGAGTACCCGAAACCGACGAGCATGCATGAAGACATTAATGAATTGGATGAAGCAAAAGAAGTAAGTATATAAGGATTGTAGCAAGTGAAAAGAAGTGATCTCTGCCTACTCCTCCCACAGGAGCGTGCTGCATTTGTAAATGAAACACTATTTTCCGACATAATGAATGTGTTGTCCTTCTCTCTTACGCCTACAACTTTAACTACTAATCTATCTCGCTCACACACAACCTGTCAACTTGATATTCTATCTCTTTCATTCCTTCACACAATCATATATTTATCTCTTTCACGCAAACGTTTCGTTCTTCCAAACTTAACAACAATATTTTAATCTAACTTAATTGTATGCATGAGTGAGTATTCGTTTACCTTGATCCCAGCGTTCCATAACACATTACAGATTTTCATGCGTTCCTCCAGGAAGTTTTTCTGCGCAGATATGACGTATACGTCGACTTCGTTGGTGCGCACTCGCATCTCACCCGCGGCCAGTTTCGCTTCCAATACGGAAAATATGCGCTCCACCCCTATACTGACGCCGACACACGGAACCTTGACAGAAAATATTTGTATAAACATAAAAAAAATAGAGCTCTAAAAATAAATAGTCTTCTATGCTGGCCTGGGAGCGAACAAATAACGTAGAACAGGGGGCCTACCGCCTAACTCGATTGCTGATGATAGCTTGATGATATTGCAATGCACTGCTTACGGCTTATAGCAGCCATCCTAAATTTTTAGGCGGCACGGATTTTGTGCCAAATTCAAACAAAATCATTGACGTCATAAACTATAGTTTTGTTTAGCAATCGAGTTAGGCGGTAGGCCCCCAGGCCAGCCCCGACTCGTCCCATAGGCTTGATGACGTCTGACTGACATGAATGGAAAAGGAAACATAGCGCCGACCCCAGATAGAATGATGGGAAATGGGCAGAGACAAGAAAGAAAAAATAGAGCCCGATCATACAATAGGCATGTTAAGACATGTCTACTTAACCCAAAATTTATAGTTTTGTAAAAAATTAAGATTTCAATAGGATAAACATGTTTAGAAATAACGCTTACAAAAATTTCCGCCATAAGGCAAAAATAGCAAATAGATAGAGTGATTTTGGTTGGCAAATAAAATGTCGAAACGGTGTTGACGAAATCGTGACGTCACGCGGCGTTTCACTAATTATGTTAGTGACATCATCTCTATTGCATTAGTTAGGTAGTGGTTGCAAATGCTAATCAATGGATAGACCGAACTTAAAAAACCTCTGGTTTCTAGGTGCTCCAGAAAACATTGGGCGATTGCACTAAGCTCTATTTTAGTATAGCCATCCATAAGAGCTTGTACCCTAGCAGTAGACGCCTATCGTTTTAGCGATTCAAGTTTTATTGAAATCATTCCAGATATAAATAAACGTATTTTAGTAACGTCTTGTGTAGCAGGTGCAAGCGTATTGCCATCTACCAGGCTAGTAGTATTGCTAAATATTGCACCCGGGACGCCACAGTTAAATAAATAATTATATATTATGCATGTATATAAATTACCTGTTTATGTTTAGCGTCGAACATGCCAACAAGGTTATCGTACCTTCCTCCGCCCGCAATAGAGCCAACAGTTTGCTCTTCATTTCCAATTTTGATTGGTTCTGTAGAAAAATACAAATAATAAATCATATTGAACAAAATATAAACAAAATATCGCCACCGTTATAATGTTGCCAATCAGAAGGTTTAGTAAAACTGTCAGTATTTTTTTCGGAAATTTTCTATTTTCCTATTACTATAAACATATTCCCTTTATTGCGAAAATCAATATGTTATTAAAAATTTACCTGTCAAAACTGCCTCATAAATAACACCAGTATAATAATCCAGGCCCCTTGCCAAACTCAAATCAAACAGTATTTTATCCTTAATGCCAAAGAGCTCACAATACTCAAGCAGCAGCTTGATTCCTTCAATGCCTTCCACGGCTGCTTTCACTTTGGACAATTTCTCGTCCTTTAGCAGTTTTTCCGTTAATTCTGTACTGCCGTTAAGCCGGACGTATTCTCCTATCCTGTCTGCAGCTTCTGGCGTTATACCTTTTTCGTGAATCATTTCCGTGCGAACTTCTTCCCAAGGTGACTGTAAAAAAAAAAATCATGTTTTTTTTTCACTCTTGTAGAATTTAATGTTTAGACCGCTTACTGTTAGTTATCTAAATCAAAGAGAATTAATAATATTGTCGTGCTACTAGTACTATAGATTGTCCTCGTGAGTTTGTGTAAAACCTCCATTAGTTAAGATAGAATAGAATATACATAATACTTTAGGGAACTTTGTGCGCCTATTCATGTTAAATGTTTTTAAGCTTTTTGATGGATGGATCAAGTACATTTAAGAACGCCTTCACAGTAGCATTTGTCCAGCGTAGGCATTTGATGAATGTATGCACAGTGCAGACGCCCGCCGCGACATGTATTATACATTAGAAATACTTCGAATTGTAACGTTTTATTCATGACAAGCTGGTTAGGTATTGTAATTGTAAGACTAGTGATAACGTCTTTACATACTTCAATAAATGGCAAAGGTAATTTGCTGGTTTTTTATTACATTTGCTGCCACCTAATAACCCAATTCTTTTGTTTATATTATTATTTTAATATCTGCTATTGCAACACTTAATAACAAATAATACAAAATCATGTCAGAAAATCATGTACACTCAACTATTAACCTACAATATAGCTAGTAATTATTGCTGATAATTTTATGCATCATGTAACATTTAGTTCATCAGAAAACAATTAGTATAAATTGATTAATTCAGTTGAAACTACAAATTGCAATATTTTAATGTAGCCTGTTAGCCAGTGTACAATTTACCTTATCAACAGGGTACAATATTCCTTTCTCGGTATTAATACCCACATTTCGCCAATTATGTGAGGTCCCATGTAATAGGGGGCGAAACTATTGCCATTTAACGGGGAGGTAAATAGCAATATTATATTGCTAGATGGTTTCAAGGATTTCTGCTGTCGATTACTCAATACTTTCTTTACCCTTAGTCATCAGTTGATGAATATTTTAATTATATTTTATTTTAATATTTAGTGGCTACATCATAATTGTGCAATAGGTGCAAAGAGTACAAGAAAAACAATATTAACATTGTTGAACCAGAACACAAAGAAGCATTAAAAAAAAAATACCTTATCCAACTTGTCCACAGTAGAACAGGTAGACCTGAACTTATCATCAGGCACACCACATGCCTCAAACATGCCATCTAACAACCGTCTGTGGTTAACTTTAAGGACATACTTTCCAATGTCAAGTGTATCTAGAATTTCAGTAACAACTTTCAGACATTCTGCATCTGGCACCATAGGGTCATATATTCCAGCAATGTCAAAATCCTGTAATAAGTTATTAGTTACAACATATTAACAGATTAATGCAAAATAATTTCATTGTTTATGCATATACAACTACTATATTTTATAGTTAGAGAGTGGCAAACAATAAAAACATGTACATTTTATAAATGAAGATAATAATATGTACTTACACACTGATAAAATTCTCGATATCTCCCTTTTGTCATGGCAGGATTGTCTCTCCTATATACTTTAGCAATGTGATACCGTTTCAATGTGCTAATCTTATTCATAGCTAAATATCTTGCTAATGGTACAGTAAGATCATATCTCAAGGAGAGGATTTCACCACCTTGATCTTTTAAGTCATATATTAACTTTGAATCTTCACCATACTTGCCAGTTAGAACATCCTACACAATAAGAAAAATCAGGAGATTAAAATTCTATTCTGGAGTGATGAGCACAATTTTTCTAACAATTTTTATTTTATGTAGTCCTAGAGGTACTGAACCAACAAATTTTTTACATAACAAACTTAAAAAATCCTATGCCATATTTATAGTTATAGGTAATCAGTGGGCATAGACTGTCAGACTAGTTATCAATCTATGACTGACCTGAAGATTCAAGTCTCAAGCCCCACAAATAATGATGGATTTTAACATAAACTATAAACATAAAAAAATAACAAACCTTAAGCTCAAAGACTGGAGTATCAATGCATTCTGCTCCGTGTCTTTTAAAAACTGTAATGATATTCTGCAGCACGTTGTTACGTATTGTCATCTGTTGGGGGTTATAATCTCGAGTTCCTTTTGGTGTTTTAAGAACAAATTTCTGTGGAGTGGCATCTTCTGCTACCACCTGAGCTTTCAATGCTAACAGTTTTGCCACTTCTTCTTTTATCTGTAACAGTATAAAATTAAAGTTGTTATATTTATTTTGAAAAATATACAAATCTTTGTAATAGGTATTTAATATAAAATTGACTGAAAATCAACATAACAATCTATATAAATAAGACAAATATTGATCATTATAGGTACAGTCAACAGGTATGTCAGACTATACAAAACTGTCCAAAGTCTCCAGTCATTTTTCCACCTTAACTTGTTTAATCTAAAGTCAATGCAAAAAGATGCAAAGTTTGAGAAAACATGACATATTGAACCTAACATGCTGTTGAGATAGAATACAAAATGAGAAATCTGTATGTAGCAACCAAAACCACGAGAATAATGAATAAAAACCACAACCATTTCTACACTAAACTGTGCAAAATAATTTCCATTGGCAATACCTTGCAGAATGATGATGTTGTAATATTCTTAAATAAAACACTTTTTAGGACATTGTTGAGTTGCAACATTGTTGCACATTTTTTGCCAAACTTCAGCAGTTTGTAGGAAATGCTTCAGTAATTTTCTCTACTAACAATACAATTACTTGTCACCAATGCTTCTTACTTCCATTAATACCGGAAAAAGAAAACACTCAAATTTAAATTATATACATGTATATCCATTGTAATGTGAAATTATTCATTACTAATTATATGTACCAGTTATATTTGAATGACAAAGAAGAAAGTTAATTCTATGGTGACAAGTAACCATATGTGGAAATTCAATATATTATGTGCACCATAAAATTAATGTGCTACTGAATAACTACCAAGATTAGACTACAACTATATTTAATAATAAACAGACCTGTTCATCAATAGGTTTCATTTCTTTTTTTTTCATAACTATAGGGTATTCATTTGTAGGAAATAATGTTATTTCGGAATTGCTGAAGCTCCGCATATGGTACCACCACCTCCTAATGTATATGTATTTCTGAAAATCTACTGTTTGACCTAAGCCTCTTGACAATTCAATGTCACAGCTGCTGGGTGTGTAGCCACAAATGTAGCTATACTTCGACAACCAGTTGTTTATATCCTCCAAATTATACTCTAATGACTGCCTCCCCTATAAGTTTAAGTTAAGGTTAAGTTGATGATGCAATGTCTTGCTAGTACATTATAAATATATCTTAGACAGAGAATAAGAGCAATTAAAACTAACCTTTTCACTTGATTCTTTTGCAGCTTTTAATTTTCTCACAAGATCACCCTGTTCTTTTATTTTCTGAGCTAGAGATTCTTGAATATCTGCCATATTTCTAACTCTAACAAATAATTATTGTTCATTCAAGTTGTACGATCTACTAATGCTTTAGTGTAAGTAATAAAGTAAAAGTACTTTACAGTCTCCAAGTAATTGCAAGTTAACCTTACAATTTCAACATCCCTTCCTTCTTACTCAACTCCCACCACTTGACTTGGCACTTGGCAGTTGTCTATCAATCAAAATCAAACACAAAAAAGAACTTTGATCTTGGTGATGTGTGAATATACAGCTGTGCTGAGTGTGCTGTCTGCAGTAGTTTTTTTATCCACAAATTGTTTAAAACGTTGTGTCCGCAAATAAGAACAACTCAACAACGAACGAGAGAGAACAGAATAACGTCCTGTCCTGTCAGTCACCTGTCAGTGTCAACGGCAACGGCCGCCTTGGTCGAATGCGCAGATTGCTGGGTATTGGCCAAAAGGTCCCGGGTTCGAATCGACGGGCAAACTTTGCGGTGACCACAAATGTTTGTTTCCGAGTCATGGTTGTATATATGTTTATGTAGTATATTTTCAACATTTATATACATAATTATATTAAAAATATGTCCGTCATCTAGAATCCATAACACGAGTGCTTAGGCTACTTACTTTGAGCTTTGAGCTAGATGATAGGTGTGAGTGTAAAAAAAAAATGTCACATCTTGAAGCCCATACTGCCAAAGAGAATACAATACTACGTAAGACATACTGCCGCACTCAGAGACGTCAAAAACGTTATTGAGTACTTCGTCAAAAAATGACAATTGACAACATTTAATTTTTTCAACATACCTTTGCTATGATGTTAAAGTGCGTTTCATCTTATAGTTCCTATGCCGTCAAGTTGGTAGTATTGCAAGAAAATGATACCATGTCAACTTTATTGTACTACCTATAATTCAGGGAGTTTTTTTTTTCAATTTACTAGATAAACAATTATGCATCTATTTTATTTTGTTACTTATAACTACTAGCGGTACTAAGTAGTAGTTACATATAAGTTTTTTTTATGAAAGTCATAAGCCAAAGCTCGTGAAAATTTGCGAGAACAGTTAGTTCATGATATTAAAAATGTGATAGAAATTAGATAGATAAATAAAAATTGTAGTGACGTAAGAAAGATAGACTCATTAAGTAAAAAAAGGTTTAATTATAATAAAATAATATATTTATTACGATTAACAATAATTGTGTTTATGTAACATGTCTACATTTGACATGTCCTCACTCTTGTCAGTCGTTAAATCGTTATTAGTACTTTTTATTTACAGTTATAATACTAAATTAAATACATTTAATTTATTTATCAAACACTTAATAAAACTAATACTGGTAACCCAATTTAATGGCGGCAATCCGAACTTGTACACACTATTAAGGATTATGCGGGACCTCATTACGTTTTTCACGTTCATAAAAGACCTTAGCTTATAACAAAATTAATCTTTCATCACTTTTCAATGTTTTGGACATGATTTTCTCAAAGATTTTCTATAAAACATAAAAAAAAACCTGCAAATATGACTTACGTGTTGATGTTGATGACAGACATTGTAGCCACCATCACGGCATAGGAACTATAAGATGAAACGCACTCTATTTTTGTGTGTTTGTAATAAACATTGACAAACAATAAATATATTTAATAGTTCTGTCGCCAGAACTCTGGTTTCTTGGCAGGTGTTTTATTAAAGAACGCCTACCGACCTTTCCCCCCATCCCAACACTACCAAGAAGACATTGAAATATTAAACACCGACATTTCTAAGTTATCGACAACTAAAGATATGGTTGTAGATCAATTTGCGTTCACTAAAAAAAGAGATAAATATGAAACAAACAGTCACAATAGGGGGTCAATTCTGACATGATTCTCTAAACTTAAAACTAAATTTAATATCAGTCTCTCCTTTTCATTCTATATTGAGAATGACAGAAAAACACTGTTGTCAAATTAGTCTTAGGTTTAGAGAATCGTGGTCAGAATCGACCCTATTGACATTTGTAGCTTTTTGTTTATGGTTTTAACATTGACAATTGACATTTCAATGCATTGTTCGTTCTGTGTATTCTCTTTGGTGTTTTATTGCATCTCCACAAAACATTATAAATGAATTGACTTTAAGTTTTAATGATTTTAAAATATTATGGATAGATTTGAGTATATAGAAGCTCGGCTGTTTGAAGGTGAAAATTATATAAAACGGGATAAAAATGTAAAGATTTATGATGGCGATGATAAGGTACAAATACTATGTAATTTATTAAACCCGATTTTCTTTGATTGGTGAATAAACAACATTCAATATAAAATTACAGTAAGTACTAACATTTTTCAGACTCATTTCACTGATGGTGAAGTAGTATTAACATCTCATAGAATCCTTTGGGGTAAACCAGGCGACATACCCAAGGGATTAGTTTCCTTGTCTCTTCATCTATATTATGTGTTTTTCATTGAAGAAGAAAGTGGTGGTGTCTTTGGCTTAGGAGGACCTAAGAGAATTATTCTTAATCTATCACCAGCTTTGCCAGGTAAATATTATTATATATACTCAACACTTGAATCAAATCTTTGACATAATATATTACATAAACAGAAACTGTAATATAAAATATTGTAATTAAATAAATCAATAATGATGAGCAACACCTCAACATATTTTTGTCTTATTCTGATTGCCCTCTGCAATGATCTTTGCTCTGAGTGTCAGTAATACATTACATTAAAGTAATGATTGTCTTCTCTATTATTTAATTGAAAACTTTGAATTTATGTGTGATATCCTCTAAAACCTGTACAATGACTAATAAATAGTGATGATTGTTAAAGAATTAAAGTGAAGATTATTAAATTCAGTGATAATTAAAATTCACTACAATGTCACTGCTGTTTTTAGTGGTCTAAAAGTGGTGGTATGTCCAATACTATACCACTGTACTGTTTTACTTTTAGTGGCATACATACTGTTAATAATTATTATATTCATTTCAGGAAAAAGACCTGGTCCTGCTGTAGTCAGCACTTACCACTTTGTGAAATTATCATTTAAAGATGGTATTGATCCGGTGTTCTTAAATGCGTTACAAGATGCAGTTGCATCTAAAGCATGGCAGACACTGTCCTCGGTTTCTTTACCAGTCGCTGTCACAACCGCCACCTCTAGTCCAAAGCCTTCCGTCGCACCTGTTACTTCCAAGATTAGGTCTGGGATAGTTGGTATTGAGAGAAGCATTGAGGAACAGCACAGAGCTACAGACCAGACCATCAGTGTTGCCTTCCAAGACTTGACTAAATTGATGGAGAAGGCAAAGGAAATGGTGGCAGTTTCTAAAAATATATCTACTAAAATCAGGGTAAGCCTTGTGAATTTGTGCTTAAAAGAAAATATTAAATGTATTACTTATTTCTGCTTACTTGCCATATACCTAATTTATTTTTTTATAAACAATTTCATGAACTAGTCTGCTGTGTTAATTAATACACAGCAGACCACAGTTGTAATAGTGATTTTATAATACATACAGAAATCACGCCTATATCCCCGAAGGGTAGGCAGAGGTGAACTAGCACACACGTTTCGCCAATTATGTTAGGTTCCATGTAATAGGTGGCAAGCCTATTGCCATTTATCGGGCTCAAAAGTCTCCGTACATTGGTAGGTGGTATAATTGGAATGCTGCTGCCCATTCATAATCACCTATTATATTAATATATACAATAGGTACAAATAATTATAATATTAAAGGTATTTTGATGAACCATAATCTTAATGTTGATAGCTATTTTTGTATTCTGAAATCTGTGATTTGATTACTCTATTTTAGGAGAAACAAGGTGATATATCAGAAGATGACACAGTAAGATTTAAGTCTTACCTGATGAGCCTGGGTATTGATGATCCTGTGACAAGAGATGATTTTAGATCAGATTCAGAATATTATTTGAGCCTTGCAGAACAGATTACAGACATGATGGTGCCTGTGTTATTGGTAATTTATTTTCTAAATTTAATTAACAACAAGTAGATAGCTAACTCTAGCATGTATATTATAAGTTTTAAGTTTTCAGCTTTAAGATCTTATTGTACATTATGATTGCAATAAACAATTGAGTGTGAGTAGTATGACACACTATATTTGATTTAATTTCTCATAAGTAATGTTCTCTTATACAGAGGCCTGTTTCACAATCTACAAGTAAGTTCTAAATAGCTTACTTCACACATCATTTGACAGTTGTAATATGAAATATATGTCAATTGAGCTGTAAAGTAAGCTACTTCGAACTTACTTGTCAATTGTGAAACAGGCCCATAATCTTACAACTTTGTTGTTAAATTACTAAATATATTGTGTTTCAAAGTATCCATGAGTTAGATTTATTATAATGTTTTAATTATTATAAAAGCAAGACTCAAACCTATCCTATTACAACCATATCAGTCAGATTTTGCCCAAGAACTGCTTTCATCAACAAATTGAAATAATATTGACTTATTTTATTTTTAATTGTTAATGGTTATTTCATCATCATCACCAGCCCTATAAAGCCAATAAAAAAATGATTGGCTTTAGCGAACACTGCATTGTTTACGCAATCGCAGGCCGCACTAAGTCACTACAAAATCTTATCTTATCTATCCTTATGGACTCATTTATCCAGCATGTATTTTGTAAAAGAATACTGTTATCTTTCCAGGACTGTGGTGGTTTTATGCCTTTAGCTGATGTATGGTGCAGGGTCAACCGAGCTAGAGGTTTGGAGCTCATTTCTCCCGAGGATTTGTTAAATGCTTGCAAGTAAGTTCTTTGTTTTTTTCCTCTTTGTATAAATTGCTAAAATATGTTATAAATAATTTAAGGAAGACAGAATCATTTGTTAATTATGTGTTAAATAAAAATAAAAATTGATTCGTTTCAGATTATTACAAACAATAGCATCACCCATATCCTTGCGTAAATTTCCAAGTGGTGCTTACGTTTTACAGCTGAGCAACCAAAGAGATGAAGAAGTGGCCAAGCATATAAGTGAATTGGTAATGGTTTCTTTTTGTAATACCTTAATGATTTTGTCATATCTCTTTGACTATGCGTGTGCACTGAACTGCAGTTATAAAATTGTAATTTTCACTGCAAATCTGATCTAAGTTCTTGTAACATAAAAGAACATGTAAAATTATCACCGCCTTCATCTCTCCCCCGGGTGTCGTACAAAGCGTCTAACAGCCGCACTCAGAGACGTCAATTAACTTTAATGAGTATTTAATGTCAAAAATTTTTATTCCAATCTAGACAGACCCGACAAGAATAGCGACTAGTTTTGAATTGTCATTTTTTGACGTTAAGTACTCATTTACGTTATTTGACGTCTCTGAGTGCGGCAGTAAGAGTTGAGACAGCAATGAGTAATGGGTAGCAGCGTTTCTCTTATGCCACCTAGCAATGTACTGTGATTTCTGTGCCCGATAAATGGTAATAGGCTCGCCACCTACATGGGACCTAGCCTAGTGGGTGTTTAATTCACATCTGCCTATACCCTTCGGGGATATAGGCGTCATTTATATAGGTTAATATGTATTTTCAACATTTACTAAAATGCACCCACTGAATTACTTTTGATTTGAGCCTAGCTTTGTATTAAAACATTATGGGCTCGTTTCACAATCGACAAGTAAGTTCGAAGTAGCTTAGTTCAATTGACATAATATATGTCGTATTACAACTTTCAAATGATCTGCGAAGTAACCTACTTAGAACTTACTTGTCGATTGTGAAACAGGCCCTAAAACTTATATGTTTACTTGTAGTGCTTGATAATTTAAATTCGTCTTTGTGTTAATCACTTCAGAGGTAAATGCATTGTTCATATTTCCTTTTACAGCTTGAAGAACACAGTTCTTTGACACCAATGACCCTATCCCAGATGGCCAATTTGTCAGTTCTTCTGGCGCGAGAACATCTGCTTATCACCGAACGCTTAGGTTTCGCGTGTCGAGACGAATCAATAGAGGGACTAGCGTTTTATCCTAATTTATTTTTAAATCAAGATGCCGAAATTGAAAGTGGACATAATTAATGTTCTAACTAACACTGATAATATATTTAAAGAATAAGTATTTAATAAATGATATATGTATTTAAATGTTATAATTTATTAAACAAGTATAAATAATACGTATAATGAAAATGAAATATGTAAAATATAAAAATGTATTGATTTTATTTCTGTGAATAAACAAGTTTTTATTGATTTGTCATCAATCCTTTTAATGTCATCAGCACAGGCCTTACCTATGGATAGAGGAGTATAGGGAGATTAACTTAAGGTTCCTAGATTTTAGGAACGAGGCATGAGTAAATAATTTTACATAATATTATTTGTGTTCGATTAAAACCACAAGAGAATATAAGATTATAAAGAAAAATAGCTCTACATATATATTTTGGTCATTTCAGTCGGTACCTACTTTCACGTGCTTATACCCAAGGATAGGCAGGGGTGAATTAACATCGACCGTTGCACTAATTATGTTAGTTTACTATAGGTTCAATAAATAATGTTTGAATTTGATAATATCATTTTTGGTGCATTTTGTAACACGGTATATAGTACGTTCGAGTTAGTTTGTAATAGACCAAACTAACTCGCAAGACATACAGTGCGTTCACAGTTATTTTTACCTCTGATGTTTCCATTTATGTGAAGAGAAGGATAGACTAATACATTTCCATATGTTAGAGCAGGATGATGAGAAGTTTCAATGGTAAAATAACTGTGAACGCACTGTAGCTATCGTCAAACAACATTTGTTTTGAATGTTTTATAGAAACTAGACACATTGAACAAGACTGGACTTACTGCAGTAGATTACTACATTAGATTGGTCACTTGTCTCTAGACGGGTAGGTGTGATGTAGTAACTTCTTTAGCGTAAATAATTAATTAAATCTTAATCCTTGGATAATTAGGAAATCAAGATCAATTTAAGATGTTATCACAACACCTGATGACTGGTACGTGTCATCATCATTACTAGGCCTGGGGCATATTTCTTCCCTATGGGTGGAAGAATATAGGGAGAATGGGCCACAACCCACCACGCTCGCCCAGTGTAGGTGGGTATTAACGACTGCAGATGCAGCCGGGACCAACGGCTTAACGTGCCTTGCGAAGCACGGCGCAGCCATTTTAAGATATAAAGTTAGTAAATAAGAGACAGATTAAGCATTGTATGTGATTTATTTCAGCAAGGCGACCTATCTTCACAAAAGCTTATAGCATAGTGATTTTGAATTCTTAGTGTAAAGATGATATTTGAATTACATTTACATCATGCCATTTGTAAACCATCTCACAAAATATATACGACTCATATACCTATAGTATCCGACCACACTTACATAATAACAGGCAAACTAATAAGCGTTAAATAAATCTATTTGTAACATATGCATTTATTAAGTAATATGTGGCAACCACAGTGAGGGCAGAGCAGAATACAATAAAATTGCCGCCATCTCTCCCGTGGGTGTCGTACAAGGGGACTAAGGGTAAAAGACAGCGATGAGTACCTAATGGGCAGCAGCATTCCTATAAAACCACCTAGCAATTATACTGCGATTTATGTGCCCGAGGGTGTTTTATTTCACCCCTGCCTACCCCTTCGGGGATATAGACGTGATTTATGTATGTATGTGTAAGTAATATGTTTCTCCTAATGTTTAATATGTTTCGCCTAATGGATATAATATAATTGCCATTGGTTAACAAATTTACTTGTATATGTGGGACATACATATAGAATTATTCTTTGCATATTAGTAAAGCCTTCAAAGTTCTACAGTTTAACAGTTAGTTGTTAATTATAGCAAAAATATTAAATTGCTAAAATATTTTGCAATAAAAATATCAATTTTATTAATAAAAGGCAGAATATAATGTCTATTTGTATCAGCAGACTTAAATTTATATTCTGCCTGTTATTGATTACAATATGTGTAATAATAACTTGGAATCTATAGATACTAGTATAAAAATACAAATATTTAATTGAGCGATCACAGGCATAAACTAAAGCATTGTGATATCAATATTATTTCTCACACAAGCCGACAATTCACATTCTAAACCCAGAAAATTGGAAACTACTAACCTAGGGTAAGAAACTGGAAAAATTCAACCAACACTCAGAAATAGTCCAAATTATAATTATATAAATCATCGGCTACTTTATGTTACTCTTAAAGACATATTGTAGATCAACCAATCATAAGGGCTAATAAGTATAATATTACTTCTTAAGTACTCTTCACAATAAAACAATAAAAAAGTAACTAATATCTTATTGAAGCATTCTAGAAGAAAAATCCTAATAGATACCAATGAAATAAGCTTTAAAAAGAATTTGAAAGAAAGTACTGCATAATATATCAAGTTCGAGGACTTGACTCTTCAAACTCAATAATATAAACTTGATATGCACATAAAACGTAAGAGTATTTTTTCTGTAAATTATTACTAATTTAAAGGGTACCTACTTGCTATAATAGTACTTCTATAAAGCTGGTTGATTTTCTTAATGTTAATACAAGCATATTATACTAGGTTCACTTAGTCTGCTTCTTACATGAATACTGTGTTCTCATAAATAAAGTAACAGAATAAATACTACACACAATCTTAAACCATTTAGAATATAAGCTTTTAAAGAAAATGGTGCCAAAATAAAAGAATGCCTCCTATTCTACAAGTTTATTCAGAGGAATGTTATACTCAAAGGCAATTAATATTCAATTGCACTCTTAAAATCCTTTGGTATCTGATTGTGTTTACCACATAGTTCCCAAGCCTTAAAGTCATCAGAGGAACGGAGATTTTCAATAAAACATTCAATGCCTCTAACAAAGGGAAGAGCCATTTCATCATTGATTATTTCAGAGAGACGGTGTATGAAAGCTATGTTCTTTGCCAAAGTTTCCTTCATCTTGACTGATAGTGGGCGCTCAGTACATTTCAATATATCGAGCTGTAAAATAAAGCAGTTAGTGTAGTATTAATTAACCTTTTATGTAAAATGATTTTATCTACACAGACATATATTATTATATTAACATACCTTTTCTTCAATGATGTTCGATTGAAGACCAAGGTAAGAAGTCAAGCAGTCTGATAATGATTTAACAGTTGATGGCAGATTGCCATATTTGTTCTTGGATATAATTAAATCTCCAACCTGAAATTTGGACATTAATTACTTAATTACATTGTATTTTTTTCTCTCTTTATTTATCTTCATTTCTTGAAATTGATTTGAATTGACTATATTCTTTTGTTATATAATATAATAAATAATTATAAAAAAACGAGTCTAAATACCTGAGTATCAAATACTGAGTTCAATTTTACATTATGTTTGTGATACAGACAGTCTGAGATCTTTCTGCAGTCATGGACAATTTTCTTTGGAGTCTCACTTTCCAATAAATTTTTGAGCCCACCATCAAATGCATGATACTGCATAACTTGAATATCAAATATGTAAATCTGTTTCGGTGTAGACATTATTAAGAAGGGCATTTTACATTTCCTACCCATATTAGCCCCATCAATGCTAAGGCCCACGTAACAGAAATTGTTTAAGTCATCCAATGCCTCATGGAAGCTGTTATCAACTTGGTTTATGTAAATATATTTTTTTGATATCTTTATTATCTCTTCAAAATCTTTCTGAGTTATTTTGAGGTGTCTTACAGTTTCAGTTTCTTTTAGTTTCACTATATTCCTAATCTCAGAATCATAGTAATGGCAAACTCCATCTAAGGATACACCTTGCTGTTCTTCTTTTGTATTATAAAGAGATATTCTGGATTTGTCACGGTCCATTCCATAAAATCTGCCTTCAAAAACTTCTGAATTTTTGGTGTGAACTTGTAACAATTCACCTTTCATGTATAAGCTGTCCATTGTGAAGTTTGTAAGGAAATGTATTTTGCAGTAAAATTAATCTTTTTTAACTGGTTTAGATGGTTTTTCGGCTTCACTATAAGCCCTATAGATGTAGAGACCTAATGTAACATGTAGGACGACTACCGCTATCACAGCGGAATATACACTGCTAGTAATAGGTTCTAATCTGAATATACCATCAAAGAGGATAAGTTTCACCGAGAAAAAAGCAAAGACAGGTAGGATTATAATTACCAAACAGTACTTTATTACTGTTCGAAATACCTGAAAATCCGGTAATTCCTGTAAACAAAACAAGATTTAATTACATGTATTTATTTTTGTAGTATTGAATAATCTTAAGTGTTAAATATTTATAAATCCTATATACATACATTAGCACGACCTTCAATCATTATAAGAAAACAAAAAGGTAACAAAATAAAAGAAATAAGCGCTTTTAGGATGACCTCATTAAATTAATCAATCCAGACCCAGAGAGAGGATAGCAAATCAATCACATGAACATGAATTGTCAAAAGAGCTACGCATTACCATAGATTCACAAAATACCAGCAAGAAAAAAAAACTTTTATTATGGGAATATTTTTCACTTGGATTCTAAGCTTTTAAGCCATTTTATTTTTATAAAATAATTGACATATTAAAAAAAAAAAGTTAAAATAAGATAATTACAGTGCGGGTCAGATAAATCCGCGCGTTGTCAAAATTGGAACTAAAAATTCGTCTGCTATTTTGTTTGTCTACGAGTGTCAATGTTAGCGAGCAGCGCCCCCCTCGCGCGCAGACTTATCTGGCCCGCAGTCTACGAAACCATTATGAGCTTCGCTCATCTGGAAAACGATATCTTAATTTTTTTTTAGAGAGTTTTCAAAATTAAAACTTTTCATTTTTCTTTGCATTTCATTTTTTCAATATACTTTTATTATGATGGTAAATGAAATGAGACAGAAAATGAAGACACCCTAATTATTTTTTTAATTCCGTCGTTTTCATAAAAAAAATCCAGTCATTAACGGAGGAATGGCTAAATGACTTTTGCCTCGTTCTGACTAAAAAAATAAAAAGATTACTTGTCAAAACTGACAATTTACAGGCCTAGCACGGGGACGTGGACAAGTCTCTCTCCACCACTTGACGGTGTTTTGTCTCGGGATTAAGTAGGAGTTAGAGCGAGAGGAAAAGATTTTCTTTCCCCCAAAGGAGATGTGTCCACGTCCCGTGCTACGGGGGCTGGTGTTTCCGTTGTGAAAAATAAAAACAATAATGGTATTTGAAATTAATTTTCAAGTAAAATACGTTTTAAAATGTCTAGGAAGGACTTGAAGTTTGTTGTTAGAGTGCGCGCCAGATAAGTCTGCGTGTGATCAAAATTGAAACTAAAACTCTGCCTGGTATCTTGTTTGTTCCGCGCAGACTTATCTGGCGCGCACTCTATTTTATTTTCGATGATGACAACTATATATAGGGAAGGCCCGGTGCCAGAGTTGGGACATTAAAGAGCTGTTGACGATGGTGACGATAACAACTAATGACATTGGCTTTGATTCATGATTCACAGACATGATAACTTTTTTTGTTCGCCCATGTATGACAGCAAACTTATTAATTTATTCCTCCCAAGTTGTGACGTCATCGCATGTTTTTACATTTTTTTTTCTATGGCGAAGTAGAGGAAGATCACTGAAAAGATGGATGGATTGTGTGAAGTGTTATATGAAGGTGATGGATGTGAATGAGGAGATGACGAGTGGCAGAAGAGAATGGAAAAAGAGGACATACTGCGCCGACCCCAAATGGGATGAGATAAGGGCAGCAGAGAAAAAAAAGAATGCTCATGATGTCACAACCGCGGAGGAATACAGTAATACGTTTGCCTTTCTACATGGGAGAACAAAATATGTTGTCATGTCTGACAGTCACGTCAGTCATGAATCAATTCCAATGTTATTAATTGTCAACAATGGTTCTCTAAACCTAAGATTAATTTGACAACAGTGTTTCTCTTTCATCCTCAATACAGAATGAAGAGGAGAGACTGATCTTAAATTAAGTTTTAAGTTTAGAGAATCATGTCAGAATTGACCCTAACGTCGAAATAACAACTAATAACTAAATAACCCTAATATATAAAACAATTCGAAATTAAATTCAAACATTTCAAATAATAGTTATTTGTTGTATGTGAGTGCAAAATTGTTTTTTAACCGCGTGCTCAATTTTGGTGACCGAGCTAGCGAAGGATTCTAAAAATTAGAATCCTGAGCGCGATAGCGAGGGAATCAAAAGAGCACAAGGTGAAAAATCTTTGCACTCGAGTGCAACACGTAACTTTTCATCCCCCCCAACGAGGAAATTGCAAAATACAAAAAAAAATACAATCACAACAGTTTCTATTTTCACCCAGAAACTTCCACAACACCCTCCCATTAACCCAAACACACTCTCAACACCCACCCAGAAACACCCACAACATTGACACCCGCAATACACTCAGACACACCCAAAAAACACCCATTCACCCTGAAACACCCACAAAACACCTATTCACCTAGAAACACCCACAAAACACCCATTCACCCAGAAACACCCACAAAACACCCATTCACCCAGAAACACACACAAATCACCCATTCACCCAGAAACACACACAAATCACCCATTCACCCAGAAACACACACAGATCACCCATTCACCCAGAAACACACACAAATCACCCATTCACCCAGAAACACCCACAAAACACCCATTCACCCAGACACACCTCCAACACCCACCCATCCACCCAGCCACACCCGCAAAATCTATCCAGACACAGATGTAAGTACCTAATAAAAATTACCGTCCCTAATGGTGTTCCGAGACGGTCAATCAGCTTGAGTCAAGCACGTTGTGTATGTTTTTGTTCCGTTGCTAGCGTAAACAAATCAAACAAACCTAAAAAGCTTTTAAATGCTTGACTCAAGCATCAAGCAAGCGTTGTAGACGATCAAAATGTTTAAAGCAAGATTGACGCCAAGCTGATTGACCGTCACGGAACTCCTAGGTTTTAACAAATTTATGACGTGAAAAGAAAATGGCACGCGCAAAGCAAATTACAAAAAAAATTACACCGAGAAGGTTCCGAGTCTGAGTTTTTAACAAATTAAAATAGGTTGCATGATAATTTCGGCACCATGGAGGTCGAAATAAATAGGCTTAATGATGTTTTGAATTCACAAACTCATTGCACACGATGTTCTAAATTCAAATTTACTTTATCCTCTAGAGGATAAAGTAAATTTGATGGATAAAGTAGTCGTGTACTGTACTACTTCTTGGTGTACTTTTTTTGTAATTTGCTTTGCGCGCGCCATTTTCTTTTCACGTCATAAATTTGTTAAAACCTTGGAGTTCCGTGACGGTCAATCAGCTTGGCGTCAATCTTGCTTTAAACATTTTGCTCCTCTACAATGCTTGTTTGATGCTTGAGTCAAGCATTTAAAAGCTTTTTAGGCGCGTTTGATTTTTTTACGCTAGCAACGGAACAAAAAAATACAAAAAATCAACGTGCTTGACTAAAGCTGATTGACCATCTCCATTAGGGACGGTAATAGTGTCTGGGTGAATGGGTGTTTTGTGTGTGTGTGGCTGGGTGAATGAGTGTTTTGTGTGTGTGTCTGGGTGAATGGGTGTTTTGTGGGTGTGTCTGAATGGATGGGTGAGTATTGTGGGTGTGTCTGGGTGGATGTTGTGGGCTTGTGGGTGTCTGAATGGATGTTGGGGGTGTGTCTGGGTGAATAGGTATTTTGTGGGTGTTCCTGGGTGAATGGGTGTTTTGTGGGTGTCTCTGGGTGATTGGGTGTTTTTTGGGTGTGTCTGAGTGGATGGATGCGCATTGTGGGTGTGAATGTTGTGGGTGTTTCTGGGTGGATGGGTGGGTGTTTTGGTTGTGTCTGGGTGTATGCTGTGGGTGTGTCTGGGTGGATGGATGTGTGCTGTGGATGTGTCTGACTGGATGTTCTGGGTGTTTCTGGGTGGGTGTTGAAATGTTAGAATCCTTCGCTAGCTCGGTCATTAAAATTGAGCACGTGGTTAAAAAACAACTTTGCACTCACGCACAACAAATAACTATTATTTTTGACATAGGTCATCTTTTTATTTTTTACGCGTCAGAACGAGGCAAAAGTAAAGTAATAAGAATATTTAGTATTTCGAAAAAATTAAATGTTGTCAATTCATTTCATTCGGGAAGACTACTCTTGTGGGGCACACACACACATACGTAACATAACTACGTAAATTTCGCCATTTCTCCTCATTTATATCTGTATGACCGGAATATAAATTATTGTTTTTTAAGTAATGACAACATAACACATACACATACACAACACACACACACACACACACACACACGCATTCTAACACACTCGTTTACTTATGATAAGTAGGTACTAACTTACCGCAGAATTTTTAATTCGTACAATACTATTAGGATTCGGAACCACTTTCACTAAACCGCTTCACGCTTTATGAGTACAGTTTTATCACAAATAATCGTCAATTTTCGCTATATATTATTTTCAACAATGCAATGCACCTAATGCTATATGCAATTATCTACACATACGTACCTACGACCTAAAAATGGGTAGGTAGACAAATACCAACTCAATTTTTATTCTAACTTGTTACTAAGTATTATAATAAACCAGTCAATGTAAAATTTTAATATACAGTTTATTTTAAATGTTATCAGTATATCGTCGCGAGCCGCGAAGTATGGTTCTACAGCTCTGTGTGCATTCAGTGGAACAAAAAATGACAAAAATTTCAAAGCTCCATTTTAGTTTTTTGTTAGCTATGATAGTAAGTGTAGCCTTTTTATTTTATTAAATAGCAGGTTAAGCAATAAAATGAAACATCTTAGCTTTAATGTGGGCTTTACAATTTACTGCCGACAAAGACGTAATAGTTTTATTTTGGCTTCATGGAACCATATCAAACTAACAGAGTAACGTATACATGACGTGTTGCGCAACATAAAAGCACGACTAGCAAAAGGTGATGCGACTTAGATTAAATATTATCGTCATTAAAAAAGGGTTGAGAATTATATTTTAATATTAAATAAATTTTTAAATCTGCCTTGTGGTGACGGCAGAGCAGAATACCCATCACTCCCATTGGGTGTCGTACAAGGCAACTAAGGTTATAAAGACAGCAATGAGTAATGGGCACCAGCATTTCTCTAATTCCACCTAGCAATATAAATCTACTGCGATTCATGTGCCCGATATATATAGGCTCACCACATAATACATGGGACCGAACATAATTGGCGAAAAGTGGGTGTTAATTTATCTCTGTCTACCCCTTCGGGGATATAGGCGTGATTTATATATCTATGTATTTTTATTTTAAATCTATTTTCAGCCTGACTCATTGTTTCATCGCTAGTTATTCTTCTCCCTGCCCTGTTCGCAGTCTAACTGGGATCGGCGCAGTATGTTTCCTTTTCCATTCATATCGGTCAGACGCCATTAAGCCATCCACTCCCTTTTGATTCATGTCATCCATCACACCGTTAGTGACGAATGAATGAATGTATAAAAAAGGGACGGAACGGACCATGTCGAGAAACCGAACGGAGAGAGTGATTGAAATGACAACATTCCAATCCATACTGCTCAAAGTTTTGGCTTAGGTTTTACAGCCGGCCGCCTGCCTGACACCAACCCTCTTTGGGTATGCTGTCGTTGATGGATTGCTCTCCACCATTCGGGTGCCCCAAGGTGTTTATTGGTCTACACCGGGCAATCTCCCTTAGTCGACTGCTACGACACCCATGGGATGAGTCGGGGCTGGCCCATTCTACGTTATTTGTTCGCTCCCAGACCAGCATCGAAGACCATTATTTGATCGCTACTTAATCAAACTTTTAGTTCAAAATCATTAGGTACTAATGGTTAAATTAACATTAACAAATACTTAATATTTTCCAGATATTTGTTGATTTTTGATATTACCAAAATAGATGTTGTCATTACCCACTAATTTATAACTTATTATCTCTAGTTTTAAATTTTAATAGAATTGCTACTAGTGTGCTGGCTTACTAAATGGTTTTGCTCTTCAGATCGAGGTTTACGGAACCTTTGTTGACCTAAACGAACTTCAGAAAAGTATATTGCAATGGAAGAACCACAATTTATTAAACATTAGTGAGGTTAGTTAGTCAACAATAAAATTTAGGTAGCCACTTTAGGTAAGTACTCTTCATGACTATCCTGATGAACTTAATAGTAGTATGAATTATGTTTTGTTTCAGGTCGGTCTCGCCTCTAACGGTATATTTGATTTCAGTGATGTAAAAAACAAACTGCTTCAATGGAAAACCCAAAAATTAGCTGCTCTTTGCCCTATGAATGGGTATGGTCTTATTATATTTGTTTACGCTGCCTTGGGCAAGTGACTAAACTCCGACTGTTTTCATCATACACCATTCTGACATTAAAATAACGTTATTCCGTTATATTACTTGTTTTAGTTTCAAAGTTCAGGATTTAATTTTGTACAGCAATTATATAACTTTTTGACTCTAGCATTTACTTGTCTGAATTTGTTTCAGAGCAAACTTACAAAACTTATTAAGTCTTGTATGTAGTACAGCTCAACCTACTAATACTACATCGAGAGATGCCTGCATATCATGTTTTAGTCAAGTGACAGCCATGGCGGAGGTGCGTTTTAATAAAATTTTGCTTAATTAATGGATGAAAAGACTTTTTGCTACACTACCAATCTACAAGAATAAAATTTGGAGTTGTTGTGTAATTCAATATTTAAAAGGTCGTCTTCAAGTTTTTAATTAACAATAATAATATGCAGTTTTGTGATCTAGAAAAACATTTAAAAAAATCAAACAAAAAGTGTTTAGGACGTGTTTTGTTTAGGACGTGTTTAAATCAGATGCTGTTCCTGTCACAAACTTTTGACCAAAAAAGGGACAACATCTGATTGAAAAACATTCATAAACAAAACACATCTTAAACACTTTTTTGTTAGCGGTATCGCTTATAATTTGTTTAATTTATTTTAGGGTCCCCAGGAACTTACAGCGCTCAGCGTGTGCGCAACGCAATACTTTGCTAATACATCTTATGCGAATTGTGCTACTTCCTTGAGTGTAAGTATTATTAGTATTGTCATATTAGATTCAGGGGTGCACAGTGCACCCATAAGGGGGTACACATCGCTAAGTGCACACGGGTATGCGACCCCGGATTCCCGAGCTACTACGACTTTTTCCCAAAGATCCTCTCCGAGTCAGTAGTATCCCAATTGTCCCCTTTCCTACCCAAAATTCCACGTCCTTTTCATATTTAGACCTTATCCTACCCTGTCTCCTCTTTTCCCTTCCATTCCGCCAATCCAGGGTCTGCCGTGCCTGTGGATGCGTGGCTAGGGGCGAGCCTAGTCTCAAGCGTGCCTAAGCCCTGGGAGCAGGCGAACCCAGAAAAAGGCTAGCCTTACCCTGGCATGCGGGGCTCTGCCAGGGCCGACAAACTTTTCCCTAGCTTCTCGTGGGGACGCAATGGACTCTAAGCTTATCCATAAAAATGGCGGCGATGTGGTTCGCCACCCGTCACGTCACGGACCTCACGGGGGCGGAAAGTGGCTCACGGAGAGCCGCTTTGCTACGTTGAATGTTAGAGGAGGAATGCAAGGTAAGATAGATGAAGTATGTGAGATTATGGATGTGATGTGTTGTGTTTGAATGAGACGAAAAGGAAAAGCAGTGACACCACCGAACATGGCCCTTATACAGCATACTGGTCTGGAGTTCCCGGATCCAGCAGAGGCAAACAGGGCGTTGGGTTCCTACTTTCCAATAGAATGGCAGAGTGTGTGACTGAATATAAGTGCGTGAGTTTCAGGCTCCTCTGGCTGAGGTTGAAGGTTGGCCTTACTCGAATCTTCATCCTTGGTGTATATGCACCTACAGATTTAGGTTCGGGTAGGTCCAAAAAATACCTAAGAAGTCAGGAAGAGTTCTGGGATAGTATGAGAGATTGCCTGAAACAGTGCAAGGAGAATGAGAGAATTATAATGTTAGGTGATTTTAACGGATGGGTAGGAATAAAGCGAGATGGTTATGAAAAGGTATTAGGTAAGTTTGGGGATGAAAGAGTCAATGAGAATGGGAAAAGCTTGTTAGATGTATGTTTGGAATGGAACCTCTTAGTGACAAACACAATGTTTGCCCACAAGAGGATCCATATGTATACGAGAGAGGATGAATATTCGAAAAGTATGATTGATTTAGTGATTGTGGATGAAAGATTGAGAAGTAAGGTTCAGGATACAAGGGTGTTCCGAGGTAGCGGACTTTACTCAGACCACTTCCTGGTAGTTAGCCGAATAAGAGGTCTGTTTAAAAGATGGCGGCACCGTGCCACGGCCCCTGCAAGTATCCTGGAAAGGATAAAAGTAGAAAATTTGAAAGAGGTGCATGAGGAATATGTGCGAAAGTTGAATGAAAGGTTAATTGAATCTGGCGTAGATTCAGTAGCTGAGATTGAAGACATATGGAAGGTTTTTAAAGATGACATTGTGAATGTAGCTACTGATATATGCGGTGTGGCGAAAAGAGGAAAAGGAAAGAGACAGAAGAGTGAATGGATGGATGGAGAAGTACAGAAGGTAGTGAAAGAAAAGAAGAAAGCTTGGCAAGATTGGCTTGCAAAGAGAGCTGACCAAAGGGTATGTAAGGTGACAATAGCGGATGTAGATGAAGCGAAAAAGGAATATAAAAGATTAAATTTGTTAGTGAAGATTGTAGTCAATAGAAAGAAAGATAAACGAAAATATGAGTTTGATAGGAAAATCTCTGACAATTTCCAAAATAACATTAAAGTTTTTTGGAAATCTGTACGGACAGCTCGAGGAAAGAGCGCAAACTCGGAGTTGAAACGAGTCAGAGACAAGGATGGAAGTGTTTTAAATGGCGAAGAAAGAGTGCTGAATAGGTGGAAGGAATATTTTGAGAGTTTATTTGAAAGGTCAGATGATATAGTCCAGTCCCAGGCTAATCATATGGAAGAAAATTTGAATGAGAATGAAATAAGTATGCATGAGATTGTGCAAGCATTGAAAGGTATGAAAGCAGGAAAAGCGGCAGGGTGTGATAGGATATCGGTCGAGATGCTGAGGGTTGGTAAGGGTACCATTGCTAAGCAGCTGCACCGCCTTTTGAACCTTTGTTGGGTAAGTGGCCAAGTACCAAAAGACTGGCGTAAAGCTGTCATTGTGCCACTATACAAGGGTAAAGGGTCGCAGCTGGAATGCAAAAATTACCGTGGTATTAGCCTTCTCAGTGTTGTCGGCAAATTGTATGCAAAGATTCTGATCGAAAGGATTATGAAAGAGACTAATGACAGAATATGGGACGTGCAAGCAGGGTTTCGAAAGGGAATGGGTTGTACGGATCAAGTTTTTTCTCTACGATGCATAACTCAGAAATCTCTGGCTAAAAGCCAACGAGTATATTGCGCTTTCGTAGATCTAGAAAAGGCTTATGACCGTGTGGTGAGGAATGAACTATGGTCGATTTTTTCGATGTATGGGGTGAGCAGTAGCCTGATCCAAGCATTGAAATCTCTCTATGAAGATTCCAATGCTTGTGTTAGGATAAATGGCGCATACACAGAATCGTTTCGCATCGGAACAGGTGTGAGACAAGGATGTGTAGCGTCACCATGGCTGTTCAACTTATACATGGACAACTGTCTGACCCGACTGAAAGAATTTGATTGTGGACTAAGAATGAACGAGTTACTTATCAAATGCCTGCTGTACGCTGATGACCAGGTTATATTAGCGTCATCAGAAACAGATTTGCAGGAGATGGTAACAGTCATGCATGAAGCTTTGACAGAGAAAGGTATGAAAGTAAATGTAAGCAAGACAAAGGTCATGGTTTTTGAAAGGGATAAACAAATGACGAAGTGTGAAATTAAGATTGCCAGTGAGAATGTTGAACAAGTAAAAGAGTTTGTGTATTTGGGATCTGTATTTACGAGAGATGGAAAATGTGATAGTGATATTGAAAAGAGGGTGAAAGCTGGGAATATGATAAACGGGGCTTTGCACACTTTTATGAACAGCCAAAGCGTGTCCAGAAAGGCTCGTATGGCTGTTCATAATGGAGTGCTGGTCCCGACACTAATGTATGGAAGTGAAAGTTGGGTATGGGAGAAGAAGCATGAAAGTAGAATAAATGCGGTAGAAATGAGAGCGTTGAGGAGCATGGCTGGGGTAAGGCTGAGCGATCGATTGTATAACAGTGTGATAAGAGAAATGTGTGGTTTGAAAGAAGATGTAATGACAAGGATTGAGAAAGGGATGCTCGCATGGTTTGGTCACGTAGAAAGAATGGATGAAAGGAGACTGACAAAAAGGATATACATGGCGAAAGTGAATGGAGAAATGGGAAGGGGAAGGCCTAGGCGGATCTTTCATAATCAAATTGAAAGTCTATTAAATAAGGGCCAGGTCAAGAGTACCCGAAACCGACGGGCATGCATGAAAAGATTAATGAGATTGGATGAAGCGAAAGAAGTATGTAAGGATCGTAGCAAGTGGAAAGAAGTGATCTCTGCCTACCCCTGTGGGAGAAGGGCGTGATATATGTATGTATGTATGTATGCATATTAGATAACTTATTCTAATATTTATGGCCTGTTTCACAATCGACAAGTAAGTTTTAAGTAGCTTACTTCGCAGATCATTTGACAGTTGTAATATGAAATATATGTCAATTGAACTGCAAAGTAAGCTACTATTGAAGATGGCGCGCTTGTCATGTAAACATTAAGCTCCGGTATTATTATTGATTGAGGGCCTGTTTCACAATCGACAAGTACGTTCTAAGTAGCTTACTTCGCAGATCATTTGACAGTTATAATATGAAATATATGTCAATTGATCTGCAAAGTAAACTACTTCGAACTTACTTTTCGATTGTGAAACAGGCCCTAAACATAGTTAAAGTTGTTTATCTGTGCGAGTAAAATATCTATTTGTGTAAAATAGTGTATAAATACTATGAACAATTGTTATCTTAAAGAAATATCTCAAAAACAGTGAAATAAAATAAATAAATAATTTAAAAAGTGACAAATCTGTGGAAAAAAAGTGATAATACGAAAACAAATTATTAAAATTACTACTGCCTACAGTGAAAAAGTGGAATAAACAGTGAAACATAGAACAAATAAAAGAAAAGTGTTTTAAAATTTAAATTGACAATTTAAAATCATCGTTATTCATATATGAATATAGCATAAATCTGCTAAAAATGGATTATATTTCGTAAGACTATTAATAATTATGACTACATTGACACGAAAACAGTGACATTTAAATAAACTATATTATTAAATTAGTAAATAGAACGCGCATGATCTACATCTACCTACACCACAAGCAAAATTTCTTCGTCTACCCTCAAACGTCAGCAACACTGCTGACTATCGGACTACACATGAACTAGCTGGCCCACAATACTAAAATTGGTTCAGAAAACCACTGTGTATAGTGCTTTTCAAAGGCGTACCTTTAGATCGATTAAGAAAAAAAAAATCACCTTCTCGTCGTGATCTCTCTGTTGCACTAAATGTAGGAAAACAATTGTGAATAAACAATTCTTAACATGTAATCACTGTGAAAAGCATTACCATTTAGACTGCACAAATGTGTCATTTCAACGTTTTAGGATAATGACACCCACAAATAAAAAGAAATATCAATGCAATTCATGCTTCTCGACGGCAAAAAACCAGGCATCAACATCATCGTTCCAACAACAATCAATTACTGCCACTTCTTTTTACGAACAAGATAATATAACACAACGTAAAAAAATCGACATAAATATATCTACAAGAAATTCATTTGAAGCACTCTCAGATGTTGGGGAAACCGAATATTCTTCTCTAACTTCTACACCGGTCATAAGTAATTTAAATAGAAGCTTTTCAACACTGCGTTCCACCTGCTTAGATGAAGTAAATGAATTAAAGCAGAAAATGAGAAAGCTAGAAGAAAGATTGGAAATCGCAGATAATGAGATAACGAATCTAGTGTTGGAAAACAATACATTGACGAAAAAAATTACTGACTATGAACTTACAATAAATCAGTTGACACAAATCTGCAAATCAACACCAAAAAAAAACACCTAGCAAAGTGAATCGAAAAAGCGCTAGGAACACGAAATTAAACTTGCCTGCCTTAGAAAAATCACAACAGCATCATCACGTTGAATACTCATTAGCGGACTCTGAGAAAAATAATGAACAAGTTAGATACCTTCTATAGACCTTTCCAAATCATCAGCAGATGTCAAGAAAAAGCCTTTAATTTATATTGTTGGAGATGAACAGCTGAGGGGATTATCTGCTACTCTCATGAAATCCAGGCATGGGAAATGGAATGACGTTTACGAAACCTACGTCCATATTATGCCAGGGTCTACCAGTACCGAAATATTATAACACTGTTGTTGTATACCGAAAACCTTGACTGAAAGCGATACTGTTGTGTTGGGCTTTGGTGTTTATGATACGGATATTCATTTGTTACATTCCAATATTTGTCTAATTATGGACACATTAAAACTAGCTTCTGTGCTCATGTTACCTATAAGTACCTACCTGTTACCTATAAGTAATTTATAATATAATATAAATAACACTAAACTATTATATAAAATTATGGACTAAGCATTTTTCACAATGTATACATATTGACTACAATTATTACTATTTTGACATTATTAATTTTAAGATAAATTATATTTGTGACAAAATTAATCTATGCATTGACTATAGAGACTATAAAAATCAGTATTTATCTTACGAATACATTAGGAGACACATAAAGTCCACTTTCACAAACAAAACTAAAAATGATTAATCTCCTAAAAAAGGTACAATACCTTTTTACTTTAAAAAACTAGTACAGCAACCTCGACCTATTAATGAACCAGAAATTAAAAAAAATTGTACAGTCTCAGGACAAATCATTTTTTTTGCATAAAGAATGTCTAAAATGTTTTACTATTTTTAATCAAAACATACAGGGTCTAGTATCCAAAAAAGAAATAATTGAAATAACTCTCTCAAACATAAAAAGTCATATAAATCCTGATGTGCTATGCTTTACGGAGACTTTTGTACGACATGGCGAAGAAAAAAATATAAATATTCACAATTATGAACTGGCATCGTTTTACTCACGACCGAAAAAAAGAGGTGGGTCTTGTATACTAGTTAATAAAAGACTAGAGTATAAAAAAGTTTCTTGTTTTGATGATATTTTTACATCTTTTCACTTTGAAGGCTGTGCAGTAAACTTAATACGAAATAATATTATAATAATATGCATTTATAGAACACAATCCAAAATACAGAGACACATTAAATATTTTTTTGACAAGTTTGATATTATGTTATATAAATGCTTAAAAAATATTCAAAAAAGAAAATAATTATTGCTGGTGACTTAAATATTAATATACTTGAAAATAATAAAAATACGACACAATTACATAACATTTAAAAAAAATATAATTTAAATACCCACATAAATCAACCCACTAGAGATAAATCGTCTCTCGACCAAATAATAAGCAATGTAAAAGATGCAGTGGGATCTATTCAATCTTTATGGTTATCGGATCATGACACTGCTCAGATTTTGAAATTTAAGGTAGAAAATAAGAAAGAATTTCCTAGTAAAATTTTTTGTCATAAAAGACTACTCACGGGAAAAGAAAATATAACAAAATTTAGAAGGTGTCTTAGTAGTTTTTCCTTCTTGAGTGTTTATGAATATAAGGAATTAAATGTAGCATTCAACGAGTTCTACGAAACCTTTCGACTCTTATATAATCTCTGTTTTCTCTTCACAAAGATTAGGACTAATTTATCAACTAAACCTCAATGGATAACCAAAGGTCTTAAAAGAAGCTGCGTTACGAAGAGAAAACTTAGATTTAAATACTACAAAAGTAAAACTAATACAGATCGATTGAAATATATCAAGTATAATAAATTACTGAAAAAATGTACCAGTCTTTCAAAGAGAATCACAAATCAAAAATATGTAGCCCGAAGTAAAAACATTTGTAAAGCAACATGGGCAATTATAAAAGATGAAACTGGTGAGACATACAGTAGAAGCTATGTCACTAAAATTATAAGTAACGGAAATGAAATTATACAACCAAAAGCTATAGCATCGACATTTAATAAATGAAACAAACAAGGTAAGAAGTAATGGACAAAACACACTAAAAAACACCCTACAAAACAGCATTTACTTAACACCAGTAAATGAAACCTACATAAGTAAAATTATAATGACACTCCGTAACACTCAATCTGAAGGCTATGATAATATATGTACTAAGGTATTGAAGCAATGCAGAGATGAACTGGCGCCGGTTTTAGCTTACTTAGTAAATTTATCCTTAGAGGAAGGTATATTTCCGGAAGTGCTAAAAGTCTCTATTGTAAAACCAATTCACAAAAGAGGTGAAAAGACTGACATAGGCAATTATCGTCCCATTGCTCTTTTACCGATTCTCTCTAAAATCTTTGAAAAGGTAATGCATAGCCAGCTCACAACTTTTTTGAATAAATTTGAAGTGGTAAATAAAAATCAATACGGTTTTCAAAAAAATAAATCAACGACACACGCAGCTTTTGATTTAGTTAACGGGGTATTACAAAATGTAAATATTAAAAACTATACGACAGTAGTATTCCTTGATATGTCAAAATCATTCGATTTTGTATGCCATAATAAATTGATGTCTAAGTTAGAACGTATTGGAATTAGGGGTCCAACGCGGAGATGGCTAGAATCCTATTTAAATAATAGATTACAATGTGTAGAAATAACGCAACTGGATGAAAATCACACAAAGATATAAATCAGAATTGCAGCATAACAAATTTGGCGTGCCACAAGGGAACGTACTCGGTCCGTTATTATTTATTCTATATATAAATGATCTCTTTGACATAAGTGAGCAAAAGATGATATTATTTGCTGATGACGTATCTGCTATAGTGACCACACCTAAAATTTTGACATTAGAACAACATAAAATTGACATAAAAACTACTATGACATTAATATTAGAATGGCTTCAAAATAATAATCTTAAAATAAATGTATCCAAAACAAATATAATTAATTTTAATAACTTCGAAGATCAGTCAGTTGACATTTTCATTAATGGACATGCCCTGCATAATGCTAAAACTACAACTTTTTTGGGCCTCATAATAGATACGAAATTCTCCTGGAAAGAGCAAATAGAGAAAGTTTGTAATAAAATAAATAGGTTTACATATGCTCTGTACAAATTATCTAAAGTGGCAAGTGTAAGTACTGCCATTACTGCATACTTTGCATACGTTGAATCTGTTCTCAGATATGGATTGGTAATATGGGGAAACGGTACCGATATGAAACAATTATTTATTGCACAAAAGCGATGCATCAGGGCTATCAGTGACATAGCACCGGATGTATCATGCAGACCCTACTTTCGATCATTAAAGATATTACCTTTACCTAATACCTAGTCTATATATTTTCGAAATAGCCGTGTTTGTGAGGATAAATATTAAAAATTTTACACAAGCCAAAGATATATACCAAAGATCAAGGCGTGACCCACACAGACTAGTAATGGAAACTGTCCCTAAAACACAAAGATTTCTTAACAATTGCCATGCTATGTGTCAACACATATATAATAAAATACCGTCTCGCTTTAAAGATTTGCCCTTAAACCGATTTAAAACATTATTACGTAGATGGTTGTTGGAACACACAATTTATTCAATTGACGTGTTTATGAAACAAAAAGAATGACTGTGGTTGATGCATTGATCTCAAGTGTTCATAATGCACAAGACATATAAAAATGGATTTCTTTATTGATCTTAATTAAATTTGACATTTAATATTATTTCATAATATTTACATGCTATTCAAAATGGCTAAATAGGCTTAAGCACATGTAAAGATGAACAACTAATCTAATGCAAATTATGTACCCTATTTATAGCAATTAAAGCATTTCATTTCATTTCATTTTCATTTCATTACTTCGAACTCACTTGTCGATTGTGAAACAGGCCCTTAATATATTTTTGAATATACCTTTTGGGTTGTGTATTGGATTTAACTTATTGGATCTTTTATAGGGAAAAATGGAAAAAAATGTCACTGAATGTTACAATAATAACATTCAGTGACATTTTTTTCATTATTCCGAGGTGTAATGAACCATTTAATGACATTTACAGTATTTAATATAATTTGTTTACCGTTTTTTATTCTTTAGGTACTGGCCACATCAGCACTGAATGTGCAAACAGTCGGTTGTTTTATGGGTTACTGTGACTTCGTTCGTTGCTTGAGACGAACAAACTCCAACAATTTGGTAGGTCACTTCATTGATTGCTTTCATTTTCATGCTCTTCTCCATGGCTTTATAATATAATTAGACATTAGAGTGCGCGCCGGATAAGTCTGCGCGTGGTCAAAATTGGAACTAAAACTCCGCCTACTATTTTGTTTGTCTAGGAGTGTCAATATGAGCGAGCAGCGCCACTCATCGCATGCAGACTTAATATCTGGCGCGCACTTTACCATGAGCATTCGACACACCAATATGGGTGTCGTAAAATTTGACTAACTGCCGCACTCAGAGACGTCAAATAACGTTAATGAGTACTTAACGTCAAAGAATGACAATTCAAAACTAGTCGCTATTTCTGCCGGGTTTAGATTTAAATGAAAATATTTGACATTAAATACTCATTAAAGTTAATTGACGTCTCTGAGTGCGGCAGTAAGGGAGATTGTCAATACGCACCGGGCAATCTCCCTTAGAACAGTGGAGGGCAAACCATCTATAACTCATTCAAAATCATAAACAGAATGGTTTTGAATGTTGTCATCATAACTAATCAATCTCTCTTTTCATCGAAATGGTTCTTTACATCATTAGCAACTTTTTGGTGTGATGTACCGATTTGTGTTCTAAATTTAATTACGTTATCTTCCAGATCATACAGTGCACCAGAGAAGCACGAACGGGTGTAAATTTAACACTAGACGCGGACAACGTCCGTTTTTATACCAATGTCACATCGTGTATATTGGCTAGGGCGAGGTGCGGTACCTACAATCCTATAACCGGGGAACCCCAAATACCAGGATCGTCTACTGCAGGCTATCGAGTTTCTAATGCACTTCAGTTTTCTTCGGCTGGTGAATTAAGAATATTAGCTTTTCCAGCAAACACGCCAGTTCTAAACTCATTTTGTGCAAGCTCCTCCAATTTGACACAAACAAGCTGGCTGACTACAGTTTGTTAATTATTTCAAGTCTTAACGCAACAGCCTGGCAAGCCTGGCAAACAGCTACCTACATACATAACAAAAACGACGAAAAATAAATAGGTATTGAAGATACGCCAGTACCTACTATCCGATATTTTATTGTTCTGTTACAAATATGGTATAAAATCATTGTTCAAATGTTTTCAAAATAAGTTTTATTTTGATTACAAATTATATGACCAGCTATCCAAAGAGTTAGTTTTTAGCTTGCACGATGTTGTATGATATTAGGCCGTAAATTAAGACCTATATACATATATATTGTTTTGAATTCTGTTTTCTTACAAAAAATCATGATTAAAATGCCAGTTATTCTAAACAGACTTAAGCGCCAAATGACGGCACAACCACGGAGGAATAGTAAAATAACCTTTGCCTCGATCTGATGCGAAAAATAAAAAGATTTCTTGTAAAAATTGACAATCTGGCGTTTCCGGTGTCATAAATAAAAACATTTTATTTGAAATGTTTGAAATAATTTACAAGTAAAATACTTTTGAAATTAGTTAAAATGAAAATCACGGAAGGAATTCTTAAAATATTTTAGTAATGTTATGTGCGACGATGACAAATAATGACATTGGATTTGATTAATGACTGACAGACATAATTTTTTTTGGTCTCCTATGTAGTAAGGCAAACTTATTAATTTAACCCCCGAATACAGAAAAATAAAGAAACGTTATTTTTATTTTGGGGGTAATAGTTTTTGAAATGTTTTCATTATTTATGAAGATTAGGCTGAATAGTCTTAGATACCAAGCCAAAAACCCAAGAAAAAAATCTTGACAATACTTGACATTGACAATGGCAATTGGCAATGTTTTTGTTTCTTTGAAAACTGAAGTTTTTTGATAGTTTTTAAATTATATCACTATTTATGTGAAGCAATTTAATTTGATGATAGCAAGATATATCCGGCTTGATAATTGTAAGTTAAATCTACTATTTTATTTAGGTTTAGAAGTAAATACATAGTTAAATTATTTATGTAGGTATGTCTTTACTTAACTGATAAATTGGTATTTCCATAAATCTCTAATCTACACTGAAGAATAATAAAACAACATATAAATGTAACTAAGTTTATTATATAATACTGACAACAATATATCTGAAAAGTGTAATCTTTTATTATAATTATATTTCAGACTTCTATTTCACTCTAATACTATTTATTTATTGCTTAGTTTATAATTCCATTTTTCATATCATTTTAACATAGATGTGTAATGTATATGTTGTGAGAACTGTGAACTTCTTTGATTAAAAAAACATCTAGTATAAAACAAGTAAGCTTTACATTCCTACAGATCTCATGTGAGACATTTGTACAATTAAACAATCACTTACAAAAATGCATAATTATTTACCAAGTAGTGTAAGAGGCAAAATGTTGCTACTTGTTCACATATTTGAATATCAACAATACTGAGATTATAATGAGATCTTTTTAAATTTGCTGTTTCGTCTTTATTTCCGAGGAGGATTTTTTTAATTTCACCTTGACCATTTTACTTTTCTTTTTCACCTTCTTAACAATTGATTGCCCCGAATCATCAGATTCAAAATTGTCAGAGATTGTCAGGTTCACCTTGCTAGATTTCCTAGTCTGAATAGCTGTAGTTACAATAGCACCTTTCTTGAATCGGCTCTTGGCTTGTCTATTATCATTAGGGCTTGATTTTGGATTTACACTTGGCATTGTCTTTGTAGGAACATCTGTGAAACTCGGGTTGTTCATGTATTGAGAATTTTCTGATTTTGAATGTTTTAATCTGAAAGCATTATTAATTATATTCATTCATTATAATAATTAAATGTATTATGCTTAAGGAAAACTTAATTATTGAGAATTTGTTAAATATTTCATTATAAATTAAAGGGTTCATAAACATGCTTTTCATTAATTCAGTACTAGTCTCTATTCATGTCAGGTCAATGGTCTAGATTTAAATGAATATTTGAAGTAAGTACTCATTAACATTATTTGACATCTCCTGAGTGCGGCTGTTAGGCTTCTTAAAACAGATGGAAAATATTTTGTAATAATACCCTTATTTAAATATGTACATACTTGACTTTCTTCTTGGATGTCTTGGGCAATTTATTCACAGGTTCTGTGACGTCATCAACAACATTTGGCACTTTTAAAAGACTTTTCTTAGCTTTTATTTTCTTCTTTTTCTTTTCTTCTTTACTCTTTTTTCTTTCCCCTTCTAATTCTTCCAACTTCTTAGAACATGACCTGAAAGTATTTTATAACAGAAAGTCACTTGTATTTCATAAGAATGCTTTTGTGTGAAAAGCTATTGAATATTTTGTGATGATAATTGAACACTAGATGAGTGATCCAAAAATCATTTCAATATTGATGCCTTGTTTCTATATCTTATGGCATGAAAGTCTTTGTCGGAAGTATTAATTTAATAATTGTTAGTAAATATTGTAGCGAAAAATGTGTGTTTACAATGAATGTTAAATGTTACCTTAGTAATGCTTCACTGTCTGTAAAATATGAGTTCATTGCAAAGCTCGAAATGCCCCATGATAGGGGTCCCTTCTCTTCATTGTGCATCCCAGACCATATATTCCTTTTTAATGAATTAAGCTTTACTTGAAGTTCTGCTGGTTGAGAATTTCTGTTCTTGATTTCAGAAAGATGCCTTAAACGTAATTTTGTATTTTATTTAAGCATTCAATATGCTAATGAAGTATTTTTAATTTTGCATACAAACTAGTTACTCCCGCACTCAGAGACGTCAAATAACGTTAATGAGTATTTAACGTCAAAAAATTAAAATTCAAAACTAGTCGCTATTCTTGCCGGGTCTAGATTTGAATAAAAATTTTTGACATTAAATACTCATTAAAGCTATTTGACGTCTCTGAGTGCGGCAGTTAGATTTATAATTTTGATTCAATCCATTACATATTATAATAAAAAATAATCGTAGATGCTTGGAACTAATTTTCGTTGTTTTAATTTGCATTCGTTTTGTATTGTTTTGATTATACAATTAAAGCAACAAAAAAATCTAAATATTTTTTTATTTCAAGAGTTCTATGAATAGATAATGTGTTATCATGGAATCGCAACATTTTCTCATATAATGTTCACCCAAGGATAGGCTTAAAGCGCTTACGCACTACATCCGATCCGAATCCGACAAAAAATTATTGGTCTTGAAAACTCGGACAGCGATCGGATGTAGTGCGTAAGTTACCATAGAAATAGTTCTACGGCTACAACGGATCGTCAAAATCTCGGATTGGATGTAGTGCGCAAGCGCTCTAAGCGCTCTTAGCCATTACATTTTAGAAACTAATCTTACTTGGGTGGAGGTAAGAAACGAAATTTGTGCCACGATGCAGGGTTTAATTTTGGCTTTTCAATTGTTTCATTAAACATAGACACACTTCGTGGACGAGTACATTTTGATGTTTTCTTTTCTCTGTCGGATTGGTATGGCGAATCACTCGTCTGAAATAATGGTATAATTAAATAACTCACTATTTCGATAGGATTAACAAAATTAATTGCTGATAGAGAGATGTGGCTGTGTAAATGGCGACGAGATAATGGGTCAAAAGTAAATGATATTACTATATCAAGAACCAGAATCATAGTACATTTTGTACAAGACTTCAAAGGATTTTACAACTTAATTAGATAGATATTATAGTCTACTTACAGGAGCAGGGATAATTTTTAATTCTGGGGGCATCTTTTTTTTCCGCCTTGGTTTTGGCTTCGGCGATGAGTGAAGTAATTTGTGCACTCGTCTCATTGGGCTTAGATTGTCTTCTAATGATTCACCATCCGAAGACGCATCCGTCATTGCATCTGATGTCAAATCAATAGTAGCCCTGGACACCTAAAATGTTTGAAATAATTAAGTAACTCTGTCTACAATATTACTTTCAATAAACATACGGCTAAATTTACGGTAATTCGGTTAGGTGATATCTTATTATCCTGCAGCGAGCTTAGCTTGAGTATAGTAAAAGAAAAGTCTTACTGAAAAGTCTTGAAGGAAAAGAGTCTCATCGAGGGTACATACTTTCTAAGGCAGCGTTATTTGGTAAACAGGTCACTTTTTAATGTACTGTTCCAACATTTCAACATTTCGAAAAGAGTGAACTTCATATTGGAAAAACCAAAGTTTATGCTAGGTATATACTAGCATAAACGTTGGTTTTTCCAATATGAACTTTTGGTTCTTCTATGAATATAATATATTATATGATAAGAAACATAGCGCTACGTTATATTATATGTAAAATAAAATTATGTGTAGTAAAATCAATAATTATGTGTATTGATTTCTACAAATTTCGACATTCTAACTATAATGGAGTTAAGGAGCACTGACCCTCGTTTTGGCTTCAAGTGAACCCTCTCTATAGAGAGAAAGTAAATGTTGTTCTCAGTCTTCTTTAAAATAAATCAAATAAATAAATCAACGTACTCTAGTCGGAATTAGGCAGATTGATGGTCATTTATAAAGATTTTTACCTGAAGAGTTTCTCGTTTTGGATTCCGTCTTTCGATCCTCTTTATCTTCTCTAATTTTGGGCGTGGTCTTCTGGACATCTACAGAAAGAAAATTGGTTCCAATTGGAATGCATTTAAAAAAAGATCTTACGAGTACAAGCGACAATACATATTAGTAGATTTTTTACTTACTTCGGCTATATTTTTATTTATAATAGGAAATAATGGTGAGGGAGGAGGCGCTGGCTGTGACTTGTCCAATGATTCTTTCATTGCTCCCGCATCGGAGCTGCTGCTAGATGTATCGCCTTCATCACTTCGGAATAAATCGAAACTATTGATAACTGGATTAATTTCTAAAATTACATTTGTGATTTTAATTACAATTTATTTACTAACCTTGAGTAATCGGATAAATCAATATTTGTTGGCTCATCGGCATTAGAACCTTCTTTCAATAGCCTGGTTACTATTTTAGTTCGAAGTCTCTCTTTACTAGGATCTTCATCGTAAAAATCTAACAGTGTTTCACAAAACGTTTTCCCCAAGCTTTCATAATCTTGTACCGAAAAATGTGTAGACATTCTGCTTCCCAACTCTGAACCACCAAATGATGCCTCCATCGTATAACTGTTTGCTACTCCCAGCATCCATACAACAACACGACCGGTACCTTCTTTACTGCGTTGGATTCGGAACTTACAATTTTCAAACGAAAACTGAAATTAAGTCGTAACTCTCATAGTACTGTGACTTTAGAAAAAAACATTTCGATAAGTAGGTATACGTAAAAGTAGGTACCTACTTTATCTGCTGCATTTTTATGCAGCATTAATGGAAACACTTGTTCTTGCAAGCGCTTATCAGTATTTCTGCGACTTTCACACCCATAGATAAAAATATTATGTTTTCGGCTGTGGGCATGTAAATCCAGGTACATTGCAACTCCGCACTCTTCCTGTAATCTGGATAAAACTCGTGCTGTAATTTGAATTCGATATTTATTCTTACTTGCTGTAAATACTTACCTTCGTACCATTACTTTAGTATGCCAGACTGGTGGATAGGTCTCTCTAATTACTGTCCGATATTGTCTGTTTAGATCCTTTCCGGTCAGGGAGCAGCGATTGTTGCCAACAATTACCTGCAACAGTTCACATTTTATCTTGTTCACGTTAACACCATTGTTATGTGAATAGAATAATATTTGAATAGACTAATATCTGTTCAATCACTCACACCATCCGGGTTTAACATAGGCACCAGTTTGAATATAAACTTTTCACGCAACTCACGCGCTTGATTCGAATCACCGGTCAAATAGTCCATGAAGCCTTTCATCATCCACGAAGCAGGTGTTTCGCCAGGGTGAACCCTAGCTGTTATTATGACTGCCTTCTTTTTCTAAAGATCAAGAGAATACATTTTGAGTAAATGCCTTTTTTTAATTTCTTTATTATTTAACTTTATTAATAACAATGTACCTTTTGCTCCATCTCATTTGGATCAGGAGGCGCTGTGATAGTTAAATAGTACACATTGTTACCGGCCAAAGTCCGACACAGAAGTCTTAATTTGGAATATGTAGATTTTACCGGATGTGCTTGTAGCCGTGACAAATATTCTTGTAGATCGGAATAAGTATAGGGATAACAATGAGCGATGTAGACAGCGTCATCTGCGTGTGGAAATTCTATGTTGAATGTAAGCGTATAACTTGGAAATTGTTCATCCTCTTCGGATCTAAAAAATAATGATTATAAGTAACATATAAAGGAATATTAAATAGTAAAAAACGCTACGTACGTGGAATCGTTTTTGTAATATGCAATGTTGTCGCCGCATCGCCTCCATCCTATAGAGTGCAACTGCGCATCTTTTGTGGAATACATCAGAGGTCGCATGCCTTCGTTATATAAACTTTCCGCTTTAGACAAATTGACTATTGAAAATCTGCAAGAAATGTTTGACAATATTCGAAAACTGCCACAATTTTATGAATATGTCATAGTTCATTGCAATAATTGATTATACCTATACATCATTTGCTTTTTAGTATTAGTTACTCTAAAATAAAACCATTGCATATGTCTGTTTGTGTACAGATCGGTTCTTAGGTGTAATTCATAGTAAGCTGACGTTATCCTTATTGCCTTGGCAAGGTTGCCACACTCAAAACGAGATTCGAATCTCAATTCATCATCACCACCCGTATTTGCAGTTGCGCATGCAGAGAGAAACAATCTTGATCCTCCAACTGTAGAACGACTGAACTGTAAAAAATGCTAATTTACTCATCTATGTCAGTCTTCGTAAGATAAATATTCTAATAAATATTCAACTTATAAGCTACATTCTTTGCACGTATTGACTTTTAAGTTATTGACTGTGGTACTAAGGGAACCAATGAACGCTAAGGTGAATCAACTACTTACATGTTTCGATCGTTTCAGAATGTAATGGAAATAAGTCAAGGTCAATAAGGTATTCTTAGATATGAAGTGGCGTAAAAAGTTTTCAATTATTGTAGGCTACATAACATTTCGAATTTTTTCGAACATAGCGATTAAAAAAGAAATGAAAGTCAAATCATAACAAGACCAGCATACAATCTGAACCAAAGCCAATGTAATGTAATGTAAATATAATATTTAAAAAATATAATATCATTGACTAAAACTTAGTGAAACTAATAACAATAAAAGTGATGTTGTCCCTAATGCTCTATTGGTCATTTGATTCTGTGTAAATGAAATGATTATCAGATCATTTTAACAGTCATGGATTATTGCTCGCTGCGATATGGGCAGTCAGAAGAGAACTGCATATATACCTTAGCAGCTTAGTTTCTTTGTTCACGTGTGTTGTTGATTTTAAGACATTATATAAGCCGTGTGGTGACGGCAGAGTAGAATACAATTGTCACCACCCCAAATCTCTCCCGTGGGTGTCGTACAAGGCGACTAAGGATAAATCAGTGATGAGGAATGGGCAGCAGCGTTCCTCTTATACCTACCACCTAGCAATGTACTGCGACTTTTGTGCCCGATAAATGGCAATAGGCTCGCCACCTATTACATGGGACCTAGCATAATTGGCGAAGCCTGGGTGCTTGTTCACCTCTGCCTACCCCATCGGGGATATAGGCGTGAATTATGTATGTATGTATGTATATTACGACACATTTATCTGTGCCTAGTACCCAATCTAACTTACTGGTATTTAAGTGCAAACTTATTATATCTAGTTAGATTTTTAATTACCTAATTACTTACATAGTTAACAGCGCTCATCGGATAATATTGGAAAATAACTGTACCAGCTTCTTCGCCAACAGGTTGAGGCCTGAGCTCTTTTCCTGTGGGTACGTAGTATGGTTCTGGTGAGGCTGGGTTCCATATTATATGTTGAATTCTCTCTTCCACAACCTACGAACAGATTGCTTTTTTACATCTCATAATATTGGTATTTATCTATAACATATAAAAATATTTTTTGCATGCTACTTAAATATTACTTTTTGCTTTATCATTATGAATAATTTTGTCACAAACTCTTTATTTATTTTTATGATTACGTTAGAGGTGAAATCCATTCAACTAAGGCAATAGATATAATATTGTATATGGCGCTTCATAGGTAAATGTAAAAAAGACATACTTAATTGAAAAATGTACCGATGCGTTTTATTTATAAAGTCATTTTTAATGTAGATTACGGTTTAGATAGCTGGTTCTGAATAATTACTAATCGATAAATTCCATGACAACGAGTATAATTTGGGATAAATTAACAATACTAAGGCAAGCAATTATAATGTTACGAGCGAAGAAAAAACTCGGCATTCCTGCAAAATTGCTTCCTATTTTTATCAACTCACCTGACATTCTGAAGGCCACCTTGGTGCTTGTTGGGGACAGTCAAGTTCTTTCGGTAAAGCGAATAAGTCACGAGGCTCTTTTAATTTTGCAGTAGTGCGGAATGTTTTAATGTCAGTATTGATTTCTAATTGATTGGTTTTGATATTGTTTTGCAGGAAATTTGATATAAACGTTCCTGCGGTAAATAAAGCGCATAAATAATTACATATTTAGATAATTATAATGTAGATCTTATCATATGATTGTGCTACATTAATAAGTCTCTACAATTTATAGGAATAATTAGATCATAATTTGTTATGATCAGGTTCATACAGCTCTTTATAAAATAAGTTGGATTTAATGAAACATAATAGATTGTGTAATGTACTAAAGTTTACCTTTGTTGTAAATAGGAAAAAGCGATGCCTGTAGTGATTTCACTTGGTCTAAAGTAGCAATTAAAAAATTATCTTGTAGCACGGGATCTTTGGTAGGTAATGTAAGAGTTATCGTAGTATTGTCAATATATCGAGGTCTTCTTCGTTCTTCTCGTTCGATCATAATTATATTGTATTGTACTTTCTCCAGGTGCTTCCACCATAACATTTTAGAAAAATAATATAGGAGCAACATTCGCAACGTGTCGCCTTATCAGCTAAATACTATGACTGTTGTCTACTGTTTGGGACGCAAAACTTTTAGTCGCCATGGCTACAGTGAATTGGCTTGTGCGGGCAGCAAACCTGGGCTCTCGACGATCCGAAATATACTGACGAAAGGGCTTTTCGTTATTGGTACACAATTTCGTACCATCCAATATTACGTTATCAGGTGATTGGTGACGTCAATACCAGACTTAGGCGAATTATAAGGGGTTTCCTAGAGACATGAACGATACGGCTTGGCAGAGATGGTTTTGTCAAAGTTATTGCTTGCAATTACAGGCACGCTAAAGGGTTCAAAACCCGTATAGCCTTAAAAACTTTTCGTTTAACTTCCAGTTAAATTATCTTCAGTTATTTCTTAAGATGATATTTTAAATATTTTTTTGCTCATTATCTTCACTATCTAATTGAAACTTAGATAATGCCAATAAACAATATCTTTTAATTTACATAGTTTTTAAAAACAGTACTATTCAGAGCAAGATAAGTTTATTTGGATTTACAAGAATTTAAAGAATGTTATGTGTATGCAAAATAAGTGCAAACCTTTGTTGATCTCGGAAATTTTCTCTTGACCCTCCAAGTTTTCCACTACGTAATAATTTTCAGTGACTTCTATGAACTCATTGACAATGTTTATGTTCGTCATCATATAGTTAGTCGTCTTCTCTTTACTGCGTTTATGGCGCGTCGCATCTTCTTTTCAGTTTGCCACCGTCCTGTTTTGTATCTAGGACAAACTGTGAACAAAATCGATGATAATAAATATATGAGTCTATTTAAATTAATCTATGTAATATTTATCCTTAGTGCTTTTACTACCATTTTTCAATGTTTCCTTCTAAGCTCCGTAAGCCACTGCTTCCAATGAAAGACTGAAAGGTGACTGCACTCTGTCTAGTGTTGGTAAGTTGTTTCGTTTGTGTGGAAACTTCGTTGGTCCCGACTTGGCTATGAAACTTTAATCTGCCCATAGACCTGGGAATTAATAGATAGCGTGTCTTGCTGCGAAGCATAGACATGGTTATGATGCTGCTATTGGAATTAAAACTCGATCCTAAATCCATTTTGGGCTTTGTGCTTTTAAATTGAGATACTATTTAAGAATTAAATTGATATGATATTGTATTTTGGATTATAATAGCTAAAATTGTACCAATTATTCTATTTATTCACAGAAATTGAAAATGTATCTACATTTTTAATTTTTAAAATTTTGTATTTCTGTTCAGTTCGTAAATCTATAGGTACAGCTCGTACTAGTTAATACCTACTTCCGTTTAAAATTGTTTGCTATCTCAAAGCATTAGGGTGCATGAAAATGCCAGAAACGCTTTTGACTTGTTTACCATTGTATCTAAACATGAGTTTTGCGTGTGCGTCCTAACAAATTATGTTTCTTTATCTCTTTGGAAGCGATAACCACCTTGCAGCTAACATTCTATTAGGTCGAATTTCCATATTTGGGTCAAATGAAAGTGCTAGAGTGTGTACATCTTCCAACAAGTAGTTGGGAAATGTAGAAAATTTTGGTAATTAACCATCCTTGCTATGCTAGTAATTTGGTATTTTTTTTATTTTTTTAAAAAGTTTATTACATATTATGTAGAATACACTAGATACTAGTAAAGTACTAAATTTTGTTGTAATAAAAATATGCCTTTCGGTCATAGTCTAGAATAAATCAAGTCAAGAAAGAAAAAAATTCTATCAATTAATCACAACTGAAATTCATTGCATGTATCCACTACTTTCTTGTTTAGGGGTTTTTGTATAGAAAGTTATGATGAATAATGGCTGCTATTTTTACCTCGGGTTTTGTGCCGGTTTATATATTATAGGTACGACACGAGTATCAATATAGGTAACATTACTTTTTGTTACTATAATTACTATAACCATTATCTATGAGAAGCATTTCATGCTGTTGTGTTGAAAAGTTGTTGTTTAGCGTACTGTCAAGCATTGAATATGTCTAACTTTAGGTTTCAATTGATACATTAAATATACTTTTATACATGACATTATTCTTTTATACTAATATTTTAAAAATAATCTTGGGTGTAATAAAAAAAAAGAAGTTCTTACAAATAAGGGATATTCCTAGTTCATCTATGCAATCGCTCATGGGCTTATTTATTTTATTGAGTTTATTCCCCTATCTTCTCAGAACATGGATCCTGGTAACTTACGAACGGATGTCGTAGCTTTTCGCGTTTAATATTGGAAACCTTTTGACTCTTCATAAAACGTTTATCGTATTTCTTTCACGAATCATAAGTGTAATTGTAATGATAGGTACCGTGTATGATGGACCCGTGATAGGTACCGTGTATGATGGACCGTGGAAATAATGGACCCGTGCAGACCTTCGCACATAGGGTCACCGTGTAGTCCCGGCTAAGAATAGGACTACCCCTTCTCATCCCGAGGGTGTCGTAGAAGCCGACTGAGGGAAAAAATGGACCCGTGCAGACCTTCGCACATAGGGTCACCCGTGTGGTGACGGGAGTACAAAACACCAACAACAGCATTCCCAAGGAGGGTTGGTGTCAGGCAGGCGGCCGACCATAAAAATAAATTGCCAAAACAAGTTAGCAGTATGTCAAGTATGAATAATATGAGCGATAGTGCTAGGGCGTACCCTGTAGGCGACGCGCAGGGGCAGCACCCGGCCCCTGTGGGAAATGGACGAGGGTTGTTGCACCAGGCCGGGCGGGGGCAACGTAAGAAGTTAGCTCGGAAGGTAAGAATGAGGTTTGCTAGTTGGAATGTTGGAACGATGAGTGGAAGAGCCAGAGAGTTAGCTGATGTATTAAAGAGACGAAGAATAAATGTAGCATGCTTGCAGGAAACTAAGTGGAAGGGGAAAAAGGCGAGAGAGATTGGTGAAGGATACAAGTTCTTCTATTGTGGGAGTGATGGTAAAAGGAATGGAGTGGGAATAGTGTTAGACCAAAAACTTAAAGAATGCGTGATGAATGTAAAAAGAGTGAATGATAGGTTGATTGCTTTGAAACTGCAGTTAGAAAGTGGAATTCTGAATGTTATAAGTGTGTATGCACCACGGGTAGGATGTGACGAGAGAGTGAAAGAGAAATTCTGGGAGGACTTTGACTCGGTGATAACATCTATACCGATGCATGAAGAAATCTGTGTAGGTGGAGATTTCAACGGACATGTGGGAAGAATGAGAGTAGGGTATGAACGAGTACATGGAGGGTGGGGTTTTGGCCTGCGTAATTCGGAAGGAGACACCCTTTTAGAAACTGCAGTAGCACACGACTTAGCTGTAGTCAATACATGGTTCCAGAAAAAGGATGGTCACCTGATTACGTATGGGAGTGGGAACCATAAGACCCAAATTGACTACTTCCTTATAAGACGGAACCATCTAAACCTCGTCAAAAATTGTAAAGTCGTACCGGGTGAAGACTTGGTCACGCAGCACAGACTTTTAATAACGGAAGTAGTCAATGAGGTCAAATACCAATCAAGGTCCAAGAATAAAATGGCAAATGCTAGAGAAGGATGACTGTGCGAATGAATTTAAGAAACGTGAACAGAGTAAAATTATTGTAATGGGAGATATGTATGAGAGAACGGTAAATGAATGTTGGGATGAGATGGCAGAGTGTATCAGAAACGTTGCGAAAGATGTTCTGGGGGTGACAAAAGGGAAAGGTGTGATTGAGAGAGAAACGTGGTGGTGGTCGGAAGAAGTTAGGAAGGCTTTGAAAGATAAGAAGGATAAATTCAAAGAATGGCAGAGTATTGATAATAGGAATGTTAGCATGAAAGAAATGAAGAAGTCGGAGTATGATAAATGTAAGAAAAAAGCCAAAAAGGCCGTCGCCGTTGCATGCCTTGGATACACCAGCTGGCCAAAAAAATCTATATTGGCTCGCCAAGGCAAGGGAAAGAATGACGAAGGATGTATCAAAAATTAAATGTATAAAAGGTGAAGAAGGAGAGGTCCTGTCAGATGATGGAAAAATAAGGGAAAGATGGAAGGTATATTTTGAATGATTGATGAATGAAGAAAACGATTGGGATGGTGTGTTAGCTGAAAAGCCAGTTAATGTAGGATTAGTGAAAGAGATTACAGTGAATGAAGTGAAAGATGTTATAAGTGGAATGAAAAATGGGAAAGCCGCGGGACCAGATGATATACCTGTAGAAGTATGGAAGTTATTAAAAATGGATGGATGGAAATGGTTAGCTTTATTCTTCAATAAGTTATTACAGGAAGAAGAGCTACCCCATGAATGGTGTACCAGCACTTTGGTACCCATCTTTAAAAATAAGGGAGATGTTTTTGAGTGTAACAATTATCGGGGAATAAAGCTAATGTCACATAGTATGAAAGCATGGGAAAAAGTAATTGAAAGAAGACTGAGAGAAGAGACTGAAGTGTCACAAAACCAGTACGGGTTTATGCCTGGTCGGGGAACAACAGATGCCATTTTCGCACTTCGCCAACTGTGCGAGAAGTACAGACGTGCACATAAAAACTTGCACATGGTTTTTATAGACCTCGAAAAGCCATACGACCGGGTACCTCGTAAGGTTTTGTGGTGGGCCCTGAAGGAGAAAGGCGTGCCTGGGAAGTATGTGGAGTTGATCCGAGTTATGTACAGCAGATGTAGTACCCAAGTCCGCTCTACTGCTGGTACTACTACCAGCTTCAATGTGGCAGTCGGCTTGCACCAAGGTTCGGCTCTGAGCCCGTACCTCTTCCTGTTAATATTGGACGCCCTGACGTCGGATATACAAGAGGAGGCTCCTTGGTGCATGCTTTTTGCGGATGACATTTTGCTGGTAGCGGAGAATGGCCTAGAGATCCAGAACAGATTGGAAGAATGGCTACAGAGGATAGAGTGTGTTGGACTTAGAGTGAGCCGCACCAAAACAGAATTTATGTTTTGTGATTTTGGTGGAGACTCTGGTCCAATACCCATTAATCTAGCCGGAATGCCTCTGCCAGTCTGTTCCAATTTTCGGTACCTAGGTTCATTTGTGCAAGCAGATGGGGAGATCGATCGGGAAATTACAAACCGGATTAACGCAGGTTGGATGAAATGGCGACAGGTCACAGCAACTACATGCGACCCAAGAATGCCACTGAAACTAAAAGGAAAGATCTATAAGTCTGTTATAAGACCTGTCGTTATGTATGGATCGGAATGTTGGGCTGTGAAAAAGACGGATGAAAGAAAATTGCATGTGGCAGAGATGAGAATGTTGAGATGGATGTGCGGAGTGACAAAAATGGACAAAATACGGAATGAGTACGTAAGAGGGAGTCTGAAAGTAGCGCCAGTAACAGAGAAGATGAAAGGGAGCCGTTTAGCTTGGTATGGACATGTTATGAGACGTGATGCCATGAATGTGAGTAAGAAAGTTATGGACATGAATGTTGATGGATGTCGAAGTAGAGGAAGACCACTGAAAAGATGGATGGATTGTGTGAGGTGTGATATGAAGGTGATGGATGTGAATGAGGAGATGACGAGTGACAGAAGAGAATGGAAAAAGAGGACATACTGCGCCGACCCCAAATAGGATGGGATAAGGGCAGGGCGATGATGAGGTACCGTGTATGAATAAACCCTTTTTTTTGTTTTTTTAAACTAGGTTCATACTGAACAAAGAGATTACCATTATATATACTTATATATCGTATATATATTATTATATATACAGTAGGGTTAATAAGTGAACTAAATCGACATCGCAAATTAAAATTACTACCTACACAACATGCAAAGCCATGAACGGAACATAAATAAATAAATAAGTTAATGACACTTATTACATCAGATTAGAGACTTTCTCTAATGCTCGTTTACTGAAGTAAAATTCTATACGTTTCTAAGGTTTACACAAAGATCTTACTGTGACTGTATTGTACTCGATATCGTAATCTCTTTGCCTTAAGACAATTTACCTAATAAAGCATCAAAAGTTTAATTTAATTATCAAAAACAACACCTGTCTTTGATTCAGTTCTTACGGCAATCAAAATAAAGTTCATTGTAGTGTGTACGAAGTGGTTTCCATGGTAACTGGCGCTATGAAATCGATAGATTAAAATCACGTGTAAAAGTTTTTTGTAGCTGCTAGGTAAGTATGATTTATTATTCTTTTATATATTATTCTTTTATATTTAATTCTCGTTACAATTTCTAGAATATCGTATGGATTTTTCTTACGATTCGATTTATTCATTGCTTTCTTTCTCTTTCTGACTAATAGTGAACCACCAGCATAGAACCAAGTGATTGCTATTGAACGGGCATTTAATTTTCACAACAGGTACGACCGACAGTAATATTTTCGTCACTCAAAGTTGCAATTCAATTTTACCTTTTTCGCACTAGATTTAATTACCTTTTCGTCAAATTAGCATTAGATTGAATAAGTATTAATCTAATTGGGTTTGGCTAATTAATTATGGCGGTAATTAATTACTACTTTATTTATATAAATAAATCACAAAAGTTAGTACCGTGTGATAACGGAAAAGCAGAATATTTTTTTTCTCCATGACCCCCAATCTTTCCCACGGATGTCGTACAAGGCGACTATGGGTTGAAACGGTCATGAGGAAATAGGTAGCAGGGTTGTTGTTATACCTGCTGCGATTATTCAAGGCGACTATGGGTTGATACGGTCATGAGGAATAAATAGGTAGTAGGGTTGTTGTTATACCTACTGCAATTATTCTATTGCATTTTGAAATATTTATTTCAACCGGGGAACTGGCGTGTTACCAAAACATTTGTTAAAATACTTTACACCCAGAAGTGTTACAAAATTAATGTCCTACATTAAGAAACCTCGAAAACTTTGCCGATTCATATTTTCGGAACGTTGTAAAAGTTGTAAGGTTTTGTGATGTGAAACCATTATATAGGACACGACCTTTCTATTTACATTTATTTATTTATTATTATTTATCCTTTATGTTCAGTCACTCACTGTTCAACGTTAGTAGTGGATGGCTACATTATACAAATTCAGGCAGAGGTACCTGAATTTACTTAACATACGAATAGTACTACACATTGTAAAAACATCCATAAATTACACCTATTCCCGAAAAATCACGTTCTCGAAGGGGTGTGTTAACTAACACCCACGTTTCGCCATCTAACGGAGGGCGAGCTTATTGCCATCTATTGGGCAAGTAAATATTGTATATCTTTTTCTTTGCACTGTACCATCCACACCGCTGTAATGTGACATGCAATAAATCATTTGAAGTAGTTTACGAACGGATTTGATTACTACACCAGATAAAAAGAGCAAATCAACTAAATTGTTATATGAGTAACGCGTGATAACAATTATCGTAAACGATTCGATTTTAATTTTAATAATGTAAAATCGAATAGTTTATAAAGCAAAAACCCAAGCTTAACCGAACGCACGGTATTTGTAAAAATATCTTCTTTGGAATGTTTGAAATTTATTTCTACATTGCGAGGGTACCTGTTGGCTTACAACGTGAAGTGTAAAGGTAAGAAGAATTTCGGCAAGTTAATTAGTGTCTTGGGTGGCCGAGCGGTCAGGCACCTGCCCGGATAGCAGCGGACGCGGGTTCGATTCCCGCCTCAAGATAATTAATAATAATTTTTCGAAATTCTTTTTCTAACCACCAAAATCTTTGAATAATCGTAAAGTATGATAATTTAAAGTAATTATTTTGTGGCACAGTAACGCCCATGGAATCAACAATCAAGGGTGTGATTACGCTTTTAGACGCCAGTCTCGCCGTATGCGTGAACGCTGAAACTGTACCTAATACGTAAGGGCTGTAAGGTGATTGGCCGTCCCTTGGTACGGAGTGGTGCCGATCGATTTTCCACAGGCTGTTCTTAGCCTTATTGTCTTGTGTCACTTATCAATGAAACCGACTAGACTTGTACTACAAAAGATGTTAACACAGTAACGATTGGCTATTTCTTATTTTATTTTAAACTCTTGGCAGAGATGGTGGCGGGTGACAAATCTATTCTGCTCTGCTGTCGCCACACGGTAAAGCAAAAAGGTGTCAGAGAATTAATAAAGCAAAGCGACTAGTTTGCTTGGAATAGGTTTCTATTTCAAATGTTTTATAAAGTAAATATAACTTAAAGAAATAAACAGATTATTTACTACGAGGGCGGGTCAATAAGTCCGTGATATTTGGAATAAAACACAAATATTTTGATAAATAAATCATTTTATTTTTCAACGTAGTCTCCCTTGAGCTCTATACGCTTTGTCCAACGCTTCTCCAATTTGTCTTTCTCCTCCTCGTATTATCATTTTTTTAGTTTTCACCTTGGTTTTTCATGTTATTTTATTTCTTTTCTGCGTTATTTTTTTGTGACATAACTTCTAAAAATGTAATTAACTAGGTAATCTAATTATCTCACAAAAAAAAATCGAAGTTCTAACTTGAAATTTTAATTTTAAACTTTACGTAAACAAATGAGAAGTAGGTGTAGGTATAATTTTATTACATCAATAGCTATTTATTTTTATTACATCAATAGCTTAGTATTTTGAAGTTATTTTTACTTTTATTATATTTTACTAGTTTTGTGTCACCGCAGTCCCCCATTCCCTAACAACGTTGATAACAACGATAACATTTAAGCGATTACATTTTAACTAAAATGTCAAGTACTAAGTTTACTAGATTAGGGTCTTAGCTTAAAGATAAAATATATGGCAAAACATGTAAATTAATGTAATCTAAAACGAATTTTTCTATCTTCTGACATTATTCGGCTATCACATAATTTGGCAATAAGCACATGAATCAAATGGTTATTCAAGTTTTAGGCCTTTCAATTTCAGTTCCATTAAATAACATCGAGGTTCTCATAATGTGTATAATAAATGTTCTGAGGTAGTTTCATATTCATGACGAACGTAGTTTTGTGAATATTTTATTGAGTTAGGTTCAATAAACTTCGTAAGTTATAAGCTTTTTCTATGGTTGCAAGTAATAATGTTACTGATATGACCACGTTTTCCAGATAAGGGTTTTTTCGCCATTGTCATTTTGCTTGTATAATAAGATTCAGCCTAATGAGTAAATAGTCAGTTTGATCACTGATATTATAGGTTTTAAAAAGTATTCATGGGCTTGGGAGCGAAAATATTTCGTAGAATGCGCCAGTCCCGACTGACCTCAAGGGTGTCGTAAAAGTCGGCTAAGGTAATGGCCGCTGTAGACGAATAATCACATCACCTTGGGGCACCCGAATAGTCGAGGGCAAACCACTACCAACAGCATACTCAAAGAGAGTGGATATCGGTAGGTGACCGCCTTTAAAACGTTGAGCAGTATGGATTGAATTGCTGTCATTACCAATCACTCTGTTCACCAGTTTCTCGAACATGGTCCTTTCAATCACTTTTCTTTACATTCATGATAAATATAATGATATGAGTCAAACAAAAGTGGATGGCTAAATGGCGTCTTACCGATATAAATGTAAGAAAAACATTCTGGTCCACCCTAGATAAACTAATAGATGATGATGGGTGATGACTATATTCACTAAAAACAATATACAAGTCAGTTTTTAAATCGGTAGGACCATTAAGTTATGTACTAAATTTTCTTTAGAATCTTCGCAATGGGGCGTAAGGTCACCGTAGCTGTGTGCACATTGAACCAGTGGGCGCTGGACTTCGAAGGAAATCTGAATAGAATCCTTCAATCCGTGCAGGAGGCCAAAGAATTGGGGGCTTCGTACAGAACTGGACCAGAACTGGAAATATGGTTGGTAAACTTTTTTTCTAGTGTAGGTCTAGCCGTATTCAGAGACATGACTTTAAATAAAAGGGTTCAATACTAGTCCCTATTATTTCTAAGTGTAGTCTAGATTTAAATGAACACTTTTTATGTTAAAAACACAAGAACGTAAATTTATGTGTCTGAGTTTTAATGTTAGTCTCAGACTTTCTTCTTCTTATAGTGCCTCTTCAATCATAAAAGTTGGCTGTCAGCTTTCTGAAATCGTCTCTGTTCTTTGCAAGCCGGAACAGTTGTTCTACGGAGGTAACACCAGTCCATTCCCTGATGTTGCGCAACCAGGACTTTTTCCGTCGTCCAACTCGTCTCTTTCCCTTAACTCATCATTATGGACAGCCTATCTCGGACTTTACTGACTTACAAAATATTATTTTTCCTTATTGCAGTGGTTACAGTTGCGAAGATCATTTCCACGAGCCTGATACCTACCTACATAGCTGGCAAGTGTTGGCGGAGCTTTTAAAATCAACAACATGTAAGGATATTCTTATTGACGTAGGAATGCCCGTGCAACATAGGAATGTTTTGTACAACTGTAGAGTTGCATTTCTGAACAAGAAGATCCTCTTAATTAGACCGAAGATGATGTTGTGTGAAGATGGAAATTATAGAGAATCCAGATGGTTCTCGCCTTGGACAAAAGTAAGTTGAGAAAGAGAGAGTTTTCTTAGCAGATGCATGTAACCTTTTCTTCTTGATTATATATCATCATCATCCAATCAAAACATCCAATCTATTCGCCACATATTATATCGATTACTTTTCCTATACCTACTTATTCGATACTATTGAGGATTATATTTCTTTAAGAATCATTTTCATCGTCTTCCTACCCTGTTCCCAGGTTATCTGTGGTTACTAATCACACACCGTTCATACATCATTGAGTCACTTCCTGTTAATTTATATCATCTATGAAACCAGAAAGGCGCCTTAAAACATATTTATTACTAATTTACAGGAAAGACAAGTCGAAGATTACTTTTTGCCCAGAATGATCACAGCCATAACCGAACAAACCACTGTTCCTATTGGTGATGCTGTAATTTCGACGAGAGATACGTGCATTGGTTTTGAAATATGCGAAGAGTTATGGAATCCACAGAGGTAGATCTCCACTTTTGTGACATAATTTGCAAGAATATTTAGGACCAACCCTTGGAAAACATCGTGATACTTACAGTTTGTTCATGATTTTCCCTGATGCTTGGTCTTTACTATGTACATCATCATCATTATCATCATGTCATGTCATGTCATCTTCTATGTACAGATCTGTACTAAGGATGGAAGAATACAGTGAGACTAGACCATAACCTAATACCTACGCTGGCACAGTTCAGAATGGTGGGTATTAACAACTGCAGATTCAGCCGGGACCAATGGCTTAACGTCGTGCGTTCTACAGCATGAAGGAACACCAGATAATACCAGGAGACTTTTTGGTCACTGCAAAAATTTTTGGAATTCGTTCTGACCATCAAACTGAACAAATTTCACTATGGGAGCAACTCCAAATTCACGAAAAAAATAACAGCTGTTTCATACAAAATGATAATACCTACTTGGCTTAAATGTGTGTGCAGTGACCAAAAAATCTCCTAGTATATTTTTGTCACTCTGCTAATGTGACCGACCTTAGCGAAGATGGCTCAGTTGCGTTCCTTTTATTTCAGTCGTCATATCCCTCTCAGTCTCGATGGTGTGGAGATCATATCGAATGGTTCAGGCAGCTACATGGAGTTGCGAAAAGCCTATGTTACAGTAGATTTGGTAAAAAGTGCCACTTTCAAAAGTGGTGGTGCATATTTGTTTAGCAATCTTAGAGGATGTGACGGACAAAGGATATACTTCAACGGTTGTTCCTGTGTGTCTGTAAACGGACAAATCGTCAGCAGAGGACTCCAGTTTGCATTACACGATGTGGTTTGTAACTATGCCTACTAGTCTTATTTTGAGTATGAGTTATATTTGAACATTGCATAAATGATTAAAAAGATCAAAAAAAAAATTCCGGGTAGTGCGAGACGCGCGTGGGTTTGATTCTAGACAATGTTTTTTCTAAAAATTTTTAACTCTTTGCTTTGTACCTATAGTATCTATAATTTGTCGAATGAAATGAGTCTTGTTTTAAGTTACGTTACTTTGGTACTTGTAAGGTTGTGAGTATACAGTGTGTAACAAAAACTGTGTTGGTTCATTAAGGGGCATTTTCAGAAGCGATAAACGGTGGTATTTATGAACGTAACTTTATAAGAATCTGAAAAATAAAAAATATAGAATAAAATGCATATAATATTAGGACAGCAATTTTTTTATCGTAATGACATCATTGCTTAGTCTAATTATAATTAATTAAACATAATTAGGTGATATGTCTTTTCAAGGGACCGGGTTTTCGCTACAGACTGTATAAACGATTGCTTTGGCTACCAATCCTTTATGAAGTTGATACTGAAATACAATCTTTTAAATATCCTCCTCCTTTTGTGCCAAAAAACATTTTATATTTTATTCGTGTACTCCCAAATGTTATATATTATTATATAATCTGAAATACACCAGCATTATTCAGTTTGTTGTCTCTTCAGGAAGTTATTGCAGCAACAATCGACCTAGAAGACATTCGCTCCTACAGAACTCAGATTCGTTCCCGATCCCATTTAGCGGCATCGAACAATCCTTTCCCTCGGATTACAGTCGACTTCGCTCTATCTGATGATGATGATATCTATCTTACCATTAGTCCGCCTATAGAATGGAAGTACTTGACACCAGAGGAAGAGATTGAATTAGGTAAGTCGAAAATACAATATCAAAAATTCTTAAGCTTGATGCTTTTCTTTTAACTTTCATTTTAACACCCTCTTACATATTTTTAAAACAAATGCTATTTAACAGGAATAGTTCGAAAATTAATTAAAATAAATAGTAGATTTTCCATCAAGTGCACAAAACGAATCATTTTTGTCCGAGACTTTTAGCAGCCCGAGCCGTAGGCGAGGGCAGATAGTAATGTCGAGGATAAAAATGGTTTTGTGGACGAGGTAGAAACTCTGCTTTTCACTTCGATTGCGAGGAAATAAATCAGAATTTCTCATAACATTTCTTTAAATTCAAACAAAATTAGTACAATTTTGAATACTGACGGAAATTGTTTTTCCCATTGATATTAGGCTTGGGCTGCAGACATATACAGCCAAGTATTAAATTAATTTTGAAATAATAATTTTCTTAAATTAATTTAATAACCTACCGTACCTGCTTGAATTAAAATTGTAATATCTTTTATGTCTTAAAAAACACATTAGGAAAATAAATTTAAGTAAATATTAAAAAATAACAAATTCTATCTCTGAATTTCTTATTGTGTTTGGCTGCATGTCTCATTTTCTTTGCCTTATTATCGACACATTTATGAGTAGATACGTTAATGCTCTAGAGCACAAAATTCTATTTTGTGCAGCCTATATCCTGCACAAATAAGCACTTTCAGAGCATGAGAAGTGAAAATAATATTTATTCCAGATGCAAATGATATCTTTTTATTTAATTAAACAAATCTCTTAATAAAAATTGTCAGCTACTGACAACTTTGGAAGCTAACTACGCTTTAAAAAATCGCTCCTTCAAAGGGAGACGCAACAAATAATACTTAGAGAACATATTGTAAGTTCTAAATTTACGACAATAAGACTTACAGTTGCAGAAATTACATTTTCAGTTGCACCTCTTTCTTATTTAAGAATATAATAATATACAGGGTGGAGAAATTTAATTATCTTTGTTATTTTCTTACTCTTAAACAGGCCCCGCTTGCTGGCTATGGGACTATCTTCGAAGGTCTGGACAAGGCGGCTTCTTCTTGCCTCTCAGCGGCGGCGTCGATTCAACCAGCACAGCCTGTATCGTATTTTCTATGTGTACCCAAATTTGTGACGCCATTCAGAAAGGAGGTGCGTTAATAATTGGGCTATTATAATGTAGGTTATTAAAATGCGTGAGTCTTGCGTCATAACCGCGTGACTAAAAGTCAATAGAGTTGTTTGTTAGTTATGAATATGAATGTGGTTGTTATGTAATGTTTATTTTTATTTCTGTCTTACTTAAAAATATCTCATATACTTGGATTGTCATTCAAATAATGTATGTTGCTTAAAACTCGAATCTATGAATTATAAGTATGCATATTATATTAATCGATATTTGAAATATTTTGTTGCTGATTTTTATGAAGAACAGTGACTATCACTGTTCATCATAAAAATTGCTTATTTGATTCCTATGAATAATTACGTATATACTTTTGCTTACTCTTCTGGCGATAAACTTGCATGATTTTTATGTATCTATCCTAGGAATATAATCATAAGCTCAAATATAAATCTGCCGAATGTTTATCATTTAGGCTGACGCGAATCAGTCGACCTTAGAAGGGTTGATTTATCTAAAACAAAAGTATTATTATAGTGTCAATGTTATTTATATCAATTTCGTTCAAAGAACATGCATAAACAGTTTTTTTAACTAAAAACTTGGTATCTGTATAATTTTTGTGTATTCACTTAAAGAACATGAATGAGAATTGGAAAATAATAAATGATTATGCATGTTAACAAGTTGTCCAAATTAATGTTAATAATAAAATATCTTGTTTTGTTTTCAGAAAGCCAAGTATTGTACGATGTCCGCAAGATTCTCTGTCAGTCAGATTATACGCCGTCAGATCCCATGGAGCTATGCAACAGGCTTCTTGTAACATGTTATATGGCGTCAGAAAACTCTAGTGTAGAAACCAAACAGAGGGCTTCTCAGGTCAATATCAGTCTTCTCCCTGCCCTGTTCCCAGTCTATCTAGGGTCGGCGCAGTATGTTTCCTCTTCCATTCATAGCGGTCAGACGTCATCAAGCCATCCACTCACTTTTGATTCATATCATCCATCACACCGTAAAGGTGCTAGTGATGAATGAATATATAGAAAAGAGACGGAACTGACCATGTCGAGAGACCAATGAACGGAGAGAGTAATTGGGATGACAACATGTCAATCCATACGTACTGCTCAAGGTTTTGGCTTAGGTTTTACAGCCGGCGGCCTACCTGACACCAACCCTCTTTGGGTCAATCAGTCAATCATAGTTAATTGATATTTATGTGGGAGTCAACATAATTCCCGGCACTTACTCAAACTATTATTTGTTTAGTACAATTAGTTCCTTGGAGGCCAAAATATCATTTCAGTGTATGTGACCTCCTTGACCTTATCATATTTTATTATCTTTGTTTATATAATTTTGTATCGTAAATACAGTATTAACTCGTAGTAATAGGTTTACTAATGTTTTAGCACAACATATTTGACTCGGATAGCAATGTTTCATATCATATCAATTTTAAAGATAATTTGTTCCGTAAAATATTTAATAACAAGTGTCATTTAAATACTATACATGAAAAGCAATGTATACACAAAAGATCCATAGATGACACCATACTATAGCTGTTTATGGTGCTGTTTAGTGAAATAGACAGCAAAATGACTGCACGTATACATTTTTTCATTGCAAATACACTACCACTTATGGAAAACTAGTACTGTACTGTATATAAGAGACTTAGAGATGAATTTTCATTGATCTTTTGAAAGCCAATAGAATAAATTATGCGGCGACTAAAAGAGAAACAATGGACTGTCTAGCTTCGTTCAAAAACATGTATCTTTTATTTTCATTAGGGGGGAATTTTAATTTGATCTTACTTTTTATTGGCTGAAATTACTCTTTTATCGCATAACAAATTCAGACAGTTTATTTATATGGGTAGAAAGGCAATGAGTAGTTTAGCTCCTAAAATTCGTCGTTTAAAAGCTCTAGTCATAATAGTATTTTAAATATTTTAAGAATTTGAAGTTTTCAATGGCCTGCTTTCTAAGTTAATTTGAATCAAACGACAAAGATAACAAATTAATTCGACTAAACTGTGTAATAGGCATTAATTATAGGTTCAATATCGCCATATAAGAATAAAAACTATTTTCAGCTGGCAAGTGAAATAGGCAGTTATCATTTCCCGATCGTAATCGACGCGGCAGTGAGTGCCGTCATTGGGATTTTTACTACCGCTACCGGACTCGTGCCCAAGTTTAGAAGCAAAGGCGGCTGTCCGAGACAGAATCTTGCATTGCAAAATATTCAGGTGAGAAATATGGGTATTTTTGGAATTCACCTCTTTTGCTTCAACTGGCCATTCTACTCTGCCGTCACCATGCCGTGTGGTGACGGTAGAGTAGAATACAATTGTCACCGGCCCAAATCTCTCCCGTGGGTGTCGTACAAGACGACTAAGGATAAATCAGTGATGAGGAATGGGCAGCAGCGTTCCTCTTATACCATCTAGCTATGTACCTACTGCGACTTTTGTGCCCGATAAATGGCAATAGGCTCGCCACCTATTACATGGGACCTAACATAACTGGCGAAACGTGGGTGCTAGTTCACCTCTGCCTACCCCTTCGGGGATATAGGCGTGATTTATGTATGTATGTATAAATGAGAGAGAATGGGCAAAAATATAATTATGAACATTGGTCTACTTACTCAACCAACACCATCTATGCTAAAGAACAGAGAATGTGTTAGCGAACCATTACCAATTAGTATAAAAGTGCTAGGAGCTGGTAATATTTTGAAAAAGAGATTACAAAAGATAAAAATAAAACACCAGTGATTAATACACACATACATACATAGAATCCGAAAATGTTCAAACATTTGCGGAACAGACTTATTAAATTTATCAACCCTTAGAAACTTGTAGTCACGTTTGAACGTTAAAAGAGGGGAAACCCCACGAGATACACATTTGCAGTCATACAAAAAAAGTATAAGAAATGCCCTCTCATTTATACATGGCTCGTTGGTGTTGAGAAAGTAGACCAATGTTCATATATTTTTGCCCATTCTCCTTTATGTGAGATTATACATACATACATACATAAATCACGCCTATATCCCCGTAGGAGTAGGCAGAGGTGAACTAGCACCCACCATTCGCCAATTGTGTTAGGTCCCTAGTGCCATTTGTCGGGCACAAAAGTCGCAGTACTATTGCTAGGTGGTATAAGAGGAACGCTGCTGCCCATTCCTCATTGCTGATTTATCCTTATCGCTGATTTATCATTATGTGAGATTATAGTGTCTCTTTAATTTTCTGTTCTCATAAGCAACAAGATAACAAACTTGACAGTGTAAATATTGCACACCTGTACTGTCGTCATTGAAATTATTTATTATTTGATACAATGAGCAAAGTATATTGAGTTAACTAGACATGTTAATTGCACCATTGTACTTATTTTTTATTGATCGCTCCATAAATATTGCGCGTATGTTAATTAGAATTATGGGAACGTGAAAAATATGATTTATTTTATGACGGTTTTAGATATGATTAATAACGATTATTGCTATACCTTAATAATCACGCGCCTGTTATCCTCGTAGCGGTCGGCAGGGGTGAAATAACACCCACGTTTTGATAATTATGTTAGGCCCCATACAATAATGTCGGGCACCTAAATCGGAGTATTCAGAACAGGCAGAACAGAATACATTGTCACCACCCTTTTATTCCTTTCATAAAATAATACATAAATCACGACTATATCCCCGAAGGGATACAGGCAGAGGTGAACTAGCACCCGCGTTTCGCCAATTATGTTAGGTCCCATGTAATAGATGGCGAGCCTATTGCCATTTATCGGGCACAAAAGTCGCAGTAGGTACATTGCTAGGTGGCATAAGAGAAACGCTGCTGCCCATTCCTCATCACTGATTTATCCATAGTCGCCCTGTATGACACCCACGGGAGAGATTTGGGGTGGTGTCAATTGTATTCTACTCAGCCGTCACCACACGGTAATCATTTCATTTCAATAATTCTTGTAACTCTGCATAATAGGCATGACGAATTATTTTGAAATTCTCTTCCATTGTGTATGTACACAGAAAAACTCCTTATTTAGGTAATAATCTAACGTTACCTAAGTTTAACGTAATTTTTTAATATATTTTGAATAGTGTGCGAAACCACTAAAATCAATAAATCACTGATTTTTGATGATATCGTCATGCCTATTATGCTTAAAGAATATTATACATTACAGCTTAGTAATAGCTTTGGGTTTTTCGTTACAGGCAAGACTTCGTATGGTGCTGTCTTACCTATTTGCTCAGCTCATGTTATGGGTTCGAGGCAGGCCCGGCGGTTTGTTGGTGCTAGGATCTTCCAATGTAGATGAGGCTCTTAGAGGCTATATGACCAAGTATGATTGTTCCAGTGCTGATATAAACCCAATCGGTGGCATATCAAAGACCGATCTTAAGTCTTTCTTGCAGTATGCTAAAAACAGGTAACCTTATGATTTCGAACTATAGTCCGACAAGTTCGTACGCGACCTTCCTACCGTAAGAGACGGTGGCGGGGACGGGGCACTTTAGATGTTAGCGGGGGTGATGTGGGGAGGAGCAAGTTTTCCCTCCTCCCCGCATCGCCTGCCCCCGCTAACATCTAAAGTGATCTAAAGTAACCGCTAACATCATCGCGCACGAAGTTGTTGGACTATAGTAGGTATTACTATAGCTTACTTGGCAGATCATTTGACATTTTTAATATGAAATATATGTCAATAGAACTGCCAAGGAAGCTATTCAGAATATACCCGTCGATTGAGAACAGGCCCTAAATCTTGTTTCAAAAAATAATGTACAGTCAATGGCACGTACTGACTACCCAAAACTGTCAAATTTCTTCAATCCATTGTCAACCTTAACATTAATGTAGTAAAGCACAAAGTCGATTGAGAAAATTTGACATTTTGTGGTAAGATGACGTGCTGTTGACTACCTTTTCGCAGTGTGCCATAATAACATGTTCCTCAGGTTTTTTATTAATTTTATTAAGAGTGGATATTTTTAAACTGATATTTGTAATATGTGGTTGATTTACTTTCAGATTCTTCCTGCCATCTTTATCAGAAATACTCCAAGCCCCTCCAACGGCAGAACTGGAGCCGTTAACTGACGGACAGATCACACAAACAGACGAACAAGACATGGGTATGACGTATGCCGAATTGTCGGAGTTCGGACGCCTCAGAAAAACGCACAACTGCGGACCATTCAGCATGTTTCATAAACTAGTGCACGCGTGGAGGGACAAGTGTACACCACAAGAGGTTATTTTTTTTTCATTGTACGCCATGGACCGGTACATTATTATTTAAATTGTCACAGGCATCAATAATTAAGACTCCCCAAGTACCGTACGAGTACCCAAAGGGTACTTAGATATCCAGTGTACCCTAAACTTAATTTTCCTAAAGATCAGCTATTTAAGTTTGAAGACCTGTCGTAAAAGTGTATTTTCTCTGTCCCAATTGGGGACTGTTACTGTTCCCTAATACACTTGCAAAACTTAGATACAAGTGTTATTATTTTACAGGAAGGAACATTTAATACCTACATATTATCTTATTTTGTCAAATAAAAGATTTTGTCTATTTAGGTTGCAGAAAAAGTGAAACATTTCTTCCGGTGTTACGCCATCAATCGGCACAAGATGACTGTGTTGACACCTTCGTACCACGCGGAGACGTACAGCCCCGATGACAACAGGTTCGATCACCGGCCTTTCTTGTACCGGGTGCATTGGACCTGGCAGTTTAAGGCCATTGACGATGCTGTGAGTACTTATAATATAACTCATACTTAACACTTATACTATATTTTTTAATAAATTGGTAAATAGTGAGGCATTAAGGTTATTTTTGAAAGAGATCTCTATACAGCTTCGTTTTCAAGAATAAAAATATGACCAATTCCACGGAGAAAATAATTGCATTATTTGCGGTCACTCTGGAAGACTTTATATCGCACCCCTTTTAATAATAAACATAATAAATATTAAACAGCAGAGGGCCCCCGATTCGATCCCTGGGGTACGCCTGACTTTAGAATTATAGGTTTAGAAGTCCCACCTTTAAGTGCAAATAGTTGACTTCTACGAGATAAGTAGGATTCAATTCATTTATAATGTTTTACACAAGATGCCTTTGATGACAGTTGTCAACCTTATCAAATTCTTGTATTTAAAATCGTTTAAATAGAAATCCATCAAGCATTTTGGCTGTTTCTAAAAAGGTATGCGAAATAATTTTGTGTAGAGGTCCAAATCTGCTATCACTTTAGATCATAGATGTAATATAGGCGATACTTTTGTATGTCTGTAGAATTGGTCCTTATTTCATGAAGCAACAAGTCTAGTAACGCATAATTGTATTTTGCTACAGGTAACGCAAATGACAAAGGAGAAACGCGTCTCGAGTCGCGACGGTGACCGCTCCCAAGTAAAGCAAGACCTCGATTTGTTGACCAACGGTAGCGCTATGTCACACAGTCTTTATAGTAAACGAAAGGGCGTTCTCATCTAACTTTCGTTCATTTCATTCACGAGTGTTTGCTATGAATTAGAATTTTTAAGACATTTAAAGTTGGCTGTTTCAATAGATTTTATTAAGACCATGAACATTTAAGATGGCTGTCTTTCAGAATGTTGAGTTCAGTAATTAGGTCAAATTCATTTCAATTTATATTGCATTATCAGTAATTAGAAGTATTAACTTTAATAACTGCATTTGTGTTAGAAAAAAATGACATTGTCTTAACAACTTTACATATCCACCAAATTTGTAAAATCGTTCCTTGGTCAATGCTATACAGAAGAGTACCTAAGCAGAGTAAAGAATTTAGCGATTTTAGTTTATCTATTTTGCCTCTAATATACGCATTTAGTTACACTTGTTTGTTCATTAACTTTAATATTCTGTTGAAACAACTGACTATTCATCACCCTAGCTTGCTTGCACATTCCTTTATTTGAATTAGATATTTTATTAGAATTTGTCAATTTGTTGTATATGTTCAAATACCAAGATAACGGGGCGATTGTTTCAATTTCCTGTTACCTACACTGTTAAATAAAATTTTATTAAAGAAAAATATAATTCCATTTGCTTCAACAAGTCTTTCTTGATTATTTATTTCAAGAAAAATTTATTTGTGGCTGTTAATCAATTTGCCTTGAATTGTTTAGACGTAATTAGTAATTGATTTGACATATTATAATACTTATTTGCAATGCTAAATTATAGTTTTTCATGCAGACATCGCTTGAGGATGATTTTTGCTTTTAAATATAACTCTGTTGTCACATTCCTTTAAACAGTCTGCCAGTGCTACAGCTGTATATTTGTTTAGTTGTTAAGAGACCACGTAGAAATTATTTCCTTTTGTAATGGCTGCTATTTGTTCAATTGTTCTATAAATGTCTTAAATGAGCTTATAATATTGGTAAAAACATGTTATTACAAAGAATATAATCCACTTTAACGAGTTTTACGTAGTTATTTCATAATTTAGAATTTTAAATTTAAAGAATCATGTTTTGAGTAGTTATTAGATTATTTATTTTGTGATAGTTGTGATAGATTGATCGCCATGATTGTACAAAGTGAATAAAACAAACTTATTGATTAAATAATTGACCGAAATAATATTTCTTTTTTGCTTGTTATAAAGTACAAGATTAACTTCAATGACGTTGGTGTTGTCCAAAGCATTCTGGCTCAGCCAATGTCTGCTGAAGCTAGAATGTTTTATATCATGTTTTGTACCCGCCGCGACCCTTCTGGCAGCGTATTGTTTAATTATAGTGTGTAAATTAGTAGATAAGTTTCGATAGGACTGACATATCCAATGGATAAAAGTCCTTTAAATAAAAAGAAAAAAAAATCTTTAATAGACCCAGACTTCTTATCAATGACAGTACTAAGCTATGGCACATTAGTCTGATTTTTTTATTTCGGTGATGACATACAGTATGATTACAATACATACAGAAATGACGTTACAGACAACATCAACAGTATTTGAAAAAATTAAAAAACAAGACTTAACAGTACTCTTTTTTATTAAAAAGTTACCTACTGTTTAATTAAATACCTTTTCTTTGCTTATCCGCAAGTGCTAGCATGTCATTATTAAGCTCTAGCTATTTTTTATCTTGCTTCAGTTTTGTTGTTGTCATAAAAAATATCCAAAGAGATATTCGATGCTCAAACTAATCAATTAAACTTGCTTTCATACCAAGCATGTATCATACTAGCTTTTATGCCAAGCTACTTTTAAACAAATATTGAGATATCTATTTTTCGTTTTCCTTAAGGCGTGTTAGGAAAACTTAAGCAGCGACTTCTTTTGCTCCTGAAACACCCTTCATGCCAAAATTAAGCTCTCAGTAGACCCTGAGTAGAAGTAATATACCTATATAATAATGGACTGTACAGATTCTCCTTAAGTTTGTTTTGCTTGAGCTTTCATGGTTAGCTTTATGTGCTTTAATAATAAGCTTACTAAAAACTTTTATTATATTTTAATATTTCAGCCTAGACCGCCACACACTGGGAGCGAGCCCGAAGTTAAGAGAAGGCATAGAGAAGCTGAGCGTTTTTTTATAAAAGGTTGTAGTACTTAGTTAAGTATCACAATTATTATTTACTGCATAGGTAAGTCTAATCATGTTTATTTGTGAATAATAGATAAACGCTGAAGTTACAAATTTTGTATATAATTTATGTGTATCGACGTTGGAGATCAATGTTATCAAAAATACAAGAGACCAAAACATTTGCTTATTACAGTACAGACAAGAAATCAGAAAATCATATTAGGTACTTTTCTTATACAGGCATACCATATCGTGTTTTAATCTATCGATATTTTCTTAAGTCCATTTATATTCATGAATACTTCTATTAGGAACATTCATATCTTCAATTAAGATCCACAATTAAGCGCTAAAACGGTATATATTGGAATATCGAATACTGACAACTGTTTCTTGTTGATTTTGAACCTCGTTAACCTTGCAGTCTGTTAACATATTGGGTAAATAAGAAAGATTTCTTCCATACAAATTTATCTATAATTTGATTTACGAAAGGGCGAATGTCGATTGGATAAATTTGACAGTTCGGCTTTGTGGTAGGTACCCCACTATGGGTGGTGTTAGTGTATCAGTCCAGTTGTTGGGGTGCACGGTGTTAATTTTGATGTTGCCATAAAGGCACATTTTGCGATACGAAAATTACTTTTGTCTTAATGTTTTCATCATTGATAATTTCAACATCCTGACCTTTAAAAAAATAATTATATTAGATATAATAATCACACTTTATACTGCAAAATATTGTTGAACAGTTATTGATATGCCATTCAGTACATAAGTATATTGAAATACTATCTAAATGATAGTTTATGGGTACAAAATGACGCTAATTTTACATGTCGAATATATCTGAAACTGTATCAACATCTTGTACTTTTATTATGTTGAAAACACCGTAGCATTTATTGATTACTTATTTAGGAACTAGCAGTATTGTTTAAAGTTTTGTTGTAAATAAGTTGATAGATGGTTTATTGCTATGTAAGTCATATTTTTTAAATGTTTATGTACTGTATTGCTACTGTGATGTTTATGTAATGTACTGCCTTATTGAAGCGACCAAATGTACAATTAGTACCTATCTAAAGCACTCTTCTAAAGCATTCATCACTATCATTTTATAATTTATTATAATCCGGGTGTTAATATTAATTATTATTGCCTTAGTAAATAAAAACCAATGTTGCAATAAAAGAAAATGTATGCAATTGTTTTAATTTTAGTTTAAATTGTGAATTTCGGGCCCAAAAATTAAATATATACATGTGAATTTACAAGTGTCTTTTACAAAAAGTAACGCTAGAAATTATTTAAATTTATTCTTAAATATTCTATTCTAGACATCACGTTTTAATTTTAACAAGATAAGAAATTATTCATTTTGTACTTATTCCGTTATTTTTGATCTTCGGACGCTGGCAGTTGTTGTACGGCAGTTATTAGATTATAAACCGAAGAGTTTGCCGAGGCCTGAAACAAGTAAAATTACGTTATATAGTTTGTTATATATTATTGACATCTGGGTAATTATATACATTCTTAAATCACGACTTTACACTTTATACTTTACACGACAGTAAGTTTCTACATCAATTATTTGTGAATCGCATATAATAGCCTTGGCTATTATATGCTTCTAGGAAATTTATTAGGAAAGAGCACTATAGTCTATATAACGGCATAGTTGGTAGAGTTAACTTACATTTTGTTTATCCTAAAATAATAATTGAAAATAAGACTTTATTGATTAAGAGCCCTATTAAATAATGACTGTGATTTTTGCGTAAAACGGCCAAATTTGGCGTTCTTGATCTCAGAAATAAAAATACATTGATAATTTTGACTCACTGAACAGTGTAGAATAGTTATTGGCATATTTCGTCCCTGCCTCGGTTTTTGTAAAATTTGCTTCACTTTTTAATTAAACCCAAAATTGTAGAGAAAGGAAAGAAATACGCAATGGGCTTTTTTTGAGCTCCCGGATAGAACTATTGTTCTACGCAAATGAAATAAAAAAATAGAATTTTAACTGTAATATAGGCGAATAGTTCGTAGCGGCCTCGGAATTTTGAAACATCATTGATTTAATATAGAAAAAAAATCTAGTTCTAAACAAAAAAAAACTTCGAAAATAGCTTTAAGTTAACTGTGAATATCTCCTTTCTACAATAATATTTTTGAGCAAAATTTATACTATAATAATTGTTACTTTATGAGGAATAAAGATTTTATTATTTTAAAGCAAGATTTTATTATCCTATCTTAATAAACACGATAAACATAACTGCAAAATTACTACGAAATGCGAAGCACCGGCCGTCTTAAGTATGAGAGGAGTGAGATTTGTAATATAGGGCTCTTAATGAATACTATGCAAATTAAACACCATTTTTTTTATAAGTTCTACACATTTACCTACATATTAAAATATATACTAGCTTCATTTTCGTAACCGTTCAAAATATTTCTACGTATAAATGGTAGTTGCGAGCCAAGAATTGAATGAGTTATTAATACAATTTGAATTTGAATAAAAAATTTGAAAATGTAGCTATTATTTTATTCATAACAAAATAAATTGCTATGCAAATATAGTTCCCGGAACGTAAGTTGAACTAAAATGACGGTCGTCTGCGCAGGTTAATTTGAAGATAAAGTGTCAAAACTTAATTTTTGAATCCGCAGAAGTGACTATCCCTATGTTGCTATGGTTACAGACACACGTCGTACCTTATACCCCTATTAATATCTGAAAACGTTAAACTGCGCTGCGCATAAGTCAACTTATGTGCCGGGATTGTACTAGTTTTCCAAATGTAATTTCTTGAAAAAAAATATAGATATGTCGTGGCCAAATCGTAGAATTTATCACTTCATGATGTGGCCGACCACTACATGAAATGGTTGCATTTCATGATATGGCCAACTAAAACTGACCATATCATGATAATGGTCTGGCCAGATCAATGAATAAACAACGTTTAACGATATGTACAGCTAAACGCACGGCTATTTCATGATATGGCCAAACATTATTGATCATATCGTAAAATAGTTACATTAACCACCGTAAGAGGCGCTTATTTCGATTTGTTCTTGTGATGCATCATGGCGGCGGACAATTATCCTAATAAACAAATTATTAGTAATGTTGTAATGGAAGATAAAAGTGTACTGAAATGTCGTTGCGACATCAAATTACTAGAATGTAACGTTTTAAGTCACTCAAAAAACGAGCGAATGTAAAAATACCAAACATTAACTACATTGATGATATGGCCAAACGCGGATGGACATATCATCAAACGTTGACGTTTCAACGATATGGTCAGTTTTAGTTGGCCATTTCATGAAATGGAACCATTTCATGAAATGGTCGGCCACATCATGAAGTGATCAATTCTACGATTTGGCCACGACAGATACATTTGCTAATATATAATAATCCGTATAATAAACAACAGTAGTTACTTACCGAAGAAGCTGCCCAGGCATTTTTCGCCGGTCTCTATGATGTCGGTTCCCACTTTAGTAATGTCTTTGACCAATGGTGCAAGAGGTGCCATCGCCGCTTTAGGATCTAGCGGTGGTAGAGCCGATAGCGGAGATTTGGGGCCAAGAGCTGGTAAAAAATATTATGATACAAAAAAATATTCTATAGCCTAACTATAACCTTCTTCGATAAAAAGGACTGTGCAACACAAAAATAATTTTTCAACTTGAGTCAGTAGTTCCTGAGATTAGCGCGTTCAATCATCCAAACAAACAAACTCTTCAGCTTTTTAATATTAGTATAGAATAAGATTTTTGTATAGACGACTTGTACGATTTGAAAGAAACTGCCGTTTTTATTAATGGTTTTCAGAAAACACTAATCCAAGATCATTATTTTTGCGGATTGACCCCGTACTATGTAAGGCGATTTCAGTTGCTTTCGTCTATCTGTCTCTCTCACTCATTGAGAATAATAGCAAAGTGTGAGAGTGACCGGTAGATCAAAGCATCCAAAATCGGCTTACATAATACGGGGTCTGGGGAAAGTAGTTGGTATAATAAGAGATAAGTTCTGATCAGTACAATTTTCTTGGAAAACGCCATTGCTAATGCATACTAACAAAATGGCTAAAAACTATTTGCTTTGTTTATCAAGTAAAAATAGGTACTTCTAAGGCTCAGTTTTCATTGTTGCGGAAATAGTGCGTCTTCCGGAGGATTCTCGCGCATTCTTCCGGAAGACGCGACACTTTTTACAGACAGCTTACTTCGCAGCTTATTTGACAGTTGTTATATGAAATATATGTCAATTGAAGTGCAAAGTAAGCTACTTCAAACTTACTTGTCGATTGTGAGACAGGCCCTAAGCGTAGATTTTTTTAAAGCTGAACAAAATTTATTACGCTTTGTAATGTAAAGCGTAATAGATCGAATTCAAGGCACTATTTGCAAGGACTAGGACCAATAGTCCGTCAATGACACGGTCTTAATATAATTGAATAACCATCTTTATTAGTAGATACCATACTTAACATATTATAATTAAAGTTTTTGTCGATATGGTCGAAAATATTCTTCTGCGGTTAATTATTTGCTTGTATGGGCTTTATATTTTCACAATAAGAAAAAATAAAATAAACTTACCAGCAGCTGCTGGTTTCGCCGCCGCCGCTGCCGCCGGTGCCGCCGCCGCCGCCGCTGCCGGCGCTGCTGGCTTAGCTGAAAATATAAATGACAAAAACGGTACCTAATATCCAAAAATACAACATCAATTAAAAAATAATAACAATAAACCTCTTTATTGTACACAAGACAAGACATGGAATACAAAACATAACAAATAATAACAGAGATGTACAAATCAAATTTATTTTACCTTATTGCTACAGAGCAAAAACTAAAGGATGGAGAAATTTTACGAAGGTACATGTTTTACACTAACTTAACCGATTACTGATACGATTGACTGGTGGTTAAAACTTCATTTAATTTAATTTTTAAATTTCTCTGGTGGGTTGTTTGCTTGCGAAAAGCTCAGGTACAAAGTGACAATGTTTTAAGTATAAGCCGAAAAAGTATTGCTATTTAATTATTTAAAAATGTAATAATTCAAGTTTGCAACAAAAGTCGGCTGTGTAATTTTAAAAGTACCTAAGTAGGACAGCTTATAGTTTAGTATTTCTTTAGTTTAGATTGTTTATTGTTGTTATGGTACCTTCTACGAAGTTTTTTAATACATGTTTTATTTGAAACAGGGTTAAGTTCTGATATCGTAATAACAGATAACTAAAAATTAAATTTTTTGTTTTATATTAACAGGTGACATCTACTTGTTTCGATACATAATTGGTAAGATACATAATCTTACTAAAAAAATATATTTAAATATTGGAAATTAGCATAAATTGATACACAATCTTACCAGCATCAGCAGGCATTGCTCTCTGAAAAATAAATAATGTGTTAACATTAGGGCAACACACAAAAATTTAATGGAATATGTTTAAAAATACACTCTAAAAAATAAGTTGGAAACTAATGTCACACATATATAAAACAGTGCACATAATTGAAAAATTGTCATAACGACTAATGAACTAAAGGATTGATTTAATTACAGGTGTAAACCGTTTATAGATTATTCGATTTTAATTTTAACATTATATAAATGTTAGAAAAATTAGTACAAAGATTTTGGTGGTTAGAAAAAGAATTTCGAAAAATTATGGTCTTGATGCGGGAATCGAACCCGCGTCCGCTGCTATCCGGGCAGGTGCCTGACCGCTCGGCCAACCAAGACACCAAGACACAAGATATTGGGCCGTTTCTTACGTTGTTGTACCATCAAATCTGTGAAACATTTGTTTCCGATTTTAATCTCTACTCATTTTGTTACAATGTACAAATTAATGTACAAAGAAGCAACACGATAAATCTATACGTACAATTTGCACCGCGACTGCGGCTATAAGCAGGAAACAGAAAATAGTTTTCATTTTGGTTGCACTAAAGACACACCCGAAATCCGTTAACAGCAGCCTTCTACTAATTTGGAAGACACTGAAGCTCCTGTTATATATGAAAAGAAGAGGCACCGGAACCAATGCAGTTGTACAAACAAGCAGTTTTGCGCAAATTTGTAAGTATAATTCGCACGCACTGAAATCATTAGTGCTTTAGCTTTTAAAAGCAGCCGTATGCTGAACCCGAAAGGTACATAATGCTTAGTTTTCATAAACTTTTTTTCCGGTAGCTATTGTGAAAGACCAATGAGTAGGTACTTGTTCTTTTATGATCGAATAAATCACAAATTGCGTCGGTATAGCCAACGTTATATGATTTAGGGGCACTTAGGGCCTGTTTCACAATCGAAAAGTAAGTTCGAAGTAGCTTACTTTGCAGTTCAATTGACATATTTCATACTGCAACTGTCAAATTATCTGCGAAGTAAGCTACTCAGAACTTACTTGTCGATTGTGAAACAGGCCCTTGATATTTCCAAATATTTACATGGGGTTATTTACCTACGTGAAAATTATTATGCGATTACGAGTAGGTACGCCATTGCCATAAATACAAACATAAATACATCATCATTATCACCGAACGGTGGAGTGCACACCAGTAACAATAGCAGCATATCCAAAGAGCGTTAATGTCCTTCAGGCCTGTAAATCTAAACCGCCAAAACCTTGATGTGGATTAGTTGGAATATTGTCATCTTAAGAATGTTCTCAATCTCCTTTAATCGGTCTTTATAGATGGTCTTTTCCATCACTTTTCTTCATGCATTCCAGTATTTTTCTTCTATCAACCAAAAGGGAGCCAAAAGGGGGCCAAAACCTAAAGGGGGCGGATGGATGGGGATGACTTGATAACGTCTGACCGATATGAATGGAAGAGGAAACACCTAAACAGGTCTGGTAAGATAAGATAAGATAAGGACTGCCAAAGTACATTTTTTTTTCACAAAATTTGAGACAGTCTTTTATAATAAGTTCCACTTGCCTCCTAAGCTCTCGCTTTGCGTATTGGCAAATAGTTCTAGGTACGTACGCGACAGTTCCCGATTTAGGTAAATGCTTGTTTCGACCAATTAGTAAGTGAGAAGTCTAAGGGTCTGTTCACAATCGACAAGGAAGTTCGAAGTAGTTTACTTTGCAGTTCAATTCAATATTTCATATTACAACTGTCAAATGATCTGCGAAGTTAGCTACTTAGATCTTACGTGTCGATTGTGAAACAGGCCCTAACACTTGCATTTAATTTGTTAAACTTCTATCTTGCTAGTAGGTAGTAAAAAAAGTATTCCCACTACATAGGCTAGCTAATCCTAATTTAGGTAATTTCATTATTAATTTTAGTTTTATAAGTGCCTGGTAAGAAAGATCGCATTACAAATATCCTAAAAAACCTCCACCCACCATTTAGCTGGTGATTAATATTTAAAAGTTAAGAATTGTAAAAAAACTCACCTGAATTGCCTTTTCTCAATATTGACAAAGGTGGCTGGCGATACTCCAGACAGACTACATTGGTGCTATGTAGCATCTGTTTAGTTAGATATGTAAATACCTAGACATTTTTTTCAAAAAGAAAATATCTAATTTGCGCATGATTAAGATGGTATGATTAATTGTTATGAATATCAATTTATTATAGTTTTTTTTATAGATGATGATATCATAGTATCTTCTTAGTCATAATTATTTTCTATAGGTAGTTATTTTAAATTTAATTAAGTACGTTTATAAGGTGAATGCACTCTTATTGATAATACGCCAGACAAGACAGTTCGGCTTTGTGGTAGGTACCCCACTATGGGTGGTGTTAGTGTATCAGTCCAGTTGTTGGGGTGCACGGTGTTAATTTTGATGTTGCCATAAAGGCACATTTTGCGATACGAAAATTACTTTTGTCTTAATGTTTTCATCATTGATAATTTCAACATCCTGACCTTTAAAAAAATAATTATATTAGATATAATAATCACACTTTATACTGCAAAATATTGTTGAACAGTTATTGATATGCCATTCAGTACATAAGTATATTGAAATACTATCTAAATGATAGTTTATGGGTACAAAATGACGCTAATTTTACATGTCGAATATATCTGAAACTGTATCAACATCTTGTACTTTTATTATGTTGAAAACACCGTAGCATTTATTGATTACTTATTTAGGAACTAGCAGTATTGTTTAAAGTTTTGTTGTAAATAAGTTGATAGATGGTTTATTGCTATGTAAGTCATATTTTTTAAATGTTTATGTACTGTATTGCTACTGTGATGTTTATGTAATGTACTGCCTTATTGAAGCGACCAAATGTACAATTAGTACCTATCTAAAGCACTCTTCTAAAGCATTCATCACTATCATTTTATAATTTATTATAATCCGGGTGTTAATATTAATTATTATTGCCTTAGTAAATAAAAACCAATGTTGCAATAAAAGAAAATGTATGCAATTGTTTTAATTTTAGTTTAAATTGTGAATTTCGGGCCCAAAAATTAAATATATACATGTGAATTTACAAGTGTCTTTTACAAAAAGTAACGCTAGAAATTATTTAAATTTATTCTTAAATATTCTATTCTAGACATCACGTTTTAATTTTAACAAGATAAGAAATTATTCATTTTGTACTTATTCCGTTATTTTTGATCTTCGGACGCTGGCAGTTGTTGTACGGCAGTTATTAGATTATAAACCGAAGAGTTTGCCGAGGCCTGAAACAAGTAAAATTACGTTATATAGTTTGTTATATATTATTGACATCTGGGTAATTATATACATTCTTAAATCACGACTTTACACTTTATACTTTACACGACAGTAAGTTTCTACATCAATTATTTGTGAATCGCATATAATAGCCTTGGCTATTATATGCTTCTAGGAAATTTATTAGGAAAGAGCACTATAGTCTATATAACGGCATAGTTGGTAGAGTTAACTTACATTTTGTTTATCCTAAAATAATAATTGAAAATAAGACTTTATTGATTAAGAGCCCTATTAAATAATGACTGTGATTTTTGCGTAAAACGGCCAAATTTGGCGTTCTTGATCTCAGAAATAAAAATACATTGATAATTTTGACTCACTGAACAGTGTAGAATAGTTATTGGCATATTTCGTCCCTGCCTCGGTTTTTGTAAAATTTGCTTCACTTTTTAATTAAACCCAAAATTGTAGAGAAAGGAAAGAAATACGCAATGGGCTTTTTTTGAGCTCCCGGATAGAACTATTGTTCTACGCAAATGAAATAAAAAAATAGAATTTTAACTGTAATATAGGCGAATAGTTCGTAGCGGCCTCGGAATTTTGAAACATCATTGATTTAATATAGAAAAAAAATCTAGTTCTAAACAAAAAAAAACTTCGAAAATAGCTTTAAGTTAACTGTGAATATCTCCTTTCTACAATAATATTTTTGAGCAAAATTTATACTATAATAATTGTTACTTTATGAGGAATAAAGATTTTATTATTTTAAAGCAAGATTTTATTATCCTATCTTAATAAACACGATAAACATAACTGCAAAATTACTACGAAATGCGAAGCACCGGCCGTCTTAAGTATGAGAGGAGTGAGATTTGTAATATAGGGCTCTTAATGAATACTATGCAAATTAAACACCATTTTTTTTATAAGTTCTACACATTTACCTACATATTAAAATATATACTAGCTTCATTTTCGTAACCGTTCAAAATATTTCTACGTATAAATGGTAGTTGCGAGCCAAGAATTGAATGAGTTATTAATACAATTTGAATTTGAATAAAAAATTTGAAAATGTAGCTATTATTTTATTCATAACAAAATAAATTGCTATGCAAATATAGTTCCCGGAACGTAAGTTGAACTAAAATGACGGTCGTCTGCGCAGGTTAATTTGAAGATAAAGTGTCAAAACTTAATTTTTGAATCCGCAGAAGTGACTATCCCTATGTTGCTATGGTTACAGACACACGTCGTACCTTATACCCCTATTAATATCTGAAAACGTTAAACTGCGCTGCGCATAAGTCAACTTATGTGCCGGGATTGTACTAGTTTTCCAAATGTAATTTCTTGAAAAAAAATATAGATATGTCGTGGCCAAATCGTAGAATTTATCACTTCATGATGTGGCCGACCACTACATGAAATGGTTGCATTTCATGATATGGCCAACTAAAACTGACCATATCATGATAATGGTCTGGCCAGATCAATGAATAAACAACGTTTAACGATATGTACAGCTAAACGCACGGCTATTTCATGATATGGCCAAACATTATTGATCATATCGTAAAATAGTTACATTAACCACCGTAAGAGGCGCTTATTTCGATTTGTTCTTGTGATGCATCATGGCGGCGGACAATTATCCTAATAAACAAATTATTAGTAATGTTGTAATGGAAGATAAAAGTGTACTGAAATGTCGTTGCGACATCAAATTACTAGAATGTAACGTTTTAAGTCACTCAAAAAACGAGCGAATGTAAAAATACCAAACATTAACTACATTGATGATATGGCCAAACGCGGATGGACATATCATCAAACGTTGACGTTTCAACGATATGGTCAGTTTTAGTTGGCCATTTCATGAAATGGAACCATTTCATGAAATGGTCGGCCACATCATGAAGTGATCAATTCTACGATTTGGCCACGACAGATACATTTGCTAATATATAATAATCCGTATAATAAACAACAGTAGTTACTTACCGAAGAAGCTGCCCAGGCATTTTTCGCCGGTCTCTATGATGTCGGTTCCCACTTTAGTAATGTCTTTGACCAATGGTGCAAGAGGTGCCATCGCCGCTTTAGGATCTAGCGGTGGTAGAGCCGATAGCGGAGATTTGGGGCCAAGAGCTGGTAAAAAATATTATGATACAAAAAAATATTCTATAGCCTAACTATAACCTTCTTCGATAAAAAGGACTGTGCAACACAAAAATAATTTTTCAACTTGAGTCAGTAGTTCCTGAGATTAGCGCGTTCAATCATCCAAACAAACAAACTCTTCAGCTTTTTAATATTAGTATAGAATAAGATTTTTGTATAGACGACTTGTACGATTTGAAAGAAACTGCCGTTTTTATTAATGGTTTTCAGAAAACACTAATCCAAGATCATTATTTTTGCGGATTGACCCCGTACTATGTAAGGCGATTTCAGTTGCTTTCGTCTATCTGTCTCTCTCACTCATTGAGAATAATAGCAAAGTGTGAGAGTGACCGGTAGATCAAAGCATCCAAAATCGGCTTACATAATACGGGGTCTGGGGAAAGTAGTTGGTATAATAAGAGATAAGTTCTGATCAGTACAATTTTCTTGGAAAACGCCATTGCTAATGCATACTAACAAAATGGCTAAAAACTATTTGCTTTGTTTATCAAGTAAAAATAGGTACTTCTAAGGCTCAGTTTTCATTGTTGCGGAAATAGTGCGTCTTCCGGAGGATTCTCGCGCATTCTTCCGGAAGACGCGACACTTTTTACAGACAGCTTACTTCGCAGCTTATTTGACAGTTGTTATATGAAATATATGTCAATTGAAGTGCAAAGTAAGCTACTTCAAACTTACTTGTCGATTGTGAGACAGGCCCTAAGCGTAGATTTTTTTAAAGCTGAACAAAATTTATTACGCTTTGTAATGTAAAGCGTAATAGATCGAATTCAAGGCACTATTTGCAAGGACTAGGACCAATAGTCCGTCAATGACACGGTCTTAATATAATTGAATAACCATCTTTATTAGTAGATACCATACTTAACATATTATAATTAAAGTTTTTGTCGATATGGTCGAAAATATTCTTCTGCGGTTAATTATTTGCTTGTATGGGCTTTATATTTTCACAATAAGAAAAAATAAAATAAACTTACCAGCAGCTGCTGGTTTCGCCGCCGCCGCTGCCGCCGGTGCCGCCGCCGCCGCCGCTGCCGGCGCTGCTGGCTTAGCTGAAAATATAAATGACAAAAACGGTACCTAATATCCAAAAATACAACATCAATTAAAAAATAATAACAATAAACCTCTTTATTGTACACAAGACAAGACATGGAATACAAAACATAACAAATAATAACAGAGATGTACAAATCAAATTTATTTTACCTTATTGCTACAGAGCAAAAACTAAAGGATGGAGAAATTTTACGAAGGTACATGTTTTACACTAACTTAACCGATTACTGATACGATTGACTGGTGGTTAAAACTTCATTTAATTTAATTTTTAAATTTCTCTGGTGGGTTGTTTGCTTGCGAAAAGCTCAGGTACAAAGTGACAATGTTTTAAGTATAAGCCGAAAAAGTATTGCTATTTAATTATTTAAAAATGTAATAATTCAAGTTTGCAACAAAAGTCGGCTGTGTAATTTTAAAAGTACCTAAGTAGGACAGCTTATAGTTTAGTATTTCTTTAGTTTAGATTGTTTATTGTTGTTATGGTACCTTCTACGAAGTTTTTTAATACATGTTTTATTTGAAACAGGGTTAAGTTCTGATATCGTAATAACAGATAACTAAAAATTAAATTTTTTGTTTTATATTAACAGGTGACATCTACTTGTTTCGATACATAATTGGTAAGATACATAATCTTACTAAAAAAATATATTTAAATATTGGAAATTAGCATAAATTGATACACAATCTTACCAGCATCAGCAGGCATTGCTCTCTGAAAAATAAATAATGTGTTAACATTAGGGCAACACACAAAAATTTAATGGAATATGTTTAAAAATAAACTCTAAAAAATAAGTTGGAAACTAATGTCACACATATATAAAACAGTGCACATAATTGAAAAATTGTCATAACGACTAATGAACTAAAGGATTGATTTAATTACAGGTGTAAACCGTTTATAGATTATTCGATTTTAATTTTAACATTATATAAATGTTAGAAAAATTAGTACAAAGATTTTGGTGGTTAGAAAAAGAATTTCGAAAAATTATGGTCTTGATGCGGGAATCGAACCCGCGTCCGCTGCTATCCGGGCAGGTGCCTGACCGCTCGGCCAACCAAGACACCAAGACACAAGATATTGGGCCGTTTCTTACGTTGTTGTACCATCAAATCTGTGAAACATTTGTTTCCGATTTTAATCTCTACTCATTTTGTTACAATGTACAAATTAATGTACAAAGAAGCAACACGATAAATCTATACGTACAATTTGCACCGCGACTGCGGCTATAAGCAGGAAACAGAAAATAGTTTTCATTTTGGTTGCACTAAAGACACACCCGAAATCCGTTAACAGCAGCCTTCTACTAATTTGGAAGACACTGAAGCTCCTGTTATATATGAAAAGAAGAGGCACCGGAACCAATGCAGTTGTACAAACAAGCAGTTTTGCGCAAATTTGTAAGTATAATTCGCACGCACTGAAATCATTAGTGCTTTAGCTTTTAAAAGCAGCCGTATGCTGAACCCGAAAGGTACATAATGCTTAGTTTTCATAAACTTTTTTTCCGGTAGCTATTGTGAAAGACCAATGAGTAGGTACTTGTTCTTTTATGATCGAATAAATCACAAATTGCGTCGGTATAGCCAACGTTATATGATTTAGGGGCACTTAGGGCCTGTTTCACAATCGAAAAGTAAGTTCGAAGTAGCTTACTTTGCAGTTCAATTGACATATTTCATACTGCAACTGTCAAATTATCTGCGAAGTAAGCTACTCAGAACTTACTTGTCGATTGTGAAACAGGCCCTTGATATTTCCAAATATTTACATGGGGTTATTTACCTACGTGAAAATTATTATGCGATTACGAGTAGGTACGCCATTGCCATAAATACAAACATAAATACATCATCATTATCACCGAACGGTGGAGTGCACACCAGTAACAATAGCAGCATATCCAAAGAGCGTTAATGTCCTTCAGGCCTGTAAATCTAAACCGCCAAAACCTTGATGTGGATTAGTTGGAATATTGTCATCTTAAGAATGTTCTCAATCTCCTTTAATCGGTCTTTATAGATGGTCTTTTCCATCACTTTTCTTCATGCATTCCAGTATTTTTCTTCTATCAACCAAAAGGGAGCCAAAAGGGGGCCAAAACCTAAAGGGGGCGGATGGATGGGGATGACTTGATAACGTCTGACCGATATGAATGGAAGAGGAAACACCTAAACAGGTCTGGTAAGATAAGATAAGATAAGGACTGCCAAAGTACATTTTTTTTTCACAAAATTTGAGACAGTCTTTTATAATAAGTTCCACTTGCCTCCTAAGCTCTCGCTTTGCGTATTGGCAAATAGTTCTAGGTACGTACGCGACAGTTCCCGATTTAGGTAAATGCTTGTTTCGACCAATTAGTAAGTGAGAAGTCTAAGGGTCTGTTCACAATCGACAAGGAAGTTCGAAGTAGTTTACTTTGCAGTTCAATTCAATATTTCATATTACAACTGTCAAATGATCTGCGAAGTTAGCTACTTAGATCTTACGTGTCGATTGTGAAACAGGCCCTAACACTTGCATTTAATTTGTTAAACTTCTATCTTGCTAGTAGGTAGTAAAAAAAGTATTCCCACTACATAGGCTAGCTAATCCTAATTTAGGTAATTTCATTATTAATTTTAGTTTTATAAGTGCCTGGTAAGAAAGATCGCATTACAAATATCCTAAAAAACCTCCACCCACCATTTAGCTGGTGATTAATATTTAAAAGTTAAGAATTGTAAAAAAACTCACCTGAATTGCCTTTTCTCAATATTGACAAAGGTGGCTGGCGATACTCCAGACAGACTACATTGGTGCTATGTAGCATCTGTTTAGTTAGATATGTAAATACCTAGACATTTTTTTCAAAAAGAAAATATCTAATTTGCGCATGATTAAGATGGTATGATTAATTGTTATGAATATCAATTTATTATAGTTTTTTTTATAGATGATGATATCATAGTATCTTCTTAGTCATAATTATTTTCTATAGGTAGTTATTTTAAATTTAATTAAGTACGTTTATAAGGTGAATGCACTCTTATTGATAATACGCCAGACAATGCCGCAACGCAAGTCAGTAATGTACGGTCCAGGGGGCCTACCGCCTAACTCGATTGCTTAAGCAAAAGCTATAGTTTATGACGTCATGCTGTAATTTCGCACCAAATGTACCTAAACTATCAGCGATAGCTTTGAACGAGTGATCACCGAATGATTTTGTATGAATTTGGAATAAAATCCGTACCGCCTAAACATTCAAGATGGTTGCTAGCTAAATTGATAGCCGTAAGCAATGCATTGCTTTAAAGCTATCATCAGCAATCGAGTTAGGCGGTAGGCCCCCAGGTAGATTATTTACGACTATGACTGCAGAGAAGCCCAAACTCCTCTACCAAGGTTCAAATTGCTTATCGGTTTTAACAAAAAATAATACCTATAGACTTTTGACGATGAATCTTTTTTCTTAATTAGCTAACGGCTACCTAGTTGACACATTGTCACCATTCTGATCATAATTATCTCGTCTTTGTTTTTTTTTTTAACAAAAATCACGAGCCTCTTCACATAAGCATTTGTCTAGCGTTTAGGCGTTCGGTGACCGTAGTAAATAGGGCGACATTTATGTATGTAGATACTACTAAGTACAGTTTTCAACGTACTTAGTAGTAGGTCTACATGTATGTACACACTTAGTGGTACGAGGATGACACTTTGGAAAATGGATCATTTGTGGCAAGCTGATTGTATGACAATGTGATTCTATTACAAATGTGTTGTGATAACATTTTAGAGAAGGTGGTTATTGTAATTATAATCTCGTATTTATATTTTTATTTAACTTTTTTATATTTTTACAAGCGCAGGGTTTATTATACCTACTACTTATTGAGTTTTATAATCAAAGAGAAGGTCTATGAAAAATTTCTTCTTCTAAATAAAATATATTTCGGTCTTATTATTATAATACCTCTATGAGAAAACTTTGAAATGGACTGCTTATTATAAAAATATGCATATTTGTCATTATTTTTCTTTGTACTGACAATCTTTTCTTTTATTTTCTACCGAAGAGGCTGGTAAAACCTGAAACAAGATTTGGTTTTTGACATGGTTTGTTACTTCACTGGATTCAGTATCGATTTGGTTGGTAGTGTACACCAGAATAATTACACTTAATTAAGTCATAAGTATTATACTTGTAAGTACTGTTTCATACATAAATCACGCTCTTATTCCCGAAGGGGTAGGCAGAGGTGAACTAGCACCCGCGTTTCGCCAATTATGTTAAGTCCCATGTAATAGGTGGCGAGCCTATTGCCATTTATCGGGCACAAAAGTCGCAGTAAATTGCCAGGACGGTGGTATAAGAGAAACGCTGCTGCCCATTCCTCATCACTGATTTATCCTGAGTTGCCTTGTACGACACCCACGGGAGAGATTTGGGATGGTGACAATTGTATTCTACTCTGCCGTCACCACACGGCTTAGTACTGTTTCAAGGATCATAATTTCTTGGTTAGCTAATCCGAGTCAAGTTCTAATGACTGATTTACATGTATTATGTTGTTAAGTAATTGACTAAATTTCAAGTGACTTTATTGTTTATACGCATTAGCGTATAAACAATAAATTTAACAAAAAGTTTCACGATTTTAAAATGTTTGTCACTTAAAATTAAGTTATAATTTATTTAACAACTTGACTACTTAATACGTTTAAATCCGCCTTAATAGCTCCATCACTTATCACTACTTATCAGTATTAATATTTTAATTCAGTATCTTACTACGTTACTTATTTTGGTAGAGATAGGTATTATTTATAACATAATAAGTTCACCTACGCATTTGTTATGCACCAACGTATCAAGTAAGGTCTTCAGATCATTACATAACATGATCATTACGGATATGGTTAATTAAATCAAACAAAATACCTCAGGAAGCTACTCACCGAAGAAACTGCCCAAGCATTTCTCGCCGACTTCCAAGATGGAAGTCTCTGCTTTTGTTACTGCTTCCACTAAGCCTGAATGATGAGGAGGTTTCGGGGCAGCTGGCGGCGCTGGAGTTGTAGCGGCTACAAAAATGAATTAAAACACTAGCAGTCGAACCTTATCCGTAAGTAAAATCCGTAATTAGCATAAAGATTTGTTTGTAAGTTTTATAATACCTACATCGTAGAGAGCTGTGCATTTTGTAAAAAATAAAATAAAAATAAACCTTCGTAGAGCAATTAAGGGACTGGTGGAACTGCGATAGAGATATTCGGTATTCGGGACTTTTCAGTTTTCGAAAATCAATGGCTGAGAAAGGGCTAGAAATTAAAGTGCCTATAGCCCCTCGGAAATTGATCAATAGAACGTCCATAAAGCCTTGCATCAATACTTACTAATAAATTTATTATTATGCTACATTATCACTCGACTTGTAGTTTTTTTGAAATCATTTATAAAACTTTGGTGAAAACAAAGTGTATGGTGGTAATAAGCGTTGCTGAAATTAGACTCACCAGCGGCATCGGCAGGCTTAGCAGCAGCTTTAGCAGCATCCGCTGGCTTGGGTGCTGAAATAATAATAGCCTTGTTATTAAAGTGTATAAAATATAAAACCCGTTGGACGTGGTTCTAGTACTCTCTCTCTCTCTAACCTCTATAGGGTTTTGGTTTTTTGGTCATTCGGTCATATTATTTTAGTTGTTATTTTATATTCTGACAAAATGAGTATGTAGGCTTATGACTAGAGGCGATTAAGAGATGAAAACAAGTGCATTAGGCAATTAGGATGTACCCTCCTATTAACTCTATTATTTTTCTCAAATGTAAATCAGTTGTGGTATCAGTAGCAAAGGTGTGTTTATGAGCTTAAAGTCGTAGTATAGTAGAACATACCATCAGCCGGCATTGCACTCTGAAAAGAAAGTTATAAAAAAAATTAAAAAACAGCCAAAATTTAATTCAGTTAGGAAAGTTAGTTTTAGTTCAGAAAATTGGCTCTCAATTTGGCATTAATTTTCTACTATATTGCATTATGACCATTAACATTGTTTGATAAATATTGGTTGTAGTAAAGCATAATATTTTTAGACAACATAATAAAGAATTGACATAATTCTCGCGTATTTATGCCCGGGTACGCAGAGATGATTGAACATCCACATTTTGCCATTTTATCATCATCATCATCACTAGGCCCTTTAAAATGCTCACGACTTCCCTGATAAAAGAATATAAAGGAGAATGGGCCATAACCTACCACGCATGCTCAATGTGGATACACTTGCAGCTGGAACCAACGGCTTAACGTGACTTCCGAAGCACCTCCAGATAATAACTATTACTTGACGTTGTAAGTTATTGACATCTTTCAATTTCCAATTATTAATTAATTTAAATTACTTTTTCATCCCACCATCTCGGAAAAAGCGTTTTTGCTCTTTGATATCTGAGTGCAAAAGCCGTTTTTATCCTCTAGAGGTTAAAGTAAATTTGAATTTAGAACATCGTGTGCAATGAGTTTGTGAATTCAAAACATCAATAAACATATTTATTTCTACCTCCATGGTGCCGAAATTGTCATGCAACCTATTTTAATTTGTTAAAAACTCAGACTCGGAACCTTTTTGGTGTACTTTTTTTGTAATTTGCTTTGCGCGCGCCATTTTCTTTTCACATCACAAATTTGTTAAAACCTAGGAGTTCCCTGACGATCAATCAGCTTGGCGTCAATCTTGCTTTAAACATTTTGATCGTCTACAACGTTTGCTGGATGCTTGAGTCAAGCATTTAAAAGCTTTTTAGGTCTGTTTGATTTGTTTCCGCTAGCAACGGAACAAAAACATACAGAAAATCAACGTGCTTGACTCAAGCTGATTGACCGTCTCGGAACTCCATTAGGGACGGTAATTTTTATTAGGGACTTACAGATGTGTCTGGATGTATGTTATGGGTGTGGCTGGGTGGATGGGTGGCTGTTGGCGGTGTGTCTGGGTGAATGGGTGTTTTGAGGGTGTGTCTAGGTGAATGGGTGTTTTGTTGGTGTGTCTGGGTGAATGGGTTTTTGTGGTTGTGTCTGAATGGATGGGTGAGTATTGTGGGTGTTTCTGGATGATTGGGTTTTGTTTTGGGTGTGATTAGGTGTTTTGTGGGTGTTTCTGGGTGATTGAGTGTTTTTTGGGTGTGATTGGGAGTTTTGTAGGTGTTTCTGGGTGAATGGGTGTTTTGTGTGTGTTTCTGGGTTAATCGGTATTTTGTGGGTGTTTCTGGGTGAATGGGTGTTTTGTGGGTGTTTCTGGGTGAATGGGTGTTTTGTGGGTGTTTCTGGGTGAATGGGTGTTTCTGGGTGAATGAGTGTTTTGTGTGTGTTTCTGGGTGAATGGGTGTTTTTTGGGTGTTTCTGGGTAAATGGGTGTTTTGTGGGTTTTTTTTGGGTGAATGGGTGTTTTGTGGGTGTTTCTGGGTGAATGGGTGTTTTTTGGGTGTGTCTGAGTGGATGGGTGTGAATGTTGTGGGTGTTTCTGGGTGGGTGTTGAGAGTGTGTTTGGGTTAAATGGAGGGTGTTGTGGAAGTTTCTGGGTGAAAACAGAAACTGTTGTGATTGTATTTTTTTTTGTATTTTGCAATTTCCTCGTTGGGGGGGATGAAAAGTTACGTGTTGCACTCGAGTGCAAAGATTTTTCACCTTGTGCTCTTTTGATTCCCTCGCTATCGCTCAGGATTCTAATTTTTGAATCACTCGCTACGCTCGTGATTCAATTTTAGAATCCTTCGCTAGCTCGGTCATCAAAATTGAGCACGCGGTTAAAAAACAACTTTGCACTCACGTACAACAAATAACTATTATGTAAAGGGAGGAAAAAACCTGACTAAGTTTCTTGCCCGTTCTTCTCAGGACAGGGCCTCCTGGCAGTTTGCGAACGGATGGCGTAAATTTCTTGTCTTGACGATACATGAGTGTATTGTAATCATACCAGATATGAATAAACGAATTTTGATTTGATTTGATTTGATTTAATGTTGTTACCCATCCAATGATCGGGCTTAGCGAATATTAGAAGTGGTGGGTGACAATGACTAATAATGATAATGTGACGATGACTAACAAAGAATCACTGATATAATGATTTATAATAATAATTTAGGTTATGGAGATTCGTAATTAGTGACTAGTTTTTTCAGATCATACTTGTGATTGATATTTATTTTATAAACATAAAAGTACAAAACTTAGCAATCCGCCATATTTGCTAAAACGCCGCGTGACATCATTATTTAGTTATCTCCATTTTGACATTTTATTTTCCAAACAAATTCACTAGTTTAATATAGAAACTGGCCTTTTTACGGAATAGTGACGTCACACAGACGTCATTGCTATTTTGGCGTATATTCAAAACATGTTTTGTCTATCAAAATCGAAAGTTTTTACAAAAATATTATTTATTTTGGATAAAGCAGACACGTAATAAAAAGATGGTGTAGTTTTTCAAAATTAATCATCATGCCTATTGTATTCTGCTCTGCCGTCACACCCCAATTTGTGCACCAGAAAATATTGTACTCACAATTAGATTTGCTATCGCTGCTAACAACAGAAGATAAAAAACTTTATTCATTGTGTTTCCACTAAAACAACTGTAAAAATGTAAATATTAAATGTAATACTGACAACCGTACGCTAATCACTGACTAATAAAAGTTATTGCTTGTTGTATTATATGCGAAAGACTCAGCTAACAACAAAATTGCATTTGTATTAATGAACACATTTGCTCAAACAATCACCATTTACGAGTACCTATTTATGATTTGCCCATCGTAAGCGATTGCAATAACTAAAAAGTTTCAATCGAGATTTATTTTATGTTTACCTATTGTCAGGTGGTCCAGAAATTTATGTCACCTGATATTTTTCTTTAACTAATATAGTAGTAGTAGATAGTCGGGGAATCATAATAAAATCCTACACTTGGCTTCAACAAATATTATTATCCAGGAACAGAGTAGGTGTATATACTTACTGAATTCACAATTCTGAACTGTTGTAAGCTGTTTAATGTAAGTAAGGTTCCAAGTTTTCAAACATCCAGGTTGAACGAGGAAATAAGTCATTTTCAATAACTGTGATTTTCTTCTCTCTTTTTAGTAGAAACAATTTTTCCTTACACTTTTATTAAAATATTATATCCTTAGGACCTGTGTAACTAAGATGATTAAAATTAAAAATCATTTACCTTTCTATGAGTTTTTATTTCTTTTCATATCAAACTACTATGTTGACTCAATATTTGCATAGGTGGTTGGTACATCATCAAAGGCACGCTATCTTGATAATTGAAGAAAAGTTAACAATGATTCAGATCTCTTTGATTATTATTAATTATTATGTACCTACTTACTTTTTTATTGTACGTATGATGTAGATTATTTATTTGTGAGGATCAGATCTTGTATCTGTTTTAAGTTAATAATTATAGTGTACAGAAAACAGTACCTACGTCAGACTACCTGGGGTCACTGCGTTCTAGCGAGTTTTTATTGGCCCTGCGAATGTGTAAACTAAGCAATGTTCGCAAAGATTTATAACATTCTTTAGAAAAGGTAATTAAATGATGATGATATTAAATTTGCAGTTTGAATAAAAACAAATTTACTTTTAAAATTATTTAATTTTATGACATAATTTTACAACTTCAATGTTTGTTTAAACATTAATATAAAATAAATAGAAAAAGTAAAAAAAAATTAGCTTATTAAACTTATGGATGTTATCATCTGTTAAGTCTCTTGTTTCAACTACTTACTAACTACCTATTTAAGATTTTAATGTTGCTGTAGAACCTGAAACAGAAAAACATGTTCATTTAATATAGTTAGCTACCATAAAATGTAAAATTATCGGAATCGACTTATTGTCCTTTACTACCAACAAATTAAGATTTATAATCGAATAAAGACATTTGAATTTTTTTTATATATTGAAGTGCCGTTTTATGTCAAAAATAAATATATTTCGATGCTAATATACATTTTGTATTCTATGCGTTCGATAGATTGGCCACTTGGCTAGGGCGGTTGTTATTCGATTTGCAATGTACCTACTGCGACTTCTGTGCCCGATAAATGGCAATAGGCTCGCCACCTTATTACCACCCGCCACATTACATGGGACCTAACATAATCCTTCGGGGATATAGGCGTGATTTATGTATGTATGTATGTTATGAGAGGTGGATTATGGATACTGTTATTTTATATATTTACCTGTGGATATGTTTGATGTTACCTGCCGTCTTCTTTATGCGATACCTGTTAACAACGATACCAAAAAAAACATTTGCATAATATTTAAATACTGACGGTGTTTATTTTAGTTTTCAACCGAATTCATAAAAAAGGAGGAGGTTCTCAATTCGTTTGTATTTTTGTTGTTGTGAATATTTCTATCAATTAATTATACGTTAATTCGTCGCATGGCTATGCATTAATGTATTTATTTCGATGTAATGGGTCTTTGATACTGTCTTCGCGGACAATATTTTTAATATTCTTTTAATTATAAAATACCTTTATAAATAATAAATGAAATTGTGGTTAAGAAGATTGATTTTTTGATTGATAAAATTATAGTCTTGATGCGGGATATAGTGGACCATAAAGTGGACTTTTCCGCCCGCTACGTGTACAGAAAATCCCACTTCCTGGTCAGGGGGTAACATAAAACTGTGATCTTATATTTATCGTCCGAGATAAAAAAGAAAGCCTCAGAAGGCCCTTGGTATATTAAATAAATAAATAAATATTTTTACACTCACACCTATCACCTAGCCCTAAGTAAGTAGCCTAAGCACTTGTCTTATGGATACTAGATGACGGACACATTTTTAATATAATTATGTATATAATGTTGAAAATATACTACATAAACATATACACAACCATGACTCCGTAACAAACATTTGTGGTCATCACAAAGTTTGCCCCTACCAGGATTCGAACCCGGGACCTCTCGGCCAATACCCAGCAATCTGAGCATTCAACCAAAGCGGCCGTCTATATTACTAATAAGAATGTTCCAGGTACTCACCAAATATACTTTTAAAGCAGTTTTCGCCGGTCTGCAGCAGACCAGTTCCAATCTTACCGATTTCTTGGAATATTCCTGACTTTGGCTTGTTCGTTGTCGGGGCGGGAGTGGTTGATTGTGAATTCGTTGGTGTTACTAAAACACAAGCGCTAACATTATAGAAAAACTGTTTGACATTATTTACTTCATACATACATAAATCACGTCTATATCCCCGACGGGGTAGTCAGAGGTGAATTGACTTTTCGCCAATTATGTTCGGTCCCATGTAATAGGTGGCGAGCCTATTGCCATATATAAGGCACATAAATCGCAGTACATTTATATTGTTGTGGTATGAGAGAAATGCTGCTGCCCATTACTCATCGCTGTCTTTACGCTTAGTCGCCTTGTACGACACCCACGGCAGAGATGGGGGTGGTGACAATTGTATTCTGCGCTGTCGTCACCACACGGCCGCTATTAACTTCCTTTGGAAATAATTGGTAAGTAATCTCAGCAGGAAGATGAGAGTTTTTCAGAAACAGAATATTTTTGTTGTATTTTATTTTGTTTTAAGTAAACTAGTTATTTGGTAAGTTTAATGTAAATGCTGTGCACTTTTGTGGTTGGGCACATATAATAATATGTATTTTGAATTCAATTTAAGTAACTTTTTTTCGAGATATCTATATGTTGTCTGATTGTGCCATAAATAAATAAACAGCTTTTATACATAATAATATATCTTATAAAAAAATTACTGACTTTGCCTAATGAAACGCTTACAATTATATTGCCAACTTGAGGACGTCTCATCCATTAGGGACCTGCCTGGATGTCATCTTGGAAAGTCAATAAAGGTTTACGGATAACATTGTTAAAATTATAAGCGAAGCTAATAAATCTATAGAATTCGTTCTAAGAAGTAACATAGACTTCAAACATTCTCCTGCTGTCATACTTTAAGAATGCTGTAATTACCTACAGAGCAGTAAGATAATTATTATTATGTGTGTACGTTCACTATTTATTTGTTTATTTTAATGCTGTATCATAAGTTAGTACTTCTGAATAAGTAAAATTAAATATGAAACGTCAAAAAGTACCCACCTTAATTTTATCAAAAACTGAAATTGTAACTCCGGTGAACCATTCCAATTTCTTCGTTAGTATAAATAGATACAGATGTTAAATTTGTGATGCGGATACTTAATATTGATTTAGGTGTATGTGCGGCGTTGGCTAGCATTTAAGAACTAGAAATTAATATTGTTGTATTATTTATTAGGTACCTATATTGTTTTGCCCGTATCATCACATAGGATTCAAAAATAGCCTACAACCTATTCTCAGATACTTATACAAAAAAAAATCATAACAATTCGTCACGCCGTTTCGGAGAAATTTTTTAACAAACACAAACACTTTAACAAATACGAGAATTTTATATTATATATTATAAGATTATCCATATTATTTGATATAATATCATACATATTATTAGAATTTTTTAAAGTATATTCTAGAATTTGCATCGTTTGCGAGGAGTAAATAATAGTGACTAGTAAATCAGTCAATATTGCCCTTGAGATCATCAGCGTCCCTATAATGTCGTGACGGCAGAGTAGAATACAACTGTCACCACTTAAAACTTAAACTAGGATTTACTTAAATAGACATTTATATATACATCAGTAAAAAAAAATTGAGGAATTGAATTTTTGATCTTTGTCGATCACAGAGTTTCTTTACTGAAAATACAGTCAAAACAATATTTACCGAATGCTGACAGACAAAGATAATTACGAGCGAACACATCAACATAACTATCATGTCTTTGTTCGAGCAGCTTAGTGACCATGAATACGCAGTTAAATATGCGAATATGTTAAAATATTTGACATTGGGACAAATGTATAAATAGCACGTAATATCATTTTCACTTCTCATGCTCTGAAAGTGCTTGTTTGTGCAGGATATAGGCTGCACAAAATCGAATTTTGTGCTCTAGAGCATTAACGTATCTAATCATAAAAGTATCTATATGAAGGCCAAGAAAATGAGCTATGCAGCCAAACTCAATAAGAAATTCAGACATAGAATTTATTATTTTTTGATATTTACTGAAATTTATTTGCCTAATGTGTTTTTTAAGACATAAAAGATATTAAAATTTTTATTCAAGTAGGTACGGTAAGTATTAAATTAATTTAAGAAAATTATTATTTCAAAATTAATTTAATACTAAATATCAATGGGAAAAACAATTTCCTTTAGTATTCAAAACTGTACTAATTTTAGTTTGAATTTTAAGAAATGTTAACATAAATTACTGTTTATTTCCTCGCAATCGAAGTGAAAAGCAGAGTTTCTAACTCGTCCACAAAACCATTTTTATCCTCGACATTACTATCAGCCCTCGCCTTCGGCTCGGGCCGCTAAAAATCTCGGACAAAAATGATCCGTTTTGTGCACTTGATGGAAAATCTACTATTATAACACTGTCGGCTCTTAGAGCTCAAATATAATAACGGGTCCAATGATAGAGCTATCTGTAAAAGATGGAACAAGAGCTGAAATAGAGCTACCAGAAAAGGACGATAAAAGTGTCAGTAAAAAAAAGTGTAAAACCTTACGTTTTAAAGTTTTACCTGAACCCAACACTGAAAAGTCTGTGGGGCTGAAAAGAAGTACGATGCGTACATTTCGTCACCTCGTAACATGAGTTGTTACAATTTGTCTTCAATTTTCAATAAAAGTAATTGCCTACTGAATTTTCATTTCATAAATTAAATTGACGACAAGCGAGTAATTATATACTCTTTTTTCTTATAGTCGGTTCGACTTGAAGTATGTGACTGTTCTTTGTTTGATTGACTTAGGTTATTGGGTTAAATTGGATTTCTTGGGTTTGATGTCGATCAGCATCATAAACAAGATGAACACTTAAGTTCAAAGCGATTAACAGTAAAGACAGCGATGAGTAATGGGCAGTAGCATAACTCTTATACTAACTAGCAGTACTGCGATTTATATATGTCCGATAGATGGCAATGAACCCTAATTAGTGAAACTTTGGTGTTGATGCGTGATTTATGTGTGTATGCACTTTAGTATCGAGTTAAAACTGTAATTTTAGTTAAATTAAAGTTCAGTCTCGAGTTTTATTTCAGAGAGCATGGTTGCAGTCATTACGTAACAATGTTAAGTTTAAGATCATCTTAGGTGTTAGTCCCGGGAATGTGTGTGAGAAATTATTTATTCCCTACGTAGAAAAAAAATAAAGCGACTCACAGCTGTCTTTCATGTTGTTAGCGGCATTTTGAAGTGGGTCTGGAGATTTAGTATCTGAAATTATAAATGTGTATTAGCTGGATTGACAGAGATACAATTTTTTATAAAGCTGTTATATACCTGATTAAGGTTTATAATTCTCCTCGAGAACAAATATGTACGCTCATCACATAAACATTTTCCCCTACCAGGATTCGAACCCGGGACCTCGTCAATTTGAACAAACCAGTCGTCATGAGTGTGAATATTTTTTAGATAAAGTTAATTATTTTTCTTTCTTTCAATATTTATAAAATTATTGTGATATATGTTTAGAAACTAATTCTTACTGTCAACTGGTACCGCCATCTGAAAACAAAACAATATCTAAGTACAAGTAAATAGTTTATGTTACAAAAAATATTTACAACAGTGTACTTTGATATATTTATATGTGTTTTGGGAATGTGTTTAGGGAACTTTTAAGAACTACTAATTCAGATTATAAATAACCGCTAAGAGAAAAGTGTGTAAAATAATGTGTGAAAGTCTGTATTTTTATTTGAAATAGATTATTTAGTACCGTGCTAGTGCCGACTCTAAAACTCGTGTGATAGAAGGCATCTTTAACTTCGTTAACAGATTATATTATAAAACATCGTGCTCTGAATAAAAAACTACATACGATTTGGACCGCTACTGCGACCAGGAGTAGAAGACAGATGATAAACCTCATATTATAGCGTTTGATATAGGGCAGGCCAGGAATCTATTGATGATCCTAATGACATATATTCGTCTAACTCTTGTTTTTATATATGACTAACGTTGTCTTTAGAACTAAATACAGATGTTCAAATAACCACTTCACTACGCATATAGTTCAATTGTTTCATTTCGTACTGTGACTAATTTGATGAGTTGTTAGAAATATCAACATTTTTGTTGGGCCGCCTAATGTTAGTGGCATTGAAGATTACTTAGGGCAGCGGTTTTCAAAAAGTTTGGATACTTACTGCGAGTGAAATTTTTCATAGCACAAGAATAATTTTTAGAAATTAAAGAGTACCTAAACGTCGGATATTTTTTTTCTAGTATAATATCATAATCACACATAAAAAAAAAATATATCTATCTCATTTTTTAAACTGTCTTGACGTAGCTGACCTACTTATAATAAACAACGATTTCTAGTAATCCTAAGGCTTGTGTTCACCAACACGGAAACAGTCGATTATTATTGAACCGGTTCCTTTTGACATTTACCAGTATGTTTGAAATGTCAAAAATAGACGGTTAATTTTTAATCGCCTGATTTACGTTTAAGGCCCGAGTTCAGCAACACGTAAATCAAGCGATTAAAAGTTATCCGCCACTGTTTGAGGCTGGAGTACACCATCACATAAACTGGCGATTATTATTTAAAAATCGGTTTTTGACATTTTATCGTATGGAAGAACTGTCAAACTCGTCAAACTGGTGACTGGTGTATTACTATGTACCTACTTAAGTGTGGTGTTGTTAAATGTGATTGTATAAAAATTCTGTATCCTGAAAATTAAAATTATTGCAGTTGTACAGGTAGCGTACAACAATGATGTCCAAACACACACACGCATAACATCGAATCATACCTACAACCTCTTAATACTAGGGGATGAATAGGCGTGAAAGAAGTTTTATAAAACTGCGGAAATATGTAAAACAGGAGTTTGAATTTGGATTCCGTTCATGCCGCCATTGTTTCATCATTGTTTCAAAAATGCCTTGTTCTTATATTTAATGTGCCAGTTTCATCTAAGTATAAACCATGGAGTTTCAATAAGTTTGAGAAACACTGACCTTCATTATTTTTGCGCATTAGTAGTCGGCGTGCGTACGACGAACTTAGCTACGTGCTTACCGTTTCAACAATATTTACATGTTATAGTTTCATTGCCTACGTCAAACTAGATAATTAGAAATAGCACATATAATTGCCGTGTGGTGTCGGCAGAGTACAATACAATTATTGTCACCACCCCAAATCTCTCCCGTGGGTGTCGTACAAGGCAACTAAGGATAAATCAGCGATGAGGAATGGGCAGCAGCGTTCCTCTTATACCACCTAGCAATAGTACTATGACTTTTGTGCCCGATAAATGGCAATAGGCTCGTCACCTATTACATGGGACCTAACATAATTGGCGAAACGTGGGTGCTAGTTTCACCTCTGCCTACCCCTTCGGGGATATAGGCGTGATTTATGTATGTATGTATGTACTCAAATAATTGGAAAATATAATAAGCGGCTACCAGTTCATCTGAATAAAAATTATTATTAACGGTTAAATTTTCATCATCATCGTGTTACGAGGGCGGGTCAATAAGTCCGTGACTTTTTGAATTTTTTGAACCTCGACAAATCATATTTTTCGGAAGGGATAAAAAAATTGGAGAAGCGTTGGACAAAGTGTATAGAGCTCTAGGGAAACTACGTTGAAAAATAAAATGATTTATTTATCAAAAAATCTGTGTTTTATTCCAAAAGTCACGGACTTATTGACCCGCCCTCGTAGCTTGCAAATGTATTGCATATCTACAGGCTGTGTAAGCCTGCAGATATGCAATATATAAGATGATATATCAATTATAATTATATCAATTATACAATTTATATCAAAGTAGTAAGGATACTTATTATAGACTAGATTAAAATTAAGATATACAGTGTGTTTGTAAGGGGGTAAAACTAGACCATAAATAATCGTCACAAAAAATGGAATGTTTTTATTTTACATAAATAGGCCCACAATTTTTTTAAGAATCGAGTTTTTTGTACAGAAATTAATGGAGTCCACAGTAATTAATAAATATCTCATAAAATTAATAAAAAATTGCAAAAATATTTATTAATTTTATTTAACATGTTTTTTACTGTATAGCAGTTATTATGAAATTATCAATTATTACCCAACATTTGTAATAATTTATTTCTACTCCAATTTTGAAATGTTCCAAATTTAAAACTGCAATGAGTGTCATAAGGAACGGCATTCCAAAAATCAGCAGCTGTTATGTAATGAAAATCCATACAACTTTGAAATACAATTAAAACCTCTTTTTGTAATGCGATTTCTCATAAAATTTGAATTTGGCTGCTAAAATAATTGTCCAAAACATAAGGCACCAACCTAATTAAAAACAAATTTAAAATTAGAACATTCGGAATTGATGTAGAAAATAGTAGTTTCCTTTGTTTACACTATTGTTTTATTAACCTATACACCTATACTTATGGTAGTAGAAAAAGTAATGATACCACTGCTTTAGAAATAGTGTTGTCACACACATGCTAATCTTTTGTGTTAGGTCAGTGGTAGTGGCATTACATATAGTACATATTTGTTAATTTTATAGATTGGCCTTAGCAAAGGGTCAGTCGATCGTTCAATACTTTATTTACACCTAATTATAATATTTTTATATTGTATAATAGTGCTACTAATGTGTCAGTCTAGTCGGAGTTTGTATAATAATCTCTGACTCTATGAAATTAATTATAACAAATATGCTTACATACATAAAATCTGGATAAACCTTAATATGTGACTGGATGTGTCTTCTTCTTCTCCCTGCCCTGTTCCCAGTCTATCTGGGGTCGGCGCAGTATGTTTCCTATTCCATTCATATCGGTCAGACGTCATCAAGCCATCCACTCCTTTTTGATTCATATCCGCCATCACACCGTAAAGGTGCTAGTGATGAATGAATGTATAGAAAGGAATGACAACATTCAAATCCATACTGCTCAAGGTTTTACAGCCGGCCGCCTGCCTGACATTAACCCTCTTTGGGTATGCTGTTGTTGGTGGTTTGCCCTCCACCATTCGGGTGCTTTTTGGTCTACACCGGGCAATCTCCCTTAGTCGACTTTTACGACACCCATGAGATGAATCGGGGCTGGCCTATTTATTCTACGTTATTTGTTCGCTCCCAGGCAGCATAGAAGACGTGTATCGTATATTAAATCAAAATATGGCCACTTCTTTGAGTCCCAATCTAGGTATTAGAGGTAGAGCTCTATGTTATCATTATTTTTTAAGTTAACGTATGTGTAACATACTTGTTTGATGTCATTTAGTTTGCTAGCATAGATTATTATTATTACATCTGGCAGGTGCGTTTTTTCTTACCTACTGGATTTTTGAATTTATCTTCCGTACCTTCCATATATAATCTTATTAAAATAATGTATGTTTTTTTGTTCATTTTTTTTAAACAATAGTATGTAATACTGCGATTATTGTGGACTTTCCTATTATTATAGTAATAGGGTCATAGTAAACTTTATATAGGATCTGGCATAAAATGCCTAATTATTGGTTGTTGTTTTGCTGTGTATATAACTGTATATGTTATATAGGGGATGGTAGCTTAAAACGGCCATACTGGACATACGGAACAAAAACATACTGAAAGTCAACGTGCTTGACTCAAGCTGATTGACCGTCTCGGAACTCCATTAGGGACGGTAATTTTTATTAGGTACTTACAGGTGTGTCTGGATGAATGTTGCGGGTGTGGGTGGGTGGATGGGTGGCTTTTGGAGGTGTGTCTAGGTGAATGGGTGTTTTGAGGGTGTGTCTAGGTGAATGGGTGTTTTGTGGGTGTGTCTGGGTGAATGGGTTTTTGTGGGTGTGTCTGAATGGATGGGTGAGTATTGTGGGTGTGTCTGAATGGATGGGTGAGTATTGTGGGTGTTTCTGGGTGATTGGATGTTTTTTGGGTGTGATTAGGTGGTTTGTAGGTGTTTCTGGGTGATTGAGTGTTTTTTGGGTGTGATTGGGTGTTTTGTATGTGTTTCTGGGTGACTGGGTGTTTTTTGGGTGTTTCTGGGTTAATCGGTGTTTTGTGGGTGTTTCTGGGTGAATGGGTGTTTTGTGGGTGTTTCTGGGTGAATGGTTGTTTTGTGGGTGTTTCTGGGTGGGTGTTGAGAGTATGTTTGGGTTAATGGGAGGGTGTTGTGGAAGTTTCTGGGTGAAAACAGAAACTGTTGTAATTGTATTTTTTTTTGTATTTTGCAATTTCCTCGTTGGGGGGGATGAAAAGTTACGTGTTGCACTCGAGTGCAAAGATTTTTCACCATGTGCTCTTTTGATTCCCTCGCTATCGCTCAGGATTCTAATTTTTGAATCACTCGCTACGCTCGTGATTCAATTTTAGAATCCTTCGCTAGCTCGGTCATCAAAATTGAGCACGCGGTTAAAAAACAACTTTGCACTCACGTACAACAAATAACTATTATACACTACAATTATTCCCATTTAGCGACTATTAGGTTTAACTGCCGCACTCAGAGACGTCAAATAACGATAATGAGTACTTAATGTAAAAAAATGACAATTCAAAACTAGTCGCTATTATTGCCAGGTCTATGGTCTAGATTTGAATGAAAATTTTTGACATTATATACTCATTAAAGTTCGGTTTTTTGATGCATAATTACCACAACTAATTGTTAATTAAAAATTATTAACTAAAATTGTTACTAGTGGTTAAATATCAGACTGATATTTAACTATTATTAATAATTTTTAACAATTGGTTGAGTTAACACAAAACCGGCCCTAACTGCCGTCAATTAACTTTAATGAATATTTAATGTCAAACATTTTCATTCAAATCTAGACCATAGACCCGACAAGAATAGCGACTAGTTTTGAATTGTCATTTTTTGACGTTAAGTACTCATTAACGTTATTTGATGTCTCTGAGTGTTGCAGTATGAGTATGGAAACAGATGATAGAAACAAGTAAAGAGTGTGTAAAGAATTTATTGAATGTAGTCCTGTTTACAAAAACATTAATATATTATTAAGACTGGGTAGAAAAGCGTAATTTCTTGGTTTCACAAATGGTGGGTCGTCTACTGGTGGCTGCCAGAACCGAATACAGAGCTGAAGCCATCTGGAAAAAGGTATAATTTTAAATTTTATTAATAAGTATGTATATTTAAATATTCAGTTAACATTTTTGATAAAAGTAAGCTTATACTTAGCCGTGTAAATACATTTATTCTGTCTATATTTAAAAATTATGTTGCCGGTATAATTTTAATTTTGATCAGGAATCATTTCAACTCAAGTAGGTACTCTGTATATTATTGCTGTCATCGATTATTCTTATCAATCATGGATTTGGACACAGAAAAAAATTACTTATCATTTGATTTTTATTAGGTAAGAAACATTTCGTAAAATGATTGTCCTGATGCGGGAATCAAAGTATCAGATCCTAAAGAAACGTAGTTTATAAAATATTATTATGTCACACCTGACCATTAAGTGGACATTTCGGAAAATCCCATTTCCTGGTCACCTGCGGGGCGATAAAAAAGAATGCCTCAGATCACATAATTGTCAATTACTTGCTATCTGAGGCATTCTTTGTTTCATCGCCCTTGGTATATAATGTACTAGTATTGCTGCATCAGTCACACACTCACCAAAGATGCCCCTGGCAGCCTTTTCGGCACCATCAACTACGGAACTTCCAACCTTCTCAACAGACTGGACAGCTCCCCACACTTTCTCGGCTCCTAAAATAATGTTATTTGTAATTATTTGGTATCATAATTATACTAATTATTATTTTATTATTTTTGGATGGACCTAGAATGAGAGGAAGATCGAAGGAGGATATGGAAGATTGTGTTAAGTCTCCACGCCCACTGCGCCTTCTTATTTGGGGTTTTGGGTTTTTGACTTCTGCATAATTGTTCCCCTCGTTGCAAATAATTATGTGGTCCGCCCGGGTTGCCCCTTGATATGAGGAAGAAGGGAGTTCGTGCTGAGCTCACGTCTGATAGATGAAATAGGAAGACATGTTGTGCCAACCCCATTTAGAGTGGGATAAGGACAGGAAGAAGAAGAAATGAGAAATCGTAAATTGGTATTTGTTAATAGAACCTTATTTACGCCGTTACTTGATAAAATTGAATATTGTTGTGTCAGTCTTGTGAAAATCATGAAATTTTAAGGCGTGTGAAAAAATCATGAAATCTATATTCATATAATAATAATAACTATCGGTATCGGATGATCATCGGGATTTCAGTGTGTACTGCTGGAGCGTAGGCCTTTGAGGAGAGAGTATAAAAGGTAATTATTGGTAGTAGGTATTATAGGTAATGCAAATAGGAAAGTCCAGCTATTTTCTACCATCAATATTGCGGTTAACGAGTCTAATAGACAGCAATAGGCTCGCCATTACATGGGATCTAACATAGGTAGCTGGCAAGTTGATGGGCGTGGTATCTATTATTAAGTTATGATACAGCAGTAAGTACTTTTAGTTAAGCAGAAGAATAGTGACTCCGCATTTTAGGCTGGAGTTCACCAATACTGAAATAGGCGATTAATATTTAATCGTCGGTTTTAGATATTTTATCGTATGGAAGGAGTGTCAAAAACTGACGGTTTTCTTTTAATCGCTTGGTTTATGTGTATAAAAGCGTTAAAACTCGTATGTTTATTACACATAAGCTTACCGCCTGTGGCAGCGTTCGTCAACTTTGAAGCGCCATCCTTGACAGTGTCTACTGGCTTTTGAACTGGAATTAAATAATAGTATTTATTGGTTGTCAAATACCTACAGGTCTCGTCGTATGGCTTGATTTATTTACCATTAATTCAAGCTATTAAATAATTATATTACCTTTTTTTATTATTGTATCAAGTTGCCAAGAAGTGATAAAGCATTGGCTTAGCGCGCTGGGTTTGCGATTGCGTAAACTAAGCTATGTTCACTAAGGGTGGTCATTAGATGAGTGACCAAACATGTATTATATCGAGTTTCTCCTTGCTTTGGAAGGCACGTTAAGCCGTTGGTCTAGGCTGTGTTTGCAGTCGTTAATGACCAAATCCACAATGGGCTACCATGGTGGGTTATGGCCCATTCTCCCAATATTCTTCCTTCCATAGGGAAGGCCTGTGTGTGCCACAGTGACATTAAAGGGGTCGTGATGATAATGATAATCAAGTTATTTGGGTTGGGATTTTAAAGTATCAATCTAAATATATTTGATCACATTTTATTTATTTTTACACTAGCCAACTGAAATATTGATATTTTTTAGTTAGCCTCATTGACTGCTGCCTTAAACTCTTGCGTGGAAATAAAAATTTCTATCTGCCTTCTTGAGTATACAAACATAATTTTAGACATAAGAGTACCTGCTTATGGAGATGTACCCGTTTTGGGCCACCTTCCCCTATACCCAAGGGTGATTACATTAGTTATACATACCGGCGTCTGCAGCTTTGGCTGAGTCTTTGTTATATTCATTTGTTTTTTGCGCTGAAATCGTTATTAAAAGTTAGTATACAGTCAAAAGTACTACCGTAGATAGTCAAGTTTTTTAATCGAATTCATAATTAAAATGAGCTCAGAGAAAATTAGAAGAAATTAAAGAGTAAATATGGAGCTTTCCGTAGCTGTTAATATTAAAAGGCACATTACAGACACATTTTATTGAAATAAGTCTAAATGGATACGTTTAAAAATTCAAGTAATCTTAATGGACTTTAATAAAATGCTTTCAGTGTTTTATTGATAAATTTGTGCATTACATATTATGAGGCTCGTAACGTGACAAACGTTTATGAAAATTTTAATTAGAATTGTCAAACTAGATAACAATGAGAAGATATTTTAAACACTAAATGTGCGCCTACGGCGTACCCCTTCGGAGACAAATGTGTGTGATTTAGGTATGCAAGATAGCTGCTGTCATGCCGATAGATTTTAGTTCTGATCTAACCTCTTGCCCTTCTTGATAAATTGTATGACGTGAGATAAACATATAAAGAGTTCGAAATAAATCGATATCAGAGTATACTAAAGCAATTTAAAATCAATCAGGGGTATTTTCACAATTTTAAATCAAATCAATTTCAGTTTACTTAGCAATGTAACAATAGTGTTGGTTATTAAGAAAATTAGATGAAGATCATAACAGGTATGAAATTAGATATTTTTAAAGTAATTGTTTCTTACCGCTGTCGGTGGGCTTTGCATTCTGAAAAAAATACGATCTATTTAGAATTAAAAAGAAATATATTTTTCATCCCCCCATCTCGGAAAAAGCGTTTTTGCTATCTGAGTGCAAAAGCCGTTTTTATCCTCTAGAGGATAAAGTAAATTTGAATTTAGAACATCGTGTGCAAGTGCATTCTGTTTGTGAATACAAAACATAAATTTTTAATTTGTTTTTAATTCTCTCTGTTTTTTTATTGAAGGCAAAGGGTCTAGCCCTTCCAGCCATGTCTTTAGTATATTTATTTTATATTAATATGAATAAATGAGTCAGTGAAATGAATGTATGAATTTAATCTTACATTAAAATATGGATGTCACACATTTTATCGCATCTAGGGAGTGCTTGGCGCGAACTGAATGATGCCAGAGTTCATGATGGTGACTGATGGGGTGGTGAAAACCACTTCAAAATTCTCAACATCAAACACATCACAAGACTTATTTTCAATGATTCTGCATAATTTCACACCATCCCGGATGCTTGTGCATCAAAACAACACCACTTTCACTGCACAGTCTGCACAAAATCCACTTTGAAAAACATCATTAAACCTATTGGACCTCTATGGTGTCGAATTTATTAAGAAACCTTATTAATTTGTTAAAAATTCAGATTCGGAACCTTCTTGGTGTACTTTTTTTATTAATTTGGTTTGCACGTGCGCGTCTGGGTGGATGTTGTGGGTGCGTCTGGGTGGATGTTGTGGGTGTGTCTGGGTGGATGTTGTGAGTGTGTTGGGTGTGTGTGTTTGGTAGGATGGGTGTGGAAGTGTCCGGGTGTAAATAGAATTGACTGAAACTTTTAATAATGTGATTGTAATTTATTTGCATTTTGCTATTTCCTCGCTGAGGGGGGATGAAAGTTACGTGTTCCCTCGCTAACGCTCAGGATTCTAATTTTGAATCACTCGCTACGCTCGTGATTCAATTTTAGAATCCTTCGCTAGCTCGGTCATCAAAATTGAGCACGCGGTTAAAAAGCAACTTTGTACTCACGTATAACAAATAACTATTACTAACTGGGTTGAAAAGGGCACAGACCATAAGATTACTTATTTTATTATGTGTTCCCTTTAGTAACATTTACAAATAAAATAAATATCGAAAAATAATTAAAATAATTAGGAGAGTAGAATTTTTCTGACTTTATTTGCTTTGTAATATTTTTGTTTAACATCTATTGTTCAAATAAAAGCAATATAAATTATAGTAGTTAACAAGTGAATGGTTAATTGATTTTTAGTGAGGTTTTTTTAATATCTGATATGTTGTGAGTACTTCATTGAAACAAAACAAACAGTGAGGGAGTGCTGTAATAACTCGGTTCGTTAATCTATAGAAATATTTGCTAAGAATCTGGTACCAAAAAAACATTAATTCTTTCTTTTTTCTTTCTAGATTAAACAATTACTTTCTGATGGTGTCGAAAAATGTAGTCTTTGAAGTCGGCGCTATAATTAGGACGATTCACGAAAAATATAATTATAACGAAGCAAAAGAGGTGAGTAAAATTTCAAATAAATATTCGTACCCGCAAAATCTGGACTATACGAGGGGCTGCTTAGTGCTTATACCACTCTCGGCTAACCAGGACTTTAGTTAACTTGCCGCAATTTTTCTAACCTTTCAACATCACTTTATTAGTCAACCTCGCAACGTAGAATTAATTTTCTTACATTAAAAGCAAGTATTTTAACTGAACATGGATAAGCTTGGGTATCCTTTTTACTTCAATTTTAACTTAAGTAAAAATTATACCCAACTTAACTTTTTGGAAAGTTATCTAATGTTCTGGTTCGCTCAGTGGCATAGCATTGCGGAGGCCGTAGTTTCGATTTCCGCATCAAAAAATATTTTTTTTACTTCTTTTTATTTGTAGTTATTTGTTGTTAATAACATTAAAATATGTTACACAACATCATGTGTTCAAATAAAGTATTAATAGGTTGTATTTAAATACGTACGATTTGGACCGCAACTGCGGCTATGAGCAGGAAGCACAAAATTTTCTTCATTATTACTTACACTGAAAACACACTCGAATACTACGACTAATTTCTAATAGTGTTTCCTATTACATGGTCTAGGCGTGGTTTATATATGAAAAGCGCTGGCTCCAGAACTATTACAGATGAACAAACAACCCAATAACTCAAAGAACAATTACGTAAATTTGTTCAATAGTTTCTTTGCGTAGTGTGTCGGAACTGTCTAGGAAATTTGTTAGAAATGTAATATATCGTTTCTTGGTTTACCCTGTATTAGTAAATCATAGATATTGATATATTTTTTCAGTGTTATTCAAACTTTGTAGTGGACTCTTAATTAAACTTATACTAAAAGAGTTTATATGTTAAATAGATATTTCTATAACATATAAGTTTATAAAACTTTCATCTAAGCATCATTCATCATTATGTTTGGAGAATAGAAATCCAACTGCCAAGTATTTTCCATTTCTTAATGAAAGTAATAATGTTATTTTAAGCAAGGTCTATATTATGATAACTACTGCGTCATGTAAATCTTCAACTATGTAAAACGAATTAAAGTTTTTTAAGCATTTTGGATTGAGAATGTAGTTTTATTTATGTAGTTGTTTTATATAACAGTTTATTGATTATTTATGCTGATATATACTGATGAGAAGTGTGTGGTGTATATGCAAGTGTACAGGGGATTCTGTACGTGAATAAATCTAAGCAGTCAGAACCATGCTGTTCGAATAATCGTCCAGCACGCTGCAATATACATAATACCTACAATCTGAGTCACGGAACAATAAAATCTGTTCTATGGTGTGAGTAGCGTTATTGGAGTATATGATATTCGGGAAGCTACTTCCCCATTATTTGTCTGCAACACACGGCAATATTTATGATAATTATCAGGTTTTGGTAGCACATAGTAAACAAAGACAGGTTGGGTTAGGTATATAGTCTATTTATTACAGATCAGCTTAAAGAAGGGCTTAATGCATTATCTTCTGGGTATTGGTCATCAGGGTCTAGGATTTGGGTAAACGCTTCACGGTCCGATTTTCATCATCAATGGCGACCGAAAGCATCGAGAGCAGCGCTGAAACCACCTGTAAATAATGTCCGATAATAGTTTGACAACATGACAATAGTACATTGGAGTAGTACCTATAACCGATTATTTACTGATTGAGGAAACTGAATTCCGAACTTTCTATAAAACAAGCTAAGGCTTAAATTACCTACGGAAGTCTTTTTTTATGCGATCTCAGGCCTTCTTTTTTATCGCCCGAGGTAAGATCATAGTTTTATGGCAGTCCCTGACCAACAAGTGGAATTTTCCGTACGCGTAGCGGGCGGAAAAGTCTACTGTTTGGTCAGGTGTGTCATAAAAGATTTAAAACATTAAAAAAAATGGCACATCTTCAGAATAGATTTGAAACCGAAAAAGATCATGTCTTTTTATGATTGGTAATAATCAGAAAAATGAAAGCAAAGAAAATACAAAAAATATATATATTGAAAAAGTACATACATACATACATAAATCACGCCTATATCCCCGAAGAGGTAGGCAGAGGTGAACTACCACCCACGTTTCGCCAATTATGTTAGGTCCCATGTAATAGGTGGCGAGCCTATTGCCATATATCGAGCACAAAAGTGTCGCAGTACATTGCTAGGTGGTATAAGAGGAACGCTGCTGCCCATTCCTCATCACTGATTTATCCTCAGTCGCCTTGTACGACACCCACGGGAGAGATTTGGGGTGTTGACAATTGTACTCTGCCGTCACCACACGGCCAGTCGAAAAAGTCATGTTACTAATAGTCAGTTTGTTGCCTCTTCTATTCTAATCGGTTAGGCACCATCAAGCCCTCTTTCTCTTTGGATTTATAATATATCATCTATCACATCGGAAAGGGGCTTGTGATGAATGAATGTAACGAAAAATGATAGAAATCACCATGTTCGATAGACCGATGAACAGAGAGAGTGGAAGGAATAACAAAATTCTACTGCAATGAACTCATTGCGTAGAATAAGTCGCAACTGCGACTTATTCTACGCATTTTTTCCGCTCCTTGGCCAGCATGGCTACTACAATTAGTTCCGACTGACACATCCTACCCAAATTTTTCCCAGGCCAATGGAAGCCATATCATAATATCTGGAGAATTAGGGTTAACACTCACTGTGTTAACAGGAATGGGCAGCAGCGTTCCTCTTATACTACCTAGCAATGTACTGTGTTTTTCGTGCCCGATGAATGGCAATAGGCCTGCCACTTACACATTATTACATGGAACCTAACATAATTGGCGAAACGTGGGTGTTAATTCGCCTCTGTCTACCCCTTCGGAGGTACCGGCGTGATTTATGTATGTATAGAGATTTATCTTACCGAAAAGTCCATTAACGGCTTTCTGACCTTCGCCGACCATGTCTCTGCCCATCTTCACCAAAGGCTGCGCAAGTCCCAGAGGGTTGAGGCCATTATTGTTGCTGGCACCTTGAAGGATTTCGAAGGATTTGATTTCGTGAATTTTTATGATTTCATAACGAGACAATAAAAATAATTCTCGATACAATTAATTATGGTCGTTGTGTCTAGATGTTATCTATCTAGGTGCTATAATGTGTGTTTCTTTTCGATTACTTACTCATGTAATTTGTGATGTAAGTAGATGTGCGTCAATACCAGTATGAGTTTAGATTATAAAAAAACGGTTAGAATTTCGAAACGTATCACGCCGGTGTATCACGCCGGTGTCTTGTCACGTCTTTCCTTGTTATTGTTTTGAAAATAGAAGAAAATAAAAGCACCAATTAAATTATTCGCAATTATGCTGACTGTAGCGGTAGCTGTAGCAGTATGGGTACGCTCGCTGCGAAACCTGACTGCGCTCGGCCCGCGATTGTATAGTCTTAACAAATTTGGCCGGCCTTGGATGTATAAACTCCTACGTGAGTTCATTTTAAACCATTGATCGCAGAGGTATCTGCAGTAGTTAATATGCGCCAGCCAACCCTGGTTGGTATCTGCAGGAGTTCATACGCCAACCCACATTGGGTCGGCGTAATGTTCATACCTCCTATATTTTACCTCTCATAGGGATGGTTGTGTCCAGATACCCAAAGAGGGTTGGTGTCAGGCAGGCGGCCGGCTGTAAAACCTAAGCCAAAACCTTGAGCAGTATGCATTGGAATGTTGTCATTCCAGTCACTCTCTCCGTTCAGCGGTCCCTCGACATGGTCCGTTCCATCTCTTTTCTATACATTCATTCATCACTAGCACCTTTACGGTGTGATGGATGATATGAATCAAAAGGGAGTGGATCGCTTGATGACGTCTGACCGATATGAATGGAAGAGGAAACATACTGCACCGACCCTAGATAATCTGGGAACAGGGCAGGCAGAAGAAGAGGAGGGATGGTTGTGTTTGTACACTACTTAATATCGCTTTGGGCGTGAATTAATAATTATGTCTATTAAAAATCTTTACCAGGTTGCGGAGCGGGGGCTCCAGCGGGTGCTGGTGCGGGAGCTGGGGCAGCACCTGGAATATTATTAATATTAACGATATAACACACACACCTACACATACATGAGGAGCTCGCTAGCGCCGTGGCATAGCGCGGTTAGCCTGGGATTGAGGAAACTAAGTAATGTTCGCTAAGGCCGATCATTCGATGGGTGAGCAAAAATTTACTGTCTCGAGTACCTCCGTACTTCGGAAGGCACTTTAAGCCGTTGGTCCCGACTGCATCTGCAGTCGTTAATACCCACTAACCCGCACTGGGCCAGCGTGGTGGCTTATGGCCCATTCTCCCCGTATTCCTCCATCCATAGGGAAGGCCGTGCTCCAGTAGTGAGGACATTAAAGCGCTAGGGATGATGATGATGACACATACCATAGGCATTAATGGTGTCACACCTGTATTTGTCTGTATCCCTTACTATAAAGTTTTTATAAATAATTGTATGTATGATGAGTTATAGATACCGGCACGCAAGTTGAACTAAAATTGCAATCGGCTATGCAGCTACAATTGAAGGAAAAAGTGTGTGTGTACATGGAATTTTGAACGCGCTATTGTGTTTAAATACTTACCAGATGGAGCGGTGTCGGCGTACTGAAAGAAAAATAAACAGATTAGGGTCAATCGTCAAATATTTATATTCTGACATAGAGGACCTGGACCACAATCGACAAGTAAGTTCGAAGTAGCTTACTTCGCAGTTCAATTGACATATATTTCACATTACAACTGTCAAATGATCTGCGAAGTAAGCTACTTAGAACTTGTTTTTTGATTGTGAAACAGGCCTTAATTTTACAGATAAAATTATTATTGTCTTATTTGATTATTTACAAAGTTAAAAAATGGAAACGAAGGCAAGGATGACTGTAATTAAATTTATGAAAAAATCAAACGAAACAATCTGACATAGGTTTTTATGAGAGTTGGCAGAGTATCTGCCGCACTCAGAGACGTCAATTAACTTTAATGAGTATTTAATGTCAAAAATTTTCATTCAAATCTAGACCATAGACCCGGCAAGAATAGTGACTAATTTTGAATTGTCATTTTTTGACGTTAAGTACTCATTAACGTTATTTGACGTCTCCGAGTGCGGCAGTTAGTCTTCTTTCATCATTGTCATCCATCTCTACACCCATCACCTTCATAGCATGATTCTCACACTAAGCCCATCTATCTCTTCCTTCACCTCGCCATCTCAATCCACCAACATCCATAAGGAAACTCGCATATTAAACACAAGCAAATTATTTATTATTAATTTGATTTCAATTTCAACATTTTAATAATTACCAAGAAAAATAATAAATTGCGGCGGATGCGGGTTCAATTTAATACGGGCAGTACTTTTTCGAAAAAATTCTGTCTTATTTTTTTTTTTTGGTAAATTAAATTGAAAAGCACTGTTCCCATGACATACAAAGTATTAGTTTTGTTACCTAAAAATATAAAATAGAAATACATACGACTTGTGCGATGGCCGCAATCACAACAAACAGGCACAGGATTTTGTTCATCTTGGATTGGTTTTCAGAAGTCACTTGGTTCACTTGAAGCAGCAATCTGATGATTTTCGGATCCACTCGAGCGAGTTATATACCAATTCCTGTCCTTTGTATCCGTCAAAGACAACAGAAGAATAAATATGGAAATCAGTGGTAATGATAGTTAGAATGGTTGGTGATTGAAAATTTTGTTAGTGACTAATTACAATGAGAGGAATACTAATGATACATTGTCCTTGCCTTCATTATGCTGTTAAAAATTATGTTCCTACTGTGGGTTTTCTATTAAAAAAACTTTACGTTTCTCCGGAGAGATAGTGCATATTATTAAGGAGTAATACGTAGAATATTACAGATCGGTCTTTTTATAACTTCTCTTCGGTCTAATATTCTAAAGAAATCCCCTGTATATAGTAGAGTTTGTTGTTATGTATTATGTTGGCAGCACACAAAGTTGAACATAACTTTCACTTTTACTGATTTTCAACGTTATATTTTTCACATAAAGACTAAAATCAAATATGGTCAGTTTGTTTGAGACATCACTTGTTACAGCGGCTGTAACGACTATTAATTATTATCTTAATCATCGTCAACGAATTTCTGTCTGTTGAGTTTTAACATTAATATGATTTTATTTCCAAACCGGACTGCTGAACCCTAAAACAGTGGAAATTTATGAATTTGTTTATCATGTAAATTTTCCTATATATAGGGACATGACTGACAACTGTGAGAGCATGATTTTAGGTATGATTTTTTACCTTGGTTATTTTTAATGGTGTCTTCATGTCCGTGGCCTTGTGTTTTTCACGCTGGCCTGGCATCGAATGTGCCAACTCTTATTCACCCATCAGGTTCGTAAAAGTAAAACACCCGAACAGTGGAGAGCAATCCACCAGCAACAGCATAACTGAAGACGATGGGTGATAGGCAGGCGACCAGCTGTAAAACCTAAGCCAAAATCTTGAGGAGTATGGATTGGAAATCTTTCCAATCACTCTCTCCGTTAATCGTTTTTGTATATGGTATTTTTCACTACTTCCTTTAGGGTTAGAAAAAGAGCCAAGACACTGTCTTGGGTGGCCGAGCGGTCAGGCACCTGCCCGGATAGCAGCGGACGCGGGTTCGATTCCCGCCTCAAGATCATAATTTTTCGAAATTCTTTTTCTAACCCCAAAATCTTTGTACTAATTTTTCTAACATTTATATAATGTTAAAATTAAAATCGAACACTTTCCTTTACATTTATTCATTACCTACTTCTAGCTTTATAGTGTTCCGAAAGACATGTGAGTTAATAGCACCGAGGGTGGATTGAAAAGTTCTCGGCTTAGTCAACAAAATAAAGTACAATCTATACAAAATTATTTTCATTTTTCGAAGTAATCTCCATGTAACTCAATATATTTCTTCCATCTGTTTTCTAAAGCGTCTATACCTGTTTAAAAAAAGATTCCTCAGGGCCTGGATTCCCCTGATGTTGTTGCCATGTCAATATGGATCCATTATGGTGTCAATTTTTTTACGCAAATATTTGATGACCCGCACGAGGTTCCATTTTCTCAATTTTCCAAAAACGTTGCGATTCGTGTCACTTAACTCGCCCTTACTCAAAAACTACGAAACCCACAGATATGAAATTTAACATCGTGATAGCTAAAGAACAAACAAATTCAATTAGGCAAGTATCATATAAATACCATCATTATTTATACATCAGGAACTTTTCAATCCACCCTCGTAGATAGCGACTAACCGACATGAATAGAAGAATCATACTGAGCCGACCCCAACTAAACCGGATCTAATATCCTGTGAAATATGCTGGCGAAACGCGTCAAACGCGGGTCTTAAAACACCTTTGCTACATCGCTCGAATGGCATGATTTAATTATGTATGTATGTTCGGAGGAGATTGGATGAAATGTCATCAACTTCATTGTCTGCTTTCTTGATAGCGTAATTGACAACATTTCAAAAATTATAACCCCCCAAAATAAAAATACCGTTTCTTTATTTTCCAATCCTGATTCGAAAATATTTTTAGTTTTTCTTACCTAATTACAAATAATAAAAAATGTTAAAAAAAACATGCTATGACGTCACAGTCACCCAATCAATCAATATCATGTCTGTTAGTCATGAATCAAATCCATGGTCATTAATTGTCGTCGAAAATAACATTAATAAAGTAACAATAAAGAAATCCTTCCGAGACTTTAATTTTAACGAATTTAAAGCGTATTTTACTTGAAAATAAATTTCAAACATTTCAAATAATATGCTTTTATTTTTGCCACCGGAAACGCCAGATTATAATTTCGCCATTTTTTCGTAACTGTGACGATATTTGGCGCTTACGTCTGTTTAGAATGACCGTAATTGTAATCATGATTTTTTGTATGAAAACGACGGAATCCAGAAAAAAATCAAAAATATAGGTGTCTTCATTTTCCGTCTAATTTCATATAACATCATAATAAAAGTATGTTGAATAAATGAAATGTTGTCAATTGAAAGTTACAGTTCCCATCTGTCCCCTTGGGTACATGGAAATAAATATATTATTATGTAACTACGTTCTAAGTTCTACACAGGAAGTTATTGATCGAGATATATAAGTTCTTGGTTCTAATGGTCTCACTTCAGTACGCCTGTTCGCTAACTTTTTTTTGACACTTGAAAGTGATATTCACTGAGCTATTTACTGATCCATTACTACTTTACTAAAACGCTATGGTGACACTTGTCCTGTGAAAAGAGTAATGGTTAAGTAAATAGTTCGGTGATCATCACTTTCAACTGTCAAAAAAGTTAGGGAATAGGCCTACAGGTCTAGGATGCGTTTTGGTAGCCTCGGCCCATCTACCGCGGTGTCGCGGTGCGTATTGCCAGTGATCTATGGCCATGAGACGTGGCACATAGGTAGACGTAGAGCTTCAGGGTAGAAGGCTCAAGGTCACACAAATGATAATAGGAAAGAGCTATGCTCGGAGTTTCTTTATGCTACAGAAACGATGAAATCTGCAGGATAAAAAAAATCACCGACAAGAGGTATTCTTAGGAGGTCTGACATACGTTGGAAAAAAAGGTAGGTACCTACATAAATAGCGGCCACGTAAGGGAAGAAAATATTAGTGGACCACACAATGCAATGTGGAACGAAGCTGGTGAAGGTAGCAAAAACCACTGGATGCGAGCTCCGCAGGACCGACCGAGTCGGAGTTCCTTGCGGGTGGCCTATCTCCAACAGTGGGTGTCTCTCGGGTAAAATGATGATGATGAATCCTTTGTGAAACACATTCGATATACGATATTCGAATTTATTTACAGAAAGGGTTAAGTACTGTACCGAATGATGTATTGTATACGTATCTTATGATTCAATTATTTATTTTATATCAGTACTTTAATATGTGCAACATCATTATACATATTTTATTATAAATATAAACGTACACAAATAAAATATAGCAATTTAATTTATTGCCATCAAATAATGACTATTATTAAACGGTTAAACACCCAGCACCCGTACGATAAAGTTCCTGCAACTATTTACACAGCAATTCATATTTCTGTATTCATTCACATTGTGACAAGTATCAATGATAACGCACTGGGAGTAAATGTAGCGTTGGTAGGACACGTAGGATATAAAGTGGATCAACATTATGGTAAGAGTAGCCGGATAGGTAAAGATAACCTGCTGAATTCGACCTTTGCAGCATTGATGAGTTTGCCTGTGTTCAACAGTGGGCATCTCTGGATGGTTGCTCCGTAGCAAACTATAAATAAGTCGAGATTGCTGTAATAAAACAGTCTTATGTTTTTTTTCTATACGACTTAGACTTTCTTTTTAGAATTTGAAGCTAGAACAACTTGTAGAACTTGTAGAAAAAATTGATAACAACTTGTAGATTCAACATCACAGAACATGCAGTTTTTAACATATTAACAACTCATTCCTGTTCAATAGGAATTAACAAGCAAGCTTTACTTCTACGAAATTGCCTTTGTTTTTTATTAGGCGTAGTAAAATGAAGTAAAATTTTAAATTAATATACATTCCACCCTTTTGCAATAAAATTTTAAATGAATTTGATACAATAAAAGAAATTGATCAGGATATCTAATGACTAGTCCTAATATTTTCTATACTTTAATAAAGTAGCTTAGTTGCTGTTGTGGTAATGTTGTAAAGTTGGTTATCTTCGTTATTATCCCCAATAGCGATTTGCAATTCTGCGCTTATGTAGACGAAGGTGGATGCAGCGGCCTTAAATATTGTGCCTGTATCGTAGTAGAAGATATCGTAAATGGAGGTTCGGAACTCACGTAATTCTATAGCTTGAAGAATACTGCTGGTCAGTTTAAGATGTTCCTCTGTAAGTTGATATGGTGTTAGTTAAAGATGAAAATGTAGAAACAGTAAAATTAAATGAATGTACAAGCCGAAACAAAAGCTGTAAACGGCTTTAGTTTATAGAAATTACATATTATTATTTATAATTAGACAAAGAAAAAAAAAATTTTTTTTCATTTCAATATTATGTGTCAACTTTGGAAGATGACAAAAGTCCATCAACTTTGAAGCAGATAGCTCACCTTATATTGAAATATTGAAGACAAAATGCAAGCTTAAACTATCGTGAAATGCTATTAATTAACTATTACCTAAATTTATCATTTACCTGAGTTTGGTTGAGTTAGTTGAACATATGAGCATATCAACTTAGTTTGACTTATTTGCTTTATCAGGAAGTCAATCTGTATGGTTTCTATTAAAACATACGTCCAACTTATAAATATCCAACTTATACAAAATGTTTTTCTTATAAAATCTGCTATTCCACCATCCTAGAAAAAAATACATTGAATATTTCAAGTACCTAATTTGATCATAAACTATACCTGGAAATAGCATAAGTAAACATTTACATACGGTTTCGGGATAAACTATATATGCTTGTAAACCTAACACAGAAAGTGTTAAGATACATAATAAGCCAATGAATATCTGAAAAAGACATAATATTTTAATCATATAAATAGTTGTGTAACATAAAACTTTATATCACCGTCATACATAGTAATACATACGGCACCTTTGTTTTTAAAAGAAGGTGGCGATGGTTTAAAAGAAGATGTAATGACAAAGATTGAGAAAGGGATGCTCGCATGGTTTAGTCACGTCGAAAGAATGGATGAAAGGAGAATGACAAAGAGGATTTACATGGCGAAACCGACGGGCATGCATGAAGAGATTTATGAGATTGGATGACGCGAAAGAAGTATGTAAGGATCGTAGCAAGTGGAAAGAAGTGATCTCTGCCTACGCCTGTGGAAGAAAGGCGTGACATAATATATGTATGTATGTACCTTTGTTTTTGTAACTTTTTATGACATGTCACTTTTAGCAATAGGTAATCAAACTGTACTACAACTTTATTTTTGGTATGTTAAGGTAAAAACTATTAGCCGTGTGGTGACGGCAGAGTAGAATACAATTGTCACCACCCCAAATCTCTCCTGTGGGTGTCGTACAAGGCGACTAAGGATATATCAGTGATGAGAAATGGGCAGCAGCGTTCCTCTTATACCACCTAGCAATGTACTGCGACTTTTGTGCCCGATAAATGGCAATGGGCTCGCCACCTATTACATGGGACTAGACATAGTTGGCGAATCGTGGGTGCTAGTTCACCTCTGCCCCTCCCTTCGGGGATATAGGCGTGATTTATGTATGTGTATGTATGTAAAAACTATTGGTTGCAACGTGTGTATTACTATTATAAGGGTCATGTTTTAATATTATTTTTTACCGTGAATCTGTAGCATCGTTGATAACTTTGCAGCAATTCATGAATCATCTTAAAGGCTCTCACAAAATGCTTAGATTCAGATCTGTTGTGGTATGTGACAAAATTGTTATATTCTGCTTTCCAGTAGTAAGAGTTGAAGAAAAATGTATCAGGAATATAGTCAATTCTTATGTTCGTGCGCTTCATTATAGCGACATTGAGATAGCGCGTTCTCATTGATATAGCACTCGAGTATATAACAAGCGAGTTAATGTCATAAAAAAATATCAAGCACAACAGAAAGAACAGAGATCCAATTATGTGAATTGTCATCGATATATCATATACTATGAACAGTATACCTAAAATCCCAAACTGTAGGCCACAAGTTAGTACTGAACTAGCAATAAAAGCGCTATCTGTCTTGTCTCTCATGAACTTCGTCTCTATAACTCCAAGCAAAACATCGATTTCTATGAAATTATTCATTAATTTCGCACCAGAACTCGTATTCACTAAGTTTAAGTTTATTAAAAATAAAATGTTTGTTACTGAAAACTGTACTACTATGAAAATTTCACTATCTAACACGTAATTCATTTCATTTGTCACCACAAAAATGTTCAATAGCTTGTAAAGACATAAAATTAATAATACCAAAACTAAGCCACCATATAAATTGGACCCCAATGTTTTTTTCGTTATTTTGCCGTTTCTGATACTGTATCTGCTGAATCCTAGTTTTCGCATTGGCCAATACACAATTTTGCTGAGCCTTTTAATATATTCTTGTGTTAGTTGCTGTCGTTCTGCTTCCATTGTCTATTCAATAGAATTAATACTATTGCAATACAAATGGCCTACAACGGTTTATATTGAGAACTGATATTTTTTAACAATTCTTCTAATTCACTTAAGGTAAAGCCATATTAAGGGATACAGTCCATTAGCGTACGTAAATGGTTCTATTGGGAAATATAATTATTGTAATGACACCCATGTGGCAGATAGGTTGGTGGTGGTCTATCATATATAGTATTTATTACTGAAATTGATGAAAGATTAAATGAAAGGGAAGTTTAATATTTTAATCATGATATATTGCTTATCAATACAGAGTAACAAAGAGCTTGTTTCTTAAATATGAAACTAGTTTCATAATGGAATCAAAATGCTAGTAAATGCAACAAAGTATAAAACAAGGCATTGCGCTATCACAATAACATGGACTGACATATTAAAACATTCAATGAGAAGCCAATATAAAATTCAGATCTATTAAAACTTATACAATTGTACAAAATACACTATCTTTTAAAATCTCATAAATGCTAGTTAGGTACTAATATTATGCAGCTAATACATTTTCAAAAATTATCTACTATTTTTCTAAATTTAGACAATATTTACAATTTTTCAACATTTATCCACAAGCTTTGCTGTGAAAGCGCAAAGTATCATTGAGCATCATAGACTTCTTCTACCTTTCTCTATATAAAATCGGAAGCGCTTTATCTACCTTCTTGATGTTTAATCATAAACATAACAAACGACACATTAAATAACTCAATTACACAATAGATAAATTCTCACACACACTCACAGCACAGGCAGTAACCGACCAATATTTTAATTTAAATAATATAAATATTTCTAGAAATGCATTTAAACTTGGTACGACATATTTAGCGAACCAAATTTGGCTCGTCACACAATTTAAAAAATTTAGATATCGATAATAAGTACAAACAATGAACAAACATAACATTTTCTATAGTTACATACACTTACAATTGTGACATAATTTGTGTTAATATTTCGAAGAACATTAGAATCTAGTATCACTAATACGAGGAAAGAGATTCCTTAATGTGCAGTTAGTTCATACCAAAGAGAAAATCTTTGATATAATTATGAAACGGACAAGAAGTGTCATCCGTTCCATATTACTTCATTTCAAGTCAGCATCCCACTATTATTTAGCACCATCCTGAAAGATTCCTCCTCATAATAACAATATTTACCTTTACACAACTTTCTGGCTGGTTTGAAATGAAGCTCGCAATGGACTTCTACAATAAATTCTACGGACTTATGCTAACCAGATTAAACCTATCTTATGAACTAGGCTTAAAAGAAATCCCGAACCACCACCATAGATTGCACATAATACCCGATACTTTGATTTTTGCAGTCGTGCCTAACACGGTAGGCCAGTGGGTTAATTTTCACGTTGACTGATAAAATTAAGGTATTTCATGGGAACAAAAGGTGGATAGTTACGTAGTTACACGTACAGTTCAAACGTATGAATCGTGAATTGATTGTGACCGCGTATTCTTTGCATTAAATTGGAAGACAACAAATGTGATATTATTTAAAAATACCTAAATTAAAACACTGGGGTTCAGTAGTAGTAGGTTTAGATTAAGTATGTCGTTTTGATCTACATGTAAAAGGACGGATTAAATTCGTAATTAAGTACCTTTCGTTCCATTTAAAACTAAAATGGAATAAATTGACAAGGATTACACCTGAATTGGTATCGTAATCGTCGTCTTTATGTCCATTATGTCGTGATGCCAATTCGTTGTTTGCTTCTTAAGGTACTCCTAGTTGTGGACTGGCATGGGCAGCTGTCCAAGTAATTGATTTGCAAACGTAGCATTCGTAAATTTGAAATGCCGTTTATCGTAGAACTTGAGCAGCGCCGGCGAATATGGATGTTGCTTTTTCAAGTGCATGTAATGCTCTTCTGGTTCTGATGTCGTATGACCACACTCTTCACACACGTACATCTGGAATTTATTTAAGAAACATTAGATGTAGTAATTAGTTTCCAATTCTGCAAACAATTCATAATCTATTTTTTTTAATTTTTTTTTTATCGTAAAATTTACATAATAATAAATTTGGAAAAATTGTTTCGATTAATAAAGATAATTACCTTAGTCCGTCTCTCCTTATATGCGTAAGTGTGCTGGACACCATGCACTTTTAGACAGTGCGATTCTAGGGAGCATCTTTGGGTAAATGACTTCTCGCAGAGGTTACATTTGTAGGGCCTGACACCTGTATGGGTCCTTGTATGTCTCTTAAGGTCAAACGTATCGTTGAATCCTTTACCACAGAACGTACAAAGATATCGCTTAACATCTGAGTGGCATTTCATATGTCGGTTCAAAAGCCTCTGTAAACTGAAATTCTTCGAGCAAACTCTGCAAACAAACTTTGTAGGATCGTCTTCGCTAACTAACACTTGTTTGTTTTTCTCTTCTTCTCTCTGTCTAGCATTTGCTTCTGTAGCTAGTGGATTTTTTACACCATGACCGCCGTTAATAAATTCCAGTGGCAGCTCTGCTGGTAGACCCAACTGTAAAAACAATAATAAAATTGTAATAAACTACAATTTTAATAGCTAGAAAGAAATTTAATATTTGTAATTAGAAACACTTAAACTCATCATTATTAGTTTATAAGGCTGAGCTAAATGCTGCTAGAACATAAATAATATATAAATATAAAGGTGACGGGCTCAAGTTAAAGCATAAATTGATTCAGGCTCAGCGTTACATAATAACGACTTTTCATTATTAAACTTCGATGTCGTCTTTCTGAGTGAAATGTAGTGACGACATTGAAGAAAAACGAATCTAAGCTTCGCCTTAAAATCAAGTAATGCTTACCCTTTGTTGCAAGATTTGGAATTTGCTATCGTTGCCAGAGCCTTTCTTGAGACTTACAGCAGCAGCAGGACTGAGTGATGCATTCTCGATGTGGTTGCTGCCATCTAGTGAGTTGTTGCCGCCTGGTGAAGGCAGCGAGACGCCCGTAGGTGAATCCAGGTCTAAGGAGTGACTAGTGAAGGGGAAGCCAGGTGACAGGATCTGAGGCCTCTGTTGGAACTGTACATGAATTTGTAATTGTTGCATTTGTCCCTCGTTGTGTTGCAATAGCGCTGGATTAAGCTGCATTAATAAATCTGGTCGATCCTTTGAAAAATTATATGACGGTCCTTGTTCTTGACTCGCAAAAGCCAGATAATTTGCTTTTTCATAATACTGTCTACTTAAATTAACTTGTTCCGCCAACGTTTCAATATCAACTGGATTATGAACTGAATCTGGTGTTATTGAAGATGACTCTCTCAGCTCAGAATCAGTTATTGATTCAACATGATTATTTAGTAAGCTTGCAAAGTCTTCAGTTGAGTCAGAAAGGTTTCCTAAAATACCCTCATTTGATCCTGAGAACGTCAATGTTGTGGAAAATTGATAGTTATCTATAACATCATCGCTCATATCAACCACCATAGTGTCATCAAAATTACTTCCATAGTTTCCAATGCCACTTATATTTTCTAGTTTATTTTCATAATCAATTTCTTCGTCTTTTAATGCAAGGCCGTAGTGTGCATTTTGCATTAGGGAATACTGTTTACTTTGTTCAGGGAAATTTGTAGCATTTTCATTATTTTCGCAATCCATATTAAAGCCATTAATAATATTAAATTCATTCGAAAACGTACTATTAGCATTAAAAGAGTTTTGACCTCCTTTCGATGAGGGTCCAAGAGTCTCATAAAATGGGGGAAGACTGCCGGTTGGGGGGCTGTTAGGTCCGTAATTTGATCTACCATCACGGCCATTGCCACCACTGCCCGAACCACCTCCAATTGCGCCACCGCCACCGGATGAAGGGGCAGTGCTCCCACCACCAGAACTAAAACTTCCGGATCCTCCAGTACTTTGGGAACCCCCATTAGACCCATTTCCACCAGTGGAGCGGCCGTGACCTGCAGCAGCGTTAAGGATTCCAGGAACTTTAGTACCCGGGCAGTTTCTAAGTACAAGTACTGGCCTTGCCAAAATACTGTTTGCGATTTTAGAACTACTTGTTCGTCTTTGTTCTCTTATTTTCTTTTCTGTTTCTTCATCTTCAGTCTCACCACGTTTCTTGGCTATCGCATAATCTATTGGCTGCTCTTGCTCAGGTTCTGAACTTGGCAGCGTTGCAGGGATGCTCACGTCAGATAGTTCCTTTTTATTATCTCGAAATTGAGATTGTGAAGGTGTCCTTTGTATGACTGAAACTTTCTGGCATGTCACATTATTGTCGATGCCAGGTGATGGTGCAGATTCTGGAGATGGAGAGTTTCTAGATGGAAGTACAACTGGTTCACTGTCAAGGGAATCTTTTTCTTCTTTTATTAGAGGCCGTTCCTTTGGTTTATTTTCCTCTGTAACAACAGGTAAGTACTGTTTTCTCTCAGCTTGGGTAAGAACATGTCCTCTATGGCTTCCGTAAGGTACATCTCCGCCAAGAATGGAAGAAATAAATCTTCTCGGTTCTTTTGTACGTTTGTCACGAGAACTCTTGTTGGCATCATTTTCTTCAAATACGTCACGAACTGTAACAAAAAAAACAGGCTATTAGACTTTGGGGGTTCAATAAAATCAAGTAGACACCATAACATTGTTTTTCATAATGTTTCCACAGAATAATAAGTCGCAAAGTGGCTATGTGTCCTCGGCTATATTACTAACGTATTCGTGTGGCGTCGGAGGCATGATCTCGTTGACGTCACTGGTATGTGCCTCTATAACGGTAATACTCGCCTCCGCACACACCTACAATCATGTGTATGTGTTTGTGTTGTTATTGTAATTGGCGCGGTAGCGGACAAACTGACAAAGTCAATCTCGACCTAAATCTATCAGCCATTGACGCTGACATTTTTTACCTATTCAGTAATTATTAGGGATTTCCGGTTTGCTTCAAATATACGATGGACATGCAATTGCATGTCCATTTTAAAGTAAAGAAAGTACAAAAAAAAAAATTAAATATACGAAAAAGTCGTTTTCCATCAGGCGTTAAATTCCATTAAAATTAAAAAAAATAAATTAATCTTCGACTTAAAAATAATGAAGGGAAATTCCTAAAATTGCGAAATAGTCTTTAAATACTATTATAGCAAAATGTGCGTAGCTAGTCAGTGAAAGTCCCAAGGTTGACTCAAACGAGTTCCTTTGCCCTTTCTCGGCTTTTGTTAGGGTCCCAAGGACGAGTCTGCATTGTTGGGGCTCTTTTTTGTCCGGTGCCCGTAATTGTATGCGTCGGCGCAGGCAAGCGTGACGGACCGCGGACTCTAATTTTAAATCTTTCCATCCATAGTGTACCATACATTTTTATGAATAGACAATTGACTACTCGAGGAATCCTGCAGAAAGGGAAAATTCTTGAGATTTTAGTATAGAAACTTAGAAACAAAAACAACAATTCTAAGAAGTAATGTGTCAATACTTGTAAGAACTCCTAATCGAAATGTTTTTAATTGAAAAATAATTTATCCGTTATGTATAAATCAAACAGAAAAATATTTCTCATTTCATTAGAAGTGTGATGTTCCAATAAATAATTTAATTGTTGCTTTAATTGCATGAATATTAATTATTTATTCAAATATTTTACATACATACATACATAAATCACGCCTATATCTCCGAAGGGGTAGGCAGAGGTTAACTAGCACCCACGTTCCACCAATTATGTTAGGTCCCATGTAATAGGTGGCGAGCCTATTGCAATTTATCGGGCACACATATTTTACATTGGTTGATAGCTCGACAAATGGAGCCTGCATGAGGGAAGTTGTTGGTAATATTTCAGATTTCCCTTGAGGATCATTTAATTTCGGAATTCTTTTTTGAGGTAGATTAAATTTTTAGTAACGATTCTTTTCGTGCATTATGTGGCCATTATTGTAAAATAAAGAATCTAGCGAATCAAACAACTCTAATAAAATCCAAGAATAATTTATATCAAAGGTTATATGATTTATTACAATTTACTACTCACAAGAAATCAATACAGTTTGCTTAAGAGTTTATTTGAGGCCTCCATAATTTTATTATCTACCAAATAATAAACATGTCAATATTATCAATATTGATTATAAAATATCACGTAAACTTCAACTGGCGATTTTTTATTCCTGCGGTGAAGTGGTATGCGTGCCTGACATTTGGAAACCAGACTAAGGTTCGTAATTAATATTCGCCTGGCGACACCTGACTGTGGTTGATGCCCGTAAGAATTCTAATGAGAAATTCATTCGTTCTATAGGCTACCGTATGTTTCAAAGAATGGGATATTTGAAATAGTTATCAGTAGCATCTTGATAATTTACGGCGGGCTTCAATATTCTATCGCTAGATTGAAGTAAGCTTAAGATTTCGCTTCATGAATATAAAAGAGTCACAAATCGAAGAAGATTTTTTTCAGAAATAAGTCTTACTGCCGCACTCAGAGACGTAAATTAACGATAATGAGTACTGAATGTCAAAAAATGGCAATTCAAAACTAGTCTCTATTCTAGTCAGGTCTTTGGTCAAAATTGAGGTCTTTGGTCAAAATTGAAATGAAAATTTTTGACATAAAGTATTCATTAAAGTTGTTTGACGTCTCTGAGTGCGGCAGTTAATGCCATAGATTTTGAATGTTTCGAAGAATTTGTTATGGTATGCCGATTTTTATTGAATGTGCGATTTGTTGACTGGCTTTATTGGTAACTTACTGAAAACAACAGAGCATGCTAGGCAGATAAACTGTAGTAGCTCATGATCTGTAAATATAAAATTGTAACGAGCCGTTGAAGACAAAAAATATGTTTAGATACTATGCAAAATGTCACCATGCATTTATTTACTTTGTTCGTTTTGCACTGTGCTGTCACCGTCTTCATTAGTTTGATACTTACGTCATTCGCGGAAAAAAAAACAAAAAGACATCTCGTCTGAGCCGACCGCATTCACGCATAAATGCACACTTTAGCAAATTGGCTACATGGCACGCTAACTGGATTTTCATGAACATTAGGAGTTCGTTAGTGGAATATTCCTGCACTACAGGTAAGTGCTTCGCGTTAGTACCGCGACAGTTCTTGCACGGTTAAAATAGCGCGGTTTTATTCTAAAACGGTAAGTCAAGGTTCCGTAATTACCACGTCCATATCTATTCAGCCGCCGTTTCCTGCCGAGAAGCAACCTTGAATGCGAACGCTCATTATTTGGCCATTAACGACTGCCTCCTTCGCATCACTTTTTGGCAATAATTAGTAATTCTGAAACGGTGAGTTACGTTTATTAGAACTACGAAATCTGACGATTTTGGACAGTTATTATTTTACAAGCCGTGTGGTGACGGCAGAGTAGAATACAATTGTCACCACCCCAAGTCTCTCCCGTGGGTGTCGTACAAGGCGACAAAGGATAAATCAGCGATGAGGAATGGGGAGCAGCGTTCCTCTTATACCACCTAGCAATAGTACTGTGACTTTTGTGCCCGATAAATGGCAATAGGCTTGCCATCTATTACATGAGACCTAACATAATTGGTGGAACGTGGGTGCTAGTTAACCTCTGCCTACCCCTTCGGAGATATAGGCGTGATTTATGTATGTATGTATGTATTATTTTACAAAATACATACCTACATACGTAATTGACACTAAGGGTAGGCGGAGGTGTTTTGATACCCGCCTTACGCAATCTTATTCCAGGACTCATGTAATAGGGGCGAGCCTATTGCCATTCACACCGAACTTTAATTGCAGTAATTTGCTAGAAGGTGTACCCAGGAACGCTACCATTTCAGATTTCTCGTTATATTGTTAAATCCGTATAATTACCGTAGGTATACGACGACACCCAGAGTGGCAGCGGTGGTGACAATTGTATTCTTCTCAGCCGTCACCACAAAATAGACTTTATAATTTTGTTTATTAATTAATGCTCTTATTTGTTTGAACAAAAACAAATGTTTGAGTGGTTAATATTATTTACATACATACATACATAAATCACGCCTATATCCCCGAAGGGGTAGGCAGAGGTGAACTAGCACCCACGTTTCGCCAATTATGTTAGGTCCCATGTATTACAGGTGGCGAGCCTTTTGCCATTTATCGGGCACAAAAGTCGCAGTACATTGCTATTGCTAGATGGTATATGCTAGGAGGAACGCTGCTGCCCATTTCTCATTATTGATTTATCCTTAGTCGCCTTGTACGACACCCACGGGAGAGATTTGGGGTCGGTGACAATTGTATTCTACTCTGCCGTCACCACACGGCACTATTTACGCTATAAAAATATGCAAAATCAAACTAGGAAGGATACTTTAAATTAATAGAGTAATTATTCAATCATTATATCTTGCTTGTTGCCCTAATGACATAACAGCTAGAAAACGTTCTGCAGCGAGCGAGATCAAGTGTTCTTAGCAATTATTGATACATTAATCACTTCTAAAATATTATTCCAATAGGCACGCCTATATGATTGATTATATTTTATCTGCCTAACAATGTTACAAATACGATTCGTTCAATGCCACGAGTTCACGAGACTAATTATTTTTCTTTAAGATAGTAGGTACATTAGATGCACGCTAGATTAACTTTACATTTGGATAATCTTGTTTAAAGTGCTATTTTATTTTGTGCAGCAATTTCGTAGTTAAATAATATCGGAAAAGTCATTAGCAATGATGCTTCTTATTAGACAGTTTCTTGGTAGCTCTCAAATAGGCACTACCATCGCACATTATAATGGATAATGAGGAGGCGGCAGCAACTCGCCTCGGGTGAAAAAAAACTAGCAGAGGCACCGAGCGAACTAGCCTGTCCTTGCTCGGCGGGGTTATCGCTCGCTCTTAACATTTAACGAGTTATAAAGAAGACAGCTATGAAGAACCGCTGCGGACGGGACCACATAAAATTCCGTTGGAGCCTTTTTTTCCTGCGCAAGTTAAGTACGCGGTACAGGAACGCTCAATGCACTCGCCGAGAATCAGTTGAAAGGTCGGTAGAAGGACACGTTCGTTTTTTTTTGAAGATTATTCATCGTGTCCGGTCGCATATGAAAACAGTTTAGACCATATGTGATCAAGCTCGTCTCGGCCTTTCGGCGGTCCGCACCATTTGGCAATGCGTTTTACAGTTAGCCACGTTGTTTTGTCGACCTTCGCTGGCACATGTGCGATTTTTAATCCGAGTACACCAAGGCGCCAAATAACACCATTGTTTCAGAAACCATTGTCGTTCACACATTTGTTAGTGAGACGCGAGGTTGGAGCCGATATGCCTCCTACGCTCGCCGACTCCGCCCACCAAACATAATTGCTTTGCTTAGCCTTCCGGATTTCCAGCTCCAGTGGCGAGGGCCAAAAAAACGGTGATTCTAATACGTCGCATGAGAACGAACGGTCGCAAAAACTGTTCTACGCTTTATTATTATTTTGATCACGACGTGAATCACAACAGAATTGGCTAGGGTTAATGACCCAAATATGTTTCGCGAAGTGTTCAAGGCTAACTTCGACTGATTCGGCTAGTTGATAGAAAAAATCCGGTACCCAAGAAGGCGGTCGAGTCTAGTTGTCAAAGTTCCGCACTGGTCTAAGAGAGGCACCATAAGTTTTACTACCCATATGTTTAACCACTGAGCGCGACCGTTATAACCTTTTTTGTGTAAGCGATAATATTAAAGAGGATAAATGCGTTGAATTTCGTGAGAGTCGAGAAATATGACTTGGACGATCAAGTTTTATGTGGATACGACATGTTGATTTGTAATCGTTTTATGTTTTCTTTGTTGTAAATTATACCAGGAACGACATTTCGTGGGCGGGCCGTAGTAAATTGCTCCAAAATACACGAAATGATTATCTTTTATTGCGCATGACACAACAATGGAGAAGATGACCTTACGCTCGCGAGATGGAAGCCTTCGCTACCCATTTGCTAGTTTTATTTAATTCGCGACGTTGTTGGGTCCACTTTATTCTTTTGTACAATTCAGGTACTGGTCGGTGAAGTACGTAGATTACTTGTACGGATACAAGAGAATATTTTTGTAATTGCCTTGTCTGGTATTTCTTGAACAGATAAAAATAATGTTGAATTTCATCCTTGGGGGTCTCTAATGCGTTTCGATAAGAAAGAGTGTTCCGTTAATGACGAACGTTTCTATTATCGTCGTATTATTTGAACCGTGAACAAAACTGAGAATTTTTTTGTATGAAGTTTTTATCATGTTCATCCTCAAGGACTAGCCTTATATTAAAATACATACATACATACATAAATCACGCCTATATCCCCGAAGGGGTAAGCAGAGGTGAACTAGCACCCACGTTTCGCCAAATATGTCAAGTCCCATGTAATAGGTGGCGAGCCTATTGCCATTTATCGGGCACAAAAGTCGCAGTACATTGCTAGCCTAGGTGGTATAAGAGGAACGCTGCTGCCCATTCCTAATCATATTCAGATTTATCCATAGTCGCCTTGTACGACACCCACGGGAAAGATTTGGGGTGGTGACAATTGTATTCTATGCTGCCGTCACCACGCGGCTGTTATATTATGTTATATATTATGGTCTATTATGTTATATATATTATGTTATTTAAATTAAAATAGGAGCTTACGGATTTCTATTAATTCAATTAATATTTGACTAATTAAACTTAGAATAGAATTATTTGACGAGGCCTGTCATATTGATAAAATCTTATCTGGCTCAACGGAGACAATGTAATCATAGAGAAAAAGACTTGTGTTATGTTTTATTAATAAACATTCTTCTTCTCTTTCTCTCGGGTTATTTGAGGTGGGCGCAGATGTATACTTCCATACATCTGTACTACTGGACTTGTAAACAATAATAATGTATTTATGTCTGTGTTTAAATACAATAATAGTTAATATGTCTCTTTCTACGCTAGCTGCGACTATTAGTCCTTCGTGGTATTTTAGTTGTTTATCTATTCCTAATGATTTGTAAATATTTTTTCAGTTAGTAGTATCGGTTTAATTAGCAGCCAACGTTCAACATTACTCAAATATGTGATAACGCGAAACATCATCCACATATTAAATGTCCAACTTAATACAACGCTTTCGTCTTATATTTCTATTTGAGATAGTTGTGAATATTCCTAGGTCATTATCGTTTTATAATCTAGTAGATTTGGCCGATTTCACTATGCGGACAGCTTCCTGGAACTGTGGTTAATGAGTCACGTTCGAATTTCAGGTAAATAGCCATGAGAAGTTGTATCTCAGGGTCAGTTTTGTGTTCCATATTGTTTTCTTTGAAATCATAATTATTCCGGCGGCCTTTGTTATTAGGCTCCGGGCGATGCCTCCTAATTTGAATGTTTGAATCGAGCACTCGTAAAATGTACAACGGGCAGATGTAAAAAGCAATTAAAAGCCAATTGGACCCGCATACATCTCGAGTGTTGGTGGAACCGGTGTGCCTACCGTTTTTGTTTTATTTCCAAAGGACATGTGCGGTCATATCGACCGTTCCTAGAACAAACGCCACGAGCTCACGTGCATAACATCTTGTTGGACACAAAAAATAAATGGCAAGTTGACTCAAGTGCCCGTAGGATGTTAACTCTCAAAAGTCAATATCCTTCTTCATGAGTGATGCAAACCGGGTCGTGGGCTAAGCTCAAACATTTAAAATTTGAAGTAGAGTGAAATGGTACATTTTACTGTTACGATTACAATTTGAAAACGTCTCGAACATTTCGAAGCTGTCATTTGTTCTATTGTAATATTTTGTGGGTGGGTAAAACCAAAAATATTAAACTGGGTTTCAAAAGTGGGATCGAACGAAAATAAATCTATTGTACGACAGATCTGTAAAGTTAGATCGATTTTTATGCTATATAAAATTAAGATTAGTTACCCTTGTATATGGGTATTACTTACTAGCTGATTGATGAATTGCATCTATGAACTACAAGCTAAACATAATTCCATTTATTTGTATTCTGAAAGAAATTTAAAGTACTTAAAGTCATTCCGAGAAGGTATTTGCTGAATCTATTCACGAATAATCTGCATTTTACGATCATCCACTTAAAAAAGGCAAACTCACAATAGCCGTGAACACAATAGGCCACATGGTGTAAAACATTAATTTTTTTTTGGGTGCACAGAAAGACTTTTTCTGTTGTAGAAACATTCGATAAGGAATGCCGTGCATTTTCCTCGTTCTACTGCTCCACTGTCGTGTAAGTTTTTATTATTAGAGTTATCGCTTATCGCATGCAGTGATTTCGTAGCCCACTAAGCAAATAAACAAATAGTTGCCCAATTATTAGACTTGACGTTATGCACATTGCGTCTCCGGCGTATTTAAATTTAAATACATAAAAGGAATGTCCTTAACTTATTGCAGCACGCATTAAAAAATATGATTGTACTACGTAAACTAAGATGTTCTAATCAATCTAAGGGAAAGTATTCCATTGGACCTTTAAAGTTCGAACTCAACATGCACCTCATTAAGAATGTCATATAATGTAACGGAGAAGTTGGGTGACTACACCGAGTTACACTCTTTTTAACTTGTTTTTCAAGTCTTTTATTACCAACCAATTGTTGATGGACTACTGATTGTATCGTAAGCTCTTCACTGGCTCGGAAGTTATATTCAGCCCCGAATGCATTATGGAGGTACGCAATGTCGTTCAATTACTCACGCTCCGGCAATGCAATTCAATCTGTTTTCAACCGTAACGTATTTGATTTAAAGTAAAAAAATCTGTACCCACTATCCGTTTTTTTTCCTAGCGTTAAATATGTACTTACATGCTCCATCGAAGTATGATCCTAAGACAATTTATTGTTCTTTGTGCTATTAATTAAAAAAATAAGTGCTCCATTTTGTTGCTGCAGAATAATATTTGTAATTGAGTTTAGGGGCCAAGATATAGGTACCAGAGAAACATTATTATACTCATACTTGAGAATCGTAGGATTTTTCAAGCGTGTCTTTTAGTATCTAAATTATACTTTTATACATTGACATAACTTTTTGTCAAAGAGGTCACACCTATTTATCAAAGAAGCGTCACGTGTAACCCTTATTAAAAGGCGAGTAAGCAACCCTTGGCCTTAATGCGAATGTCAACTGTGCGTTAATTGATGCGCACGAGCACGCATACAACGGTTTTTTTAAACACTGGCTGATATACTTGTCTTGATTAAGTTTACGTTTATTGTCTTAATTGACATTAAACAATGGTTAAAAATGTTGACGTATTTTTCGAAGAATTCGATTAGTGTTTGTCTTACACATTATTGATGGCATGAAGGCGTTAACTCTAGGTATAATAATTATTGATAAGGTTACCAAATATAGTACTTTTTCTAATGGCATTCTCATTATATCCTGTACAGAAATAAAAATATAAAAACAAAGAATGGACATATTTCATAATGAGCTTAACAAGCGTACAATATTTATCTCTAAATGACATACAAGTTTAACACGCCAACTGTAATCTAATTAAGTCAACATTATAGTTGTTTAATAAAATAACGAAATAAATTACCTAGAATAATAAAGAAAAAGTGCCGAATTCTACCGAATATTCTGTTCTTCATCGCTAATCAACGAAAATATGAAATTCCTTCGGTAACTAATTATTGTTATAGTCACTTTATTGACTTGGTTACTGTTATTATGAGATAATTTCAAGGTCGAGCTAAAACAAAAAAAAAAGTCACCGTTGTGAGACAATCGAATTAAAAACCAGATTTTTTATTAATAACCTGTGCAGTAAGGATTACAAAGAGACAAATAAAATGTGACTATTTTGCACCAATATTAAGTTATGCCATACCTACCAATTAAGATATTGTGTCCATCGATCATTTATTATTAGCCGGCCCACCTACGTGATACTACACTACAATATCAGTGCACACCAAAAAAACTGTTATTAATTTCAGTTTAGGTTGAAATTTGAATTCAAGACAACTCTAATGCAGTGACGCCCGTTGATGTCTTTTGTATTATGAACGTAATTGGATGAGCTGCGACGTCACAATATAATTATTACGTGGAATTTATTTATTATTTATTATTATATTTGAAAAGAATGTAAGTAACGCTCTGTGACATAATAAGAAGAGGCCTATTCGCGGATTTGAATGGGGAAGGTCAGGGACGTATTTGAACACCTTAATTGCATTCCCCTTTTGCGATGCACTCCCCTTATTAAAGGGCAAGTTACTTTTAGTGGCATACAGGTAGTTTTTGACTGCTCGCCCTTTATGTACGTACAGGTGTAACGCCACCTGTAATAACTTTATTCGTTTTCTATTTATATGCCCTTTAGCAAAGGGCCCTTCTGTCCACATGTCTTGCAATTTTACATAATTGAACAGAACACAGCACAATTGAATTTATAATTATTTAACGTAGCTTAGTTTCCTTATTAAAATAATAGCTTTAGAAAGGGAATTAATTAACTAATTTTTGTTGATTTAGTTTGTTAACTAACAGTTTTAGGTTGATTTTTACTAGTATTTTTTTCAGAATAGTCAGGGTTTTGAAGGATATTAATATTTTTACAGATTTCAAGGTCCATATATTGGTAGTGTTACTTGGTGAGACCCAATTACAAAGCTCTATTACATCTACTTCAAAAACAAATCACATTTTAATTTTTACAAATCCAAAACCCCCAAATTTTGAAGAAAGAATACATAGATTTTGGTGGTTAGAAAAAGAATTTCGAAAAATTATGATCTTGAGGCGGGAAAAAATCTTTGTACTAATTTTTCTAACATTTATATAATGTTAAAATTAAAAATCGAATAGAAAGAATACATATTATAAATATATATTCTTTCTTCCAAATTACTGTAAGAGACAAAATGATTGCGACATAGTTAACTCAAAGCGTTTTCTCTTTCAATCGATCACTGTTTTCGAAGTATCAAATTATTCTGGAAAGGAGCGAACGGTATGTTTTTTTTATTTTTATATTAATGCTTATCGCCGCATTGTGTAACCGACGTGATACAGAGAGCAAACTTTATGCAAATACGGGACTCGCATACAGCATACATGTTAATTATATTGAAATGACAGTGGAGATTGCGGTGACTAACCTAAATACAAAGCGAGCAGCGATGGCCGCCGCCGGAAGTAGCGCCATTGTGCCGCAACCATTGACACCTCGGTGGGTACATCATCCGGTCATTCCTGTCTCGTGTCAGGCCTATTAACACGGTGGACAGTTACGTTTGACTTTCAGAGGTTAGCGGATCTGACAGATAATGAAGTCCTCATGGCACGGGCTTGTCTGGTCTAATTTTAACCTTTGTTTATGGATGGAATAAAAATTAAAGTTGATGGTAGTATTTCATTGTAATTGTAATTTTTACTGCTACAGATTGCAACAGTAGAAATGGTATGACATTTTTGGTCATTATTACATAATATAATGGTAAAAAATACTGTTTATTACCCGATAATTTTGTGTATAAACTATATTTTTAATTTTATTTTCATTTAATTTCTATAAGTGTAATGAGTCAAGAAAATCTCCTCGGGGTGAGTAAAGAAAATCTCCTCGGGGAAAGAAAATATTTTTCTTCCCGCTCTGATTCTCAACAATTCCCGAGACAAAACGCTGTCAAGAGGTAGAGAGAGATTTTTTCCACGTCCCGTGCTAGGCCTACAGAGGTTAGTCGATCTGACAGATATTGCAGTCCTAATAGCTCGGGCTTGTCTGAATCTTAGCGTAACCTTTGACCTTTGTTTATGGATGGAATAAAAATTAAAGTTGATTGTAGTACTTCATTATTACGCTTTATCCATAAAACATCACAATTAATAGTATTACAACAGTAAAAACGGTATGAAAATTAATATATATATTCAATATTTTTCTTTTTTTTTTCATTTAATTTCCAAAAGTGTAGTATGTTAGAAATACTGGAAGACTTTTATTGGTCTAAATTTGAGCAGTCCCTAGTGAATAAATGCTCGATCGCTACTGGTTTACAATTTTCCTTAATCTATTCTATAACGAATAACAAAAAAAAAACAGTTAAGCTCACACGTCGGTCACGAAGCTGTACCCTTCAACATCTATTCCTTATTCGAGTCACAGCCATTGCCCTTGCTGATAACATCAGTTATCCGCAAAAAGGTATCACCACAAAAAGGTAAAGAGCATACTTGACGAACTTGTCATTTCATCCTTGACAAAAATAGCGTGTTCGTCAACATAACACCGAAAAGTCGAATTGTTTAGCATACACATGAGATCTGCCACTTAGAGACAAAAAATCTGACAGTTATATCAGTGATTCACACTTCGCAACTACCTACCTACCAGAACCGTTAAAATGTATACCGGCCGTCGCCACCTAGGTATTGTTTACGTTTGTCCAATAATTATTATCACCAGTGGCGACAACACCTAACCAAATTACAAAATACTTAAAAAAAAGATAAAAAAGGTTGTGAATTCCAAGATCACGATAGGAAACACGCACACATACACACCCGAAATAAGCGAAACCTAAAGTGGACTTAAATAGTATTGAAAATGTTTTGACAAAGGAGCCTCAGGATTAGAGACACGCAAGCACAAATGTTCTCAGGTAGGCGTTTCTGGGCAGACCGTAGCTGGAACAGGATTCTGCCCAAGTGCGATCAACGTTTTTTTTTGTGAACAAGTGGCCGTTACTGTGGACTTGAGAAAAAACAAACCTAACGTTACATCCGAAAGGAGGTAACGAGGAAAATAAACGAAATACCCAATGCAACAATTCGAAGTAGCAAATGGAGATGTCAATTGTATATTGGAAAATGCTACGGAAGAATTGTAGGTACGTGATAATGATGCTTCGGAAGCAGTAACATTGGAGAAAAGATGATTGTGCTTGAGAGGAAATTTTGATGTTGATGATTGGTTTTAAAGTGAAAATCATTTTTAAGAGCTATAGTAGAGGTAAACTATGAATGAAACTTACCGCCACATTCCTTGTCCTTTTTGGACAGGAGAGGTATAGGGCCATCGTCGAGCGGCGAGTCTGAGCATAGCGGGTCAGTCTTGCTGGCGAGCAACTCCTGACCCTCCTGCAGCCCAAGTTGCTGCTCGTGGAGCCGCTTCTTGATGAGAAAGATCTTCGGCATCTTAAAATGTCGTTAACACTACACTCGATCCAGTTCGTAGGTGTCACTGTCTTTCAAAATACACAAGTCAGCATCATATCACTGCACGGTGGAATTCCTCGCGTTGTTTATTTTGTGTGGAGCAGCTAGCGGCACATGCGGTACCGTTGGCCGCTGCGAAAGGACTGAGACTAGCGTGCGGTGCCTGCGACACCGTTGCCCGAACAGGTCCGCCCCCGCCCGCGCCGGCGCCGCCGCCCGCCCCTTGCGCCCGCGCCGCACTTACACAAGTACACATTCCAGTATTTCCAGTAAAAGTGCTGTGTCGTGTATGGACGAGCCGTCGTTACTCAGCGCCCTTCTCAAATCGCTTTACATAATTTCGGCTCCACATTCAGTTTTCACAGGAAGTCACGATAACAACTCTCAAATCAAATATGTGTACCTATACCTACGTTTGCAATAAACTTTTGACGAATACACAACTTACAAACGTTCCCGTTATTCTGCGTAGAATGATAATTATTTGATGTATTTAAAATTTTTATGAATTTACGTTTTCGACCTACAATTTTGGACGTATGTGTTTGTTGGCAGATTTTTCCACTTTGAAATCTGTGTCACATAAAGCCCCAAGATGAATCATATTCAAAACACTTCAAGGCTTTAACCAATGACGTTTATTTCTTGACGTTACCAATGCGTTTTAGCAAAAGTTACATACGCCGTTTGACACACTTTTTATGATTGTCCTCAGTTTTTGGTTATAACTTTAGAAATGTTTTCGTGCTGGATTACATCAATAAATATTCATAAGTCATAACATTTTGTGTGCGATACAGATGTTCAGTCAGGTACAGCCTCACAGATTGTCGGCGTTCTTTCAATCAATGGGAACATACAAAATAATACAATCCTGTAAACTATAATCAGCGGAGGATAGACAAGGCTTTTTACAAAAGAGCGGTTTCAAAGTAAACGTAATAAAGTTTACAACTTCTTTTGTGTATTCATAGTTTGCACATCTAAATTAAAATCTTATTGTTTAGGTTATGGCTCGGAAATATCGGCGCCTTTGTTACGATGGAGAAGTTATCATAATATGGTCTAGTCGCCATAGCGGGCTCCGACGCGCCGCACAGCTTGAATAAAGGACCGATTATTTTTTGTTACAGTGCCATATTAATATTTTCACTTCCTCAGGTGTGAGTAACAGACCCTAAGGATGGTCTGAAACGGCAGCAAAGGAACAAACATGAGCTTACCATACATTAGTATGTCGCCTATTTTTCCCCAAAGGTTTAGTTAGTGTTGTATTATTCGACGGTCGGTTCGTGCGAATTATTAGATCGGTGGCTATCGGGCAAGATTTTTTCGTGTCATGCTTGTTTATATGTTTATGTAGTATATAATAAATACCGAGCGAGGATTTACGCTTAAATAAACAACAACTGATACCATATGCTTTCAAACTGTTCACTGGGCATAATTTAATTTATGTAGCAAACCTAAATAAACCCATATAAGGATTTAAGTACCGGACAATAATTTAATAATACCGATTTTGAATTAAGTTCTAATTCCTAAATAGTTAAAGTCCATTTTGTCTCCAATTTCTTAACGGGCTGATAAGCCTTTGTCGCGATTTCTGACAATTTCTGTCACTTTCCATCAAAAGACATCCTTCTTCTTATGAAGTGTGTCAGCATCCTGTCCTATACACCTTCGGCGGAAACGGACACAAAATATGAGAGGTATTAAATACTCATTCGCACCATTCCATATTGCATAGAAATGTTGTGGATAACATTTCACTTGAAAACACGACAAATAACTTAATGAAATGAGCCGTGAAATTTGTTTGCCGATTACAATGGGCATCCACGAAGCTATCTGCACAGAGGATTACGTCCGCCGGTGGGCGCAAACAGTTTAAGCTTTCGAAATCTAATCCCAAGAAAACGGTTTCTGAGTTTTTTCCACAAGTTTTGTGCCAGCAAATTCGTAAAGAATTATCTTGGAAATAAGGCCAGGTAAAGAATATCTTCTCTAGATACCTACCTGTTACTGAAACCGAAATCTATTGGATGTGTAGAATAGTGTACTTACAGGTTTGTTACGTTTGTAATCTATCGGGATGCTATTGTTATACCTGCCGAATTAAAAAGTATTTTTTATGTACACAGCGAGGCATCTTTAGTTTGGCAATGCATTAAAAATAATAAATTAAAACAAAGCTTTATGCTTGTGACGTAAAAGCATATTAATGCATAACGTTTAACAAAGAAACATAGTCCATTTTTCGAACGCGGGTTCGATTCCCGCATCAAGACTATAATTTTTTGTACTTTTTCCAACCACAATTTTCTTTTCCTTTGTTTATTATTAATTTTAAATTTATCTAACATAATATTATTATGTAATGTTAAAATTATAACTATCATCATCGTTCAGCCGAGAGACGCCCACTGTTGGGCATAGGCCTCCCCCAAGGATCTCCAATTATTACATTTGCCTACATTTTTTTTAATTATCTCCATTATTCCAATTATAACTTACCACAAAATAATAACGCACCCTATTTCCATAGTCAATTGTAAGTAAGTTTTAGAGGCCATAAATCAAGTTTTATTTAAAAATGAACGAAATGACCTCATAAAGTGGCAAAGAGTTGATCCGCATACAAACAAACAAACAAAACAAAAATTGCGCTCGCTACCGAATTGGATTGTGTTTACTTTTTTAACCTGCATAAAAAATGGAAAAGATTTCACGCTGTGTCTTTTGTTACTTCTTAAAATACTTGATGGTGTTTTTTATATTAGGATATGTGTTTTTAAACTAAGCAATATACCGCTTAAGCTGCTTAGGTTAGATGATAGGTGCGAGTGTCAGAAATATTTTTTATTTTGTAGTAGTATACTTATTATTTTCAATATCAAAATTTCCAATATCATTCGTCCGTTATTTTTTAACTTTTTATTAATGATGTGGTTACCTCACTTATTGACGTTTCAATTACTTTTCTATTATAATGGTTGTAGATGTGGTTAATTTTCTAGGTGACAGTAAAATTTCAATGATAACAGGTCTAATTCAAGTGCATTGTCTGTTTATTCTTTAATAAACCACTTAAATTTTTAACTAAATTATTGTAATATTTTGATTCAAATCTGAACTCCGGAATTACGACAGCATTATGTGACGTTTTTTCTCTTCACATCTCGATTCTTCTACCTGCCTTGATTCCAGATCCATTACACTGAAAAGTTATGAATGGAATGTATAGAAAAGAGATGGAATGGACCATGTTGAGAGACCGATGATTGGTGAGAGTGATTGGGATGACAACATTCCAATCCATATTGTTCAAGGTTTTGGATTAGGTTTGACTTTTAGGGTAGGTAGTATATACGAGCGTCTGTCGTCGTTCAACCGACTACACTCAAGATTCGTTGGTCATTTTTGTATATTCCTTTACACACAATCAAATTCAACCGAACAAGCCTCTAGATGAGTCTGGTCTGCTCCAACACGCGATTCATAACGCAAGCTCTGTGTTCCGTCTTAATTACCTGCACGCTTCGTTAATTCCACTGAAAAGATAATCTGCGCTTCTTTGCGCCAAAGCCACGGTAGTTAGTTCAACTTTTTTGAAATTAGTAGCTTGAGGTCTTCAACTGCAAAATAATGTAGGAACTTCTTGGTGTTATTAAGAGGATTATATAGTGCCATACGCGGCGCGATAAATACCTACATTTGCCTACATTTTTTGAATACTTGTCTCGAGCGATAACGTTTTCACTGCTCCAAAACTTTACAAAATGAGAAAATTTTGGTCTTTTTAATTCAATACATTCTTATCATTACAATTATATTCAATTCAATACATTATACATTCTAATCTAAGTTTTATTTTTTCTTATTAATTAACTCAGTTTATTTATATTAAAAAAAGTATATGATGCTTGAGAAAGATTTTATGTCAAAAATAAAGATATTTCGGCGCTAACAACCTTTATCGTAAGCAATATATCGTAAAAATTACGAACCTTTTTATTATACGAACGTTTTCATTTTTGGGTATGTGGCAATACCAAAAAAAAACAAATTTTGGTCAATCATGTATGATAGTAATATAGAGAACGTTGATTCATTCGTGTTTAATTGAAACCTTAACACTTGAATACTTACATGCAATCTAAAAAAAGGTTCACAAAGGTTCCATAATATGGATACATACATAGTATGTAGGTATCATGGGCTATCAATAAATAAATTTTGGTTTAAGATAGAGTTCTATGGTACGTGTATGGTACATGGTTTAGGTGGGAAGTTCTTGATAAAATAGTAAAACGTTTTTGTAATTGTTTTCTCTTGAAATTACAAGAAACTAACTCTCAAGTCCTCGTAGTGCCTACTGGCCTGAAACACCACTAATTTAACTACAAATTCACACACACATCCGAATCTATTTAATACTAGCCCATTGACGTAAGTATTTACAAAAAACGTTAATTTTTTTATTCAAATTACTGTGGTTTTAGGCTTGAAAAATAAAAGGAACTGTGGTATGATTTATAAGAACTAATGTTGTATTAATTAGAAGTGAATATATATCTTTTTTATTTAAATTCATTTATTAACGAACTGCTGTCTGATGACGGCAGAGCAGAATACAATTGTCACTCGCGGGTATCGTACAAGGCGATTAAGGCTAAAAAACAGTAAAATGAAGAAGGGTGTTCCTATTCTGCAACTTAGCAATATACTGCGATTTAGATGCTCAATGTAATGGTAATAGGTTCTCTCCCTATTGCATGTGAATGAAATTAGATGGCGCAACGTGGGAGCTAATACACTTCTTTTCTTCTCTCTTTTTTTTCTTTTCGTCCTGTAAATAGACGTGATTTATGTATGTTTGTATTATTATTCAGCCGCGAGATGACGGCATAGCAGAATACAATTGTCACCACCCCCATTTCTCCCGTGGGTTTCCTACAAGGCTAAGGTTAGAGATAGCGATGAGTAATGGGCAGCAGCATTCCTCTTATACCACTTAGCAATATACTGCGATTTATGTGCCCGATACATGGCAATAGGCTCGCCTATTACATGAGACATACCTTACATTTGGCGAAACGTGGGTGTTATTTCACCTCTGCCTACCCCTTCGGGTATATATGCGTGATTTATGTATGTATGTATGTATGTATTATTGAACTTGGTACGAATCCACCGCCGTATACATTATGCATTTATGATGCGGTATTTTTTCTGTGCAGTAGAGCGGCGACTGCGCATGTGTATTGCGCAATACCGCGTGTCCGCTCGCCCGGTTATGCTCGAGCAACTCGCTTCAAGTTCTTGGCAAAGATAACCTCCTTCAAGTTTAACATCCACCCGTTACTAGTTGGGCAACTGAGCAAGTGTCCGGACGTTCATGTTTTTAACTATGCTTGTTTCTGATGCTAAATTTGTATATATAGCACACCTCAGTAGGTTCTTAAGTTACAAAGGGGCCCAAAACGGGCATGGTGCATAAAGCGGGAGCTTATTAACTGCTCCCTCGAGGGGGACAGTAACGTCCCATCTGTCTCCTTGAGTTTATATTTTATACACAAGTAGGCATCTTGCCCTCTTTGGCCCCTTTCCCCTAAAATATAGCGTCATCATGCCCGCTCTTTACCCTAAAATATAGCTAATGTTCTTCTGAAGTGGCTCTATAAGCATAAGCATTTAATCTCAAATCAGTGTTATAGATATCCTTTCTGAATATACTTTGATAAATTTTAGTCACTCCAAATTTATCTCAATACTCGCTCCTCCACAGTGCCAGTCTCTTCATAATTTCTTGTTTGGTGCTTAACAATGTTTTGTCTATTTGTTATATTATGTATTCATTGCAAATCTATTATATGATTATAAAAGGACACGCCGAATGTGGGAAAACAGGTGATAAAATCAGTTGTAGGTTTCAACTGTGGATTGCGTTTCAATTAAACATAATGAGATAGAAATATGTATATTGTTCACTGTATCATACTCACCATAGCATATTAATTAAATGGCCGTATTTATCTCTTAGATCAGCGTATTATATTAAACGTAAACTAACATTTCAATAACAAAATAACAATATAATGGATTATCTTATTGTCAATGCGCATTTAAAAGAGACTTTAAAACCTTTCATGGATGAAAGTCCAGGGATTTTTAAAGGTTTCCCCTTCTCTATCTAACGTAGTAGACCCAATATCCGCACGGTGAATTCAATTCTAGGTAGACTTATTCTACCAACAACACCATTACTTTTTAGATATCCGCACGGTGAATTCAATTCTAGGTAGACTTATTCTACCAACAACACCATTACTTTTTAGATATAATCGTAAGTATGTATAAATCAATAACTAAATTATCAACTTTGCCAACTCATCATTTCGTATATTTTTCAAAGAGTTCTATTTACTAGATTAACGATACTAGTACGCACGCAGATACGGTCTTAATATGCAACTGACAAGTGAGGATTCTGCATTTGTAGTTATTTCTAATAACTAAAATCCGCTACCAATATATCTGTTAGAATCCTCCAAGTATTTTGCATAATAACTGAAAACACATTAAAATAATAACGTCATAATAATCCGATTTTATCGGAACCCTAATTCGAGACAAATCGCAGTTCGATATCATGTGTGTCGTCGATACAAATCAAAGCAACGGTACAACCATGCATTCTCGATGATTGCCCCTGCACACGCGTCTTCGCATCACGGGGAATAAATTGCAATAGTATTAATGCTATAACCGGTCCGGTGATTACGACTCAACTGGACAGTCATATTATTCAATTGGTTCGTGTCTCTACCATTTTATTAGAAAATAACGTTATTTTTATGCTTTATCTGGTCTCACGCGTAAACTGAACGAAGTCTTCAGTTTGGAATTCTGAATTTTATATTGACTCAACGTTTATTAGGGTTTTGATTACTATGAGCATTTAAATTATTTTTTTTAAATTATATTAGTTTTAAAATTTAAAAAGACAATCAAAACAAAGAAAAAATGCTGTAGCAAATTGGGGTTTTCGTATTAGTTGTAATTCCATAACTTATTTGAAAATTTATAGTTGTATCACTCACGATGCAGATGAATTATTATAGTTGTAAAATTCATACAATAGGCAAATGTTAGGAAAGAGTTTTCATATTATCTGCCACCTTTATACAGCTTTTAATTAACCTAAGTACACGAGTGTTAATTCATCAAGATAACAGAGTTAGTGAGAATAAACTGCGTCACGTTCCCAAAAACATTAAAAGTTCAATTGCGAGGTTGCGGGAACGCTTCGTTACGTGAATTAAAAGTCAGAAAATTCTCAAACGCTTATGGTCGTAGGTACCTACGCGTTACTACACCGGTTGTCAAAAGGCTGGTGGGGTGCGGGGCGCGGGCGCGGGGTGCGGGCGGCGCGGCAGGGTACAGCGACCGCAATAGCGTTGCCGCGCGCAGCCACCATTGCCAAGATCACGGACCGCGCATGCGCAGCGAATGTCAGCCACGTCACGATTGAGCTTTGTGCTATCGCGCCTCCATCGTTCGAATTTAGAACTCGGAATGTAAGATCACGTTTCGATCGCCCTATCGCCAGATTGAATGCGTGGTAAACATTTTTCTTCGAGTTGAATAGGTTGTTATTTGAAGAGCACAAAAAAGTAATGGGCATTTCAACCTCCAATAATATAAACTATATAGCTTCATAACGAGTCAATAATTATACGATTATAGAATTTTCGTTATGCATGTACAAAATGTGAAAGGAATGCCTGACTGAATACCTTTTAATCTGTGCCCAAGTCACGCCCTTCCCCTTTTATTTAAACGTATAAAGTGTTATGCAATCGAATCACAGTATTTTCGCTCGCATCCCCACGGTAACGTCCCAAGACTCCCTACTTCAGCTCGGCGGGCATGTATAATAGCCCTTGTCCTATCTTTATATGGGCCGAGTCGTATCCATTCAATTCACGGTAGCGGCCCCAAGGATCGGGTTTTTGTAACAGCGCGACAGGTAGAAAGGAAAGGATTGCGAGTGAGGAGCGAGACCGCATGACATCATCTGTGCTGTCTCGCTCTGTCCGCGCGGGCGCAGGAATGCCGTACGATTCGTGCTTGCCATAATGCAGACGATACGTTTGTGTGTTGTTATGTATGTTAGCGCATAACCACACACTGCCCTAATGCGTACGGGTCATGTAGCGGGATTTACAGAGTTTAGCCAGTGAAATTATATTGAAAGGGAGTCTGATGATTTTTGACGAATTTCACATTGTTTATTGATTAATGTTTGTTTATTATTTGTTTAATTTGCTAGCAAGAGTTTGAATATAAAACAATGAGAAATTTATTACTACTTTACTTAATACCAAATTATATCGTATTTAAATAAAACCTTAGTAAAATATGTTCCAATTTCAACGAATGATAACAAACGTATTATATCATACCAATTAATCTTAAATTCAATTTAATTGCTGAATAATGATAAAAGCATTTATGAGGAATTGTCAAAACTACTTATTAAAATGCCCAGTCTAGGAGTCTGTTTGTTACAAATGCTATTACCTCTTAATTACTCTGCGGTAATGTGTTTTGTTTCGTTGGAGTACATCGCGTTTAATAATAATTTGAATGGTTTGGGTTTTCTACAAAAAATAGCAGTATTAAGTAAGTAAAAATTTAGCTATTTTATAATTGTGTATTCTATTAAAATAGAACCTAATTAAGGCACATAATAAATATAATCATAGATAAAGACACTCGGAATTGTCATTCATTTCATGACAATTTATTGACCTTTACGAATGCAAGATGAAATATACTGCGCCGGCCCAGATAAACTGGGAACCAACAAGGCAGAAAGATGATAATGATTCTGAAGTGTCTAGAAATAAATAATTAATTTACGAATTTCTAGATACACAAACACAAGAAAGTTTAAGAAATTATTTCAGAAACTTGCTACCATGTAATCGACTACATATAGCTATACCTACTTTAACTCTGTATAATACCTTTATACTGTATAGGAGGTTTTGTTGCGAGAAACACAGTTGTACCTAAGTTGTTCTCGGCATCTGAATATTCTATAATTTTAAATTGCAATTTGTATGGACATTTTTCATTAAGGACTTCAATAAGGTATAAGCTAGTCGAGTATAAATGTACAATTTCACATAGCAATTCTTAATTCATACTTACAGAAAGATTATTCACATCCAAAAATCATTATTTATTTGTTAAAGTGTTCTCAGTCGAAATTGCGACGAATAAAATTTGCAACTGAAAGATAAATACAAACTTAATTGAAGTAAAAAACTACAATGTTGCATTTTCAACAAGATAAAAAAGCTTCAGAGTGTTCCAGATCACAAAACAGGTATGTACGAATCTCGTTTCAATCTTGATATACCTACTTAATATGTACTTGGAAAAGTGTAACGTTACTCAATATCACTATTAAATTACACTGAGATCGAGTGATGATGGCATATGTGTATTTTTTCGCAAATTTACTGTAATGCGGAACTGGTCGGTGTTTGTTGCCATTCAGGTGATAATTGACGAAAAACGTGATAAGATAATACTCGTGATAGCTAGTTGAATATGACACAAGTGTACGAAGAAACACAGTGTTGACATTTTTGCATATTTGACGTTGTTTTATGATGTGAAAATTACACTTATTGTGTGGAGAGAAAAAAGCTCTGAAGCACTCACTTCTTGAATACAAAAGATCTCAAAAGTAGTCGAGATACACGCTGGGCCTGTGTGGTGGGTGAGTATGGCTCATGCTTCTTATGTTCTTCCATTTATAAGGAAGGCCTTTGCCCTAGCAGTGGGGACATTAAAGAACTGATGATGATAATAATTCTTATTAAAATAATAGAGAACGCTAAACATATTTTTACTTCTTTGTGGTTGACTGCCAATTTCCTCAGTAGTACAAGGGTGGCACGACCTTTAGTCGAGTTTTTTTTATTGTTGTGTTACAAAGATAGCAAATTAACTTCAAACCATACTCACAATCTCGTTTTTGTGAGTATAATTTGAAGTGAATTTGCTATCATTGTTTATAGAAAAAATAATAATCTTATCATAGCTCGAAGGAGTTCAAAAAATCTGTTATTTTTATGATCAACGACGACGACAGTTCAAGCATGGAAGAACAGCCTCTATTTATAATGTTGTAATGAAATGATTGCTTTTTCAAACTGCATCTGACATACCAACATTACACACCCATATTATGTATAACAAATTGAACACGACGGACGTCTGTTCCTTGGGTAAACACATACAACCGCTCACTGGTCACATAAAAACTGAGAGCCGGTCATGCAAGTCCGAAGATCGACGACCCCGGGCTGTTTGACTTATGGAAATTGCTTATTGCCTCACCTGACTGATAGGAAATAGCATTGGAACTATTGATAGGCTAAGCTCTCTTGGTGATGAAACCAATGATGAACGCTGACATCATTAGGGACGATTAGTTTTTACTCTTTGGTTCTACTACTAGGTAGATTTAGGGAAGATTCGTTTTTACTCTTTGGTTCAATTCTACTACTGGTTAAATTTATGGGTCTACTTTAAACGGTCTTAATTCAATATTTTATTTATTATTTTATCTTACGATAGAGGTAAGAAAACGCAGGTTTTTCTGCCTAGTATTTTAGTGATAATAAATATTTTTACTAACGGGATTAACAGGAAAAGAATTGTCTCTAGTTATAACAATGAAACAAGAACCATTACATCGATCAACCAAAAATAATGAAATGTGGGTCTAAAAAACTGAAATGAAAGAAAAATTCATTGTTATTTGTGGCTCATTTCCAACTTTTTGTAATTTAGGTTACTAGGTTGCCATAATGGTGATCAGCTTAATACAATCCTTTTGAAACCGCCTGGTAAATGACATCACATATCGAAATTTGTAGAGCTGCATTTATCTAAGAGAATAAGCAACATGTATAATTTAAGCTATTATTCCGAAAAACTCACACGACATATTTTAATTTACACTAATCTCAAAAAATTAAAAACAAGTATAATACAACCGAAAAATAACCAAAAAAAAAAACTATTTCCTATTCATGACAAGAAAAAGATAAAAATGCATGTTTCAGTATCATTTTTAATGTGTATTTTGATCAGAAAATAACACCTATGACATTTTGTGCTAAAACTTCCAAAATATTTTTACTTACAGTGACATATTATTTTTGAAAATTTTGAATGAATGTATTTCTGAAAATTTCAGGATTTTATTCGAAACCGACAATTTATATGATTAAGAAGTGATGGATGGTTTGTGTTAACGCGGATATTATGATAGTGAGAGGAGTGAATGAGAAATTGGTGAAAAATAGAGGGAGAGGAAGAAGAAAACATGTTGTGCCGACTCCGGCTATAGTGGGATGAGTACGAACAAGAAGAAGAAGAGTTAAGGTTTTCTCATTGAATATACTGTAAAATCGATACTTTACTTTGATTGAGAATAATTTACCAATCGTCAAGATTCGTAAATTATTTGACGAACATCGAAAAATGGGTCAGAAAAATTACGAAAAAATATGTCATAATGTGGAATTCGAACCCTGGTCTTATATGAATATTGAGTTCTTCGTTGTTAAATGCACATCTAACATAGGTACTAAAAATAAAAAATAAAAAATTACTTAATGGTTTATAAAACAATTAAAACACAAAATTCTTGTATAGCTGAGATACAGTTTTTGAATAAATATTATTCTCCTTCAAGTTTGTTATAAATGAAATTGTATTAGGTGCATTTCGAATTATTCTGTGAAGCTTATGATATATTATTACTTAAGTAAATGCGTGCATTTTTGCATTTATTAATGTTTACCACGCATAAAGTTAATAGTAGCAATCCAATCAAGAAAATTGTTTGTAATTGTTCGTCAACCCATTAAATTGTGGACTGTTCCCACGGAAATCTCACAAGTCATTAAATATTTTCCAGATTTACAAACATAAAGATGTCTTAACTTATTAGCCGTATTCAAAAGGTTTCCAAACACTAACTAACACTAACCAAATTTCCCGGAATATAAATGTCGCTACTAATACAGTGACCCGTTTTCGTAATGACCATACTGACCAGTTAAAATATGTCTTATTACAAAATTTTAATGTTTATTTTTATGAGATCATAAGGCAATACTTAAAGTTTAAGGCACTTGTGAGGGTTTGGGTACGGTTCAGCCGGTCTTATTTTAATTTATGCTGATAATTTCATCAGTGTAGGTATTATTATTTATTCGAAAGTAGATGTAGATATCTTATTTATTGTTAGCGAAAAAGAGTTACATTCTTCATACATTAGATTATACAAAACTCCAGACATCTCCAATCGATCGATAATCTTAACTTATTGGACGTATAAGTACAACATTTACCGAAAAAAAAATGTTTTTAAAAGGTGAACTTTCTGAAAAAGTTTATGAAATAAAACCACTTTTGAGAATTTCGCTAATGTTTAAGTATTTAAATATTTTACATACTTATTGTGATGATGGCGGGGACAGGCACTAATGTGTAGTACGCGTTGATATATATTTTTTTAATATTATGAATACAGTTTCTTTTTCAGTAAAGTGCCTAGTTTCCATAACAATTTTCTTTAAGAAAATTGCTTTTAATTATATTTTTTGATAGATTATTAATTATATTGAAATAAAATAAAATCTGACTGTTACACCACTGCCTACCTCTTCACCTTACATATCATCCGTGCTTTACAATTGCCAATGCCGCAAATATATTGGGAGCGCAACAGGTGTTTCCAAATATGGGCTACTTAACTAACTACTTGGAAAGGTTTTCGACGTCATTAAAGTGGCCGTAGCAGGTCCATATTACTCGCTAAAGATCATGAGGAAACAGATTGGTGTCACTTCCGTTCGATGACTACAGAAGGGCATCGACCTTTTTATAGAAAAATGTTTGTCGAACAATTGTTTCACTATTCATATTTAAGCGTGTAGTTTTTAATGGAATTAATGGAAGTACCTACGATAGAATGGGCGTTTGGGATTCGAAGAAAGTATTATAAGCGTACGTACGTAGAATCTCTTAACCTATTACACGTCGATGTTGCAATGCTAGCCGTGGCGGGTTTAGCGGTCGCGCTCGACGGTGCAGCACGATCTAGCGTTCCGCTCTGCGCCGGCGCGGTCCTCCCCCCTTCCCCCCTATGGCCCTGACCGAGACACAGACCTCACGGAGGCGAAATATTACGAAATTGCCTATACAAGCCCGTCCACGATTCGAAGGAACCCGTTCCGTCACTGGAATTTGAGAAAATACCTTTCGAGTGTGCAGTGGAAGCTATGAAGAGGTTGTTTAATGATTTTTTTATTACGCCGCCGAAGTAGCGCTTGATAAGTGCATAGCTAATCAGTTTGTAATTATTTCGCTTGACTGGCTAATGTGCTTGAACTATGAAAAGGTAGATATGACTTGAGGAAGCTATTGTTTTTCAATTCATTGTGTTGGTAAGTATCAATTTGCCTGTTATCACCTGCATGTGTAGTAAAGTGTAACCTTGTGGGGCATATCAAAGCTTCGTCTCCCGGTACCATGGAGGAGCTTCTTGCTTCCATCATCATTGTATTTTTTCATATCTATCCTAGGTTAGACGACAGTTCAGGTAAAATAAATAAAATGTTATTACATAGAAAACAAAATTGTTATAACATTTTTTGAATATAATTAAGGTACCTATAGTAAGTATGCAATGGTTAAAAATCTCAATTTTTTATTATGCATTTGGAAAACAATTAACATTAATGTAAAATTACAGTTTAAGAAATATAAAATAATACATTGATCAATTAAGTTTCCACTGAAAAAATATTCCAGACATGTGTAAAAATACATACTAATGAATAAATATTTATGCCATTTTTGTAAATAGTAAAAAAGGTTTATCTATTAAACTACCTGACTCTCTTTGCTGTTTTTTATAAGTATCCAAAAAATCACTGGGCTGCAAAAAAAACGGGTCAGTAGCAAAAACTAAGCTCACAGAGGTGATTAAATTTTTTTTAAAATAAATTTTAATTTGTGTTAGATTTCATTTTGGGGAGGTCTAATATTTAGGACTATATATCAATTTTGTGCTTTACTACTAACTAGTTAAGCTTGACAATCATTACCTAAAGCTTTTTTTTGAAGGACCCAAGCTGTGGAAAGTCTTGCCCTTCATCTCAACTGATGGTAAGTGACGATAAGGGCCAAAGATGGAATCGAGCTTCACCTGAAACCCTCCCTGGGGATCGAACCCCGGAACTCTAGATCTTCATTCTGGTGAGCGAACCACTTGACACAGAGGCGGTTACTACCTTACCTTACCTTACGGCAGTCATCTCCCAGGGGAGCTCCACTTCCGTAGAATAAGCCTCGCAGGGCTTTATGATCCGGAGCGGGGAGCAACAGGCCTGAAGGTGCCTCTAAAGGCTCAGCTCAGGCGTAGTATAATCGACATTAAAGCGGCAATCTTTCGTCTGATTAAAATGGTAATATTGGTTGAACCTGCAATATGTAATAGCATGAAATAACTCATTCTCTTATCCAATTAGATCCGTGTTCGATGGAATATTTCATTATAATGCCTAAATAAACACATTTTGCAACAGTGTAGCCAAAATTGTTCGTTTTACCGATCGCTCAAATAGAATGAAGCCGTAAACACAAAACGATTTTGAGATTGAGGTTTGTTAGTATGGTTCACATATGTCTGCGACTCTGTTAAGGCTAGTGGAATTCGTTGTTTGATCGCAATAACACTAAATTGTTCAACATTTTAATGGTTCAGTGTCATAACTATATTTAAGTGTTTAAAACCACGTTAAAACGCTTCTAATTTAATTTGATGACTGAACTTTGTAACCTCAGTTTAACATAGGTACATTATATACTTCCCGTACTGTAGTCAGTACCTGTGACTGTGACAACTTATTAATATTTGGCCATTGGTAATAATGATCTTTGATTAAAACTGTTTGTGTATATTTTCATTTTTTAAGTAAAGCAGCACGCGTTTTTATTATGCACCTAAATACGTGAAAATTAAGTAAACTTTTGATGAAACAATGGAGGCAAAAGATACAAATTCTTTTGGAGAAATTTGTCAGTTATTTATAGGTATATTGCCTGTAATGCTGTTAATTGCATATGACCGGTTTATTGTTAAGCTTTGAATGGCTGGGGTAAGGCTGAGTGATCAATTGTACAATAATGTGATAAGAGAAAGGTGTGGTTTAAAAGAAGTTGTAATCACAAGAATTGAGAAAGGGCTAGCATGGCTTGTTTACGTAGAACCGATGAGTGAAAGGAGAGTGAAAAAAAATCTTTATATGACGGAAGTGAATGTAGAAAACGACAGGAGAAGGCACAGGGCGCTCTTTTATAAAATCATATTCAAAGTTTATTAAAAAAGGACCAGGTTAATTGTACCCGAAACCGACCGACGGGCATGTATGAGGAGATAAATGAGATTGGAAATAAGCGAAAGAAGTATATAGGTACCGTAGCAAGCGATCTCTGCCTGTCCCTATGAGAGAAAGGCGTGACGTATATACAAGATAATATATTATTTTCAAAATCAAAGGTTTATCTAAATAAAAATATGATCACTTTTTGTTGGTTAGGTTAGAATAGTATTGTCATCGATTGAATACATTTTTGTTTAACATGTGCTGTAACAATGTAACACAAGTAATGTTAAAAAATAAAGCCAGATTATAAACAGCCCAATTTTAAATTACGGTATTCACTTTCGTATCAACAGTGATATTACACAGAGTAATTAATAACAATAAAATAATAATCTACAGCATGATAATCCAAAAACAATAATTAGCATTCGAAATGTTATTATTTAATTAACGTCAGCTCGCCAGCGTTCTAAATCGCAGCTTGTAATATTGGTATGCAATAAACATTTGGCAATTAGAAATTACTCTCTAATGACGACATTGATAAAGGCAGAAATAACATTTCACCGCACAAAAACCTGTACGGAATTTAATTGTTATTGCCCACTAAACGCACACCTGCTAATCATGGTTTTGGTATCCCTACTTCGATGTTACAGGCAGACATTTAAGGTGACTGCACACTTATCCGAGCCGAACGCGCCGAAGTCAACGAATTTAACGAAATCTTTATTTGGAATCATAATTATTATGAAACCTCGCACACTTGCGGGAGTCGAACCGTCCGATTCGTCCGAATCTGTCAGAAACTTCAGAATTCGGATGACGTCATCGGAAACAATGCGCACGGATCTGTCAATTCAGTACTATTTTCGATTATATTTAGATATATTTTTGTATGAATGGCCTTTGTGAAATCCTTCGGCGCGGACGGATCTGTCAATTCAGTACTATTTTCAAATCCTTCGGCGCGCATAGTTGCGAGGCCTCCGCTGACTTCGGCGCGTTCGGCTCGGATAAATGTGCCTTCACCATTAATGAGCAACACTCCTCGTGTTTTTGCAGTATACTAACTTTTTAGTTATTGAAGGGCTGAGAATGTGTATTTATAAGCGATCGCACGCGAACATTGGGGGTTCATTTCGTATGCAGGTGCGAGTAAATGATTGTGCCGAAATTTTTGCTAACACGCTGATACCGTCTTAATAATTGCATCTTGACATTAAAGACGATCAGCTGCTACTACGTCTACTATATTAACTAAATGAGAATGAACAGGTTACATTTTTAGAAACATTTTTGAATTTAGTCATTTGATTTTTGTGATTATTCATAAAACCTGTGCAGGAAAGATTGCCCGAGAGCCTAGGATTGTTTTGTTTACAGAATCTAAGAAAAATTTATTATTTTAAAAATAATTACTATCGTACAATTTTTTTTTTAATAACAGTTTAGTTGCAACTTAACATAACGGAGAAGCGCAGAAATGCTTTTATAATAGTAACCTTCATATAGTGTTTTTTGATATCCAATAAATACTTTCCTAAGAGCAAATCTTATCATATTACAATGTTGCGATTGCAGTAAGTGCTATTTTCGATCGTTGCACTTAAAGTAACTTGATAACAAGAGTTATAATTAGCTGAAGACTATCTAGACACAAACGAAAAAAATAAGCAAAATAATCTTATGTATACGCAAAGTGGTTTTACATCAACATCTGTTACGCTAATAGTGAAATTTATGTAAAAACCTTTTGAACCGAACGCCATACAAATCCTGAACGTATCATAAAAGAATGTGTGGCGATGTTGAATGGATATAAAAGCAACGTCCTCATATTTATAAATAGCGACATTTACATTTCAAATTAGACTTTATTGTAATTGGATAAGGTGCAGACCGAGCGTCACTTGCTCGAGAGTTCAAGACGGTTGACTATGACAAAGAAGTCCATGCATATTCATCAGTCGTGTCCTCTTTACAGACGCCTAATGTTGCGTCGTTGACTTGACACTGTTTCAGTACATTGGCGACGCTAATTTTGTTGATATGTATAGAGAACTGTACCTTAGCAGGTTACGTGTGAGGTCGCATAGTGCCATAATAGGAGATTCTGAACTGCTTCATGAATAGGGGAAGGGGCACAGAGTGGGTATACTAAAACGGACACTCTCGTGTACAAAAATCATTTAGCAAATGGATATTTTTTCGCCAATCTAGTTGTCTGCTTTCTTAAAGAGGCAGGAAGGAACTAAAGCTATCACTTCTAACCTTGCGTATCGGCAAACAGTTTTTTATACATTAGAATACCCGCTTCAGCGACCTAACTCTGCAAGCCGATTGCAATCGTCTTATTCTACCAGTCACTCTCACTCATTAGGTATGATAGCAACGTTTGAGAGAGATGGCAACACAAAACCAATTCCAATTTATTTAAAGAGTAGCCCCTCAGGACGTATGCCCGCTTTGGACCGCCTTCCCCTATATAACGTGTACCTATAGTCATCACTCTTAGTCACGAAGACCTATGTACTTAATCAGGCTAGACACTGAGCTCTTGTGTATATAAAATACAATATCTATATACATATAATTGAAGGGAGTTATCTGAAAAATAAAATCTTGTTTTCATTTTAATATAAATCAACGTATAAGAGCTTATTTTAGTAGCTTTTAGTATTCGGAAGTATTGGGAATTATTTATTTATTTATACCACGACTAATTTATATTTATATTCATTGCGGAAACCGCGGGTTAGTGTTCGCAATAAGACATTCACCCTACATTAAAAGGCTGGTGATGATGATGATGATTAGAATATTTACAGCGGTATATATGGGGAGAATACACTCGTTAAAGTTGTTTTATTGCAAATATATTAATAACTTATGTCTTCAATATAAGGTCTTCAAATTAGTGTTAATTAATAAAGACCAAAGAGGTCCTTATTAATTAACACTAATTTGAATCTTACTTAGAAGGCATGAGAACTCAGCGTGCAGTGCTTCGCTGGCCAATGCTGGTATATGCGTCTACCGTGTCATGGCAACTAGCAAAAACGACATAAGGTGCTTCCACACGGTGCAAGTAGCTGGAGCAAGTAAATGCACGAGCTATTTGCGCAAGCAGTTTGCACAAGTTCGTTGATCAGTGCTGTATGCACAAGTTACTAGCCCGGTTTATCTGGGGTCGACGCAATATGTTTCCTCTTTTATGAATATCGGTCAGACATCATCAAACCATCCACTCTCTTTCGATTCGTATTATCCATTGTACATAGTGAGGTATTAAAAGTCCGATATTAAAACACGAAACCGCGGGAAAAAGTTAGTCAGTGGCACAGATTCACAGATTCGAGAAAAAACAATATAACAGAATAATTCTTAAATCACCTTGTATTCGCAACAGGTTGAAGTTGAATTCATTGTTTCATTTGATAACAACAGATTTCGTCATGGTTTTGTATGTGTCAGTCCATCCTTGTTCGCATCCGAATGATAATGAACGTTTCATTCAAAGGTTGCCTCTGTATTTATTTTTTGAAATTCAGACTACAATTAGGAACGTTATACGAAAAAATTGATTTTTTCTCAACATGATCTTATTTTACGTAATGCGAAGCTTTAAAACTACTACATTCATTTCATAACTAATAAGACATTTATAATAAAATATATATTATTTGATTATTATTTCCTTTTAATATATAGAGGTGAGAAAAATTATTATAAAGAAAAATAGGTCCGAAAATTTTTGAAAACTTATTTCCTCCATCAGGAAATGTATTTTTTTCTTTGTAACAATTACAGATTTTTTCAATATCAAAAATTCATTTTGAAATATTATTTTAAGTTATTACTTTGACTCAGATTAACCGGTATTCTTTCTCTTCATATTCTGCCGAAGGCTCATTAACCATGATTAGTGTTGTTCTGAATAGATTTTTACAAGTTTAGGACTGTTTGTGTTGCGATCGCTTGTTGCTATAGTAATGACCTGTAAAAGCCTTTTGAGTTATGATAGCAACCATCATGATGATGTCACGAAACGTATTTATTGATTTAAGGAAACCACTCAATTGCTCCAAATGACTCCCTAATGTCTGAAAAGCTGATGGGCTTGATGAGGTTTATCGTTTTAGATGGTCAGATACCGTCCGATACCGGCTCAGTCTTTAGGGGATTGAACACTATACACAACAACCGAATTATACAAAACTTATATTTTGCAGTATTGTGGCAACCTGCCGTTTTTTGTACTTTTAATAACGAGGGTTACAAATCACGTCTGCTTACCACTCTGGGGTTAAATAAGTAGGTCTTCGGTTTTCCTGTCATTCTATGGCTGGAGTTCACCATTACGTAAAACAAGCGATTATTAAATAATCGCAAGTTTTTGACAGTTCTTCCATACTATAAAATGTCAAAAACTGACGGTTAAATAATAATCCCACGTTTAAGTGTTGGTGAACTCTAGCCTTAGTCCACCATTCTTTACCACCATCTTACTTAACATATTTCTAGTTATGTATGCCGTATCTTAAATATGTCAAAATTAAACGGAAATTGTTAAATACAATAAATTTGTTGTAAATAAATTAGTTTTCTTGTAGATGCTACGGTTAATTTTAGACGGTAATGAATTTATACACATTTTTGATTTGGAACGTGCAAATCCTACAGTTTTTATGTTTGTCAATGACTATTCAAATATGATTTCCTGTTAAAAACTAGATCTAAAATTTATTACGCTATAAACGATTTTTGATCTATCGAGCAATTGTAATTGCTAAAGAAATAAAGAAAGATACCGACACGGAAACTTTTAGGAATGTCACGGCAACCACAATTTTGAGTTCATTACTTTAACAGTTAACGGAAAGAATGACACAAATTATGAATAAAAAACACGTTAGTAACAAGTTTTTGAATATTCAATTACACTGGTATTGAAACTAATAATCATTATACTATTACGTCTACGACAGTACCTATGTACCACCAATAATACGTAGGGTTTCTCTCTCAATCGATATTGCAATTTACATTAACATATTTTACGTGTGACGGCAGAGCAGTATGAAAATTACTCTTACCACTAGATCGATTTTAATTTCAACAATATATAAATGTTAGTAGTTTAAATAAAGTTAGTTAGTTTATTATATACAATATATAATATAAGGCCGTGTGGTGACGGCAGAAGGCCATGTGGTGACGGCAGAGTAGAATACAATTGTCACTACCCCAAATCTCACCCGTGGGTGTCGTACAAGGCGACTAAGGATAAATCAGTCATGAGGAATGGGCAGCAGCGTTACTCTTATACCACCTAGCAATGTACCTACTGCGACTTTTGTACCCGATAAATGGCAATAGGCTCGCCACCTATTACATGGGACCTATCATAACTGGCGATACGTGGGTGCTAGTTCACCTCTGCCTACCCCTTCGGGGCTATAGGCGTGATTTATGTATGTATGTATGTATGTATAAATGTTAGAAAAATTAGTACAAAGATATTGGTAGTTAGAAAAAGAAATTCGTAAAAAAAAGCGCGTTCGTTTTCCGCATCAAGACCATAATTTTTCGAAATTCTTTTTATACATACATACATAAATCACGCCTATATCCCCGAAGGAGTAGGCAGAGGTGAACTAGCACCCACGTTTCGCCAGTTATGATAGGTTCCATGTAATAGGTGGCGAGCCTATTGCCATTTATCGGGTACATAAGTCGCAGTAGGTACATTGCTAGGTGGTGGGGGGTAGTGACAATTGTATTTTACTCTGCCGTCACCACACGGACTTTCTTTTTATAACTACCAAAATCTTCTTACCACTAGATCTCATGAGGGTGCCGTACAGGGCGACTTATCAATAAAACAAGGATGGGCTACAGTGTTCCTAAGTACACTATACTGAGGCCCGCTCCTATTAGCTAACAGAAGTGAGGAAATGTGAGGATTGATATTAGTAATACACCTTTGTGTATTCAGTGTCGGATAAAAAGGCGCGAATATGTAGGAGGTAAAGATAGAACGTTAATTGACAAGAACTGTGTGATATGTGGCGACAGCAGAGAAGAATCTATAATCACAATTCAAATCTCGTCCACGCCTATCGTTCAGGACGCCTTAATTTTGGTATTATATATAATTTGTTTTAACATTATATATTTTGTATACTTTCCAAATAAATTCATAAGTAGTGACGGATTTTTCTTCACCTCGTATGCCCAAATCCACAGTCCTCAGCATCCACCGTCCCGGCCAGTTTGTTTTACTGACATACTGTTGAGTACCATGTTGGCCGTGTTGCATTCAAATTTTTATGTAAAATGCCGAAGTAACAGGTGATACAAATGAACTATCGATGTGTTATAAAAACAGTATTGTCAGTCCAAAGTCGCGATGCGGGCGCCCCCACTGCGCGACGGAAGTATTTCCTATACTGATACTGATATTACCTACATTTGTTTAGATGCGAAGTGAATTTTAAGTGGGTCCTTTGTGCGTCTATTCACTTGACGTTTCCATTGGCGAAATAGTTCAATAGAACATCTGCTGTTTGTGTTATGAATTTCGTTGTTTCTCTACAGGAGGTCATGGGGTTGAATAACCGATAAAACTAGAACGCATTTCGTTATACCTGTATTAAGTAGTTATTTGTGTGATATAAAGAACTACCTATAAACACCTATCATCTAGCCAAATAAACATCTATCATCTAGCCAAAAGGCAGTACGCATTGCTGTTATGGATACAAAACGCAGGGTAGGCGGAGGTGAATTAGCACCCACGTTTCGCCAATTATGTTAGGTCTTATGTAATAGGTGGCGAGCATATTGCCATATATCGGGCACAAAAGACGCAGTACATTGCTAGGTGGTATAAGAGAAACGCTGCTGCCCATTCCTCATCACTGTTTTATCCTTAGTCGCCTTGTACATTAGTCGCACGGCAGAGATTTGATTGTATTCTACTCTGCCGTCACCACATACATGGCTTAAATAATAATGAAGATGATGTAAATACAAGAATCAGACACTACTGAAACATGCATTAACAATAATCACAAGTATAGCCGTAAGATACAGCTTAAGTTACAATACGTATCCACAACGTCGTTGACATTACTTACAGTATACACTTTTTACATTTTGTGACTTGAAAGAAAAAGCTAATAATAAAAACCAGCACAATTTTTTTTTTACTAACTCCAAAATATTGAGCCCCGTTTTAAGGCGAGTATTTTGTTGCAGTAATCTGATTATAGAAATAAAACTTGCATAAAACGTTAACACTTTAAATTATTGCATAAAAATTTTAAATTTTGAGGAAGACACGCGTCAACATTACGGTACTTAAACTTAAGAAGCGTGTCGGATTTGTTTATATTATTTAATTTTGATTCCTAACATCTGGTTTTAGGATTGTGAATTTCCCTTGATGAAATACAGAACACAAAATAAATATAGTAAGGGCAGAGATACATACATACATACATAAATCGCGCCTATATCCCCGAAGGGGTAGGCATAGGTGAACTAGCACCCACGTTTCGCCAATTATGTTAGGTCCCATGTAACAAGTGGCGAGCCTATTGCCATTTATCAGGCACGAAAGTCGCAGTACATTGCTTTTGCTAGGTGGTATAAGAGGAACGCTGCTGCCCATTCCTCATCATTGATTTATCCTTAGTCGCCTTTTACGACACCCACGGCTGAGATTTGGGGTGGTGACAATTGAATTCTACTCTGCCGTCACTACACGGCAGAGATGCATTAATTTATACCTATTTTAGGCACCTACGTCCTAATTAATAGCGAACGAGCTAATATTATGGCCATCTATCGAGCAAGCAATCAATCGTTCCGTTCATCGATATCTCGACATGGTCCTTTACATAAATTAAGATAAATTATATTCATTTTAATTCCGTTGACTAAGCAGTCAGATTTTATTTATGTAATCATATTCGTGGAATGCCTAAAACCATGAAATAGTAAATGCAATAATATCAAGGTTATATTTGGCTGAGAGCCTCCATAAATTACCAGTTTTGTGGTTGCAAAAGATAATTATCTTCCGATTTCTTATTTATATACTTCCGTTTCATACATTTTATTTTAGTATCTGATTGATGGCCCTAGAAGACATATTTTTATTCCAGTAATGTGTAAAATTAATTCAACCACATTTGAATTGTATGATATTATAGTAGTGATATTAACTGATAAAACATAAATTCATTCAAAATAATTTTGAAAATTCAATATGTTCCATCCGCTACTTTACTGTGTGCAAGGCTTTCAACTTAACGTATTAGTACTTCAAAATGACTCCTGCTTATGCTCGAAAGTTTGACCAGACGTATAGTAACAATAGCATTTTGCTAACTATAATAAAGTCAGATGAAAAAAGATGCGTGCCCATTGCCAACTATCGGATAGGTTAATCGCAGTATTGCTTGCTCGTGCCCATGAAACGCCTCTGTTTATTCATTATCACATCTAGTAATATGTACTTAGTTGCGATGTACTAGACCCACGGGAGACAATGGGGATGGTAACAATTATTTTCTAGTCTGTCGTTATCACACCACATAAAAAATAGGTATTATCAGATAACAACAGTCAGATACGGTAAATCTATGGACCGTTTTAAATATGTTTACATTAAGTAAAGGTCACTTGAAATTTAAAAATAGGATTGCCATATATCATGGATATAAAATTTTGCGTCAAACTGTCGTTCGCGTCATCCAACCATCCGCAAATACTTCTTGAGTGACCTTGTTCGACACTGCTTATTGATTATTCACAGAGACACTTGGCCTTCTCTCAAGGGTCCTCCTCACTTTATTCATTTTGCCATTCCTGTTGAGTATACAAATCCTAAAGGTGCCATCGTTGAATATATTTAAACTCTTTTATCAAAAGATTGCTTAGTCTAACTTGAAGGTCAATATATTGGTTTAATTCTATCCTGTTCGAGCCATATAATCCTCGATATATGTATTATATTACTAAATTTGTTTTGCGATATAACTACTCGAAGATAGATTTCTTTATTAATTTCAAAATTATGTGCGTAATTTTTTTATTCGTTATAACGAATGACATTGTTACTTAATTTGAAGGTGGAAGTAACTTACTTTTTTTTAATTCATTGTTGCTTAAAAGTTTTCTGTGTTAGGTAATTATAACTCAAAAAATATGATCCCTATTTTCAATTATAATTTTTATATAATTTTATTTTCCTCAAATATGTTGCGAATAAGATAGACATATTTTAACAATGCTTTATGACTGCTTAAGCTTGTCTTTACTAATGTAATAGTATATTATGCTACGAGTATGCTACGTTGGTCATTACATACGAGGCATTATTGCAAGCGCGAGCCGCAGGCGAGCGCGGTAATGAAAATGAAAATGAAAATGAAAAATTGGAATGGGTTTTTGTTTTTTTTAAATTATCCTTATTACTAGGGCAAAGGAAAAGGGAACCAGCACATACAGCCTCATCTGATGTAGTCTACTTTCTTCAGTATCAATCGCATTAAAACGCGGATGTATAACGTTTTAATGCATTTTGGGAGAGTTTGGCGGCAAATGTACACTAACAGCCTATTAATGGAGACTGACGCGGTAGATCGACCACGAAAATGCTCATCGCCTTTCTCATCAAATGCACTTTTGTTTCACTAAATCTTTATATTGTTCATGGCCGTAGACACTTATTACACAACACTACACATTTTTTTAACAGTAAACATCACTCTGACACAATATCAATTTAATAAAACAAATATGACGACTTTCAAAAGGCATAGAAAAACCGGCTGTGCATCCGAAGCAGCAGCAAAATAAAAAATAAAATAAATAGTGTTTCTAAACACGATAGTTAATTTATGTTTATAAACAAGGAATAAAATGTTTATTTATCATCTTAACTCTAAAATAATTTAATATTCGTAAAAATATTCAATGTAAGTGTTATTTTGATGCTTAAGGATCTGTGTTAACGTTCAAAGAGGAATTATTGAAAATAAGTCTCGTGATGGGTTTGTTGTTGAGAATTTCATGGTTTTCACCACCTGATCATCCGCCATCATGAACTCTGTTGCGTTAAAATGTGTGCCATCCCCCTTTTAACGTAAAATTAATTTAACTTTTATTCATATCACACACATGAATACAGACTAAATATACTAAAGACATGGCTGGATGGGCCAGACCCTATGCTTCCCTAAAAATATAGGGAGAATTTAACAAAAAAAAAGAATTAAAAAATATACGATTACGCACTAGTACGTAATATATTATGCACGAGTGCATAATATGCTGCATTATGGACCTTAAAACGGTGTAATAAGAGTCAATTTACGAGCAATTGATTTACAGACGTACACGCTTATAGTGCTGCAAATCAATAAAATTTTATTTCTTACTTCAAATAATATTCATGTTAAAAAATATCTTGACAATTATTACATAAGTAAACTACCTCTAATGTTTGTTCAGACACTATAATAATTCAAACTTGTGACTGTAAAAAGTGACCACTTAAATTATTTAAGTGGTAACTTTTGGCAGCAGCGTTTCTGTTATAGCTAGCAACATCCTCTCATTTACAGATGGCAATAGGCTTGTCTCTTTTGGACCTAACATTATTGGCGAAACGTGGATGTTAATACTACCTACCACTTCTTAGGTTAATTTATCGTGATTTAAGTAATGTAGGTATGTATTATTTTGGTTTCGAATTGAATAAAAATTGGTGTCTAATACACTGGTCCCTTTTTAAGGAAGTCTTCTTCATCAGCTGTGTGGTGACGGCAGAGTTGAATACAATTATTGTCACCACCTCAAATCTCTCCCGCGGGTGTCGTACAAGGCGACTAAAGTTTAAAACAGTGATGAGGAATGGGCAGCAGCGTTCCTCTTAAAGCACCTAGCAATGTATTGCGAATTTTGTGCCCTATAAATGGCAATAGGCTCGCACCTATTACACAGGACCTAACATAATTGGCGAAATGTGGGTGCTAATTCACCTCTGCCTACCCCTTCGGGGATATAGGCGTGATTTATGTATGAATGTATGTATTTTTCTTTTCCCTGCCCTGTTCCTAGTCTATCTGAAGTCGGCGCAGTATGTTTCCTCTTCCATTCATATCGGCGTAAGTTGCTTACAATATTGAAAATGTTGCCGAGCGTCCGTATGTTGCATCGGTAACGTTCGTGACTGTGTCTGAATCGATTATTGCACAATATGGTTTATAATTGCCCATCCACAATTAGCGAGCCCGACCGATTTGCTCCACTTAATACAGATTAACTTTTTACTGTCTTCGGGCGAACCAAGATTACAGTTACGCTGTTGCCAGGTTATGGACTTCGGTCTTCGAGCACCATCGTAAATTGATAAAGGCGGAGCTGAGCAACGGGTGCACGACAATGATTAATTCACGCAGGCTGACGATAACTGAATGTGGAAGTATTATTCATAGGTACATACATACATAAATCACGGCTATTTATCCCTGCCTTCAGGGATAAAAAGCCGTGCCCCTTACCCCTTGGTAAGCAGAAAATGAATTAACACCTATGTTTCATGCCATAAATAGGAGGTGAGCCCATTGCCACCTATAGGAAGACACGTACATACATAAATCACGCCTATATCCCTGAAGGGATAGGCAGAGGTGAACTAGCACGTTTCGCCAATTATGTTAGGTCCCATGTAATATAGACGTAATAGACCGCCGCCTTGGTCGAATGCTCAGATTGCTGGGTATTGGCCAAGAGGTCCCGCGTTCGAATCCTGGTAGGGGCAAACTTTGTGATGACCACAAATGTTTGTTTCCGAGTCATGGTTGTGTATATGTTTATGTAGTATATTTTTAATATTTATATACATAATATAAAAAAAAATATGTCCGTCATCAGTATCCATAACACAAGTGCTTAGGCTACTTACTTTGGGCTAGATGATAGGTGTAAGTGTATAAAAAAAAACAAAAACAAAATGTAATAGGTAGGGAGCCTATAGCCATTTATCGGGCACAAAAGTCGCAGAACATTGCTAGGTGGTATAAGAGGAACGCTGCTGCCCATTCTTAGTCACTGATTTATCCTTAGACGCCTTGTACGACACCCACGGGAGATATTTGGGGTGGTGACTATTGTATTCTACTCTGCCGTCACCACTCGGCTTAGGACACGTAAAATTAATAAAATAAGGCAATGTAATTTAAAGGGTTTTAGTAAGTTAGTATAGCCTTTCGTACCGGCTGCATTAAAATTTGCTTCCGTTAGCCCTATTAATTTTCCAATAATCTCAATAATAATTGTTCAATTGAATGATATTCTGACATTGCCTCGCGAGATCGCAGGTAGCGATTCTTTTCTCAAAACCCAAAATAAACCTGACACACACGTGGCAGCGTTGATGGAAATTCATTCGCATGGACGTCGTGGTATTGTAAGAACAAAGAGGTTTTTATACTGTTCTTTATGTTTTTTATAATCATCAGCTTTCTATATTTGAATTAAGTATCTTGTCAATATCTTGATAGATCACTTACAATTGTTATTTTCGGCTTCGTTTTACCATGTCATTGCTTACACCTAACTAAATATATTTTAACTTATTAATATTTTACTTATGTGTTTCTCTGAATCAATCACAGGTTATGGGCCCAGAGGACATAATAAGTAGTAAGTGGTGATAAAAATGAGTTCAGATTCGAATAAACTTAGTGAAGTGAGATCTGAAGAGAAGCGTGAAAACAATATGAGTTTACCAACGTTTGAAAAGCTAGAGGGCAGTTCAAATTACGGCAATTGGAAATTTCTTATGGAATTACAACTAATCCATGAAGATTTGTGGCAATATACGGAGAGAGCTCCAGATGCTAATGATGCTGTAGAAGTGAGGTGCGACCAAAAGGCAAGAGCGCGCATATGTTTAATGGTAAAACCTGAATGTCTTATACACGTACGGAGAGCGAAAACGGCTAAAGAAGCCTGGAATGCTTTGCAAGCAGCTTTTGAGGATAAGGGACTAAACAACAGGTGCAGACTTTTATCTAAATTGGTTAGCTTGAAATTGGAAAGATTCCACACGATTAGAGAGTACGTAACAGAGATTCTGACAGTTGCTCAACAACTTAGAGATTTGGGCAAAGAGATTGACGATGAGCTAGTTGCTACGTTAATGCTCCAAGGACTTACTGACAAATATCAATCGCTGAGACTAGCTTTAGAAAGTAGAGAAGAGACATTGACTTCAGATTATGTTAAAATGAAACTTTTACAATTAGAAGACTCTTATGACGATTCAATGCCATCTACTTCTGCTTTATCTGCGAAAAATACGAAGAAAAAGTACAAACGCAACACAAAAATGAAGATCAAGTGTTATATTTGTGAAGGACCACACAAGGCGTTGGAATGTCCGCAGAATAGCAAGAAGAAGGGCGATGCAATGAATGCTTTTGCTTTTGCAACCAGTGAGAAGCATACAAGTGAAGAGTGGGTTATAGACTCTGGTGCTTCTCATCACATGACTAATAACGGTGCGTGGTTATTTAATGTAAAGGCAATTGATAAAAGAGAAATAACGTGTGCTAATGGTGAAAAAGTTTTTGCAGAGTGCATGGGATCTGTAAGTCTCGATAGGCTAAGTTTGACAGTGCATGATGTTTGGTATGTACCTAGTTTATCAAATAATTTACTAAGTGTTAGTACAATTGTAAAGAAAGGTCATACAGTAGAGTTTAAGTCTGATTGTTGTGAAATTAGCCTGAAGGGTAAAGTCATTGTACGAGGTGTGTTAGATAGGGGTGTGTATAAACTTAAAAACTGCTTACAGGGAACAGCTTTACATACCACATCTAATGCTGATATGAGGTTATGGCATCGGAGGATGGCACATTTAGGAGTACGTAACTTAAAACTTTTACGTGACAAAATGGCAACCGGGGTAAGTTTCAACAATTGTTCTGAAAAGATTGATTGTTCAGAATGTTTGCTTGGGAAGCAAACGAAATTACCGTTTCAGAAAAATCAAGCGTCGAGAGCGACAGAAATACTCGAGTTGATTCATACAGATTTATGCGGTCCTATGTCTGTAGATTCATATGGCGGTTATAAATATTTTATGACCATAATAGATGATAAAACGCGGAAAACTTTTGTTTATTTCTTGAAACAAAAGACGGAAGTTTTACAGAAGTTGAAAGAATTTCAAATTTTGGCAGAAAATCAAACCGGTAAGAAAATTAAGAATATTAGATCGGATAACGATAGCGAGTTTGTTAATCGTGAAGTGGAAAACTTTTTGAAGTCAAATGGTATCCATCATCAATTAACTATACAATATACTCCGCAGCAAAATGGTGTTGCAGAAAGGGCAAATCGCACCATAGTCGAAAAGGGGCGATGTATGCTCCAAGAAGCTCAATTAAGTAAGAAATTTTGGGCTGAAGCTGTAAACACTGCTGTTTATCTGAAGAACCGTTCACCGACAATAGCAGTAAGGAATATGACTCCTGAGGAAGCTTGGTCTGGGAAGAAGACTGATCTAAGTATGATTCGAGTCTTTGGATGCAAGGCGTCTATGCGTATTCCAGATGAGAAGCGCAGCAAGTGGGACCCTAAAAGTAAAGAGTTACTGTTTTTAGGATATTGTGAAGAGTCAAAAGGTTACCGTTTGTTTGATCCTGCAACTTTGAAATTCTACAAAGCGAGAGATGTAATATTTTTTGAAAACCAGAAATATTCATCTTCTTCAGAAAACAAAAACGAACTAACTGAAGACACTCAACAAATAATAGGTGCTGTTGAAGGAACTGTCCCACAGTTCAGTTCTAGCACTCCACATGCAGTAGACATCAATAATCAAGAGAGATTTTGTGAAAGAGAAGTCACTGAAGAAGAACATGAGGAAGAAGAATTTGTTGACTGTATCCAACCAGAAGACGGTCAGATGCCAGAAAGTGAAACAAGAGGGGAAAGTTCTTTAAATCAAAATGAAACGTTTCAAGAGTCTGAAGAAAGGGAAACCAGAAGATATCCTATAAGAGATAGAAAAACAAAAGAGTATCCAGATTACTATCTCTATCAGACAGCTTTGGAGACTGATGATGAAGAACCCTCGTGCATCAATGAAGCGCTTTCAGGACGGCACAAATTTTGTGAGAGGTACTGTTGCAGATGGTGAAATAGAGCTCAAGTATAAGAAGACTGAGCATATGTTTGCAGACGTGCTTACGAAACCATTGTTGCGAGGGAAGTTTGAGTTTTGTGTGCAAGGCTTGGGTGTAAGAGTGAATGCAGTGTAAGAGAGCTGAGATTAAGGAGGAGTGTAAGAACAAAGAGGTTTTTATACTGTTCTTTATGTTTTTTATAATCATCAGCTTTCTATATTTGAATTAAGTATCTTGTCAATATCTTGATAGATCACTTACAATTGTTATTTTCGGCTTCGTTTTACCATGTCATTGCTTACACCTAACTAAATATATTTTAACTTATTAATATTTTACTTATGTGTTTCTCTGAATCAATCACAGGTATGACATTACTTCCCATTAATATCTGCCAAGGTATCCCGATAAATTATCTACAGTTATACTTTTGACTTGACAACCAGTTTGTCACATGAAACTTTATTTTATTTTTATAAGTAGATCAACAAAAACGCTGTGGTTGTGGTTGTGGGTGATGTGGCTACTATTTAAATTATTTACTTTATTGACAGAATGCTCACTTGCTTTTTTTGCTTATCAACAATAAAAAAAAACTAGCTTAGATCAACCGCCTCCGTGGTCTAGTGGTTCGCCCACCGGCATGAAGATCCAGAGGTCCTGGGTTTAATCGGGGGGTACAAATTTGTGCTCGGTTTGGTTGGTGGTAGGACTTCCTTGAAGACCGCCTGGCTAGCTACCACCATCTTATCAAAATCTGTCGCTATAATAATAATGTTAACAGCATTATTGTGTTCCGACAACGTGTGATGAAACTCGATCGCATCTTCGGCCGTTATCGTCACTTACCATCAGGTGAGATGAAGGGCAGGAGCTTCCGTTTACCATATAAAAAAAAATCTCCCTTGTTGAAATGAGTTAATTTATATAATGTAAGAACAGCGATTTTAACGATAATTGCAACGTTGAAACTTTATAATTTAATAATAATAATAATAACAATTTATTTGTTTTCTCTCACACAGTTATAAAAATACAACTTTGTTTATGAAAACAAATGTACATTCTTAGTTTGTGTCACAAAAATAATTAATATTATATATAGTGAAACTCTTATTCCATGAAATAAAACATTCAATATAGTAACTCGCACTGGGATTTTTTGATAAACGTTATAAAATTCACAACTTCGTATCTCTATATTTTTATAAAATATCTTCTTTCGTGTACAATTATCAAAATATGTTTCACGCAATCCACCTATAATTTGAAAGTCTTCCTCTTGTTGTACGAGATCTTTTAAACTCCAGATTTATTACAAAGATTTTGGTGGTTAGAAAAAGAATTTCGAAAAATTGGTCTTGGGTGGCCGAGCGGTCAGGCACCTGCCTGGATAGCAGCGGACGCGGGTTCGATTCCCGCCTCAAGATCATAATTTTTCGAAATTCTTTTACTAACAACCAAAATCTTTGTACTAATTTTTCTAACATTTATATAATGTTAAAAATAAAATCGAATAGTCCAGATTTATTATTATATGTTTGGTGGTTTGGTTTGGCGGAATGATCAGATGTTGGTCGGTGCTAATCCTCAGCCAGAGAATCACATTTCGGTAACTATTCTAGGTTAGGTTACCTTACGACAATAGAGAGGCTTGATTAATGTATGTATGTATCGCGATATAGTCGGATTGTGTGACCTTGTGTGTGTATTGGAATAGAAGTTAAACAGTTCCTAAGAAACACGTTAAAGTTATTGTGTACCGTAATCAGGTCAAGCTTCTTAAAAACTTTTATTTTATGGCTATTGTATACAGAGAATAACAGATGACGTTATTAAGTCGTCAGGTCTGTGACAGAAAGAGACCGCGCTACGTGGAAGGGGGACGATGACAGTCGATAACCTTTTTGCGATGCGATCCATTGACATTGTAATTCGTAGATTTTCGAGTCACGTATTAGAACAACTCTTGATCGTTTTTGATAGGGATTCGGTTTTTTATATTTTCCAACAAGAATTTTGAATGTTGTGGTGCATTTATAATGTATTTCATTCCAACAATATTTATCGAAGATTGACCTAACACAATAATTCTAAGTTTGAACATTAGAATAATGATTAGTGTACCTATTTTAAATATTATTAATAGGTACGTATATCAAAATGAGGAAACTGGTTAGTATATAAAAATAACGTATACATCCATTTGTTTCCAAATTAACCAAGTGAAGCTATTAACAAACATCTGTACATATTAATTATTTTGCCAACAACATATTCGCCGGAATTATTATTGAATAATATTAAAATAATAATTACTTAATCGAAAAAAATTTCAATAATTCCATGCCAAATTGCCCAAAAGCTCCCGGGTTCATAAAAATATTCAGGTTCGTCTAATGATCACGGATATTTAATCTTATTCTAGAGTCACGGTTACCTACTATATATGTTAATGAAGAAAATTTTGCATACATACATACATATATACATCCATAAATCATACCTATATCCCCGAAGGGGTAGGCAGATGTGAATTTACCACCCACTTTTCGCCAAATAAGTTAGGTCCCATGTCCTTGTCCATGTGCCGGGCACATAAAATCGCAGTATATTGCTAGGTGGTATAAAATGAATGCTGCTGCCCATTACTTGTCGCTGTCTTTACCCTCAGTCGCCTTGTGCGACACCCACATAAGAGATCGAAGTGGTGTGACAATTGTATTCTGCTCTGCCGTCACCTACCACACGGCTAAGAAAAGAGAACATTTTGAATATTATTTAACTAGAAATATTATTATCACAACAATATTTAAGTTTATCAATGTTGCTTTGGCCATGTCTATTTCGTATAAAGGCTATGCGATACAACACTAGCGATTCGAATGTCTAGGGTAAGGTCCTCGCACTGAAAGTGGAATGGTGCTCGCATCGTAGGCGTATTCGACACGGTTCCGATTTTGTTTTGCTCCGCAAAAAGAGGTTGCGTAATTTCGGGTGGGTTCGCGTGGGCGATCCGCGATTCTTTTGGAGTTCGGCAAAAAGTACAATAAGTATCAATTAAATGTCGTTTTTGCCCGTTGTGTTTTCCTAAATGTTTTGTAATACCAGATTCAGATCATTAGACATTAGGTCTAATGATCCTTAGACCTCATTGGTCATCATTGGTCTAAAGATCTATTCCTAAATCTACAAAAAGAGTTGTTTTATGTTATCTATGCCCTTACGTTGGTAATTTAAAAGTTTAGCTAAAATTAAACTAAAATAAATAAAGTTCCAAGTGAGAAAACAACCGAAAAGCTAGTACCAACATTTGTCAAAATTTTTTATAAAGGTAATTTTAAATTATTTTGTTATTGAAAATCTGCCTAACAAAATAATTTTGCAGTTCATGTCTAATATATAAAACTGAAGCCTGATTTTCTTACAATATTAAATTGAAAATAATTTTAATCCTAATACGTAGCTCGATAGTTAATAAGGGTTACTAACAAATTTTATTAATTGGCAATTTATGCCAATGATTCAACCTCAATTGGCCATGAAAATTATTAAAAAATCATTGAACATATTACTCACAACTTAAACAGCAAATCATTGAAAATAAAGCATACATACAACAGCTTTCGTAAATATAAAAGTTTATGATTTAAGTTTACTTCCAACTTTTGCACGCAATTTCTATAAGTTTTTTGTAATATATTCGTACCAACTTATAGTTGTTTTACCTATTCAGTTACCTACTTTATTGTAACAGTATTTGCTGAAAATGATACATGACAGAAGTTTTCTTTGTACTAAATTATTCTTCCATTTACACAATATTGATAACAATAAATATATTGACCTAACATAATTGGCGAAACGTGGGTGCTAGTTCCCCTCTGCCTACCCCTTCGGGGATATAGGCGTGATTTATGTATGTATGTATAAATATATTAATTTATTTATTTAAGCTTTATTGCACACAAAAGTTACAAATGGCGGACTTAATTCTCTACCAGTCAACCGGTAAGCTGGATACAGAAATATTAGTTTGCGATGCCAACGTCAAATATATAAATAATTTTTAGATACGAGAGTACTTAGAGCGACACATTTGAGATACGCTGTTGTGAGTCACCATTAGACACAGGCAATTTATTTCGATGAATCCAAGCGAGCTTTTGGTAAGTTTGGCCATTCGCCTCCAAGCTAGGTGCTCGGAGAGGGGCCGTTGAACTCGCGAGTTGTTTGTGGCAAAAAATGGGGACACAGACCGGCTCGCTTATTTTGGTCGGTTTATGATTCAGCGTGAGAAAAACAATAAAATCCGTGGCCACTTTCTTATGGTTAGTGCTTAGCCAATCGCCTCACTAGCATAACCTGACCAAGGATAAAATTGAGCGCCGCCTGCAAACAAACAATATATCTGGAACAAGACAATTCAAAAGAAAATAATTCAATAACGTCGAATTCTATTTTTGATACTGGAACTTTGGATAGACGTTGCATAAATAAATTGAAAAATTAATAAAACTATAACAGTGCAAATTAAAATTCCAGGTTTTTTAGCAGAAATTGTGGAGAATACTGTGTCTTAAACCCCGAATAAAATTGCAAAATACATGGTATAATAATAGTCATTTTCTGCTATTATTAATTTCATAAATATTGTTCCTTATTAATAATAAGTTTAAAGTCATTATAAAACCATGTTTGTGGGTAACTTAAAAATACTATGTGAAAGCTATAGTTATTAATTTTAACAGCTTCTTTCAATAGAGAGCGTTATTGTAAAAGAAGCACTGAAAACTTTAAGCAAATATACGCCTTAACCGCCAACCATATTGTAAAGCGATACGACAAGGTACATGCTTAAAAATTCTCAAATCGACCCATTTAGGGAGTCGTCAATACTGCACGACAACGACCTTAAATAACATTCAGAATTCAAACATGTATGCCGGTGGTGTGTGGTAAACAAGATCGTGTGACGAAAACCTTGATATTGTTTCTGGATTCATGGCCGTGATGAATTCGAGTCGCCTGCCCCCGTAGTACGGGACGTGGACACATCTTTTTCCGGGGACAGAAAATCTTTTCCTCTCGCTCTAACTCGCACCAAATCCCGAGACAAAACACTATCAAGTGGTGGAGAGAGACTTGTCCACGTCCCCGTGCTAGGCACGCTGTTGTCCACATCAATATTCCCGTTCTAGAAACGTCGTGGTATCAAACGAAAATTTTCAGTACGTTGCCGTTTTTAATGCTACATTTTACTTAGCAACCCCACTCGCATAACTTCCTTCAGCGACAATTCTTTAATATTTTAAATAAATTTAAATAATACAATCCACACTTCAACATGTTTTAAATACACTTAAAGCTGCACAATACTACTTATTTCACAATTTATACGTTACCAAAAACAGATCCCTTTCTACGTCGGGCGGTGGTCATAATTTAAATACATAAATAGACTAATAATATTATCGATGTTGATAGAAACCATTATTCTAAGCTCCATTAAAAGGGTTCGATTCTGGCCTTTCATAAAAGTACCTATCATATTAAACCTAACCTGTCATAATTTCTTATGACAGGTATTTCTATGACATCTGGTATTTCTACCAGATGGGCAATTGATAATAAATTTTGATTAACTTTCTAAATAGGATGCTCATAATTAACAAGTTGTCCATAATAAAATAATAATGATAAACAGATTTTGTAACGTAACTTGAATTAAGTTGCGCACTTTTAACTAGTCGATAACAGCATGTGTAAGAACAAACAAACTGTAGTGGTTTATGAATATGTTTATCATTATACTTACTTATTCGTATTTTTAATATTTGTTTAATTATTAGAGAGGTGGCGCTCGATGGCACAGTGACTTTAGCGCGCACGGCTCGGCCGGCGTAAACTAAGCAATGTTCACTAAGGCCGGTTATTGGATGGGCAAGTAAATATGTATATGTATGTACGTTAAGCCGCTGGTCCGAGCTACACACGCTGTGGTTAATAACCATCACTTTACGGTAGGTCAATGTGATGGATTATGACACATTCTCAACCTATTATTCCATCCATAAGCAAGGCCTGTGCCTAAGCAGTGGCGAGATTTAAGGGCTGGTGATGATGAAGAATTATTGTATACACAGTTATAACACAAGAGCTTAAGCTGACTGTTGGGCGAAGTGATAAAAAGTTACGCTGTTGATCTGAATGGAGATAAGGGCCGTGCACTGAAACCAGAGCACTTACTGTCATTAAATATTAACAACGTTTTCTGATTGAATTTCTACCTTATAAGTTTTTGGCAAACCAATCTGACCAGTTTACTGTTCCGATTCTGATTGATTTAATGGTTCTTTAAGCAAAATTTTATTTAAAACGAAACGATAAAGTTTCAAATCGATCTTAAAGTTTTTGTTATTAGGGCTGGACGCGAGACTCGAAACCGTGTTTTCATAATGTTTCCAATATTTATTATATAAATTTGTTGATATATGCAACTCTAATAGTTCCTCTTAACATCATAGAATATCTTCCTGCCCTGTTCCCAGCTTTGTCTGGTATGTCGTTGTCGTCGGCGTAGTATGTTTCCCCTCAATCCATATCGATTAAACGCCATCCACGAAGAAACCAAAGGAGTGATAGGGAAGACAACATTCCATTCCATTCTGCTCAATGTTTCGGCTTAGGTTTTCCAGCCAGCCGCCTGCATAACACATCACCATCAACCGTCTTTGAGAACGCAGTTGTGGAAATTTTTATGAAAGCAGCTTTTTGGGGATATATCAAGGCTTCAATTTATGTATTTCATGCGAAAATGCCCGTATGTCCACGTTGGGCCGTCTTCCCCAATAGGTACCAAGCAATCTCACTTAGTTGACCTTACTGCCGCACTCAGAGACGTCAAATAACGTTAATGAGTACTTAACGTCAAAAATGACAATTCAAAACTAGTCGCTATTCCTGCCGGGTCTATGGTCTGGATTTGAATGAAAATTTTTGACATTAAATACTCATTAATGTTAATTGTCTCTGAGTGCGGCAGTTAATCTTATTCCTTAACAAATTAAACTTTATTTAATGAATAACATTTCTATATTTAACATTTCCATATAGAAGACATCAACGGGATATTTTATCCCATGGTATTTTATTTGGCAGTCCGCTTTTAGTGTATTATTTTCTATAATTATTTCAAATGTTTGAAATAAACGGTACCCACCACATTAAAGGCAGCAGCACCCTGTTTATCTCCAAAGTGGTAGGGGGAGGTGTATGTTCACCCACAATTCGCTAAATGTAATGTTAGAATAGCCTATTGCCATCTACAGGGTTCGATGATCACAGGTACTAGGTACTAGGTGATATACCAGGAACATTGTTGCCGCCCTCGTTATAATTTAGTTACAAGAATTTATTCATCAATTTCTTGTTTAGATAATTAAAATCTCGAAAAACTGTAAGACATTGCATTACCGAAAATTAAGACGTATGGGTATATATTTTCTCTTTAGTTTCTTAATTTAATTACGTTCTAAAGTTCTTCTTAAGGTGAACCTTAAGAAATGTCAATTAACAATGCAGTCTCACCATTTGAACAAAACATTATTCCAAATAAGGCGCCTCAGATTTGACAAGGCGATTTAGTTGAGATTTTATGATCAGGAAAAAGAAAGACAGAATGGAGGCGTAGACTAACTTTTAGGCGTGACAAGACCGATACCTTTGAATCTCGGTCACGTAAGGATGTAAACAACCCGCCGAGACGCAGCATTGTATGTTACATTTGCAATCTCAAAAATTAAATGTTGGTCTGGCCGCACATTAATTATGATTCAAGCAATTTTTACCTTATGCCTTAGAAGCTTGAGTATAATATAGTTCGTAGTTACCTCAACCAAACAAGTGTAGCGTCCGCAATGATATTAAAACATAATCGCGTCATATTTTATTTTTGACTTTTTGTCATATTTTTTTCCTCTCATGTCTGTCGATAAAACATAATAGATAATTGTATAGTTACTTGATTTTTGTGCCAAGTGACGTAATTATATTGTAATTTAATTTGTAATTTGCTACGAACGAGCAAGAAATTATTTCACTGCTGCCAACTTCACAAAACTCAACCAAAGGGATAAATTTTAATATACAAATTTGAAATAATAACGAAGTACGATATTCAAAATAATGATTTTGCACGCTATGTGCAACTAGGTCTGGATTTGTAAAGGGGAATTATCTTAAATTATACTTCGACAGGCGTAATTTATGCTTTTTGCTGACGTTACTTCACAGGTTTTCCTTTCCATGTGTTGAAGACGGCGTGTTCAGATTAACGGTACGCCTCACGTGTCCCCAAGAAGCCATCGACCCTCGTCGGCCTCCGCAGTAGGTATTCTACGCGCAATACTGACTTCCACAAAACAAAACGTAAATCATTACACGTCATTTTGTACAAAAGTAAGTTGTAACTGTCTAATTTACAAGGATTAAAATTCAAAGACACATCTTCATCTTTTAAGTCCTTTTTGCTTTCACATGATGCTACTTGAATCGATAGCGTGAACGTAACAGTTTATGTAACTGATTTTAAGCTTTATTGCATAACGCTATAAAGTTTGCTGTGGTTTGCAGTCGGAGCAATGCTTGCGCTTAGAGCTTATATTTCCTCAGGTGAATTTGGCGAAGATCGATATTACATTATTGCATTTTAAATATCAAATTGCTTAGCTAGTAAATTGTTTTCTTTATTCGAGGTCAAGACCAATCAAAATATTTACGACATTACTATTTATATTAAAAAGTTACATTTAATTAAAAACTAAGTACTACGAGAAATGGGCAGCAGGGTTCTTGTTTTAGGCCCTAGCAATATAATATACCTACTAGTGGTCTGATAGGTGGTCATATTACATGGGACCTAACATAGTTAGCGAAATGTGGGTGTTAATACACCTCTACTTACCTCTACAGAGATAAATAGGACCAATTTATATAAACATGTAGTAGGTAAAGGTATATATTTATTAAATACAATTAAGATTAGATGCCGTATGGTGGTGGTTAAGCAGAATACGATTGTCATTACCGTCAATCTCTCCCGCGGGTGTCTATGATTTACGTGCCCGGTAGATAGCAATAGGCTCGCCCCCTATCGGCTTCTATCATAATTGGCGAAACGTGGTTTTTATTTCACCTCTGCCTACCACTTCGGGGATAAATAAGCTCGATTTATGTATGTACATATGTGTAAATTAAAATTAGTGTGCTTTAAAATAATATCTATCTTTATTATTTATTATATTTTTCTACAATTTCCTGTACGGAACTTATAAACAAACGGTACGCGCTATGAAAAACACCGAGTCACGTGTTTAGTTCAGTTGTAAGATAGTTTTAAGATACAAGGTAATATTGAATTATTGATGGATTACATTTCGTGGCAATAGTAGTTACTTTAAAATTAATTAAAACAGTTGCTTTTAATTTTTTTTAACAAAAACTGTATAATCATAAAATTATTATGTAAGAAATCCATAATCTAACTTAGAAGGTGATTTATAAATCAAAGTTAAGGTTTATTGTAACATTGACCTGCTTATATAGTACTAGCGTACTATTAACACACTCAACGCAATATTCTAGATTAGAAAACTTTTACTTCACACATACCCGCAGAGGCCGTTTAAGTAAGCTAAGCGCTTTGAGTCCGCGATAGTGCAATTAGTTAAAGGGCTAACTATTGAAGCACACCATCGCTGTCACTTCGATTACTTTTAATTTGTCACGACGCAGTGTCGTTTTTTTAATATAGTGTTTACCACATTTGCTAACGGATATTTTAAAATAGTATCTTACTTTTAAACTTAACCATGTTTATAAAAATAAATTTAAAAATATGTTATTATAATAATAAATGTAATATGACATCAATAATGTAACTGTTTTGGAGATTTCTTTAAGATGACGATTAAACAATTGAATAAACTTTTGTTTTGACAATTCCATCAAACTAATCATATGACTTTGAGATTCCAATCAAAAGGAAGTGAGTAAATATTATATACATACATAAATTTCGCCTGTTTATCTCTGAAGTCTGAAGGGGTAGGCAGATGTGAATTTGTCCCATGTAATAATTGGTAGCGACCTTATTACCATCTATCGGGCACGTAAATCGCAGTTTATTGTTGGGTGGAGGAACGCTACTGCCTATGACTCATCGCTATCTTAACTCTTAGTTGCCTTTTACGACACCCTCGGGAGAGATTGGGGGTGGTGAGAATTGTATTCTAATTGTATTCTGTTCTGCCGTCACCACACAGCCCAATAAATATGACACGCCATGGCAAATATTAATATCTTGAAATTGAATCAGAGTATCCGAAGGTAAATTTCTATGTATAATTCCTAGAGTCAAATAGGTGAAATTTAATGTCACGTGTGTCACGTGTATCGCCACTTCTCTCATATATATTTCATACCACGGGACTAGAGTGTGTAATGATTTTAAGTGCTGAATAATGCAGAACTGTTCTATGAAAGTGTAAATATTTATTATCGACCTGAGGTTTAAGCATGGGAATGTACTGGAAAAACACACACAAATTATTATGATTTTTTTCTCAAAATTTTTTTTCGCAATAAAAATTTTATGTTCTGATATATTTTCCTTTGTAGTTTCTAACATTTGTATTATGTTTAAATAACAACCAAATAACAGTCAAAATTTTATTTTTTATTTTAGACACGGATGCTCTTGCCCTTCATCTCACCTGATGGTAAGTGACGATATGAGCCGAAGATGGAAGCTTCACCTTGAACCCTCAACCACAGAGAGCACTCTTAACTGTTTATTTCATTCAATATAATTTACCTATGTCATTTGTTGTAGTCTATGTTATACAAAGTCCTAACAAGCGTTTATGATCATCAATTTTCTCGATAGAACAAGATCGCAAAATTTTTAAAATAATTGAGAAATCACTCTGTATTTTCTTCCTTTTTTCCTATCCCGCTTGACCTGTATGTATCACATCTGCAAAAATAATAAAATTATAAATGAAAATGTTAATTATTATAATGTTTTATTTCTGTATAACGTTTTAATGAGTTAAGATATTTGTTTGACAGTTGAATACAGCGTGCGTGGCCTAGATTCAAACATAAGCTATTTCCTGTATCTGATATGAGTTCCTATGAGATTACGCATGTGAAGGCTTTTCAACATAATGGGACTAAATATAAGGCTAGGGACATCGTAGCCACAACTGTAAAAGGCCAAGGTCAAAGCGAGCTTGCGAGAAAGTCTTGAATATCTTACTGCCGCGCTCAGAGACGTCAATTAACTTTAATGATTATTTGATGTCAAATATTTTCATTCAAATCTAGACCATAGACCTGGCAAGAACAGCGACTAGTTTTGAATTGTCATTTTTTGACGTTAAGTACTCATTAACGTTATTTGACGTCTCTGAGTGCGGCAGTTAATGTGATAAATACTTTTGTGCTTAAAAGTTAATATAAATCAGGGCATATTTTTAATATTACTAGCTGACCCGGTAAACACTGTTTTGCCATTAACACCTAGGAATTTAAAAAATAGCCAAGATCTATCTTCAGACCTATCAAATATACACAAAAAAATTCATAAAAATTGGTCTTCAAAGCAATTTCTGAGAAGTTCATAACAAACACTGTGACACGAATTTTTTTATATGTTAGATTAAAAATTGGCAATCCCATATAACATGAGACCTAACAAACCAAACGAATGTGGCCCATTCTCCATATGAATATGAAGAATTATTCATAGAGAAGGTTTAAGCGCCAGCAGTGGGGACACTTAAAGGGCTGGTTATAATGATGAAATGTATACTAGACGTAGCCGACCATTCTAAAGCATGGCGGAGATAATAATATTATTATTATGTAAAAGCTTTTCCACCAACTCACTCATACCTCGACTAGCCTTTGCGAGCGTTGCTTTTATCCCGTACAGATTACAACTACGCTAAAGATTTGATAAATAGTACGTCAGAATTCATTATTTAAAAAATACATTCTCAAAAAAATTTTATTCCAAATAATTACAATAAAGTTAGAGGTTATATTAGTATTATGGATACATTCCCGATTGTTTTTCCGTGGACAGGAATTCTAATGCATTGTCACGTGAACATCAGAGCCGTTTCTCCTGTTTTTGCTTAGATTAGGTAGGTATATAACTAGTCATTTAAATTTAAAGGAGAAGTTATAAGATGTCGTCTTATCTATCAACTAGTGGTCACCCGTGGTTTCGCTCGCGTTGATGTCTTTAAATAACTGTCACAGTCATAATCATTTGAAATAATGGAACGACAGCGCACGTCAATAATAATAACTTTTATAGAGAGTTGAAAATTCACACACCTGTCTACCCTTTGGTGATAAATAGGGGTGACTTATGTAAGTAATGAGTGTCCTAAAGATAGGTGTTATTGGTGAAAAAGAGGATAAGTTTCCTCAAATCAATAGGTAAACACTACTAGTATTTTGATTTTTAATTGCACCTTATTTATAAATTTTAGAAAAATGACCACAAATAAATTTGTGGTTAGAACCACGTCTGGGATGGCCGAGTGGTGGATAGGCATCTGTCCGGTATACAGAGGACGCGGGTTCGATTCCCGCATCAAAACTATAATTTTTCGAACTTTTTCTAACCACAAAAATAAGTATAAGGTAAATCCATACTATTCTAAAATGCGCCATTTTAGAAGTGCCGGCAACCGTGTTTAGCGGCAAGAGTGAGCACGTGACGTGTCTCTACACGTGTGTTTTATACCGCTACAAAGCGCCAGGGCTGCGCATTACCTCACTATCATTTGTAACACAGATCGTAATTTGATTATGATGATTTTTTTCGCAACTGTATCCGAAGTTGCTACATTGTGTTTTGAAAGTAAGATTGCTCAGAAAGCTTTTGTTATTTGAAATTTAATGTATTTCTCCGCAACGTTCAAAAATCTAGAAATTGCGTTTTGTGTGAAGTATACATACATTGCTATTCATCTTTTGGCGTCGCATTGTATAATAAAGTTAGACGATGTTCTCGTTTTTTCCGTTGAACTGTAAATAAATGTTAACACCTTTATTTAGAAATTATAATATACACTTGCGACAAACAAGAAGTTCAAAAAGGAGACTATTGTATAGTTTTGTTTTTTATTTAAGCGCATAGCTACAGTTTAAGTATGCAATTTGTAACTTAGAACAACCATTTGTAAATCGTCAATGCTTAAGCAAGTAAAGTTTTATTTATAAACGCCTTCGTAAAGCGTTTAAAAATCGAAGCAATCTAAAGAAAAGAAAAATTGTTCTTTTAATAATTTTTATAACATTTACATAATGTACGAAGTGTAAAGTAACGATTAACTGTATAAGAATAAATGAAAAATTTAAGGTTAGACATTATATTACTAGTGCAGTAAAGCAAAAACGATCGCACTTTACGAAAACACAAACTGTTGATACCATCACACATGGAAGTCAATCTCTAACCCGGGGACGCTTAAAAATGAATACGCAAAGAGGTAGTGGTATAACAATTATAGCTTTACAACCTGATAGTCGTTTTTATAAATAATATAAGAATGAAGCAACGCCTCCGCATTCTTATAAATCTCATACGCTGTCGCAGGTGCGGTTAATTCATAGCCAAAGTTCCCACGATCCGATTCATTCGTTCACCTTTGTGTGTCCACCCCCTATTGCAGGCTTTGTTAAGGGTGAATACAGGTAGCTCGATGGCTTACGTTACGGAATACGTTACGGCCGTTGATATACGTTGCTGTCGTGACAATGGGTCAAGGTGAAAAGTGTGCGTGATTTAGGATCCATTTTGTGGAACGTCATGTAGGTAAAGAATTAAAAAGAAGCTTGGTTATCAGCGAGCTTCGACTCTTTTGTTTTCGATTTTGGGTTAGACGCAGTCTGTTTAAATGTTTTTGAGTGATATTTTAGGGCAGTTTATAGTGATTTTTGTATATAAGAACATATTATCACTACCACCCTGCTCTTACCCCATCCTATTGTTGGTCGGCACAGCATCTTCTCTGTCCACTCTTTTCTGTGCATAAAAACGTGTATTTATCATTGCATTATTGATTCTCTTTTGGAATTATCAAAATCAGTTTTATGTTGGAATTACACAGAAGATAATGCAGCTTCGCATATAATATCAACGCTTTTAGCACAGTAAAACCCAAAATTAGCTCACGATAGCGAGAAAAAAATTAATTATGATTCTATGAGCATATTTTTATTCAATAACTGGCACAAGCCCATTGTTGCAGTATTAATATAACATAGAAACTTGCTCAAGTTTTAATATTCAAGCTTGTCAAAAGGCAAGGAAGTTCAAACAAAGGCAGAGGAAACGGAAGGGGAACAATGTTGATGTTAAAAGCATAAATTAAAAGTTCCTCACTGTTGTGCACAGCGAACCAACCATGGTATGGCTTCGGACGAAATTACCTTTGAATTACTGGAGATAAAAAATCATGTTAACTATTAATAAAGCGAATAAAGCGCATTATACACAACGAAGATACTATAAAATATATCTTCGACATATCGCTCACCATGTTATGCCGCACTCAAAGACGTCAATTAACGTTAATGAGTTCTTAATGTCAAAAAATACATACATACAATACATACATACACAAATCACGCCTATATTTCCGAAGGGGTAGGCACAGGTGAATAAGCATCACATTCCGCCAATTATGTTAGATCCAAAGTCGTAATACACAACTACACTAGTGGTATAAGAGGAACGCTGCTGCCCATTCCACATCACTGTTTTACCCTTAGTCGCCTAGTAGGACACCCGCGGGAGAGATTTGGGGTGGTGACAATTGTATTCTGCTCTGCCGTCATCACACGGCACGGTCTAGTTTTGATAGACATTTTTTGTATTAAGTACTCATTAAAGTTATTGAAATCTCTGAGTGCGACAGAGAGCTATAAATATGACTAGGAATGGGCAGCAGCATTCCTGGTACGCTACTTAGCAATAACATGTTTAGCAAAATGTGGGGTTCAGACGTCTCTACCTATTCCATAAAAGGCGTGATATACGTATGTATTAACTACCACATAAATAAACTCATTGCGAAATTATATTCAATTGAAAATTACTGTAACTTCCAATTATTAAAAATTCCTGCTTTAATAATTGTTGCACATATCGCGTCACCATAAAGCTACATCTCGGGGAAGAGCGGCTAAATTGGACAAACTTACATACATACCACATAAATAAACTCATTGCGAAATTATATTCAATTGAAAATTACTGTAACTACCAATTATTAAAAATTCCTGCTTTAATAATTGTTGTACATATCGTCTCACCATAAAGCTCCATCTCGGGAAAGAGCGGCTAAATTGTACAAACTTACATACATAAATCACTCCTATATCCCCGAAGGGGCAGGCAGAGGTGAACTAGCACTCATGTTGGACAAACTTAACAGAATATAATTAATGCACATGGTTATGCTATTATGGTTATGTAATAATTTATACGTCTGCCCCCTTGATAGGTGATTGTGTATGTGAGAATAATTAGACAGTATGATAATTGTATTCCCCTACAATTGCGGCTGAATTCTTGATATTGTGAAGGGGCCCTGTAAATCTACATTTAGGTCTCCAGCGTTGCTCCTGACTTTCCTCTCTGCCACACTATGGACCCGGAACCCGCACGGAGAATCCATGGAACAGTATCGTCTTATAGAGCTAACAAATGTAATGAGATTTCGCTGTTTTGCTTGCTTGTGACTTGCGACCCGAGGGACTTCGCCTAAGGGACCCCGACTTCGCTCTCTGCCCAGCCATATATGGTAAAAGTCTCTGAGAGACGGCTTTATCGTCATTTCTCTATGTCATACATATTTTTTGATCTAAGAACAGCCCCTTTGCCAAGAAGCCAATCTATCGAAAGCATAGAATACAAAATGCATGAAACGGGCGTATTACATAGAAAACAATACGCCAGTTTCATACTCTTGCCTTCTATGCGTTCGAATAAATAAGGCTCCTCGGGGAAATGAAAACATTTTCCTCTCTCGAGACAAAACACTGTCAATTGGTGGAGAGAGATTTTGTCCACGTCCCGTGTTAGTTCACGTTAGTCTCTCAGTTAGAATAGAAACTATGATATTGTTTGGCTTTAAAAATAGGTTCAATTTTCCTCTCACACTCCGCATATCGCTATATGGCGGCTACAATTACGATTACGATGGTTGGGCGGGCCGGGTTTAAATTTTTAACGAATAATTATTGTCTGCGGATTGTAAATCTGTTTATCCAGCCGGGGTGCACCATAAATCCCTGTGTATCGTAAACGTTAATGATTAAGTTACGAATGCCATGACGCGGAAATAACGTGCTCGATCGTGATTGTGATATATAAATGGGAATGAATCGCCTGAACAATGGCTGGGTTATTGTACTGCGGTAACATTTCGGTGAAGGTCCCTAGATTCGAGGTCGGTTTTTTGAGTCGGCAATATAAGAGCGTTTGTGTGGAGCACAAACTATTTATACCAAATGGTTTGAACTATTATTACTTACCTGAAACTATTTGTACTTGAAGCTTAAGGAATTTAGTTTTCTTCATAGATAAATCACGCCCATCTTTCCCCGAAGGGGTAGACAGAGGTGAATCGACACCCACACTTGGCCAATTACTTTATGTGCTACGTAATAATAGGTGGCGAGCCTATTGACATCTATCGGGCTAGTAAATTGCAGTATATTGGTAGGTGGTATAAGAGGAACGCTGCTGCTCGTTAAATTTATTCTAAATTTCCTTCACTTTTGCCCTTTACGTCAACGTGTATAGATGGATAATTTGACTGCCTAGTTGTCTTGATAACTTATTATGTTGGTGACAGTGCCTTGTTAAAGATATCGATTTAAGTTTATTCCAGTGATCAGTAAACATACTCTATCGATAGTGTCAATAATATTTAAAAAATGCAACGGTTTCGTTATTTTTAGCGATCGACTTTTATAACAATTTAATGGATAAAGCTTGTTTTAAATCGCATCCGAGGCGCATTTAATTAATGGAAATGAATCTTTCGTCTCGGTTTAATAAGGTTATTATTCTGAATTTTGATGAGATCAACGAACTCAATGATGTTAATTTCAAATCGATAATTTGTTTTAGCTAAATGTATTACTAATTCACGGTAGAGTTAAACGTGTTCCTTTACTATAAATTAATGAAATGGCCAAACGTGAATAGACATATCATCAAACGTTGACGTTTCAACGATATGGTCAGTTTTAGCTGGCCATTTCATAAAATGCGACCATTTCATGAAATGGTCGGCCACATCATGAAGTAATCAATTCTATGATCTGGCCACGACATAAACACCGAAAGGAATGAAGTCGTGTTTGTGTGAAATAAATCTGAAGAAATTATTTCCCCTTAACTTTATGATAGGCTTTATTGAATTAAAGAAAAGGTCTTCATAAACATTACGTGTAAAATTAAAATGCTTTAAGTGTAATATGTTAAAGGTAAAATCGCCTATTTTATTGTCCCTGTCGACGTATAAAGGACTACCACAAGCATTTAAAGATAAACTGATATTGTTTACTATTAATTCTTAAAGGACGCGTTACACAGAGACGGTCCGGAGGCGTTCCGTTGGTAGTCAGTGATTATTCCACCACGTCTCAATCAACTGGTTTCGTAAGTTGTTGTTAACATTCATTCATTTAAAATCGCCCCTCTGCCGAACGCATCTCTGTAATGTGGTCTCAGGCTATAATTCATTCAGGTTAATTTATAAAGACGTGTGCGAGTATTACGATCGGTGAACAAGGGTACCTATATTTTAACCGTAGGATATGCTCATTGCAATGGCGTATTTTATTTTTATTATTTTAATTTAATAGGTATGTGTTGTTTTATGACGAAACTTCTTGGACAAGGTTTTGCGGATCTTTACTTGGACTTGATAGTGAAATCTTTATGAAAGTTTTGTTATTTTTATCCGTAACGTAAAATTTTATTTCTTTGTTTTTATAGATATTATATTAATAAGTAACTGTAAATATACCACTGTCACCTTTTTTATTAATGTGAATGTAATATAATGTAACTTATACTGTGTAAATTAAAATAGCCTAAAGTTTGACCAAATCTACTTGATTTTAGTCAAATTTCAAAACATGATTTCTTAATTGTATTTGGTCTTTTAAGCTCTTCGTTTATAATAATTATTCGATAATAATTACCTAACAGTTACGCACTGTTCAAAGCATAGTATAAATGTTTAAAGCTTAATATGAATAATATGAATGTGGGACGGTAAAAACCTTAGAAGTAAGTAAAACGAAATGTTGTATAACTTTACAAGTTCATGCACAATTGAATACGCCTATAATATTGAAAACTATTTAGCCTTTCATACACGCAAATAACAGTTGCAACTCAAGTTTTATGCCGTCTACCAACTGAAGTGTCATAAAAGATCGACAGAATTACTCGGTATGTCTTAATACCTTGTGTTATTAAGTGTGCTGCCAATGCAAGTTTGTAACAATATCGATCTAGCCTAGACAAGTCTGGCATCGCCATCTGGTGGGACAGCGGGTAAACTGAGAACAATCTGCGCGCACACATAGAAACAGCCTTGTTGTGAACTACTCCTATTCGTATACGGCATAGAAAAACAAGCGGTACTCACACAGGCGTAAAGTTACAGTCTCTTACGTGAGGAACGTAAGCGAGTGCGGAACACGGCCATCTTGGTCTTGGCTCTTGGCTGACATTGGCAATGGCGGGTCATTGAACTGCGCGCGCGCAACCTTCGAAGCTTAGATCTGGCATTAGAGAGGCTGTTATTTTCCGTAAAGTTTTTATTCTGTTGCTAGATGATATCGGACGTTTTTGCTATAAATGTATTCATTTTCAGTTAATTATTATACATACCTACCTACAGTGTGCGAAAGTAGCTGCTAGTCAAGTTATCAAAATGAACCAAACTAGTTTTTAGATTTATTAGTTAAAGTTGTAATAATGTAACTTGCAATGTTTACTATTCATATTATTTTTGCTTTTCAATTGTATGTACGGTTGGAATAGACTATTATGCCGAAATAGATTATCAGGTTTGATAATATTTGCCTTTTAAGGTGATACCTAAGTCTAGGATTCACGTATCGTATTCCCTAGATAGGACAGAGGCCAATTCCTGCTTGACCTCGAAACAATTGTATTGTAAGCAAAAATAATAATGAGAGAAAAACTATTCATGGTGTTTTAATATTTTCAAGTCAGTTGTTAGTTGGGTAACGTATTTTTACATTCTTTGAAAAATATGTTTGATTTGTCCATATTCAAAAGTTTTAATCTCATTAAAAGAATAAGAACATGAAATAATTAAAAACTTTCGTAGGCAAGTACCTAATTATTTTTAAATCGCACATTTTTACACTTAAAGCTAAGTTGCTTGCGCAATAAATTCCTTGTTAGTTGCGCAACATCAATCAAGACACACCCTTAAATGCTCAGCGAAGACACTAAAAAGATAAAAAGGAACGGATTCCTGACAACATTAGATGGAATGGAAGTGGATGGAATAGCAAGAAAAGCAATTTGAAAAGCGCAAGAACCAAGCATTGCGGCGGTGGCTCCGCGAGCGGCAGTTTGCGGCAACCGCGGAATGTAGCTCAAGCTAACGGTGCGCCTGCGCTGCGAAAAAACTCAAGTTCACTATCACGGAAGATTGCGCGCTAGGGTTGTCACTTGCGATATTCTGCGCGTAAATTTTTTTAACGCTGCTGTCGAGAGGCCTTTACAGCATCTACTGGATTTTTTGGAGATGGCGAAGACCTTATGTCCTAAAGACAATCTTGTCCTCAAGCCTTGCAGTCGAGTATTTTCTGTGAGGGCGCCTCCACAGCTGGCGTCCCCCATGGGGGGAAGGCATCTCTCGAGGGAGATATACTGCCGCTGAGAGCCTCAGAGGGCGCCCGAGTGCGCGTAAATATGTAGTGCATTCTAAACATAATTCAACTAGACTTCAATGGTTGGGAAGCAGAGCTTAATGCATAATTCATTTAGTTCCTTCTAATGAGCGAAGGTATTCATTTCTAGTTATTTAGATAACAATACATACATACGTTAGTCAGACAAAGTGGCATTAAAATACCATTTTTAACGAATATCTTATGGTTTCAGTGAGTTTCTCGGTGTCAACCCTGGCACACCCGCGCTGCCATTACATCGTGGTTACGTTGTCGTTGACTACCAGCTATTATGGCGCGCGGTGTAACTATGTATTACACAAGCTATATAATGTAATATTTCTATATATAAATTCCTTGTATTTCCTTGTTTTTGATTTGTTATAGACTATTTTTATATATGTTTAAGCATGGTACTCTAGTCGACTAATAGAAGTTTATATTCTTGAAATAGCTTTTAAATTTAACAATAATTCTGGACCATTTATTTCTCCATGGTTTTGTAAAGAACACAAATTTTATTTTATAGCTTTCTCGTTACAATTATTACAAATAACAATAATATATTCTTAAAATATACGTCTATATTCCAAATATTTATAGTTATATCCCTGTAAAGAGAATTAGTTTTTTAAAATAAATTATCATAAAATATAATTTAATAAAAAACAACAAACGGTCGGCTGGTTTGAGTATAAAAACCCAAGTACAAGCCTACGAGCTATGGCATACAAATTAATGTAGTGAGTTAATGGCCACACAAAAACAACTTGAGCAGAGTCTAAGTAGGTTAACGAAAAACGTATTCAATACCATTGTGCTCATATTTGATTCCAGAAGATGTTGTACAATGAAATCACGATTTGATCTTTGCTGTATAAACTTGATAGTGAGTGACAGACGTGGCATTAGAAACAATGTGTTTTTTAATTGTTTTCCTTCGGTATGTGCGAACGACGCTATTTGCTTGAAGGGGAACGGTATCTGCAGATACGTTATACTTTTTATTCCATAATACACATAGCTAAACTAACAATACACTAAGATGTATTTTATAGACGAATTGTAAAATAATACGTTCTTATTATATGGAATATCTGCTTTTATGGTTACGTGCAGAATTTTATGAGGAAAATAATGAGCTGGGATGCGACAATTCTAGTCGGTCAGTGGTCGATGTTTGTTGCAAAGAAAATACATATGTACATAAATCACGCCTATATCCCCGATGGGGTAGGCAGAGGTGAACCCACGTTTCGCCAATTATGTCAGGTCTCATGTAATAGGTGGCGAGCCTATTGTCATTTATCGGGCACAAAAGTCGCAGTACTATTGCTAGATAGTATAAGAGGAACGCTGCTGTCCATTCCTCACCACTGATTTATCCTTAGTCCCCTTGTACGACAGCCACGGGAGAGATTTGGGGTGGTGACAATTGCCGTCACCACACGGAAAACAAAATAGGTCAGAATTATTTCCAAAAACGATATATTCTGATTTCTGCCGTGAATACAAGGCGAACTTACTAGAGTAGAAGAGTGATATTTCGTAAATAAGTCTATATTTATTACTTCTGTTTTCATAGATGATGGTGATGATGAATGGGAAGTGTAGATGTATTGTGGTTCAAACTCACCAAGTTGAAGAGTGAAGCCACAATATGTAATTAGTATAATTTTCACATTGACATTATCTAGTTCTTCAACGACTGTTAGTTATAAGAAACATCCGGTACCTTCGCCGGTATAAATGGAAATGATTGAAAAATATGTCAGGGTTCCGTAGATGAATTACTTATACAACCCTATTTTAGGAACAATATTTGCCAGGTCCTCATAATAGTCACGCTGAAAAATCCTTTCTTATCTAAGCTAAGTCACCAAAACAACCAAAATTTAGTTATTTTTTATGGGGCTTCATCAGGCCTAGTACTATTGCATAAGTAGGCCAGGATTCACTGGAGGAAATTTGACTAGTGTACCCTAGTTATTTTTTATACGATGTGCTCTTTTGATGAAGTAGGTAAATAAAAAATAAGCAATTTAATTATTCCTGTATAAAAATACGTTAAGAAGAAGAAGAAAGATGTTTCAAGAGATAAATGAAATAAATTAATTTATAATAAATTAGTAATGTTAAATAACTTTCAAAGAGAGTCCAGGCTGTTTATTAGAATTAAAGGTGAATTATAATAAATTGTCCATAGTAATTTGACCAAAAGAGTAGAGGTTATAAACACTTATCTGAAAACTTGTGCGTCCGTCTTGGACGCACAGGCTTTCGGTATATAGCGTCTTGGCGATTCATAAGTGTATTGTAATTATACCAGATCTAAATAAACGAATTTTGACTTTTGACTTGACTTTTTGACTTATTTAGTACTTTGAACAATAGATTTAATATTCATTATTTTACCAATTACTACGAATTTAATTTAAAAATAAATTTATTAGTAAATGATAATTTTTTTTACAAAATTTATTAATTGTAAGGAACCCAGCTGTTATTGTAGGCTAAGTAATTCACATATTACGAAAAATATCACATGAAGTCATCGTATTACGACTGTTATGATGTGGGAACCGATGCTCACAATTTGCTCACAATGGTGGGTAAGCTCGGTTCACTCTTCAAAAACTAATTACTGCCAACTAGGAACAGTCAGGCGAGAAGCTCAATACAGTGGTACCTTATACGTTTGTAATAAGTCTCATTATTCAATTGCCTGGTAATGACTGTATCGCTGCTGATTCTCATTTTTATATGAATGTCTGAGCAGCTCGCTGAGTCGCATTAATGATTTAGTTGGTTTTTTATCGTTCTTTCTTGGCTACGAAATTAATTAGACATTTTGGACGGAACGACTTTTGTACTATGTATATATTTTGAATAAAGCTTAACGTGCCTATTTCTTTCTCATTAAGAGAGACAGGTGAACGTAGAGAGTGATTGGAATGGCAATACTCCAATCCATATTGGTATTGGCTTACGTGTTACAGCCGACAACCTGCCTGACACCAACTCGCTTTGGGTATACTGTTTTGCACATCCTACGTTATTTTTTGTTCCCAGGCCTGCATGGAAGGTTGTAAAAATACCAGATTAAAAATAAAATTATATAATTACAGAAATTATTAACTTTTACTCGATTATTATGGCTCGCCAGTGTGCTATATGTAGACAAGCTGCAAACCAAAATGAAGTTGTTATAAAGGTATACAAACGATCGTGAAAAATCACAAAAACTCGAAATCACTTTCTAATGCTATAATAATAACTCACTGGCGAGTATCAGATCCTATTCCTTATAACAAATGACCACTCGACGAACATATGCACCTGTCACCAATTTCCTACCATAAAATAATACTAATCAGATACATTGGCTCGAAAGATTCATTACCACTGCCCGACTTCATGTTTGAAATTCCTGGCAAGAATATATTTTGCGCAACAAAAATCGCCCTAAGTTCAAAGGACTTAGAACTGTTATTGTTAGGCAGGTAAATGTTCTAATTGACCTATATTCGTAACATATGGGTTAAGGTAGACAGCTGGTGGTAGGTCAGGGATGGGTTGCTAAGGCAATAATTTCGAATGCTATTATCGGATATTGATTTGTTTTATTTGGGACTGACGAGATTGCTTCGGGCAAGGGATGCTAATAAGGTGTTTGGTGTCTTTACTTTTGCACCTTGTGCCACGAAATCTTATCTGAAAGTGAGGTTTATTGAAAAACCTGATAGAACAGGTGCGGTTTTACTTCTCGGTGACTGTAATATTTGTTTAATAAGCTGCCTCTTTTTAGGTATTATAACTTTTAAAGGATCTCCAGGGATAAAAACCAAGGTGTATTTTTATTTATGAGGCAGTACAGTGTTGTTTAATGATTACATCTCTAACGTTCAATGTAGCAAAAAAGATATCCGCGGGACTTATGAACAGACTGCAGTGCTTATAGACAGGTTCTTTAACTAGTTTATATGTTATTACGTATATTCAAAAATAATGTAGACTATCTTCTAACGAAACTGTGTTAATTATTTTAATGCTACTGAACCGACCTACCAAAAATTCTAATCGCTGGTTTAATTATTAAATTTCATATCACTTTTTTTGGTCAAATTTTACACAAGGAAGGGAAAATGATGATGATAAAACATCTAACATTACTCTAAATGCATATTTATCGGTGGAAAAGAAGTTACGCTTGAAGACCAATATCTCAGTATCTTTCTAAAGCAATGTAGGTCTATGTGAAACGCATCTGCAGTTGTATACGAAACGCGTTGGCCACACCTGCGGCAATCTCCCACGCCATGGAGCTCTATCGATACCTCGCTCTATGACAGTAATTGTCTTTTGAAATATCTTAGCACATTGTATGTACATATAGTGGTGCTATGCTGCGTGATATATATGCTAAAAATATATATTGCTACTTTCTTTTACTTTTGTTTTGTATAGGCAATTGTTGCTACAACTTTTAATATTCATTGTTATTCTAGTTTGTTCTCTCGAGTTCTACAATCAAAGTGTTAGAAAATGAACATAACTTTGTAATTAGGTATATCATAATTCAATATCGTCATATAAGTAAGATACTTATTACATTGATAAAACGTTTTGCATATAGCCTGTGTATGTATATCCTTTGATGGGCGAGGTCAAACACCTACCTTTCACAATTTTTGTTAGGTATATCAAAGTTAGATTTACCTATAACTCAAGCTATCGTATATTACTATTAAAAAGCTCCGATTATGTCTGCAATATTAATCATATGAAACTCCCGTACGATCTTACTAAGGAGGCAAGGATCTTTTTTTTTTTTTTTGATGGACCTTGGCTGTTGGGCGAGAGGCCTTTACAGCATCTACCGAGTTTTTTGGGGAAGGCGAAGACCTTGACCTAAAGCCAAACGTGTCCTCAAGCCTTGCAGTCGAGCACTCCCTGTGAGGGTGCCTTCACAGCAGGCGTCCCCCGTGTGGGGACGGCATCTCCCGAGGGAGGTATACTGCCGCGGAGAGCCTCGCAGGGCGCCCGAGTCGGAGCTTGGATCGGCAGGCTTGAGGGTTATAATAACTCACTTCCGAACCGTTTTCTTACGAGACTGTTTCGAACAATGATTGTTAAACAACAGTGATCATGTAACTCAAACTGCCCTACGGTCGCAGAAGGGAGGAGGCTGTATCCGATATTGATCAATTATGTTACACAACAGCAGGCTAAAGTGCGAGTGGATCTTTTCTTTTTAAACGAAAAAAAGGCATCTATCTTAAAAAAGGTCGAAATATCAATTTTCGTCATTTCATTTCCCACGCCCCACGATGCTGGCTTTCACTACTTTTTTGAGCATCCACACATAGATTTTTTCTACTTCTATAAAATGGTGAATATTAGAAAAAATCCCTTTCGATTTCCGCTAGAGTGCCATCTGCCGCCTTGTGGCTTGTTTTGGTGTGTTTTTTTACATTATTCGAGACCAGATTTCACCGGAAGTATCCCAGGCCTATCAATGAACATGGTTTTACATTAATTTTATGCGATTTAGTAGGAACAATAAAGATTAAGGGTTGTTTATGATAATTTACAAATTGTGAATGAATTGGTCAGGTTGCTTTTTTATCTGAAAATTCTGATTTTGATGGACTTTGATAATTTGCTATTCAAGTTTTATGTGTCTATCGCCATATTTAAGTATAACAAATTATTATACTTTAACATAATAATTTATTTATAACATTCTAATCTCTTACTTCTAACTCAATATTAGGTATACTATACTTACCCCCGAATACAGAAACGCTAATCAAAGTTTGAGTCTTGCTTAAAATTTTAATGTTGTAAAAATTGACGTCTTTCCATACAAATTCTGACAGGTAATGTCCACTTAACTTTTTAAGCAGTGCCCCAAATTTGATTAGCGTTTCTGTATTCGGGGGATAGTGTCTTAATGCGTAATGTAAGTATATAAAATCATTTCAATATCGTTATTGTGAAACAAATTGATTTCCGATGATATTTAAGTGGGTAAAGGCTTTTGTAAATTAAATTTTATATAAGTAGCCATAAGGATCAATTATTGTTAACGCAGTAACTTTAGTGTTCAATTATCGCCTTTAACAAATACAATTTGTGTGTGTATAATCTGATTATATTATATAGCAATTTTGTTACGGTGTTCATACAGTTATTGCGTGAATGTCACGGTTGAGTTTATTGCGATTTACAACGTTAATGATGAAAGCTAATAATAGCAGCACTTCAAAAATGAATAAATAGAACGCATTACCAAAAATAGGAATTATAATTCAATGGACACAACATTACCACTTCTATAATACTTTACCAGCGACAATGTTCTTGATCTCATATGAGTAGTTTATACGACATAGTTCATTGACATTAATCAAAATTAAATAAAGGTTTAAGTCAGAGCAATGAAACTTCAGTTAATGAAATTCCGGCCTTTCTCATTTTTATTTTAATTATAAATTATGTATTGGTTCCGCATGTTATATGGATAAAGCCGATGATTATCCACATTTTAAATTACACGTAAATTGATATAATTGGACATGATACAGTAAGCCGTCGTGTCCAATATCGTTATAATTTATCATTGTTCGTGTAAAAGGTTAATTTTTGTAAGCCGCAGACTAGTTACATGAAATAAAAAGCAGGTTACTTTGTAATAAATAACTGCATCCAATTTTAAGTTGCCTTCAAATGTATTTTAATGTATAAATAAATATTGAAATACATAAAAAAAATGTTTCTTACAATCACTCTTATCGTCTAGCCCAAAGTAGGTAGCATAAGAACTAGTGTTATGGATAATAGATGACGGAAATTTTATTACACATAACAATATAATAAAATTTATAATACTTACTTCAATGATACTTCAGGTTAACCCGAACAGTCAAATTTTATAAAGAAAATATTCCATATCCAGTCCATTACAGTTAAAAATCTATTGAAAAAATTAGACAGCCTATAAAGTCTGACATGGTGACCAAACGACTAAACGCGTGTGGTTTTTTTAAGGGAGTCTGAGCCAGAAAAGGTCATTGACGGATTTTTTGTCATACAAAACTTACCCGAGTTAAGGAAGCGAAAGGAAATGTAAACTATCTATTTAACGTCAAGTCATTTGTATTGTGAACTCTTCTCAATATTCATAACCGAGAATTATTTGAAATGTTTCAAAAGATCTTTTAGCTAAAAGAAAGGTTTACAGCTTTACAATGCACTGTTACCCGTAAACTTCATCACAGGTCAACTTCCAAGGAAGCCGCTTTTATTACAACTTTCCAATATAACTTTTTTTCATAAAAGCTGAGAATTTTTTATAATGCTTTTTTTGGTTTGACTTCTTTTTATTGATTTTTTTACTTATGTAAATATTTCTTACACTCATATATACCCAGATGGCGAAGAACACTGGTCCGATTTCCCATAAAGACAATATGGTCAGTCAAATCAATTATTGTATTTGAAAAACATGTTGGAAAACTTTTTATAGATCTGAGTCTTATTAAATAAAATAATACTAAAACTAAATTCCCGCCGTGTGGTGACGGCAGAGTAGAATACAATCGTCACCACCCCAAGTCTCTCCTGTGGGTGTCGTACAAGGCGACTAAGGATAAATCAGCGATGAGGAATGGGCAGCAGCGTTCCTCTTATACCATCTAGCAATAGTACTGCGACTTTTGTGCCCGATAAATGGCAATAGGCTCGCCACCTAATATGGGACCTAACATAATTGGCGAAATGTGGGTGCTAGTTCACCTCTGCCTACCCCTTCGGGGATATAGGCGTGATTTATGTATTAAAAAGTCTTTTCGCATTATAGTATGTATAAACTTGTAATAAAATCTCTTTGGCTATACTATTTGTATCTGGCTGGTTTTGGTATCATTGAAAGTTTAAATTTCAAAGAACATAATTCAAAATAAAGGAAAATGTGTGATTTTCATTTGTTTTTCGTACCGCCAAGATGAGTGAATCTAATGAAGAAATTCGATACATTTTAAAATTTTACTACAAAAAAGGTAAAAATGCAACGCAAGCCGCGAAAAAAATTTGCGATGTTTATGGACCTAGTGCAGTGTCTGTGAGAGTAGCACAAATTTGGTTTAAGCGTTTTCAATCCGGAAATTTTGATGTCAAAGATGCACGTCGCTCTGGTCGCCCTATTACAGATAAAATGGATGCCATTTTTGAAAAAGTGAAGCAAGATCGGCACGTCAGTAGTTACGACGTAGCTGAAGAACTGGGAATTGACCACAAAACAGTTTTGGCGCATTTGAAAAAAACTGGGTACACAAAAAAGCTCGACATTTGGGTACCTCACGAGCTCACTGAAAGAAACCTAATGAACCGTGTACTCATTTGTGATTCTTTATTACGACGTAATAAAACCGAACCATTTTTGAAGAAGCTGATAACTGGTGATGAAAAGTGGATCACGTACGACAAGAACGTGCGAAAAAGGTCGTGGTCAAAGGCCGGTCAGGCTTCACAGACTGTGGCGAAACCCGGGTTAACTCGCAACAAGGTGATGCTGTGTGTGTGGTGGGATTGGAAGGGCATTATTCATTATGAGCTGTTACCACCAGGCAGGACCATCGATTCTGAACTCTACTGCGAACAACTGATGAGATTAAAGCAAGAAGTTGAGAGAAAGCGGCCGGAATTAATCAACAGAAGGGGTGTGGTTTTTCATCATGATAACGCTAGACCTCACACATCTTTAGCCACTCAGCAAAAATTAAGAGAGTTTGGCTGGGAGGTGTTAATGCATCCGCCGTATAGTCCTGACCTTGCACCTTCAGATTTCCACCTGTTTCGGTCTCTTCAGAATTTTTTAGGCAGTGTCAGGTTAACATCAAGAGAGGACTGCCAAAACCACTTGTCGCGGTATTTTGACCAGAAGTCCCAAAATTTCTATAGCAATGGGATCATGTCCCTACCTACAAGTTGGCAAAAAGTTATCGAACAAAATGGTACCTACATACTTTAGTTAAATGTAAATAAACTATATTAAAAAATGTTTTGAATTTTCTTAAAAAATGCGAAGAAACTTTTTCCCCAACCTATTATGTAAAACTAAATTATTACCACATGATGACGGCGATTTACGTGCTTGATGGATGGCAATAGGCTCGCCACCTATTGCATGGCACCGGACATAACTAGTGATGCGAGGGCGTTAACACCTCTTCCTATTCCTGGGATAAATAGGCGTGATTTATATATGAATGCTGTAATAATGTAATAACTAATTATTTGATTTTTTTTCAACTTAACTTAAATGTTATAAAAAATATCATAATGTATTTTTTCCTTTTATTTCGAGAAGTTTCTGAGTTCATTTTCTTTGTACTAAACTTAATAGTCGTGGTATTTGATAAGTTGTAGCTTTTTTATTGAACTTCCTGTTTTAATGTTGATGTGAATAGTTGCAAAAATATAATCGCAAAATCTCATCGATATAATGTCCGCCGGATGTATCGTAACCCTTCGCAAAAACTTATACTTTACAAAAATGAATTGTTTCCGAAGCAGTGATTGACTTCGATAGATTCTAGTTTCCTGTCCCATTTGTAATTTTTATACCACTGTAGTAGTAACCACCCAAAAGCAAATGTTCGTAGGACAATAGCTTTTTTAATAGTTGTAATGCAAAATATAATTTTAAATAAAGGAATATTTAAATGATTAGGTAAAAATATTAACAGAATAACAACAACTTCAAGTCTAATTATTAAGTTTCATAATTAGGCATTTTTGTTAAAGGTTATGGAGGTAGGTAAGGAGGAGGAGGTACACTGTGAAAAGTCCGTTTATATTCTTACCAATTAATATACCTTAATTATTATTCTCGGTAGTGCTGTTCATTTAACACCAGATTTAAGCAGTTGTCAGTCAGCCGAGAGACGCCCACTGTTGGGCATAGGCCTCCCCCAAGGATCTCCAAAAAGTTTTTGTTTTTAAATTCACATCTAAATTCTAGTCAAAGTGTTATAAATTATTCTTTACGTGGCGGTTGCATTGTGGCATTGTTATGAAGTGTCTTACTAAATTATACCTTATTTTATTAGTCTATCGTTTCATTTCACATTTTATACATTCAGGACAAAATGTTACAACTGTTTTAAGTATATGAAGTGCAATTATTTATAACTGGACTGCGATTGATAAATAATATAAAATATTATGATTTAAATAAAAGTTTAAATCTAACAAAGTTCTAGAAAAATATAAAAATAAAAATTTTCCTTATTTCAGACCTTCTTGGAGCCTAAACAATGCGCACCCTACACCCTGCGACTTAGAAAAAAGGCTGTAGTGCACGACTAGAGTGCATCTGCTGCGGTTCCCACGGGCGAAAGGATTGCGGCGCCGCACCCTCCGGGCTCCTTGTTCTTACCTGTTTCTGCTTTTTGTACGAGCGTTTTTTACTTTCAACGTGCAGTTACCGATGTATTAGTGGCTAATTTCGTATACAATTTGGATATTACGGCATATAAAGCCGAATGCAAGATGTAAGGGACGAAAGTAAGACGTAAGTCTTGACGATTCTTCAAGACTTACGTCTTAAGCGTGGGTGTCAATTCACCCCCGCCTACTCGTTCGGGGATAAATGGGCGCGATGTATTTATGTTTTCATAGTCATAAGTCTAATTTTCTATTATATCCCCCGAGGAAAAAAACAATTAACTTGAAGCAAAACACAACCGTAAACATTTAAGATATTTGATACATTGCAAATCCCATGTGTGTCGTAAAATTCGACTAAGGGAAATTGCCCGGTGTTGACCAATAAACACCTTGTAGCACCCGATTGGTGGAGGGCAAACCACCAACAACAGCACACCCAAAGAGGGTTGGTGTCAGACACTCGACCGGCTTTAAAACCTAAGCCAAAACTTTATGCAGTATGGATTGGAATGTTGTCATTCCAATCACTCTCTCCGTTCATCGTTCTCTCGACCTGGTCCGTTCCGTCTCTTTTCTATACATTCATTCATCACTAGCACCTCTACGGTGGGATGGATGATATGAATCAATAGGGAGTAGATGGCTTATAATAGAAGATACATTGCAAATGGTGCCGTGTTTCAAATCTAATTTTGTTTCTTTAAAATCATCAAATTAATTTTAGTTTTTACTTATATTCATATAACAAATAAACAAAACATACACCGGTGAAAATTATATAAATTTATTTTAAAATTTAATAAATTTATATAATAATAACAAGTAGGTATTTTATTTTAATAAAGTTTTCATGATATAAGAATAATAATAAAAAAACTGAAAAATGAACTTGATATTATAGATCTTGGCCTCTCAAACTGAATCAACATTGCCAATTGCCACGTGTAAGATAATGACAAAAATAATTTACTCATGGGAAAGACATCAACGCATGCGCCATGCAAAGAGATTATTTACATCATACGAAACTTGGTCCAACTTTAAATAGTTTGTTGCATATATATTTTTTTATTTAATTTAATTTATTGGTGTTAATATAGTACTAATCCTACTAAGCCCTGGGCGTTTTGCCAATATGTATTTTGTACATGATGACTAATTCCGAAATCCGTTAAGTATTACTGTGCACTATACGTTATTGGGTATAAATTTAGTTAAGGGCAAGTAGTATGGATCTTAAATACAAAGTTAACAATATAATTAATTTATTATTAACATTTCTTGAATTTTATATATTTACATTTCTTGTTAAATTGATATATCAGAATACATGTTTTATTAGTAAAACTTGTTTTCTGCTATATCAATTTAACGGTAGGTATAATAATATCTGATATACTACCATGTTATGTAAAAATAATACAATTGACTGCCAATCTATTTTATATAAAGAACTGAACCGACGATGTGCATACTTTAAAATGACTTGCTTACAATGAACTAATTGCCAAAACCGTTAATCTTTGAATTCAGATTTCATAATCGGAATCGAATTTTTCTTGCCTATTATTTCCATCTAACCAGGCTATTTTCTAACTTATCTAAGTACCTGCAACAACCATGATAGTGTGAGATTAAATCAAATTATTTGCATCTGTCTGTTAAATACCGGATGGCACGAAAGCCCGCGTTGAAATTACTCTCATTATACGTTAACCACCATTTTTGGGTTGCGGTGTATGGAGCGTAGTTACGATTGTATTCACCGAATGTTTTACTTTAAACTTTTTAAGTTTTTAACTCATGCAGCATCTGCCTAACCTATTGAGGCATAACAGCCTGATGCTCCTTCACTGTGAAATACGAAATATTGTGTTTTTGTAAGCCTTTTGGACAACATTCGATTATATTTCAAATTAGAAAATCCTTTCATATTACTTTGCCCTTTTTCCATACTAGTTGAGATCCGCGCAGCGCAGTATGTCTTCATTCTCTTCTCTCTTCAGTCACTCGTCATCTCGTCGTCTACGCCTATCACCTTCATATAATACCTCACGAAATCCATCCATATTTTCAGTGGTTTTCCTCTACTTCGATATTCATCCATCAACATGTCCACAATTTTTTTAGTCACATTTATGGCATTCCATCTTATAACATGTACATACCAAGCTAAACAGATCCTTTTATATGTTATATCTATTAAATAATGTAACATGATTATTCATTCATCAGAATGAAGTTTCGTTCCCCAAATCTTTCCCGTGGGTGTCGTACAAGGCGACTAAGGATAAATCTGAATATGATTAGAAATGAGCAGCAGCGTTCCTCTTATATCACCTAGGCTAGCAATGACTGTGACTTTTGTGCCCGATAAATGGCAACAGGCTCGCCGCCTATTACATGGGACCTAACATAATTGGCGAAACGTGGGTTTCGCCAATTATGTTAGGTCCTTTGAGAGTTTATATTCCCGAAGGGGTAGGCAGAGGTTCACCTCTGCCAACCCCTTCGGGAATATAGGCGTGATTTATGTATGTATGTATGCAGAATGAAGTTTCTTTAGAATGTACCAAATCACTTGAAGCGATCCGGTAATCGAACACATCTGTCCATTGACAATCCTTTACAAATTTGTGCAAATGTTCCATATGCACAATGCATTATCCCGACCGCAGACGCAAATTGTGTGGTGCACAGATTGGGCATTGCCAATTGCGTGGTTTTAGGGTTCCCTTGGAATCGGTCCCGAAAGCGTTATTATAAAAATGTAAATGATAATTTGACAAATAAAATATTATTATGTGCGTAACAATATTCATTTCCTATAAAAAGGCAGATATCACTATCACTTATTTAAAAAAATGTTATAATATAATTTAACAGTTATCATTAATCCGATCTTAAATAAGCAAGCGTGGTTCGATTCATTCCTCATCACATAAAGTCCACTTCCTGAAAACTGGATACTAAAGTTTACTTTAAAATCAATTTATTTATTTAAATGATATTATGAACACACTCTTAATATTCCACACTGCAAATGAAAAATAATCGAATCTTAGTATTTTTTGAAAATAAAAGACGGAACCTGCAAACTAAAACATACACAAGCTAATTTCGTTACATGTCCAGATGACTTTAATGCAGTTTGTCAAGGTGCAGGCTACGTTGCGAGTTGCACTAACACATGACGTTTTCAAAGAATAGCAACTTTTGTAGTAAATAATTTATGCATATTGCGCATTCTTTGTAATTGAACCAGCCACTCAAGGTGGGCGAAATGTGAAAGATGTTACGGCAATCTATCACATTTATGAATAGTGAATATTGTGAATGAAAGGTTATGTCTGTTAGGCTCCTGATTCTTTTGCTGCTGCATAAACAGAAATTAACAAATGCATTTGTCATTTGTTATTGTTACAGGCAACTATGCATTTATTGTTATCTTTCGTTTTAGTATGAGGTACAGTCAAAAAGCATTACTATTAAAATACCATTGAGATACGATTGTGTAGTTTACAGTGTTTATTGGAGCTACGTAAATTTAGTTATATTATAACTAAATTTACTACATTTAAGTCGATTTTTCTTAAGGAATAAATAAACGAAATAAGCAATTATAAATCTGTTAACTACACATTTGGTAAAGTGGCGTAACAAAGCCATGAAATATGAATCGTTTGTTCATAGAGTAATGTTGAATAATAAACATACGAGCAAACGAGCTAGTACATGCAATGAAAAAGCAAATAATCTAGCAGAATGATGTCTCCTACCTGCGTGTAGAGTTGAAAGACCGAGGCTGCTGGTATTTGTTTGCCCTTAATTATTGGACAAATAAGGCGTACAGTCAGTATCTTACACTCTATTATCGAGTCATTTGTGTGAGTAAAATAACATTTCACAATGATTTTGTGGTGTCCGGTTAAAGACTGTTCGTCTATGAGTCATGTTTTTATTGCATGATTCGTTTTCATCGAAAAATACTCCATGTCATTTTTGATGTAAGCAATATTAAGACCTCTCTAAATTAAGAACAATATAAATTTTTCAAAATTGACTAATTTGAGTTTATTTTGAGCCTCCGTGGTCTAGTGGTTCGCCCACCAGAATTAAGATACCGAGGACCCAGGTTCGGTCCCAGGGGAGCACAAATTTATACTTGGTTTAGTTGGGGGTAGGAATTTTTTCAATTCTGCCTAGTTCTATCTATCTTATCAAAATCTTATCAAAACTTATCGACTTATCGAAGAAGTTCGAAAATATAGTTAATTATAATTATGGTCTCAGTAACTCCATGTACAGTGCGGTTAGGTGCACTGGTTGACCATGCGGTGTCCACTGGTTGACCACTCGGCATTCACCCGTGAACCACCTACTGACAACGAGTGGACGCCGAGCGGCGAGGCGGTGCTCGTCGGGTGCCGGGTGGGTCTAATGAGCGTTAACCTTTATTCAGTCGATGGTTTTGTCAATCGTTTAATTTGTGAACTACTCCTTAGCTTGCACTCCATGTAAACATGATCTTCATATCGGTGGGTCAGCTGAATTAGTTCCAAATATTATTCCTAAAAACTATTTTGTTTTTACCAATGAGAAGTGTCATAATTTGCATTAATAAGAAGAGATCAAATAAACACAAAAAATACAAGTAGTTCAGAGTGGTTTGATAAAAATAGGCAGAGTAATATGATTAGGATATTATCACACATGAAGTGATTGAAAAATAATAAGCTAGTTATGAACACAACAACAAAAAAACTACCATACTTAAAAAAACAGAAACGACAAAATGTCAGACGTCAAATTCAAAATAAAAAAAGTCTTTGGTCGTCGCCAAGGAGTTCGCAACAAGGTCGTTGACTAGTTTCATAATACCTAGCTGATTTCACTTAGAAAAAACGAAATAAAACAATAGTTTGCGAATTCAGCCCATAAAACCGGCACTCGGAAACCGATAATCTAATTAACTGTTCCCTTATCGAAATTGAAGTTCCCATCTGTCCCGGATGAATACAAGGGAGATGTTTCAAAATAGCCCATGAATTTGTACACTATCTCGAAAAATTTAGAAAAATAAATGATTCTGGGGAAAATTGCAAATAAATATAAATATATAGTTTTTTGGTTTGGGTTTTACAAACATAAAACAAAACATACAAACATAAATCACGCCTATATCACCGAAGGGGTAGGCAGAGGTGAACTAGCACCCAAGTTTCGCCATGTCAAGTCCCATGTAATAGGTGGCGAGCCTATTGCCATTTATCGGGCACAAAAGTTTTGACCTTTTAAAATCATTAAAATCACATACATCAGTAAAGATACTCATCTAATGTCAAATAAAATACGTACGTCAATGTTAAAAAGTGACATCTTCCTCCTGCCATGACGGTAGACTAGGCTATTGTGTTGCATTATAAGCCTAAACATAAGTACAACAAGCCAAAGAAAAAGCTTAAAAATAGGAATTTGACACCTAAGAACTGTTTTATAAATTATTGCCTACATTTTGAATAACTGTACAAATATATGGGCCACACTGCACACATTTTGGAACATCTCCTTTATATACAAGAGTACCGGGCTTGGCCACCTTCCCCTAGATTTAGAAAGCTTCTGTAAAATATTTTGTGTACAGGAGCACGAGGAACTCGAATACTCCATGGTATTATTTACATTTTAGGTTACTGTACCCGAGTTGCTACATGACCAATATAAGTCTAAGTACTATGTCTTTTACTAATATTTAATAAATAGCTTTGCCGGTAGCAGTAAGGAACTATTATGCAAGCTTGCATGGACTGCAAAGATATTCCATGGGTGTAAAATAAATCTGGACAATTTTTCGATAAACATTTTAATTTATTTAAAAATTGATATAAACTGTAAACCTTCAATTTTTCTTGGGTTATTCCATGTGTCACATATGCTTAAACACAAAAAGCTATTTGGATATATCGCATCTTGAATATAAAAGAGTCACAAATTAAAACGCCTTTTATTCAAAATTATGTGTTAATACACATTATTTCGAAGTATTTTTTTGAGATTGCAATCACTCTCTCCATTCATCGGTCTCTCGACATGGTCCGTTCTGTCTCTTTTTTATACATTCATTCATCACTAGCACCTTTACGGTGTTCTGAATGATAGGAGTGATGGCTTGATGATGTCTAACCGATATGAATGGAAGAGGAAACATACTGCGCCGATCCCAGATAGACTGGGAACAGGGCAGGGAGAAGAAGTAGAGCGATATTTATTCTTATCATGAAACTCCTTTTACCCATACCAAACATAGTTTCCGTAGTGTAGGGGGTATTTTAATATTATCAAAATGCTAATTATTTCCATGTTATATGGTTTTACATTAGGATTTAGTATGTCTGATTTTCGTGCATACATAATAACTCATTTAATATCAATATACATAATCATTAGCTCTTCGTATCAGCTAATGTCTGAAGCTGCAACTTATGCACTTTATAACATTTACATTATTTTAATTAAGTTCTAATTAAGCGCATACTTAAAAATCAATCTCTATTTTCCTGCTACAGAGGCATGACGGGCCACGTCTTGGTTAATCTAACGTACAATAGAGAAAGGTGAATGCCCTCCCTTGTCCTCTACAAGAGCTATAACTCTCAGGCCTCTCGCTAAGTTTCGCAGTTTGCTTTATTACTAGACTGCGACACTTACAAGCACACATATATTTGCGAAGGTCAAATAATGATGCTATAAGTTTGAAAAAATATTAAAGATACCTGCGTTTCTTGCTAGTTTCTATTGAGGTGCAAATGAAATAAAAACTTTGTGTTTCTTATTGAGGAATGGTAACCGATTATGTATCAGTGAAATTTTATTGAAACTACTATGATTAACGAATATATATAAAATATATGAATATAATCACCTATTTTTCGGTTTTGCTATTTCAAAAATACACACGTACCTACCAAATACATGCCTACTTATTCCGGGAACCGTAGATTAGAGATGAATTAACATCCACGTTTCGCAAATTATGTTAGGTCCAGGGTGCGCGCCTATTGCCAACTATCGAGCAAAAAAAATGGAATTCGAATGGAACTGATCAATTTCAGACCAAGGCTATAGTTTTAATGAAGTAATCTTCGTCATCTTTGTTCATCTGTATCACTTAAAGAATATTTTTTTTACCTATTCTGCTACCGGTTTGCTGATTTTGATATCAAATAATCAAGGGCTTGGTTATTTATGTCAATTATTGCAAAATGGTCGGGTTTTATTTATTTTACTCCCAATTATTTAATATAGACACAATAAAAACTACAGTAAATAACAATGTATAAGAATACCTATGTCTCACTTTTTCAATCAATGATAACGCTATTTGTGGAGGTGGTAAGATATTGATTGCATCATTATGCCCGAGCCATCAATTATATACAATTCTATAACGCGTCAATTTGATGGAAAAAGATCAAAAGACCTATATACCTATGGGATTACAAAGAGATTGCATCTAAATATGTACCTACGTTAAGATTAAAAAATAGCTATTTTTAAATCACATTAACCAATTCTGCAAGTCGTTATTTTTTAAAACTATATGTTTCCATCTTTTCAACAGTCATACATTTTAATAAGTTTATAATTTAGTGGTGCATTGACCGTATTAAGTGGCGATTTGAATGTTAAATTATAGAATATTATTAAGAAACAGAATAGTGATAAGGATTTGAAGATTATTTTATAGTATCATAATATATCGGCTTGATATAAGTAAGAACAGCACGACCTGTGGGTATCACAAACAGTCAACAATTATTAAACATTCTTTTTTTAATGGAAAACGTTAGGGTGAAAATTGGTGGCGTAATTTTGTATTCTATACACGTATATATACGTACTTTTTCAGCAAAATAGCCAAAAAAATAGGGACCTAGTTAAGCAGAAAGGACCCAATGACAATATGTTACTTATATTTATGACTAATCTTAGAGATTAGTAATAGAAAGGTTGGGTCTAAACAAATCATTGTAGGTTGTCTTCAGTCTATTTTTGTATAAGCGCTAAGGAAATGGAAATATATATGGTTTAAGCAAGCATTTGGTAGAAATAAATTGCTGCCCATTTGATATGTTGATGCTCTCTGGAGGTCACATCAAATCAATAACATACTTTTCGCTGCACCTACTTTGAAAATGCTATAAAATTATTATAAATGTTTATGAAAAATAAGATTATTTTATTAGATAATGATGTCTTGATTCCATTTAGCTGCAGTATGTTTTTTTTCCTTTCTTAATGAAAGTAAGCTATCACGTGCTCGCACAAAAATTATAGACAACTATTTCTATAGCCTATATTTTATTCTAACACGTTAGTGGTAAGACCCTCAGGATGTTATCATGTATCCCCCCGGTTTTTTCACTTGTTTAGAAAGCTAATTACGAATAATATGTAAAGTGAACAACTTTTGACGAGACAATTTTATAAAACACGTCTCTATGTAGAATAAGTTCTCCACATAATTTCAGATTCAATGTGCCCAATCTTTTTTACTGTATAAACGCTTAGCAAAATGATATATCAGGAAACCGCTACTAAATTATTATATCAACTAGTTAGACCTGAACCACGTCCGCTAAATTATGTCAATATATGATAGAGGAAATGGCGTACCAATCATGAGTCGATTATCACATGATCTTGATAAATAAAATAACATAATTAATTATTTCTGAAAGGAGGAGCTTAATGGCGTAAACTAAGTAACTTTTGCTGTGGCCGGTCTTTAGATGAGTGACTATATATATTACCTCAAGTCCTTCATGTATCCGCATTTGATAATATCCACCAAGGCACCAATCGCATTTTCACCAAATACATACTTTCATCTATAGCGAAGGCCTGTGCTGTGCTGGGTCACAACGCAGCTCTGGGAATATGAAAGACTTGTGATGAAGAGTAAAGCTTCTCCACATAATAATATGTTAAAGAAAATCACTTTATGGACTTTGTTTATTAATTGTTTATTTTATCTTATTGGTATAAATGTCACCTTCAGTAATTGTGATTTGCCCTTATCACCTAGGGGTATAAAAAAATAGCCTGCGACCTATTCTCAAACTTATCAAATATATACAAAAAAAAAATCATAAAAATCAGTCAACCCATTTCAGTAGAGTTCTATAACAAACACGGTGACAAGAGATTTTTATGTATTAGAAGATTTTTTTACGATAATATTTGAAAAAATAAAGCTCAAAGCTTTTTTATTTTAATTAAGTATATACTATTAAATTAAAAAAATCCAATTTTATTGTAACTCCATAAATGTTCGTCGTGATTTTGAAACGGAAACCGGAAAATGTTCAAATCTTTACAAATAAGTGTGTCTACATTTAACGTTTCATTCACATATTCCAAATACAAAAGTTGTTGAATCATGTTCAGCCGTGATTGACTCACATTATTTTGTTCCAGAAACATTGAAAATGTGAAGTCTCGATTCCGAAAAAAGGCCCCAGAGGACTCACCGTGGGCCTTTCCATCGAATTATTTCTGACCTACTGCCGGACTATTGACCCTGGTAGTGGTGGAGCGGCGTTAATGACACTTCGCTTTTTTACTTGCACAGAGAATATAATTACGACAATGATTCTGCAAGGAATTCAAATGTTGAGGAAATTCAACTACATTTTGTTTGTTCCTTCGAAGAATAAAATGTATTTCGTTTATAATAAAATCGACGTAATGCTCAGAATCAAACTAAAATTTTAATTCGGCCTACGCCCAATAATTGAGTAAATTCAGGATTTTTTTAGTAAGTAACAGATGGGATTCAATTCTCGTTGTTATCCTTCGCTCATGCCATTTTTCCCCTAAAAAGGAAGTGTCAGTAAGCTTTTATTATTAACTAGTTATTATGCTATATAAATTTTCCCGTAGCGATGGTTATAATTTGCTTGCCATGGTTACTTCAAATGTTTGACAGGAAAGCAGTTTATATGGGAAAATGAAATTGTTGTTTTTACTATTTTTCTCGCAATTTTTTCATATTTCTCACCTTTCCTGCCTTGCCTAGCCCAAGACAATAATTTCAGAACCAAAAATTAGCTAAATCGGCCTAGCCGTTCTCGAGTTTTAGCGAGACAAACGCACAGGAACTCATTTTTATATCCATATAGAAAATAGAAAATTATATAAGGTGTGACTATTGTGAAGGAAATGGTATATCTATTTAATGCTGTGGATAGCTATAAAAATTACAAGAATTTTGGTTCTTTCACACGAATGGTTGTGATTGCATGGTGCAGGGCCCCGTGCTGACCCACATATCACCGGAGTATTGACCTCTCACTCACGGCATACACAATTATATGCCCATGAATTACTATCTGTGTGTAAGCATCAGCTCTGTGGGATATTTTCGTAGATTTTCATTATTACATTCAATTAGTGAAAGAATTACGGTTTTATGGTACTTACTATTCTTTATTTAAATATGAATTAGGGTTACGTTTAGCTGAGAGGTATAAACAACTTAATTGAAGAACTTACGTTTTGAATTAATATAATGGTGGTTTGGTTTACTATAGATTTTAGGAGGTAAATATTGAATATAAAATACACACAGTGTTTAAGATATAAAGATGGGACGTTGTAATAGCGGTATAAATTGAGACAGAACTATTAACTTAATCTAAAAATAAATTGTTGTCAAGAATTTTTGAAATAAACTATTTAATTAATTATTCATTATAAAATAGAAGCATACCACGCCTCAAGTATAGGGCGAGTTGATATAAAGCGGGTGCTGTGGTAAGTAAAATTATTTCCATTTACCCAAATGGATAAGGTAGGAACTTACATTTCGATACATAGGGAGCGGATTAACAGGCTGAATGCAAATTGTCAATTTAGAAAATGAATTTATTGTCAATGGTACCCGTTTTAGGCAGTATATCCGCTTTGGGCTCCCAAAGATACCTAGAGTTGGTGTCAGACAGTCGTCCGGCTATAAAAGCCCAGCCAAATCTAAGAGCAGTATGGCACTTTACATACCGGCTACATTACACACGCTACAAACATTGTGTTCTAAATTTATAGCAATAAGACTTAATTTTGCAGGGATGCAATTTTAAAGCCGAGAGTTCCGAATTTGTCAACGGTCCCCACCCTACAAATCTCCGCAGTCTCTGACTGATATAAACGTAGATAATTAACACAGCTATGGCTAGTCGTGTTTTACGACCAGTTCAAATAACTAACAGTGTCGTGTCACGGTCAGTTTGTCGCCCTACGAATTTAGCGCATTATTAGTGACTCGTGAGGGTCTGGTTCAAGACTTGATGCGTACTTTCTCATTAGAGCATTGGTTCTTGAATATTCGGTTCAATTTGAGCGTTATCGGTATACAACTATAGCCTTTTCTAATTTTGATAATCAAATTGCCACTTTACGTCTATAATTTTAAAGTTAAAAATTTAGTTTCTATTTAACAGCTTTTTATAGATTAACCGTGACCTGTGACTTTGCCTGTATATATTTACATGAATTTCACTTTTTGTAGTTCAATAGTAGTAGATAGGTAGCTGCATGGTCAATACTATTATATTCACTGAAAAAGTAAACAGAATAATCAAAAATATAAAAAAGTAATATTAAATAAGTACACAAAATTTCACAATGTTTCATTACAAAAAAATATATTAAAAAAACTAAAACTTTAACGTGAAATGAAGATAATAAATAAATGTGAATAGTCAGCTATTAAGTATTTTAATCTTTACGTTCAGAACGATTTTTTCTCCTCATTTACTAACCTTACTGATATATAATAACTCAATTTCTTGATTGAATGTAATAAACTTTAAACATTAGTAATGTTATAAACTTTTAACATGAAATAGACTTTAAAGTTTTATTGGTAGAATTACAACTTCTAAAATGAGTCTGAAAAGGCAACTCCTACAAATTTCCATTAAGATAACTTTAATGGTACAACAACTACATAGATCGATACATGGTATTTTTCTTTTGCTTTTATTGAAACATATATTACATGCAGACGTTGCGTTGACTATACTTAGAAGTAATAAAGGTAAAGATGCGATTACATTAGAAACTGTTATTAAGTACAAGCACGTTATAATATATATTCATTACGTTGTTACTTCATAACTCAAATAAATATGTAATTAGTGTCAAAAAATTTTTATTTTTTAAATTGGCTATAGACGTTGCATTCGAGTTCCGGTAGCCTAGGTCGGTAGGTATTCAGCTCTATGATATGATGATAAAATTAATATTTACAAGTCATACTTAAGAGTAGTATTTACAATGACCTGTGTACTTTAACCTGTGTGATGACGGCAGAGCAAAATACAGTAATAATTGTCACCACCCCCGGTCTCTCCCGCGTGTGACTAAGGGTCAAAACAACGATGTTATAGGCAACAGCATCCCTCTTATACCACCTAGCAATATACTGCAATTCACGCGCCCGATACATGGCAATAGGCTCCCAGCCTTTTACATGGGATCTAACATAATTGGCGAAATGTACATACATACATACATACATAAATCACGCCTATATCTCGAAGGGATAGGCAGAGGTGAACTAGCACCCACGTTTCGCCGTATGTTAGGTCCCATGTAATAGGTAGCGAGCCTATTGCCATTTATCGGGCACAAAAGTCGCAGCACATTGCTAGATGGTATAAGTGGAACGCTGCTGCCCATTCCCCATCACTGATTTATCCTTCGTCGCCTTGTAAAGACACCCAACGGGAGAGATTTGGGGTGGTGACAATTGTATTCTACTCTGCCGTCTCCACCCGGCCAAGTGTGGTTTTTGGCGAAATGTGCGTTTTAATTTACCTCTACCTACCTCTGATAAATACGCGCGATTTATGTATGTATGTACGTTCGCATCATTATTATGATTTTTGCCGCTAGTCTGACCATCCCCTTATAACAACAGTGTTGTATTACTAGTGCTATTTTAGCATGGCTTGCCCGGGCACGGGACAAGCAGGATACTAACCGGTCCCTTGCAGCCTTCTCTCTATAAAAACTGCGTCCTACATTAACTCAGCCTTAAGCAACATGTACGGGGTGGTTAACAATTACGTGGTTTTATTTTACACCTTAACTTCGTTCGACGACATTCGGTGTTATTTTTATAAATTGTAAATGTCAATTAGTAGCTGTATAATAAAATAATGCGGTGGCAAATAATTTGTTGACGTTGATTGACTGACTATTAACTTATTGAAATGTTATGTGAATTGTAATATTTTCTATTATGTTTCACACCTTTGGCATTATCGATGTCATCGTTGGTCTGTAGTAATTAACTTCGTAATGTAGTAGAGGAATTTACGGTGGCAGATATCAATGTAAGTTGACAGTGAAATGAATCAACAATGCTTCCACACCATCTCATAATTTTCCTCCCTATTCCCAATATGTGGAAAAGTGATAGAAAGGACTTATGTGCCTGATGGATGGAAATAGACTCCCCTGTTACATGGGACCTAATATAATAGGCAAAACGTGGGTGTCAAGGTAAAGTTGGTTGGCTTCAGGGATAAACAGGAGTGAATTATGTATGTATGTGTGTAGAGATTAAATTCATTTTGTGCACTAACAATACTGTTTATTTTTAAAACACAACATATGTACGTCGGTTATAGGTGTGTGCATGTGAATTACGTCTTTGCTGATCGCCGGATGGCGGCAAATGATAAAATCGTATTAGTATTACACAAGCGCCGTAATGCCATGATCGCGGCACGAATCGCGGCCAAGTGTGTCGTCGCATGCACTTCTATGCAAAGAGTATGAACAAATAAATGGCAGACACGACAAAATCTAGTTTATTTGGAACGAGTTAAGTTATTAAAAAATATATAAGTAAATTGTCGCCACCGTCTCTCCCGCGGGTCGTCGTAAAAGGCGACTAAGGGTTAAGACAGCGATGCGCAATAAGCGCATAATGCCTGTAATATACTGCCATTTACTAGTCATATAGGTGGCAATACACTCGCCACTACATAGGACCTAACATAATTGGCCAAACGTGCGTGGTAATAAATAGCCATGATTTACATATTATGTACTTATTTTAAGGTGTATTTACCATGATCATTCCTGTTATTAACATTTTTAATAATGATATCTTCCTCCGATCACATTCATCGTATTATTTATTATTAAATGTCTCTGAGGATGCTTTACTATATTCACGCTGTACTTTGATGTACTTACCGTTACTAAATTCTAATGTATTAATTTGTGAATTATAGGAAAACCAAAAACTTCTTCTTCAATAACGCTCATAAACCACCTCATCCCAGCGGAAAAAAAACTTTTTAATTATGTCAACAGCTTCAGTATTTTACGACATAAATCACACATAATATGTGTGATCCCCGAAGGGGTAGGCTTCGGTGAACTAACACCCACGTTTCATTTAGCCAACAATATGTTGCCTGTAAAACGCTAATGTGTTGGAGAAAAAAATCTTGTAGGCATATTACAGCAAGATTACTATTGCGTATACACTCTTTGTTCTAAGAGCCGTAAGTTGGTGGGGCAGCTGCGCAGGAGTGGAACACCGCTGCGTTTGTGCCGCGGTCAAGGTCTGCATTATCGCCGATGCAACAGCAGATTGCTCACGTCATAATGATAATGTTTGATAATAAACCTGTGCATAGGTGGGTTATATCTGCCCACCTGATTCGTTCTAAAAATTATTCTGCTCTGAGATAATGTTTGTTGCATTCTCTATATATCTCTCTCTATCTAACTATATCTAATGTGCCTTCTCTGTGGATGGAAGAATATAGATAGAATGGGCCTTAACATACCACGCTGGCCCAGTGCGAATTGGTGGGTTTAATGACTGTAGATGAAGCCGGGTCCGGGTCTAACGGCTTAACAAGCCTCTCGAAGCACGGAGGAACTTGAGACAATATATTTTTTGTCACCCATCCAATTGCCGGCTTTAGCAAACCTTAATTATTGGTCTTATCTAAAAAGGCTTTAGTTGAGTCATTATTGTTTATTTTGCGTACCAAGAACGAAAGAAAAGCGAACTTTTACTATCAGTGATTTTAAGGCTCTTTATACATCATCATCTGACTTTAATGTATAGTTTAGTTCAAAGAAAAAGACGTTAGTGGGAGTCCCGCGTCAACACTAATATAATTTTTCTAAAATCTTTTGACCTTGTTTCTTAGGAATTTATTTAAAATTAATTATATAACATTTGTAAGTAATGTTCAAATGTAAATCAAATTTGTGGGACAGTTGCGTGCAGTAGCTAGTATGGATAAAGTATCTGCAGCCATTACTCGCTTGCATTAAGGCTGTTACTACCAAGTGTCATAAACTACGAGTAATCATGACTCATGGACATACCTACCGTTACATGTAAGTAATAAACATCAGCAGAACTGAGGAAAATAGTACCTACTAGCTGTTTCTGTTCGCACTCGTATTTCTTGTAACTATTATATACGTACAATTTTATTAACTTCCATCAAAATGAACATTAATTTTATCAGAATATTCATAGAAAAGCTATATAGGTTATATTGACCACTTTATTTGGTGTGTAGGAATTTACCATTTTAATGATTTGAAATGAAGTGAGGTTTTTTATGTGTTTATATTTTGCTCTTCGAAGAAATTAATTGAACCTGTTGATTTCTGTATATTGTAATGAAAGTAAGCAGTCTTGTATGAGTCAAACACATTTTTATTACTTCGATGACTCTTATATTAGCCATGAATCTTCTACAGAAAATAAAATGATTGGAAACAAAGTATTACTAAAGTAAAAAAAATAAGACCAGAACGAAATATGATGAACGACGACAGCCATTTGAAGCAATGTAAATGCAAATGAGTTAGCCTGTGTCAAAATAATATTAGATCTCATTTATAAACTTTAACCGGCAACATGTCTCGCCTTAATATATATCTGTACTTTGGAAGGGTCGCTTGCTTGCTGTAAGGCCCTATACAGGGTGGAAAGTTGAGATGGGGCAGTAAGGGCAGTTACCAGATCCCTTGCTCACACGCGAAAATGGTCTTAGATGACCTCACCCAACTTTTTGAGCGATGACAATCGACATTCACAGATTTTTGATAAAATGTACAGTCAGCGAGAAAATTGTCAGAATTGACAAAATTTTATTTGTTGAAATCAAGAAAATTTTAGATCAGTTCGAAATTAATTTATTTTGTATTGTATTTAGTGGTTTTTTATTTGTTAGAATATCATTTTTTACCATTTTTAATGTCCTTATGGAAGTTGTCATGATAAAAATGAATGATCTTTATGCTTAAGAAAATTCCACTTTGCCTTACCCTACTAAAATGTATGGAAAAAAATTTTCTTTGATTTGTGGATGTTCTAGTACTCTAACCTCAGTTGGTCTCAAAGAGTGTTTTAATCCACTATGGGAATGGAATCGATTGGCATCAAAAAAAATGTTGTCCATTCTGGCGATTTTCTCGCTGACTGTACATTTTATCAAAAATCTGTGAATGTCTAGGGTAAGGTCTCTTAAGACCATTTTCGCGTGGCAGCAGGGGATCTGGTAGCTGCCCTTGCTGCCCCATCTCAACTTTCCACCCTGTATATACCTAATGTCGTATTGGCAGTGAGATTTCCAAGCTTGCCTGATATAGAGAAACCCTGTAGGTAATGTTCCAATGCAAGGATCGAGGTGAGGAGCTTGGTGGCGTAGTGTCTTAGCGCACTCCATCTGCGATTGCGTGAACTAAGTCATATTTGCCATGGCCGGTCATTGGAAGGATGACAAAAAATATACCAAATCGAGTCCACCAATCCTCACTAGGCTATGGCTATCATTTTATGACAAAAAACGTAAAATTACGACATCCGTAGGATAATTTATAAGGCAATTTACAATAATAAAAAAAGGTAAAACTCTGCTAATGACAAGGGCTTCAAGAATCGACCTCATCGATCTTAAAAACGATATAAAACTCAAATGAATACTCATTAAATCAAATCATTAGCACTGGTTGAGAAACGCAAATTTCGTCCGTTATGATATATTTGTGTATTATTACTTATATGACATGAGAATATAAGCTATTGCATGGATGGCATTTATGGTTGCTTGTTTTTATGCTTATTTATAATAGTTCTTGTTTAATAAATGTTGCTTGATGAATATTCAAAGACGATGATGTATTTTCATATGTTATCAAATTTCAATTAGTCACATATGGTTACAAATTAAGATAGGAAATTGATCGGACAAATTACAGTTTTGTATCTACACTGCCACTGACATAATCATTAATTAATATTTACTTATGTCAGAGATTAAAAAGGACACAATTTGAGGAGAACCAATAGAATCACTCCATTTTCAAATAGTGATTCTTTTTTTTTCTCCTCAAACACATTCCTCGCAACACATCCTCGCACAGCACTGGTGGAAAAGCACCCTCAGGCTCTTTTTCGGCTTATGAGGCAATTCGTAGAAATCAAACTTGTTACGGGAATATTTTAAACTTTGTACTAAAACTATTGGGTAGGTATTTAATCAGTTAAGTTAGAACAGTGACACAAAAACAGAATATTAAAATTCCTGGACCAGGTTAATTTGGACAAATAAACCCTTGTTTCACCCGAGGCGGGCTAAGCACGGTAGCGATAGGTAAAATAATAATAGTAATAGGTAAAGTAACTTGACGAAAAATTTAACCAACAGGATTGCTTCAATACGAAAATTTTTTTTTCGCAAACCACTTAGCTACCTTCATTGGGGTATCAATGAAGGTAGCTAAGTGGTTTGCGGTCTCTAGAAAAGCCGCCTAAGTCCTAAATAATAACACGTCCCATTTGTTTATGAATATTATTATGGCGAATCATTTCAATCTAGCGTCGGCAACCCTAATCAGGAGTCCAAAGAAGGGCAGTGATTTGTCAGCCATATATCTCAACGTTTTTGTTCTTTCCAGTGAACTTCGTGGCGTAGGCGTCTTGACAAAGCGGTTGGCATAATGTTCAACCTTGATTTTTGAAATGTATACGTTGGTAACATCAGCATATTCACTTTAACCGGATCTACGTTGCGTATTCCGACATGCTTACAAATTATTAAACGAAAAGAGGAGGAGTTATATTAGTCGACAAATCTGCTAAAATATTTAAAACCAATGTATGCAGTTGTGAAACATATACCCCATGTAGCGTTATTTACAATCATCATCCTGCCCTGTTTCCAGGCTATCGTGGTCGGAGCAGCATGTTTCCTCTTCAAATCATATCGATAAGATGTCAACTAGCCGTCCAATCCCCTTTAATTAATTATCTTCATCACACTGAAAAGCCGCTACTGAGGAATGAATATATTTCCTTCTCCTTCTTCCCTTCCTCTCCTTCTCATCATTTTTTTTCTATATTCATTATGCTGAGAAAATAATGACAGCTTTCCAATCCGCACTGTTCAAGGTTTAAGAATAGGTATAGTTTTTAATAGTTTTTATATGTCTGACATCTCCTCTTTGGGTTTCTTGTTGTATGTGGTTTGTCCTCCACTATTCAGACGCCTTAAAGGATTATTGGTATACACCAGCAAAATCTATTATTACTTAATAACTTATATTACTTCTCAGCTATCATCAATTAAAGTTGGCATCTTTCACTTACTGTAATTATGTAAAAACTTGTACTGAACAAGAAACAAAATGAAGGAAGTCTCAACGCAGACCACCTTTAGCTATTTTTTGCCGTCGATGAAGCTGAAATGCTCGATGCAGGTGCTTTGAACAAATTACACAAAAACCATGGCGAATCCGCTGCAACTAAGTAAACTATGGGATGGACATTGATTGCGTATCCAGTTACTTATCTGCTTTATATAGACCAGGTCGGTGATAAAGCTAGACATCGCCTACGCCCGTGATTTGACTCTCCGTTACCTCACACAAGTCTTAATTAACTTCCTTCTGGCGGATCTCCAATGTTAGCTACGGCACGACATCAGGAAAAATTTATATAATAATAAAAAGATTAGTGCACAAATAATTATAAATACTTACTATTTAAGATTTACATGAAAAATAAGATAAAAATAGTCGTAAATAGTTAAATTTGAGGTATTCCTTTTGTAAATAGTCTTTGTCTGTGTTGTACAGTACGGACATTAAAAAAAAATAATGCGTGTAACATTGATTAATAATGTTCCTAAGTAAGGAACCGAACTAATTAGGACTACAGCATCTCTACCCTTTAAGCACTAGTTTTCGAGTTACAGTTATATAAGTCAATACGCATCATCATAATCATCCTGCCTTAGTGCCCTTAATTATAATCCTATTGGAAGTTGGCGCATTATGTCCTCTTTCACCACTCTATTCCCTCACTCTCACAACTTCATATCACACCTCACAGATTCCATCCATCTTTTCCGTGGTCCTCCTCTACTTCAACATCCATCAGCATTCATGCCCCATGGCATTTCGTATCATAACAAGTCCAATACGCATGAAAGCAATTGTTATCACCAATACGTAATATCGATGTAATGAGAGTAGACCCTCAGACGTGTAACTTTGCCACCGGATCCCAAGCCTCCGTCAATAGCTTCATTGTTTACCCGGGAAACAGGAAAACATCCGTTACCCCTCTCATGTGAACTATTCTATATTGTTGAGGAAAATCGACAATTTAGCTGCCTTCGTACAATCTAAGTAATTATCGAGGAGTAGGTACATAACGAAAACAAGTTCTTTCCGCCTACGTACTTGTAAGGAATAGATAAATGCACCTATTCACCTAAATATGCAGTTAGCACAAGTGTATCGGAAAATCGGCTTAGATGTTATTTACGATGTTTCCCAAAGAACTAATTGACTTTTACTCCTCCGTTCATTACCTCAATACCGTATGATAAGTCAGGCTGCTGGGTTTATTGCATTCTGTCTTACTTGCACCAAACCTAAAAGACTAATTGGAATCCGTATTTGGATTAATTGAGTTTGCTAGATTAATGTTGCATTTTGATACCACGCGAGCGAGTTCTGAAAGCCATTGGAACTGCTTGATTACGATGTTCAATCTTCATTAATGTTGTAACCCAATCGGGTTAGCGGACCTATTTGGTCTTAATGATGATGTCCTAAGTATTCGAAAATGGGGCGATTTCGAAGTATCTCACTCAACGATTCATTTTAGTTGATCGATTAAGCAGTAATATACATACATATATAAATCACGCCTATATCCCCGTAATATACATACATACATACATAAATCACGCCTATATCCCCGAAGGGGTAGGCAGAGGTGAACTAGCACCCACGTTTCGCCAGTTATGTTAGGTCCCATGTAATAGGTGGCGAGCCTATTGCCATTTATCGAGCACAAAAGTCGCAGTAGGTACATAGCTAGATGGTATAAGAGGAACGCTGCTGCCCATTTCTCATCACTAATTTATCCTTAGTCGCCTTGTACGACACCCACTGGAGAGATTTGGGGTGGTGACAATTGTATTCTACTCTGCCGTCACCACACGGCTTTTGGCAGTAATATGAACTTCTATAATATTTAAACAACGCCACCTACAAGAAGTATGGAACGCAACGCTCAAATTAATTAATAGAAATAATGTGTACTGGTAAATTAGTAAATTGTGGATTTTCTTTTTAAAAAATGGATATCGCCAGGATCAGTTAGATATTGTCAGTTACATATCTTTAGATTTTTAACTGACAATATCTAACTGATCTGATAATAACTGATAATACGACCTTTTCTAGTCGAAATTTAGGTCGAATTTTCCAGAACGAAAACGTTGGAACCAAAAGCTTACCGTGTTTTCTTTTGCAACACCAGTGCCATATACACATCGTTAATCCTTACAGCTGTTTCTGCAGCACTAGAGCCACGGTGGAACTCGTAATTATAGCGATATTTCTTGTTTTCCATTGTGCGAAATGAACGGCTCCAAAGAAAAAAATAATCAGGAAATAACAAATGAATGGCTGTTTTCAAAACTCAAATGTGCTAAGAAGATTTATAAATTTTAATTTGGAATTCTTAACCAAAGAGGAGATATTTCAGACCCAAGAGGCTAGTATGACAAAACGCCAATTTCATAGGAGAGGACCTAATGAAAAATATTTCTAAGAAATAGGAGTGAGAGATATTTAAAAAAAATAATGTCCTGATTTTCTTAACATTCCAGAACGTCCTGGTTGGCCGTGTAGTATGGGCAGCTGCGGAGGAAGCGGGTTCGATTTCGGCTTCGGGACAATAATTTTCCAAACTTTTCTAACTTCTTTTGATTTCTCATATCGTGTAATTATACGTCATACTATACACGATTGCAGGGCTAACACAATTACATAATACCACTCCACCTAACCTTGAACGAAAATGAGATTACTAATTGGGCATGTGGTAAGCCTGACCCCTGCGAGTGCCGATTGATTGTTCCATTGTGACGTTGCAGAATTCACGTTGCCGATTATCATATTGAAATAAAACCTCAACCTTGTCGCCGTCGGCTCGGCAGGCCCGTTGTCGCGCATGCTACTCGAACGCTAGGCCAAGGCCGGGTGACATAACACGTTGCGTGTCCGTTACATGCGCCCGCGCACTCCGCTAGCAGCTTTTTCTTGAGCCGCCTCATAAATGGGAATCGACGTGAATGAACTTGCTGGAGCTTCCGCCTTCTTAGCGACGCGAACTGTTATAAACAACGAGTACTGTTATGATTGCCGGGAGGAACGGGACGGGCAGACGCGGAATGAATGCGACGCTTTCAATTTCTATTTAATAACATTGCATAAGTACGTAATCGGCAAACAGTCTTTAATGACAGTATTCGTTTTTTTGTAATTTTTGTTAAGTAATTGGGTAAACGGTTTTGTTATTCTTTTTTATAATTATTCTGGATCGAACTCTTCACAAAATAATTTGTTTTTATTTCTAATAAATATTTAAATTAAGTGTGTTCCATCGATTTTTAAATAGTTGTTTCCTTCTTCTTAAGTAATATTATTTGTAATTTCAGTCATCGACTAATGTTACATGAAGTGTGTAACGCTCTTTGTATTTTTCGAGGAACTATCAACCAAGCTCATCCACGTGAACAAGCGTACACAGATACCCGAAATTTTCTTCGTGCCCTGTTCCTAATTTCTCTGGGGCCAACGCAGTACCTATATATTTGCTTCCATTCGTGTGTTGAACGATATGAATCAAAAGGGAGTGTATGGTTTTGGTTTGGTGACGTCTGCTTAACATCACAGAAGAGAAAACATAATACGCCAACCCTAGAGAACTGGGAAAAGAGCAGGATGATAATGATGATTTCACGTGCGCAACGTGGATTTTTGGTGCCGTGTGTTGACGGCAGAGTAGAATACAATTGTCACCACCCCAAATCTCTTCCGTGGGTGTCGTACAAGGCGACTAAGGATAAATCAGTGATGAGGAATAGCCAGCAGCGTTTCTCTTATACCACCTAGCTATGTACTGCGACTTTTGTGACATGGCACCTGACATAGCTGACGAAACGTGGGTGCTAGTTCACCTCTGCCTACCCCTTCGGGGATATAGGCGTGATTTATGTATGTATGTATGTATGTATGTACGCAACAAAATTGTGCTTAAACTTGAAATTAACTGTCTTTTACCGCCCACTGTGTGCACATTAACCCTAGTTATTTACCCAAATTATATCAGGTACAAGTTAAAAAGGTTGTGTATCTTCTAAAACCTAAGCTAGTGCGTTCAAAGCACCAACACTGGAAGCAAACATTGGCAATGTCACACGTCTTGGGATGTCGGCCAACGGTACCGCCAATTTGAGATTACTGAGAAAATAGCATTACCATTCAACGCTCTACGCGTGTGCGGAATATGCGCATGTGGGATTTGCAATTTTAATAGAAATAGTGAAGTAAATATTCTAGAAAATACTAGTTTAACGCGTGGTCTTTTCATTAATATAGTTACCACATGCTTTGAACTATTTCTTCTTGTCCCTGCCCTGTTCCCAGTCTAACTGGGGTCAGCGCAGTATGTATACGCTTCAATTCATATCGGTCTGTCTTCATCAAGCCACCCACTCCCTTTTGATTCATATCATCCATCACATCGTAAAGGTGCTAGTGATGAATGAATGTATAGAAAAGAGACGAAACGGACCATGTCAACATTCCAATCCATACGCTTAAAGTTTTGCCTTAGGTTTTACAGCCAGCCGCCTGCCTGACTCTAACCCTCTTGGGGTATGCTGTTGTTGGTGGTTTGCCCTCCACCATTCGGGTGCCCTAAGGTGCTTATTGGTCTATACCAGGCAATCTCCTTTAGTCGACTTTTACGACACCCATGCCTTAGGTTTTACAGCCAGCCGCCTGCCTGACTCTAACCCTCTTGGGGTATGCTGTTGCTGGTGGTTTGCCCTCCACCATTCGGGTGCCCTAAGGTGCTTATTGGTCTATACCAGGCAATCTCCTTTAGTCGATTTTTACGACACCCATGCCTTAGGTTTTACAGCCAGCCGCCTGCCTGACTCTAACCCTCTTGGGGTATGCTGTTGTTGGTGGTTTGCCCTCCACCATTCGGGTGCCCTAAGGTGCTTATTGGTCTATACCAGGCAATCTCCTTTAGTCGACTTTTACGACACCCATGGGATGAGTCGGGGCTGGCCTATTCTACGTTATTTGTTCGCTCCCAGGCCAGCATAGAAGGGACCTTTGTACTATTTATAATTTGTTATATCCTATTTTATAATTCTCGTGTATAAAAAAGTTATTTGAATATATTTTTTTCTTTTCGTTAGTTAAGGTTCTGAAGCCGGCTTGATAGTATGTATTTTCAATATTAACACCAAAGAAGAGTTCATTGTTCAATACAAACAGTCAAGGTTGTTTATTCTTGAACAAAATAATTAATGCCTATTTTTAGAATTTATTTTCTTACGTAAGTTGTTATGTTTTTACAATTAACTTGTCTTAAAGTACATCTAAAATTTGTGAATACACTTAAATGTTTCTGAAACACCTTGGTCTAAATGGTTGGTTCATTATTATTATCTTCCTAGATTGCTTCTGTAACTTGGGGTTAGCGCATTATTTCTTCTTCCATTTAATGGGTTCAGGCGTTATTGAGTCAATTTAAATTGACTTAAGTTGTCACTTAAGTTGAGAGACCAATGAAGAGAGTGAGCGAATGGGATGACAACGTTCCAATTTATTCAGCCCAAGGTTTTGGTTTATGTTTTACACCCGGCCGTCTGCCTAACACTTATCCTCTGTGGGTATGCTTTTGTTGTTGGTTTGCATGGTGCTTATTGGCTTTTCTTACTTAGATTTAGGGCTGCCAGATCCAACAATGTTTTTTGACTCCCATGCTAAGTGTTTATATGCAACAATTTTAACATTGCTGGTATAATATTTAATAAACAGCACTACATTCACGGTTAGCTGTACATAATTAGCCAGAATAACGCATCTCGGCAAACATCAGGCATCATTCCACCGAGAAGAATACTAACAATGTCTTCCAAGAACAGAACACAATCTTATGTTCTAAAAACATAACGCGGCCTGTGTGCGACCTTTCTGCGCACGCACAATTACAAAGATGACCTTTTGCTCGTGCGTTCACGAGTGGGTAGTGACTAATGATCGAGTTTATTATTATGGTGGTGCGCTATATTTGGAGGTTCCGATGGTAGGTTTGTAAAGAGCTTTTTGACCTTGTACCTGGAATTTGGGGCGTACGAATTTAAATTTTAATACGCATGTTGCGAAAAAGTGCATGGGACTGTAGGAGACGTGGCATATCGCTGACTGAACTTACGTCTCATCACTTGGATACGGTGTTTCATATCACCCTTATGTTAATCCATTTGGGGTCGGCGCAGTATGTTTTTTCTTCCATTCACTCCTCTTATCTGTCACCTTCTCATTTACTCCATTCGCATTCATGGCATTTTGCACTCAATCCGCCCTTCTCTTTTGTGGTCTTCCTCTTCCTCTCCATCCCTCAACCGACCTACTCTGTTAATGGAGCAACTTTTAAACTGTGTTTCATATAATTCCATAAATTCTATACATCCAGTTTCATATTTCAGATCATAATTTATAAAAAAAATTACGTATTGTTTTCATATTGCATAATACAGTTGGCGACCGGCTTGGTCGAATTCTCAGATCGCTGGGTATTGGTCCAGAGGTCCCGGGTTCGAATCCTTGTAGAGGTAAATATTTGTTCCCGGGTCATGGTTGTGTATATGTTTATGTAGTATATTTTCAACATTTATATACATAATTATTATGATATTAAAATATTTTCCGTCTTCTAGTATCCATAACGCTAGTACTTAAGCTACTTACTTTGGGCTAGATGATAGGCGTGAGTGTAAAAATATTAATTATTATTATTTATAGTTTTATTCTTTAAATAAATGGTTCGTATATTCTATAGGTATTTATTGCTAAATGCAGTTCCCTACATTACTGTTTCGCTTATGGAGGTGCCTACGTGCATGTCCACATGTACTGTAAAGTGTGCGGATACAGTGCGCTCAAATTTTAAGTATATGTTTTTAGCGTCGGCTTAGTCTGAAGCAAAGTTCACACTACCAAAAATCACGCCTATATTCCCGAAAGTACCCCTTAGGCAGAGGTAAAAAATACACCCACTTTTCGCTAATTAAGTCAGGCTCCATGTAATAGGTGGCGAGCCTATTGCCCTCTATCGGGCACATAAATCGCGGTATATTGCTAGGTATTACTATTGCACAACCTATTAGCTATAAACTGCGATTTATGTGCCCGAAAAATGGCAATAAGCTCGCCACCTCGCCAACAAAGGCCACATTGGCCTTTGTTGGCGAAAAGTGGGTGTTAAATCACATCTGCCTACCTCTTCGGGGATATAGGCGTAATTTATGTATGAGTTGCTATGTAGAATAAGAGGAATATGCTGCTGCCCATTACTCATCGCTGTCTTGTCTAAGGGTAGAACCCTTAGTCGCCTTGTACGACACCCACGGAAAAGATGGGGTACAATATTGTATACAGCTCTACCGTCACCACACGACTAAGTACACCGTCATAACCTGTACTATTTTTATACGGCTCCCTGTAAAGTGGAGATCACAGGAGATGCTTGAGGCAACCTACATTCTGATTGGAAATCCCATTGAATCCTACATCTTCATCATCTTATGGAAATTTAGTTAATAAATTATTAGCAATACGGATAATTCAGTATTGTGTTAGCAACTTAATATTAAATTTAATTACCGTGCTCAATAATTAAATTTAATATTAAGATGCTATACCTGTCTCTTAAACAGGTTCATTATCGACGTTGTCAGAAATAATTTAAATTTAGCATACAACAATTTAAAAATTACCCTTCAGACCAAAAGTAGCGTATGAAACGCTTGTGCATTAACATTCAAGTCGTCATCCGGGTCACTTTGCCTCTATAAATAGATCCCACCTAACATCTTACGATAAGCACCTCTAGAAGAACTTATTTACCGAGTATACCTGAGACTGGCCTGTTATAAAATCTTTGAAATTTTATCACAACCGACGGATACTTGGGGTTATAAAACGTAATAATATGTTCGCCAATTAGAGGCCTTATACTAATTAACCTAACACTGAAAATAAAGATGATGCGATTACGTAAGGATATTAAAATACAGGCTTAAGCCACCACCGTCTTCTTTTAGCCTGTCGCCATGGCAACAATATACAGAATAATTTTGACCCTTAATAAATGTGAATATTACCTAAGCGCTAGATACGAGTAGCTCAATAGGCTCGCAATGCAATAGATGGCAATAAACTCGTCCCCTTTTACATAATACAAATCATACTTGGCGTAATGTGGATGTTAATACACGTCTGTCCATAACCTTGGGGATAAATAGGCGAAATATGTAGAGATAGGTACCTATAATATATGAAGCGTAACTGTGTTTAAGGATCGAGACAAGTGAAAAGAGGTGATCTTCGCCTACCCCATAAGAACCCTATAAGATCCCAAGAAAAGAGTTATATAATGTATGTATCTTCCAGTATTCACGATCAACTTTTCATAACAAAATTTCCAAAATTTTATTACGGGACACATCTATCAAACATATTTACCATCGTGAACACTCTGTACCTTGAAGCTTTTCTTAATTGTTAAATTTTGTTAATCATTCCATTAATGGTAAATGAGATTCATAGAAGTCAACAATAATATAGCATACCTACTTACTATTCACTAGTGATTAAAACCTGACTATTTTCCTATAACGCATTAATAAATTCTTAGTTAAAGAAAATTTATCATCTTGTTTTCTACGAGGTGAATGAGGTCTTAGTTCATATTTATTAACCAAAACAATAAGACTCAGGTAATAATTATTTTTGTAGCAAGCATTCACAAAATAGGTGTAAATATTCAGCTGTTTAAAGCAAATATACTCCGTTTGCTATTATTGGAGTTCAAATTGGATATTTAATATGATATGTTATTTTATAACTGTGTTGTCTTTATTAATACAGTAAAGCGGCTCAGTATCTCATAAAACATTATCAAATATTATACGAACTTACAATAACAATTTATAAATAAAAATCCAAAAATAAACTGTATTATAGCGTCCGAGGTGTCCAACGACTAATATTGCAATATTTATGCAAAAACCTGTTATTTTATGAGCTAACAGCTATGACAGTAATGAAGTCAGAATGTGGTGTGTATGTACATAATATTACCGTTCTAACTTTATTAGTATTTTCATAGCCTTACAGTTAATCTTACATGATAAAGTTATCCCAGGACAGTGAGAAAACTGGGTTTCATGTGGCTTCTTATTAGAAAATGAATTAATTTATCTTGTCCTCTATTACAGTTGTAATAATAGTTATTTGTTATACGTGAGTGCAAAGTTGCTTTTTTACCGCGTACTCTATTTTGATGACCGAGCTAGCGAGGGAATCAAAAGAGCACAAGGTGAAAAATCTTTGCACTCGAGTGCAACATGTAACTTTTCATCCCCCCTCAGCGAGGAAATGGCAAAATGCAAAATATTTACAATCACATTATTAAAAGTTTCAGTCAATTCTATTTACACCCTGACTTTTTTTGTAATTTGCTTTGCACGCGCCATTTTCTTTTCACGTCATAAATTTGTTAAAACCTAGGAGTTCCGTGACGGTCAATCAGCTTGCTTGCTTGATGCTTGAGTCAAGCATTTAAAAGCTTTTTAGGTCTGTTTGATTTGTTTACGCTAGTAACGGAACAAAAACATACAGAAAATCAACGCGCTTGACTCAAGCTGATTGACCGTCTCGGAACTCCATTAGGGACGGTAATTTTTATTAGGTACTTGCAGGTGTGTCTGGATGAATGTTGCGGGTGTGGCTGAGTGGATGGGTGGGTGTTGGAGGTGTGTCTGGGTGAATGGGTGTTTTGTGGGTGTGTCTGGGTGAATGGGTGTTTTGTGGGTGTGTCTGAATGGATAGGTGAGTATTGTGGGTGTGACTGGGTGGATGGGTGTTTTTTGGGTGTGTCTGAGTGGATGGGTGTGTATTGCGGGTGTGAATGTTGTGGGTGTTTCTGGGTGGCTGGATGTGTGATGTGGATGTGTCTGAGTGGATGTTCTGGGTGTTTCTGGGTGGGTGTTGAGAGTGTGTTTGGGTTGATGGGAGGGAGTTATGGAAGTTTTTGGGTGAAAACAGAAACTGTTGTGATTGTATTATTTTTTTTGTATTTTGCAATTTCCTCGTTGGGGTGGATGAAAAGTTACGTGTTGACAAATAACTATTCCTCTCGCTCTAACTCCCAATAAATCCAGAGACAAAACACTGTCGATTGGTGGAGAGAGATTTTGTCCACGGCCCGTGCTAGGCCTACTGGTCTCTATAGTAGTAAAATTTGTGTGTTGCTTTATATTTTACGGTGTGGTGACGGCAGAGCAGAATACAATTCTCACTACCCCGAATCTCTCCCGCGGGTGGTTTTACAAGGCGTTAAGACAGCTATGAGTAATGGACAGCAGCGTTACTTACCACCTAGCAATATACTGAGAATTACGTGCCCGATAAATGGCAATAGGCTCGCTACTTGACATAGGACCGAAACGTTTTAAGGGTGTTATTTCGCCTCTGATTGTCCATAAGGGGATATAGGCGTGATTTATGTCTGTATGTTTTATATCAGAAAATTCAGAAAACTTTTTAATAATGTAATTTGTTATTTACAACACTGCAAATCTTCTTGTGTTTATAACTTTACGGCCACAAGAAATCTGCAAGCTGTGTGTCAATGACCTGCGATTTAAATACAAAGACCTTGAAAACGAATAAGTCAAAAGTAACATAATTTTGGAGCAATTTATTTATAAGAAAATAAAGAAAGCTAAGCTAAATGACAAAAAAATGAACACTTGCATTTCTTCAGCTTGTGTTTACTGTCTTAACCCTAATTTTGATTGAGCATTTTTATTTGAACTAAATACTATGAAAATAAATGTTACCAAATAAATTCAGAAAGAATCTCGGTAAATTTTATATTTAAATATTTTTCTTGTCAGCAGTATGATTGGTACACCATCTGTGTGATTAACGTGCGCGGTTAATAGCAATAGGGTTTAGGTTATTGCTTAGGTTGTATACCTATTATTATGTGATCATCATTCAGTTTATCGACCTATCCAAACCCTCATTTTAACTCATATTTGATGGTAAATATGAGCCCTGAAAGATGCTAGTGATGAATGAATGTATGGAAAAGTGATATAAAAAATCGTGTTGATGATGAACGGAGAAAGTGATTAGGCAGCCGCCTGCCTGAGAATAACCCTCCACCGTATGCTTATTGGCATACACCGGGCAATATCCCTTAGTCCACTTTTACGGGGTGAGTCGGTACATTAAGTATACGCTATTTGTGTTTTACTTCAAAGCGTAAGCACAGAAAAGCTTTTAAAAAGTAACGCTAAAATAAAACACCTTCAAACGCTATACCAAGGTTAAGTTAAGGTTACTTGCATAGGATATAATCCCGACATTAGACATTTTCATAATTCGCAAATAAATATGCTGTGACACTCCGTCGACCTTCAAAATGTTAATATCGAAGACAGAGTCGCGGGTTTTATTGAATTGACATTTGCTTCGAGTACAGTTAGTTGTCATTTCGGTATTGTCTCTGGCATGCTACGGGGGCGATGCGCGTGCGTCGAATTGATGAAACACTTCGTGAGAACCGATGAAGTAATGCACCGAGAAAAGTAGGCACTTATTTTGTTTTCAAACTTGTGACAACATGAATGACACGTTTGTTTGTGTGGAAAAAAGACTATGTTATTGTTACGAATAATTAAGAGATGAGTTCACATCAATGCGACGTACGCAGAGCCCTCGCTCTAAAAACATATTTGATAGGAATCCATGAATCTGATCAGGGTTTCAGATCCAACACCTTTTTGTAAGGAATACCGTGCTCGACTTTTTCAAACTCCGTCTTGAGTGGAACTAAAAGTAATTTTAGGTTGCTTAGTAGAATTAATAATAATATTATGTTGTTATAATATAATATTTATTTTACTGACACAAACACACTTGTATTTTAAAAACGAATTAAAAATTAACTCATTGTTCTGTTATTAAACCATCAGTTTTCGCTTATTTAGGCATAAAGGAATTGTTATATATACACGTGTCGTTAAAAGCTATAAAGATAATATATTTGTATGAATGGACCACTACAGTTAAAAGTCGTTGGTGATATCAGTCATTAGCCTCCTGGATAACTTCATGGTCATCAGTTCTTTCATGTTGGTGGCATTCTGACTGCTGAGGAACAAGCCTTCCCTATGAATTGGCCAGAACCCACCACACTTGCCCAGTGCGGATTGGTGTCTATACAATAATGAGTGCCCATGCAGACCTCTACATAATATGTTTTGGTTTTCCAAATTAGCGAGCATTGGATAGTTAACGCAATTGCAGGCCGATGCACTAAGGGCCGGTTTTTTTATGGATAGTTAACTCATCAACCAATTGTTAAAAAAATTTACTAATCGTTGTTTATGAGTCGGATATTTAACTATAAGTAACAATTGATTTAGTTACCTATGCATCAAAAACCGGCCCTAATCCACTACTGCGCTATCAAGCTACTCCTTCGACCTGTCATTGCATGAGTTTTATTCTTAGAAAGAATATAATTTCCTTATTAATTATGTTCATTTCAAAATAATAGAATTTTTCTTGACTGGCAACCCTGGAGTCACATGCTGCGAGAAACTACAGGAGCGTGCGAGCAACGTGACATGCAAGGGATCTACGAATAAGGACTAGAGTCACGTGAAAATAGGCGTATGCGTTCTCTTTACTAAATCAATAGAATTTTAATACGTTTTAATTTGCACATTAAAAACCATCTAAATTATAATAACATTAGAAGCTAGAGTCTCCTGATTTAATTTCTAAATGGATTAAGGAGAACCGTTATTTTTTTTGTACATAATTCAGTATTGTTATGTTTTAAACGTTTTACAATGTTTTTAACTTTTTTGGTTTTAATGAGCTACGACCCATTCTATACTTAATTGTGTCTGTCTGCGAGGTAAAGCGACTACATAATATGCCACTATCAACACATTTCAATGAATTTAAATAAAAAATCTTGGATATTTTAAGTTAGATCCTTAATTGATTTCCATATCATAATTTTAGATCTTTATTCTGGGCAGCGTGCATAAATTATGCATGTTTTTGCCGGTAGGTTATGGCAGAATGTTACCGTTACCTCTTGCATATTTTATTTAATCTTTTTTTAGTATAAGCAACGATTGAATATAACTTGAATTACATAATAAACTAAACAGGACTTTACTTTATATAGAAACGCATGAAACGCTATAGAAATGCTAGAAAATGTAAGTGTAAATCAATACCACTATTTAAGCCAATCATATGATTTCCAACTTTTGTTGCATTGGATAGTTTAATCAATTATCTATCTCATGAGCACGTAGGTTAACTGTAGATCATTTTAAATATTGCGTAAGTAGGTATTTATAAAAGAACAATTATGTGCTCACCTATAATTGAAAACATATTAATAATATCAGAAATGATTTACTGATCATAAGACAAAATACATATTTTTAAATTATTATATAATAATAATAAATAAATATTTTTACACTCACATCTATCGTCTAGCCCAAAGTAAGTAGCCTAAGCGCTTGTGTTATGGATACTAGTTGACGGACATATTTTTAATATAATTATGTATATAAATGTTTAAAAAATATACTACATAAAAAATAATACACAACCATGACTCGGAAACAAACATTTGTGATCAACACAAAGTTTGCGCCTACCAGGATTCGAACCCGGGCCAATACCCAGCAATCTGCGCATTCGACCAAGGCGGCCGTCAATTATACGAAAAAAAATCTATCTAAAATTACTAAACGACTTATTAAATTAATTTACTAAAATACAAAAAGCGAGACAGTGAATGGATTTAGTAAAATATAAAAATATATTAAATTTCTCGTTAGTTACTTTCGTTGATATTATGCTGCTTGACTTATGAGGGCTATTATAATATATAGGCCTATAGTAGGTATTGCATAAATTATCAAACTCCATACTTACATACATACATACATACATAAATCACGCCTATATCCCCGAAGGGGTAGGCAGAGGTGAACTAGCACCCGCGTTTCGCCAATTATGTTTAGTCCCATGTAATAGGTGGCGAGCCTATTGCCATTTATCGGGCACAAAAGTCGCAGTACATTGCCAGGACGGTGGTATAAGAGGAACGCTGCTGCCCATTCCTCATCACTGAATTATCCTTAGTCGCCTTGTACGACACCCACGGGAGAGATTTGGGGTGATGACAATTGTATTCTACTCTGCCGTCACCACACGGCCAAACGTGCCAACCAAACGGCCAAAGTGAAATGAACTCCATACTTGATGCATACTTATATTCCTTCAGGCGGCTTTCGCAAAAGGATCAAACTGTTGTTTTCCAGAATAGTTTAAACGGTTAGAGATTGAACACCGTGACATTGAGTTCCCGAAGGTAGGCACTTTTATCGGATAAAATTTTTGTTAAACAGTAGGCCTTTTGGTTTCACTTTTTGTCACACTATGTAGAACCCTTAAACAAAAGAAACAGACTTTCCCTTTAACTCAACTTTCTATTTCTAAGACCAATATAATTTATTGCCTGCTAACTGTATTGTCATGGGATGCACAAATATTGTGCGTTCCGTTTGCTCAATTGTGCTCTGCTTGCATTGAAATATAACAATAACCGTAACGGCGTAGCTAAAAGTACGGCCCCCATTATTTGACCAAAACGAAACAAATGAACGCGTACTGAAAGCAAAATTACTGCATCTATTGTTTAAAGTTTTCGACACATCAACTTGAATTTCGATCGAAAGGTTTTTTGGGGTGCACACTGGCTCTTACGATGAGACTGTCGTCACTAGTGGAGAGGTGATCCACATAGTGAATTATTTGCCATTAGCATTGGCATTGATTTTTATCATTATAAAACCGGTAGATGTATTTAAGGCACGTTATCCAATAACCAAACTTAGAAATGAAAGACGTTTTAATAATACCATATTTTTATTGGTAGGTACTTTCAATAGTCACTGATTCATAAAAGTGGTCAAATATTTTCGGGCAGTAGCGAATCAAAAATCTGCCTTCCATCTTGAATAACATCAAACAAGTGAATGTAAGCTCTGACTGGTATACATCCAGTATTTATTTAAAACAGAAGCAGTAAAAGCAATTTAGTAGGTTTTACGAACAAAATAAAACTACTGATTAGAAATTGAAATTAAGGTGATTTATTGCTTTGTTATTGCGAATTTGCGAAGTTATTTTTAAGTCTCTTAAACTTAACTGTACTAGGATATAAAAATAAAAAGATTTATGTTGGGGGGATTTAAGGTGATTCATAGCTAGCTCTCCTGCGTATAAAATTGTTTGTACCCTTTAATTTCATATATATATTTTATTGGAAATAACAATATAAAATATTTTTGACAGTTGTTGGGGTTTATTTTTGACAGTTGACAGGGTTGGAGCTTTCTGTTAAGCTTTAAGGCCTGTGTTAAGAAGCCCCACTCTCCCTTAATATTATTACGTACTTCATTTACAAACAGAAAAGATCATATTGATACAAAAATATATATAAAGATGTACATTTTACTGATAGAATAGAATGAGTCACAAAGTTAAAGAAGTCAGAAAAAATGGAAAAAATATTATCCTGATGCGGGAATCGAACCCACGTCTTCCGCAATACGGGCGGTGGCCTAAATCACTCGGTTATCTTGCCGAAATTTCTGATTTTTTTTTCCTTCTTCTAATTACTGTTGCGGGGCTCGACGCCTTACTGAGTCTTCTCTATAATTTTTCGCCAATATTCAACAGATCAACAGATATTCTTTGCGTATTTTGTGGAACCACTGCACATGCTTGGGGCATTCTACCAATTCCCTGTAACTGATATTTCCAAATATATAAAATAATCCAAAGTTCGACGGCGTATGGAAGTTTCCTCCTCACTTATGTCATCTCAAATGACCACTATTCCCTTTCCGTTATCAGAGGAGACTTTAACCGTGCTTTCTTAAAAAAGATAATGACAATGAAACTTCTTAAATAGCTTTAAGTTACAATGTACAGCAAAATGCAAATGTAACAGAAACCTTGTTGTTACGAATTGTTTTCCTCGCCGGATGTATGTAAACAACAATTATTTTTCCCCATCTAACGGTCTGACGACTTAATTAAGGATGGGTAAGAATCCGAGTTTCTAATGTGCATTAGTAATAGCGTTTTTCCATTTACCTCGAAGAGTAAACTATTAGTACTAATATCTAATTCAAAGAAACAAGTGTGATTTATGACTGTTCGCTTCTAGAATGTTCTAGAAAAATCAAAAGATCATCTACCTTTGTGAGAGCAAAACAAACAATATAAATTAGACATTACAACTGACTAGTTATTACTACAAGAACACGTCAAGTTACATTCTCTGGGAGCAGGGATCAGTCTTGAGAACCATTCAAGTTTTGAGAGGCCCACGGAAGGCTTGAGGGCATTTGTTCGACACCAAAGTATTTATGTTTCATTTCTTCGTACGATTTTCGAGGCTCTTAGAAAGGGACGGGTGATAGTCCACAGCGTAAGTTGGCCAAAGTGAAATGACCGCTGTTGACCATTTTGGCAGTTGCGTCATCCAAATCTTTGATTCGGAGATTTAATTTAAAGAGGTTGAGAAATGTTATTTTAGAGTAGGCAATATGAACATAGACTAGTTGACAGATTTAATAAACTAGTACTGTAAGCATTGTAGACATCTATATTGATACTTATTAAATCTCATTTCTATATCCTTACGGTTTTACGAAAGCAACATCTAGTACCTACTTTACAAAGTACCAACTTAGCTAATTTTAGCTATGGTTTTTATCACCTTATCCGCCGAAGAAGTAAGCATAAGTTTATTAACACCCACATTTCGCCAAGCATATTTGGTCGAGCCTATTGCCATCTATCGGACACGTAAATTGCAGGATATTGCTAGGTAGTATAACAGGAACGTTGCTTCCCATTCCTCATGATTGCGATTCCACGTAAATTACTTTAATACTGCGTTTTATATACCGCCGTAAATCCAACAAACAAACATCTCGGAAAAAGATTGTTTACCACAACCACGTTCTAATAGAACCTGCACACCTAGATCTAGAATAGAGCGCCGCGTGACATATGACGTAAACTGGCAAGTCAGCGTTTGCGCATGCCATTAGTTGTTTCAAAAGAAATCCAAACTGCGTTCCATATACGAAAACCGTGTTTCGAACGTCCAAGTTCAACAGCCACCGACTGAGACATGGTTAAGGAAGGATGGAGCCGACCCACTTGTGGTTCCCTGACCTCGAACCAGCAGCGCAACGTCACCTTTCTCCGTCACACCTCGGCCACATGGTTCGCCGTCTCCCTCACTCCCGGAATATTTTCGCATGCGCGCTCGGAAAATGGCGCAGGCTTCACTGACTGTTGGTGATGTAAAATTGAATGCCTTCGCTTTTGAGGACGGAACGATGGTAATTGATTATTTGTTGTCCGTTTTCAGATTGGTCGATTTGGAAACTTTTTATATCGTGAGGATTCTGAAAAAAGTTTGTGCATAAAATCAGGACATCACATCACATTTTAATTTAAGGCACACCGTGAATATGACTGAAAATATGAGAGGTTGTTGTGTTCCTTCTTTTTAAGTCCGTGGAATTTTGAAAATAAATTATTATTGCAGGCATTGCATCATTGTAGCAGGCTACTAAAGCCGGATTTATATTTGTTTCACGTGGTCCGATCTGATGCGTCAGAACGGTATGGGGAACATTTGACATAACTCATGAGCATATCGCGTCAAACTAATGTAAGTCTCACCATACTAAATGTATGAAACCCATTTCGTCAGACCATGTCAGACAAAGGTAAATCTGGCATAAGTAATATCAATATGATGAGGAATGGGCTGTAGCGTTCTTGGCACACCACAAAACAATACTGCCAATTACAGTGTCTTCGGAGTGGCAAAAGGGTTAATCTTATTATACATGGAACCAATCATAGTTGACGAACTGGGTTTTGTTAATCCGCCTCTGCCTTCACCTTTGGAAACTATTATGTAACACAAATTATGTGTATCAATGTATCCCATTTGTCACTGTAGGGGTAAGCAGACGTGTACGTATTAATACTCACTTTCAGCAATTAATTTAGGTTCCAAGTAACAGGGGGCGAGTCTTGGCGTTCTATCTGGCACGTAAATCGTAGTACATTTCTAGGATGCTCATTCTTCATCGCAGTTTTAACCGTAACTCTCCTTGAACGACACACGGAACATTACGCGCGGGATGAACTCTTACAATTATTACAGTGCTTATACTACTGACTTTGGACCAGATGATAGGTGTACGTCAGAACAAGAATAAACTCAATACAAAACACAACACAATGGGATCTAGTCTTTTCAATCCATATTGATTTCATTGATTTTTCAGTAAATAACCGAATTGCACTACGTAGTCCTCTCAAGTGGATCATATCTCATCCGTTTTACTTACGCTTGTTGATCAAATTAGAAAAGAAAAATAGTCAATTTGCAAACCCCATGGAAAGTTTTGTCTAAAATGGATCCCATTTTATATGATAAATTAAGCCATTTCATGCGTTAATTTTACCATTCAGTTCTACGAGAAAGCCAATGCGAATATTTTGGAAGACTTTGACCTGGTAGACGGCGGATGTATGCCGTCAAAGGTTTTTGATTATTTATGGAGTTTAGTAATCCATATGGCAACACTGCTGCATGACGACCGAAAAAAATTAATTATAAAATCAAAACATTCTGTTCGTTATGGTATTTCGTGAGCATTAGATTTTGCACGTGCAAAATCGCTTGCAAATTTTACTGTTCTGTTTGTTGTAGATTAATTTACGAGTTTGGCCATCAGGCGATATTGATCTCAATCTACTTAGTACTAATCTACTGAGCAATACCTATTCATTAGTAGTCTACATATACAGTAATTAGCGAAATATATAACGTGCCTATAGCACATGTAGGCTTATATTTACAATAAGCTTGTACACAAATTAAAATAGGTATTATGAAATTGAAACTCTTTCAAGGATTTAACTTTAGGTCTGGCATTGTAACTAATAACCCGATTATTCGATAACTTCACAGCCGTGGTCACGGGGAGACTAACTGCCGCACTGAGAGACGTCAAATAACGTTAATGAGTACTTAGTGTCAAAAAATGACAGTTCAAAACTAGTCGCTATTCTTGCCGGGTCTATGGTCCAGATTTAAATGAAATTTTTTGACATTCAGTACTCATTAATGTTGATTGACGTCTCTGAGTGCGGCAGTAAGGGCCGGTGTTTTGATCCATAGTTAACTCAACCAATTGTTAAAAACTATTACCAATTGCTAAATATCAGTCTGATATGAAACCATTAGTAACAATTTTAGTTACTAATGGATAAATATCAGTCTGATATTGTTACTAATTGGTTAATATCAGTGATATTTAAAAATAAGTAATAATTTTTAGCAATTGGTTAACAGTTAACTATGCATCAAATGACCGGCCCTAAAGAAGACGTGTTGAGAGGTGTTTTAATATAAACTTAACTACTGTCAAAATATTTAATATTTAAGTGGCCCGATTTAAGCGAGTCGTGTGGTGAGCAGAGCAGGTTATACAATTGTCACAACCTCCATCTCTCCCGCGGGTGTCGTCGAGGGGAGTAAGGGTTAAAACGGCAATGAGTAACGGGCAGCAGCGTTCCTCTTAGACCACCTAGCGATGTACTGCGATTTCCGCACCCGATAAATGGCAATAGGCTCGCCACCTTTTACACACACGGGTCTTAACCTAGTTGCGGGTGTTAAATCACCTCTGCCTACCTCTTCAGGGATATTTTATGTATGTGCGATTTAGGCAAACGCAACTTGCAGTGTCTTTGGATTTGGCAGTATGAGCACGGGGCTAGTACGCCATCAAGGTTAATTTCACTGGCAGTGAACAATGAATTAAAATTCGTCATAGAACCATTGCGCAAGGTTGAGCGTAGACGTAGGCTTAGCCGTACATAAGGCTTACCACAAAAGGTCCCTTTCGCAATAGCAGCACTGAAGGTTCAAGAGATCATAACCTAGCCATATAAAGAAGTGCACGAGCGTACTGAATTTCATTTTCTAAAACCCGATTACAGCAAGGTGACGTAAGGCGGAGGTCGGGCGACACAACATTCGAAATTGAAAGGCGTACGAAAATGAAATCGGAGGGAGCGATCCCGTTACCCCACGGACCGAGATGGAAAGCTCCCGTTAGGGCGGGGTACATCACACGCGGCGGTTATGTGACGCGCACACCCGCCTAGCGCGCGCTCAAAGTGCATTCTCTCACACAATTCCCAGTGCAATGCTGTACACTCTTAGGGCCTGTTTCACAATCGACAACTAAGTTCTGGATAGCTTACTTGGCATTGGCAGTTTAATTGACATATTATAACCGTCAATGATCTGCCAAGTAAGCTATCCAGAACTTACTTGTCGATTGTGAAACAGGCCCTTACTGCCGCACTCAGATACGTCAAATAACGTTAATGAGTACTTAACGTCAAAAAATGACAATTCAAAACTAGTCGCTGTTCTTGCCGGGTCTATGGTCTAGATTTGAATGAAAATTTTTGACATTAAATACTCATTAAAGTTAATTGACGTCTCTGAGTGCGGCAGTTAGACTGCCTAAATCTCACGATTATGTTCCACTAAGAAACTCCAAACATGAGAAGCTCGCTAGCGCAGTGGCAGTCCGCTTGGCATGTGATGGCGAAACTAAGTAATGTTCGCTAAGGCCGGTCAATGGATGGGTGACCAAAATTTATTATCTCGAGTTCCTCCGTGCTTCGGAAGGCACATTAAGCCGTTAGCCTGCACCTGCAGTCGTTAATACCCACCAACCCGCATATGGCCAGCGTGGTGGGTTAAGGCCCAATCTTCCATCTAGAGGGCCGAGGGGAGACATTAAAGGACTGGTGATGATGATGATGATGAACAAACTCCATATTTCTTGAAAAGAACTTTACTACTTACTACTACTAACTTACTTTACCCGGTTAGCAGTAGACACTGCTGTGCAATATTATTATTATCGAGCCTATAGGCATGTTATGGGAAATTAAAGTGACTAAAAGAGTGATGAACATAAATATTGAAAGATGGAAGGGAGAGTTCGACCGCAGAAGCTATAGTGTGCGAAATGACATAAATGAGAATGGAGCAAATAAGGAGACATCAGAAACAGAACTGAATATAAGGACAGGAGAATATTATATCACGCCTGTGTATCTCCGAATGGGTATGCAGGGGTATTAACCGCTCACATTTCGCCAAGTATCTTTGGTTCTATGTACAGAACAGGGGGCGATCCTAGTGCTATCGGCTACGTAAATCGTAGTACGTAGCTAGGAACATTGCCAGGATTTATTAACGTTTAGGACCCCACCCTATTTTCGACCTTATACCTACTAAATAAAGACGAGAAGATAAATATTTGGCAGTCCATAGAATCACCGAACAGGTTCCTATCTTATTACATGATAAGTGACTGGGACATGCGACTCAAAATTTGAGAGGCCCCCTAAATGGGCGTTATGACTCACAACTACGCTCCAAGATCCCTTCATTGCCTTCAATTTTTTTTTAAGAACCTATAGGCTGTGATGAGTCATGGGCAGCAGCATTGCTCTTATATCACCTAGCAATATACTGCGATTTTATGTGCCCGATAGATGGCAATAGGCTCGCCACCCTCGCCTTCCCCTTCGGGTCTATATAGGTGTTATTTATTATGTATGTATAGGCTGTCGGCATGTGGTCTTTTACAGAATGCGACTACTTTGATGAACCTCTAGCCTTGTTTCGAGAATCCCTGGAAGGTTAATCCAAGTCAGACACCCCTGAGAGTCTCGCTGCCAAAAAGAACTTAGCAGAGCGCTACCAAACGTCTTTAGATATCCGTACCAATAGCCGTTTTATCTTCTAGCTCGTTTTGACTATAAAATTCTTTTAAACGTTTACCTATAAAGTATTAAAAAGTAAAATTTCAAAGCAGCTCCAAAAATAGCCACCAAATCTTACCTCAGCGTCCAATAATGTGTCAACACAACACAACGGCATCGAAATATGTTAATAGAGCTAGGTTGAAAGTCCTCGTAATGCGTATTATAATGTAACAAGTTAATTAGTGGAGGTATTCGCGTTGGTGTTTTGGTCAGAGCCAGGACCACGTACCGTTATTAGCATGTAGGCCACGCGACTCAATGCCGCTGCCACAGTATATTAGCTGAAAGCAGTATTTCAACTGCCTGCATATAAACACAAATGGAAATACCCAAGCTCAAGGACGTGACCTCCAAGCAGCGATGACTGCATGTTTAGTATCTGAAGGCCTAGCACGCCAGGACGTGGACAAAATCTCTCCACCACTTTACAGTGTTTTGTCTCGCGATTGATTGGGAGTTAGAGCGAGAGGAAAATATTTGCTTTTCCCCGAGGAAATTTTGTCCATGCCCGTGCTTTTTTTATGTTAGACAGAGAAGCTCTTGCCCTTCATCTACCTGATGGTAAGTGACGATAAGGGCTGAAAATGGAATCGAGCTTTACCTGGAACCCTCAATCACAGAGGGGCGGGCTATCTTATCACACATTGTCGGAACACAATAATTCTGCTACGGGGACTGGGATTGTTTATGGTGAATATGAAACTAGTGCCAAAAGTTAAGCCAGCCTAGCTACTCTCACTTTGAAGACCTACAAAGTGCTTTGACAGACCCCTTCTTATGGGAGATATGGAAACAAACTAGTTCTGTGAATAGATCTACATACATACATAATTATAACTATATAAAAAATTAAATTAAATACCATTTATATGCTCACATGCATACGTAAATCACACCTATGTCCCCGAAGGGATAGGCAGACGACGTCGCGTTGCAGTTTTGTGAACAGGGCCTTACCTACATCATGTAGCTATGAGGTTGTATGTCTGTTTTCGGTACCTATCAACAGACGACAGACACAATGAAGGATGTGTCTCCTTGTGTCTGTCTTTTCACGATTAATAGTTGAAGTACTGCACTAACATTTCCTACCGTAGACTTACGACTACGTGGACGCGTGCTTAAGTGATTTGTGTACTCCGCATCGAATGAACTCTTTGTAGGCGTAAGAAGTTGATTAGTAGGTAAGGTACATAAAACAAGATGTCACGATAGTGTCGAGACTCGAGACTAAAGTTTTATCTTTAGAATGGATGTAGGCGACATGAGCTTTTATTCTGTGACAGCAATAACTATGAGTTATTAGTTTTATAGTTACATTGGTTGAGAATAACATAGGTAGGTCCCCCTCGTGCCTTTTAAATGTGGCGAATTGTTTATTCTTATTCCATTCAGCGATATTTAAAATTTAGTCGACATGTTCACAACAAAACAAAGTAAGTAGGTATTACCCGACATATTAGCAATGACCTTTTGTAATTTATTTTTCTTTCAACAAACGTTACGATACCTACCACTGTTTTTATCTTATAATAATATTTATATTTACCAATTTGTTACATTTTTTTTTAATACTTTACATCCTAACACAATTTCGGTAAAAATTAAGTAATTTGTACTTATCATGTCCTGAAATAAATAATTAATAATTATGTCGTGTTTTGATCTTTAGAGAAGAATAGGTAGGACCCTAGGTAGGTACTGGTGAATTGCCTCACGGCGGATCCCAGACTCTCCCCGCTTGAAGGGCTAGGGGAACACCGGAGTGGTTTAGTGGGTATTCCCGACTCGAAAGAGTCGGGCGAGTCCCACACACGTCAGCCGCTTAGCTAGCGGCTGATATGGTGCGTAAATGTGGTCCACTCCGTAAAAAAAAAAGGACCCTAGGTAGGTACCTACCTATTCTTGTAGGTAGTACCTAGGTATCTACTACCGTAAAACGGGGTGAATAGATACAATTTTGAAACTTTACTCGTTTTTTATTATTACTCGTTATTATTACTCGTTTTATATAATTTATATCTTTTCCTTTGAGGATCGGGCTTATATATCCAGGGCATGTTATTTTTTCCTGCAGACCAAAAAAATGTTACATAATATTGCTAAGTAGTTAAATAAAAGACAGTGGTAGCCCTAAGCATTGTATTTCTATTCACCCATTTTTGGTTTCTATTGTACCCCTTTTGGTTTCTATTCGCCCCGTACTGCATTTCTACTCACCCCATATTACGAATCTATTAGCCCCTTTGGCGTATTTATTCACCCCAGATATGAATTAAAATTACATCGGTTAATAATTTTCAATATAATATTTTCATGATCAAATATTAATTATACGTACCTTTGCATAAAAATCAATGTAAAAGAACCACTGATCTACCAGCTAAAATCAGCACAAAATAACTTTGTTCACAATTTTTAACAAAGGTTTGTATACAAGGCAATACAAGCACCACACGCAACTGGGTATTTACCTATGATTTCTTTTTTATTTCTTATTAACTCTAAATCAGTGTTGCTACACAAAGAAAAAGAATGTTCTAGTTTAAAAAAATAGGTACATGGTTTAGCAACTTTTTCCTTAAAAATTATTCAAGATTCAGCCAACCAAAACGTTTTTGGCTTTGTGTCTATTCACCACGCTATTTCTATTCACCCCATTTTAAGGCACCTAAAATTTTATTTGGCTGCTAAAATTGCTAGGAGCGCCATCTGTTGTACCTACACTACAACTTCTTTTAGTACAGCTAAAGCAACCTAGGATTGCACACATATAAAAGCATATCTACATTGACTTCTTATACCACAGTTTATTAAGAGATGTCGCTATACGACACTGCAGATTGTAGAGTCTGCCATAGTAGAAATATTATTTTATGCTGTTAGATAATACATACATTCGTCTATGCTGGCATGGGAGCGAACAAATAATGTAGAATAGGCCAGCCCCGACTCATCCCATGGGTGTCGTAAAAGTCGACTAAGGGAGATTGACTGGTGTAGACCAATAAGCACCATGGGACACCCAAATGGTGGAAGCCAAACCACCAAACAACAGCATATCCTAAGAGGGTTGGTGTCAGGCAGGAGGCCGGCTGTATCACCTAAGCCAAAACCTTGAGCCGTATGGATTGGAATGTTGTCAATCCAATCACTGTCTCCGTTCATCGGTCTCTCGACATGGTCCGCTCCGTCTCTTTTCTATACATTCATTCATCACTAACACCTTTACGGTGTGATGGATGACTAGAATCAAAAGGTAGTGGATTGATGACGTCTGAGCGATGTAAATGATAGAGGAAACATACTGCGCCGACCCCAAATAGTCTGGGAACAGGGCAGGGAGAAGAAGAATATAATACCACATTATATTTCTATATTTATGTATGTATGTACCTATGTGTATATTTCTGTAAACACCTAGGTATCTGATTTTTTTCTTCCGTACAGACCTGGGAACGTAGAATGTTCCGGCCCTGAGTCACCTCAGGGGTCGCAAAGTCGTCTAAGGGAGTAAATCCCGTCCGGCGTAAACCAATAAGCACCTTGAGGCACCCAAAGTGGGGCAAACTACCAAAAGAAGCATGCCCAAATGAATTGTACTTTTGGTACTTTTATATCACTCTAGATATCGGAAACTATAGTGTAGTGGCACTGTAAATTTTTACGGATAAGTAGTAAGTAGTTAAGGCCCATGTGGCCCTGTAACAGGCATTGAACCAACATATTAACTCAATGGATGTAAGTATTGATTTACTTCGAGGAGCTCGCTAGCGCAGTGGCACAGCGCGCTTGGCCTGCGATTGCGTAAACTGAGCAATTTCGCTAAGGCCGGTCATTGGATGGGTGACCAAAAATTTATTATCTCGAGTTCCTCCGTGTTTCGGAAGGCACGTTAAGCTGTTGGTCCCGGCTGCATCTGCAGTCGTTAGTACCCACCAACCCGCACTGGGCCAGCGTGGTGGGTTATGGCCCAATCTCCCTATATTCTTCCATCCATAGAGAAGGCCCGTTCCCCAGCAGTGGGGACATTAAAGGGCTGGTGATGATGATGATGATGATTGATTGATACTTATATCACAACTAAATGGTAAACATTTTAGCTAAGCGTCAAAAAAAATACATACATAAATCACGCCTATATCCCCGAAGGGGTATGCAGAGGTGAACTAGCACCCACGTTTCGCCCATTATGTTAGGTCCCATGGTGGCGAGCCCATTGCCATTTATCGGGCACAAAAGTCGCAGTACATTGCTCACCTAGTATAAGATGAACGCTGCTGCCCATTCCTAGTCACTGATTTATCCTTAGTCGCCTTATACGACACCCACGGAAAGATTTGGGGTGGTGACAATTGTATTCTACTCTGCCGTCACCACACGGCATTATAAGCTTCAAAAATGCCATTAGAAAATATCTGTTATGTAACACGTTCTCGGTTCATTGGCGCCTAAAGGTTTAATGTGCAATTTTTAATCAAAACAAACGTACCTATATAAACTTTCATATTTGAGCGGGTGTTTAAAGGCAGGCAAAAGTTGAACTCTAAAGCGCTTAATGAGATTTATTTTGTTTTATTTTGTTTGTACTTGTCAACATGCTTTGTGAAATGTGGGTGTGAACACCTCAGTATAACCCTTCGGGAATAATCATCATCATCATCCCCAGCCCTTTTAATGTCCCCACTGCTGGGGCGCGGGCCTTCCCTATGGATGGAAGAATATAGGGAGATTAGGCCATAACCCACCACGCTGGCCCAGTGCAGGTTGGTGGATATTATCGTCTGCCACCGGCTTAATGTGCCTTCCGAAGCACGGAGGAACTCGAGATAATAAATTTTTGGTCACCCATCGAATGACCGACCTTAGCGAATATTGCTTAATTTACGCAATCGTAGGCCAAGCGCGTAGTGCCACTGCGCTAGCGAGCTCCTCTCGGGAATAATAAGGCGTGATAATTATGTTATGTATGTGTGTCAAGCTTCTACCACCGTTAAGTCTGTCTACACACTCCAAAAATTGTTATCTTTTCATGAGCTAAATCAAATATTTTAAAGTTTTAGTATGTAATTTTAAATACAATAAATTGTAGTCCTTCCATGCCGGTCTGGCGGGTTGTTCGTATGTGGCATCCCCACACTCATCCCAAAGGTGTCATAAAAGTCGACTAAGGCAGATCGTCGGCTGTAGACCAATAAGCACCTTGGGGTACCCGAATAAACCCAAGAGGGTTGGCGTCAAGCTAGCGGTCGGCTGTTAAGACTACTCGTAAACCAAAACCTTGAGCAGAAGGCATGGATTGTAGTCAAAAGGGATGGCTTGATGAAGTCTAACCGGTATGGATTGTAAGGAAAACATACTACACCGACCCCAGTACAACAATAAAACTTGAAACAAGGCAGGGTGATGTTTAAAAATACAATTGTAGATGTAAGGGTCGTGGAAAGTGAAAAGATGTGGTCTCTGCCTACCCCTGTGGGCGTGACATATGTATGTATGTAGGAAGTATAAAAGTAGTAATAATAATTTAACACAAGAAGAAGAATAAATCCATAATGAAACCCAAATCTAAAAGTCGGTCGCAAATGCAAAGAATATGTAGGTGACTAATTAATTATTGTAAATAGATGGACGTGACGACCTATCTTCTAGGTAAATCTATGAAGCGACATTCAAGGACCTACTTGGCTCGTTTAACCAGTTTTAGTATAGGACATAATATTATTATTTATGGACATCGAATAGCCATATTTACTTACATGCTTAAAATCGCTGCGATTGTGAAGTATGATGACGTCAAAATTCATGACATCGCATTATGTTATAAAAAAATCTTGTATTCACCCTTATCATCCAGCCTAAAGTTAGCAGCATAATAAATTACGATTGGATACTAGATAAAGGGTATGTATACACAATTTATTATAATATCATTGAACGAAAAACGGGCGTTGGAATCTTCCTTTAAAGTCTATTGGATTATACTTTGTGTCGATGTTAGGGATTGTATGTATAATTTTCGGTTAGGTTTCGTTTTAAGGTTTCTCAAAATAATTTATGTGTAACTGATACATTCTGAGTCGTAATGACCAAGTCGGAATAGTGTGTGAGCGAAGATGTAACCAGATAATTATAATTTTAATCGTACGCATTGCAAATAGTAGAGTATGTATAGATGGTCATCAGTAGTGGCATTACGTATCTCTAAATATACTTATGATATTATTATAAAAGTTTCCCAAAATATAAATGACTAAGCTTTACTATGACCATTTCAAACTAATGAATTATAGTTTATCCAATGAGTAAGTTTACTAATGGAATTGGATGTTTAATAGTCAGACTTTACGAATTCCTCAGCGAGATTGGTCAATCTCTACGCACTGGACGTTATCCACATCTCCATAATATACTAAGTCAATTGTAATAAGATATGTATGTACAACATTTATACAGTCTTTTCCTGGCTTAAATAATTACTTAAATGAACTAAATTTTTATGTACTTAGTACACCTCCGATCTTATTAATTTAGTACTTAATAATTTTTATTATATTAATCAACAATATCGATTATTAAGTATGATCGATGATTTGCAGAATAAAATCTATTCCTTTTCTATTTCTACATTAATACCTACTAAAGACTGCTAAGGTGGAAGTATTAATTTTCACACAACTGTGTTAGGCCACGAATTTTCTGATGTTTTAACAAACAAAGTAGTCCTACAATTGAATAATGGCTGTAGTTAAAACAAAAAAATATACATAGAATATCCATTAATAAGCCGGTTTTTTGAATGGTCAGATTGCTGAGTAGCGACACAGAAGTCCCGGGTTTTAATCCAAATGTTACCCTTTGCCTTTTACTGTTGCGTTAACTAGACCTGTGTTAAATAACTAATAGAATCAACTGTCCAACTTTTTCAATTTTTTTTTCTTATGTTTAACATGTTGTTATGATCGAGAATCAAGTGTGGAAATTTCACAGTTTCGCTATACTATAAGTAAAAAAGACATAAAAACATCGTTTGCTTTAATACATTGTGAGCAGGTAATATTATCAGGTAAGTCATTACACTATCTCTTGATATTTAATGATTTTCGTGTCAAATTATCTGAGTCTGCAAACATCTAAATGTGGTATGAATAATAAATTGCTTATTAAATTACTTACTTTATTGATTTGAGTTTACTTGTGGTCAAAGTAATTTAAATTGTTAAATTACTTTGACCACAAGCACAGAAGAAGCCTGATCAAGAGCTTGAAATTATTTTTCCCTATTGTTGCAATAATCATCATCATTATCACCAGTCCCGTTAATGTTCCCACTACTGGACACCGGCCTTCCCTATGCAAGGGAGAATATTAGTGAGAATGGTCTCTGACCCACCATTCTAGCGCAGTGCAGGTTCGTGGGTATTAACAACTTCAGCCCGGCCAGCATGACCACCAAAACACGATATGATATAATCATTTATCGCGTTGAACTATCAAAACTCCATAGACTCTTGACAATTCAAAGAGATAAATTGCTATATCATATCGTGTTTCAGTGGTCATACTAGCCGGGCTGGTGCAGTTGAGACCAACGGCCTAACGCCTGTTCTGAAGGACAGAGGAACTTAAGATATTTCGGTCACCCATCAAATAAGCTGCTTCAGCGAACATTGCTTAGATATAATAACTTCCAGAGGTGTACAAGCAACTACGTCCCAAAAAGTAATGAAATTAAACGCTTTTGATTTAATTCCCTCTCTATCGTTAAAAATAATACCACAGTGGTTGTGCCTTTTTTAGACATGCACATTCTTTAGCCGTGCAAAAATGTTTCCGTCGGAGTAGATGACTAATTCCCAAATCATATTGCATTCGAAACACATACTATATTTTGAGCATTCAAATAATCACAGTGAATATGAAGTTAGGAAATACCACTAATAGCTGAAGCAATTTAAAATATAGTATATGCATAACAGTTCATAGTTTACATGACTTAATTACATAATAGCTTAGATAATTAAACGCTCGAAACATAAAAGAAATAAAAAAACATACGGGTACGAATTGAGTAACCCCGGTTTTTCGTCGGTTAAAAATTTCAAATTGACAAATGTTAGGCTAAAAATATTATGAGAATGAGACGGACTAAAAATATTCAATTTTAATTGTAGTATTATGAATCGTACCTACTACGGCTGAGCTATAAATGATTACTAATGACCAATTTGTAGGGTTTCATTCCGTCACCAACACTGCATTGGACAGAGCGGACATAATATGCCACTAGTTTTCCTTGCAGATCTTTGTAATGGACTTTAGATACCTAGAAGCATTTGCAGTATAGGTCAATGTTCAAATGCCTTATCACGATCACATTTAAATTTTTAAGCTAATTTTAAGACTACATTCTTATTATTTTCTAAAATCAGTTTATCATGAAATATGCTCTGGGTATCTTGAACGGTTTCAATTGCCAGTGTGGCATCAATCTGGAAAATCCATGTTTTTCACATGACCAATATAATTATTATATGTCGCCTGTTCCCGTGACGGAAAACCATCAACATTATTTATCTATGTTTATACCACAAACATTTTCTCTGATTAGAATTAAAATCCGGGATTCAACCATTTGGCCGATAACTATCGATCTGACCGTTCGATTAACGTAGTCTTCTTCTTCTTCTTCTCCCTGCTCTATTCCCAGTCTATCTGGGGTCGGCGCAGTATGTTTCCTCTTCCATTCATATCGATCAGGCTACGTCATCAAGCAATCATCTCCCTTTTGATTTATATCACCTATCACACCGGAAGTGATTGGAATGAAACCATTCTAATCACCAATTAGTATTAAATTATTTTCAAAACATTATTTCACTAAACTATAAAGGATTCTCATTATGCCACATATTGATTTAATTAAATATTGTGGTTTTAACGGGTTATACATTGCGAAGAGTGTAGTATGTTCTTTAGTGTCGATTTGTGATGTATTTTGTACCTACTAGGCTAAAAGCCACTTGTTGAGTCTTTGACACAAGGATCGAACTCACAATCTTTGGACAGATTCTAATTAACCTGATTACAAAACAATAATGCAAAGTAAAATTAAATAAAATAGTACTTGCTTTTTTATTAGATTATTTCATAACCTCGAATCTAGACACCTATAAGCTTAAAATGCGTATTTTTTTTGTAAAATATCAAAGTTGTGCATCTGCATTGAGTGTTCTTTTTTCAACTTTTAGTAAATTAAACGAAATTTATAGGAAATTTAGTAAGAAATTCTAAAAATTTATTGCATGGGGTCACAAATTTCTAAAACTTGAATTAAAGCTGTCATGGCCAAAAAACTGGAACACTCAATCCAGACGTTTCAATGGACATAGTCGATATCTAAGAAAGTACCTACAAACTTTATGATAACAGTTTTTATTTTAGAATTTAGTAAAGAATTTCTAAAGTATTTTAAGAAATTACCAGCTCGATAGGATGTGAGGTTACAGATTTATGGCGGTTTAACTGGTACACTCAATTCAGTGCATGTCTGAACTGAGTGATCTCAAAAATATGGGTTTAATGTAAGAAATATATTTAAATAACACTTTTATCTTGTAGTTTGACTCTATTAGGAATTTCAAAAATAGAAGTAATGGCTCAAAAGCTTACTATTAAATAATAAACGAAAATACAATTTTTGTGAAACGTCTGGATTGAGTGTTCCATATAAACGGCTTTACAGATGAAACTATACCTCGTAGGCTTAATGGCTTTTAGATTTTTTTTACTAAAATTTAAAATATCTTCCGCTTTTCTAAATGTTATACTATAAGAGAAAAACCATTTTTAATGTTTTCATACAAGAAATTATTGTAGGATGGCTATAATAGATTTTGACAGTTGGCCAGTACATGGCATTTGCGTAAAGATTTTGATCGTTCAGTAGAGCATTAATAGTATTCACATTTATTACCAAGAGCGGTAAAACAAAAATGCATCTTACTGCAAGTATTTGATAAATACAAAGAGGTAAGTACAAAATTTTTCGTACAGTACAGTGTTGATGGGAGAGTTCGCTCATTGCAGGGTAAATTAAAATTCATACATACATACATAAATCACGCCTATAACCCCGAAGGGGTAGGCAGAGGTGAACTAGCACCCACGTTTCGCCAATTCTGTTAGGTCCCATGTAATAGGTGGCGAGCCTATTGCCATTTATCGGGCACGCTGCTGCCCATTCTTCATCATTGATTTATCCTTAGTCGCCTTGTACGACACCCACGGGAGAGATTTGGGGTGGTGACAATTGTATTCTACTCTGCCGTCACTACACGGCATTAATTAAAATTCTTATTTCAAAATACTGCAATTCGAATAATGTGTCGACATATCGTTATTACAGTTATACTTTTAAATAAATATTATTATACTGTTATGCATAAAATACCCTTTTGTGAAATAAAACACGTAATTTTCAAAAAAATTCTTTATTTATTTTGTGTTTGAAAGAATGATATTTACTATTTAAATGTTTAATTACATAATTATTTGAAAGTTAATCTATGTATTTAGGTAGGAAAACGCAATTTTTTTATTCTCTCCCAAAATCAAAGATTATGTAAATAATTTTAGAGTGTGTGCCGTATGGGGACGGCAGAGCAGTATACAATTGTCACCACCCCCCTTCTCTCCCGTGGGTGTGGTAAAAACAACAATGAGTAATGGGCAGCAACGTTTCTCTTATACTACCTAGTAATACACTGCGATTTTATGTGCCTGATAAATGGCATCTATTGCATGGGATCTAATTTAATTGGCTAAGTTGGCTCCATAAATGATATGACTATGACTATGAAAGAGGGTGTTTAATTCACCTCTGCCAACCCCTTCGGGGTGATTTATGTGTATGTAAATAAGTATCAAGAGTTAGTATAAAGTAAATGCCGTGTACTGGCCAACTATCAAAATCTATTATAGTCATCCTACAATAATTTCTTGTATGAAAACATTAAAAATGGTTTTTCTCTTATAGTATAACATTTAAAAAAACGGAAGATATTTTAAATTTTAGTAAAAAAAATTCTAAAAGCCATTAAGCCTACGAGGTATAGTTTCATCTGTAAAGCCGTTTATATGGAACACTCAATCCAGACGTTTCACAAAAATTGTATTTTCGTTTATTATTTAATAGTAAGCTTTTGAGCCATTACTTCTATTTTAGAAATTCCTAATAGAGTCAAACTACAAAATAAAAGTGTTATTTAAATATATTTCTTACATTAAACCCATATTTTTGTGATCACTCAGTTCAGACATGTACTGAATTGAGTGTTCCAGTTAAACCGCCATAAATCTGTAACCTCACATCCTATCGAGCTGGTAATTTCTTAAAATACTTTAGAAATTCTTTACTAGATTCTAAAATAAAAACTGTTATCATAAAGTTTGTAGGTACTTTCTTAGATATCGACTATGCCCATTTGTTTCAGACGTCTGGATTGAGTGTTTCAGTTTTTTGGCGATAACAGCTTTATAAACTATTCGATTTTAATTTTAACATTATATAAATGTTGGCTTACAACGTGAAGTGTAAAGGTTAGAAGAATTTCGGCAAGTTAATTGGTGTCTTGGGTGGCCGAGCGGTCAGGCACCTGCCCGTATAGCAGCGGACGCGGGTTCGATTCCCGCCTCAAGACCATAATTTTTTGAAATTCTTTTTCTAACCACCAAAATCTTTATAACAGCTTTAATTCAAGTTTTAGAAATTTGTACATACATATATACATACATAAATCACGCCTATATCCCCGAAGGGTTAGGCAGAGGTGAACTAGCACCCACGTTTCGCCAATTATGTTAGGTCCCATGTAATAGGTGGCGAGCCTATTGCCATTTATCAGGCACAAAAGTCGCAGTGCATTGCTATTGGTAGGTGGTATAAGAGGAACGCTGCTGCCCATTCCTCATCACTGATTTATCCTTAGTCGCCTTGTACGACACCCACGGGAGAGATTTGGGGTGGTGACAATTGTATTCTAATCTGCCGTCACCACACGGCACAAATTAGAAATTTGTGACCCCATGCAATAAGTTTTTAGAATTTTTTACTAAATTTCCTATAAATTTCGTTTAATTTACTAAAAGTTGAAAAAAGGACACTCAATGCAGATGCACATTCTCACATTTGGTTTCTCGATCAATTGCTAATCTAAAAGATAGGCGTATAGGGCGATAGGCGATAGGCTTTGGCATGTGCAAAATAGCATAAGGCGCCTATGGGCGTCTGCGGGATGGAATGGGTAAATTCAAGAATATGGCAAGTAATTAAAATATCTTGATCATCTATAAATAATTTTAATAATAAAACGACGACAACAAACGTGGCTCACTAAAACGTATAAAAATGGAAAAAAATATAAACTGGTTATAAAGCTTTGAGTCTGATTTTTTGTGCTTCAATTTGCAATTCAATTTCGCATATTTGATAGCAGGGTGTCGTTGTCTTGCGAGACGCGACGAAAATCATTTTGGCATTGCGGGAAGGCTTCTCGTTGACGTCATCGTACACGAAGCCCAAGTTAAAAGACAGACCTGGTGGGATTCGTTTGCTTCTAGACAAGGACAAATTTATATACTTAAGTTGCTCAAGATCAGGACTCAGTTTGTATAACTTAATGTAAACTGGTTCTAGAATGAGGTTACAAAATGTTATGTGTTGCGTTGTAACTCCTCCTCGCTTGTATTCGATTCTATATGGATTAGGATACGATACGAGCCGACTCTCACTTAAATATGACGCAGTCTTGCGAAGTGGGCTTGAAAAATACTTAGATATTTCAATGAATCTTTCCACTTCAGATTTAAAGGCTTCGTTTTCGTAATGCTCTAGTGCATCTTGTCCTATATCTGTTTTAGCATCTTCTTTACCAGTTTGTGACTGTAAGGTGGTCTTAGCATTCTGAACGATAGGTTCAATTTTGCTTACTGCACCTGGAATAGTTGTCCTCTTTTTTAGCGGTGGGGATTTTGGTTTGATACCCTTTAGTTTAAGACTCATAATATTGTCGACTTTCAATTCTATATTAATTTTAGGGCTTTCTGTTGCTGTAATGCAAATGTTCAATATTGTTGGTTCGATCTAGCTTTATTACAAGATAATTATGGAAAAATAAACACACAAGTAATTTTAATTTGATATAAACGTATGACAATGAAGATTGACAATTTATTCTGACGACTCGATTGGTTTGCAAAGAACTTTGGACAGTGTGACGTTATTGAAGCTAACCTTTTTTAACCTATTTGTTTTTATATGTATATGTACAGTCCATTAGGTGCCTGCATTATATTATATTAATAAATAAGAAACTGTGTAAAATACTAAACATTGATATATTGGGAACAGTAAACAATGTTTAGTATTCTACACAGTTTCTTATATTCATATTTATATTATATTTTTTATTATTTATTTTTATTATAATTTGTCACAGACCTATTGGCTTACTAACCTATTTAATAGATTTAATAAATAGTAATAAGGAGGGAATAGAAATTATCCGTCTGAATGATGGGAAAATTGCAAAACATACATGGTTATTGTTGTCCTGCCGTTAACTAACGTTCTGCACTCAAATAAAATTTCATAATATACGATTATATACCCGGTAGATATTGTATGAAATTGTATAGATAAGCGTGCCCTGTGGAAAATGGGTCTTTCCAAAAACTGGAGAAATGTATGTGTGTTAATACACCTGTACCTACACTTTCATAAATATGAATTTGGGTAGAGGTCCAATGTGGGCATACCATCTAAGCATATCAAGTTATCTCACATAACCACCATTATTATATTACCAAGATACTTAGAAATTTCACAAGCTTGCGAAGTCGTCAGCCAAATCTTATGCCTGTGTCAATTGGACCATTACAAAGGAATAAAGGAGTTACCATAAATAATTCTAAGTATTTTTATTTGAGAACACGTTTTTGCAAACAGAAATATAAAAATGTTTCTTTAGGCATTTGTTTTTATTTTTGTGTTAGGTGTCCCATAGTGCGTCAACTTAGTGTGCGGAGCAATATAGTAGTAGGTAGTGATATTTTGGTCAGATGTTTGACGTCAGTGTTCCGATCCGAACCGGTCTTTTCGTGAGCCTTTAAGGAGTTATAAATAAATGTTTGTTCCACATATTCAGCCTTAATCTCAGTCTCACCGATGAATACAAAACTGAGGGTAAGAGCAATCAATGCGCGGCATTAAAATTGGCTAACCCCCGAATACAGAAAAGCTAATGAAATTTGGGGTACTGCTTAAAATATTAAGTAGAAATTACCTGTCAGAATTTGTATGGAAAAACGACAATTTTGACAATATTTAAATGTTAAGCAAAACTCAAACTTTGTACGTTGTTCGTTTGTACATTGTTCAAATATATGTAAAAAAATAACATCGTCTAGAAATTATACCGTGTCGCTGTTGAAATTTTAGTGAGGTACTCAGCAATGTTACAGCAATAAAATTAGGTAAGTATAAAAACTAAAAAAAATAATTCTTAAAACTTTGTCTACAAATTATACCGTGTTCCAGTTGAAATTTGTGAGATGGTAGGTAAAATAAATATAATACGTGATCGTGTTTTTTTTCAAATAGTCCATAACGTCGATAACGTCATAACGTCCATAACGTCGTTATATTCAAAAGAAAATGAAGGTTAGATATGTTCATTAAGTATGTAAGATAACTACACTCCTTCTGATAGAAAGTGAACTGCGGAGAAGGAAGAAAGAATCAGGCCAGGAAGAAGCATACTGATCTAGCTAGTAAGCATCTTACTTTTTTGGAGTCGTTTTACATCTCTTCGTAGGGTGTATACCATTGCACCCTTGCATCCCTTAGTTGATTCTTAAGACATCCACGGGCACATAGAGAACAAAGGCTGCCGGCCTAGCACGGGACGTCAAAAAAATCTCTAGCCACCACTTGACAGTGTTTTGTTTCGGGATTTATTGCGAGATAGAGTGAGAGGAAAATGTTTTTCCCCGAGGAGATTTTGTCCACGTCCCGTGCTACGGGGGCTGAAGTATTATAAATCCCTCAAGGACGCTTATTTATTTTAGTGTTCAGATGAAACAATATTACTTAATAATTATGTGTTGTTATGTTCTTATCAAATCTTCGCATCCGGCATTGATGACTTTTGTTCCGTGACGCACTTCAACCAGTTCTGCTTTCGCATTGAGGAGCATAAATATCGATACTCTCATAAAGGCTTGTTTGGACAAATTAGTTTTACTATAGCGACATACTTAAAGTAGGTATGTGTGACATCGGAATTAGAGTCACTACTCTACCTTCATGTCTTGTACCCGGGTTATCCAGGGTCGGTGCAATATGGGGTGCGAGACCTTCACGTGGTACATCCTGGACAACGGAATGACTTTCGGATAATAGGTTGTCTTGGTGGAGGGGTTGGGGCAAAGGTGCATTTCTGCTTCGGCCGCGGAAAGGCTACGGCCTTACAGCTGGGGCAGAAATAATGACTGCGAGTGAGTAGAAACTAGCACATTCTATGTCGTTTTTTCAATCCTAGGCGAGCACGGAAGCAATAGGGTTTAAAATATAATATGTACCATCAAAATAATATCATTATAAACTTTACTTTTTTTACAATTCTCCTTAATAACTTTATTTGTAAATAGCAAAACATTCTTATAAGTTTAACGGTTACTACTTTAATTAACGGCTTAGTAAACCACGAACGATGATTTTAATTTAAATCGTGGAAAACCGCTGGTGTGGATATCCTAAAAGGAGAGACATGATCAGCTTTGCTGGTCTTGCGGGTGACATGATGATGATGAATGCTGTAAATGAGAGAGAAAACTGCATTGAAAATATTATTAAATTGATTAAAAATTCAACATAATGTTGTATTGAACTGTTCTTCAGTCTGCAACACACAACTAAGAAAATTTCAATTTTAAGCAAACAATAAAAGCTCAAACTGTGAAATGTTCGTAGACGAGTAAAAAATCTAGCTCGATAGAGCTCGCTAGCGCAATGGTAGCGCGCTTAGCCTGGGTACACTAAACAATACTCGCTAAGACAGGTTATTGGATGGTTGAGCAAAAATTTATTAACTCAAGTTCTTCCGTGCTTCGCAAGGCACGTTAAGCCCTTGGTCCCGCCTGCATCTGCGGTCGTTAATACCCACCAACCCGCACTGAGCCAACGTGGTGGGTTATGGCCAAATCTTCTTATATTCTTCCATCCATAGGGAAGGCCCATACCCCAGCAGTGGGGACATAAAAGGACTGGTGATGATGATGATATGAAAATTCACAAGACTAAAGTGCGCTCATACGATTCGTTTCAACAACACTTCACCAGCACCACGATGCGTTTTTTTTTATATTTACGCTGTCTTCGCGTCGTAGAATGCGTCACAACGCATGTGTGCGATTGCTGTGGATCTTTGACAGTTCAAAGCGATAAATGATATAGCATCATATCGTGTTATGGTGGTCATGCTAGCCGGCAGGGTTCGATCCTGGAAGCCAATTCTCGCACAGTCGAAATAATTTAGAATTCGAGATAAAGTCCAAATTCGATTTTCAAGCTATTCTGGACAAATCGAGAACTATTTATTTCGAAGGAAAACAGTTCGAATTACTTTGAGTGATCGGCAGCGGTCAAAATTTATTTTTGAATTTCGAGATTTAGTAATCGAAAGAAGGGTTTAACATTTAAACTCGAATTCGAAATAATCTCGTATATAACGAAAACTGGCCTACGTAGGGGCAGTTTTCTGTGATTTCTCGATTCATGGTTGTTAAAATATTTACGAAATATTAATATTACATTAACTATATTGAAATTTGCCCGTCATCTAGAATCCATAGCACAAGTGCATAATATGCTACTACTATGGGCTAGACCGCTGAATACAGAAACGCTAATCAAATTTGGGGCACTGCTTAAAAAGTTAAGCGGACATTACCTGTCAGAATTTGTATGGAAAAACGTCAATTTTGACAATATTTAAATGTTAAGCAAGACTCAAGCTTTGATTAGCGTTTCTGTATTCGGGGGGGAAACGGCTAGATGATAGGAATGAGTGTAAGAAATATTTATTTATTACATTATAGTAAACATCTCCAGGCTAGGTTAAGAACATCGAAGTAACAAACAACTCGCCTTATTACGTAACCTAAAAAGAAAAATTATATTAATTTGACGAATTAATGTTGTTGTCCGTTGCCGGTTCCAACGTAATATTTACGTAATATTTTGGCGAAATGAAAAGATTTTTTTAAAAAGCGTGACGTAATTGAGGCATAAACGTAGGCTTAAGAGCAAGGCTGTTTTTTTTAAATTTCGTATTTTGCCTGCCATAGATAGCTATCACTTTGAGCTTATTACGGATGGGTTGAGATTTGGCGAAATTACGATTTATTTTCGTTGGATTACATTTTCTGATCCCAATTTAATATTTTTGGCGTTGGATCCCACAAAATAGTATTTCAGTTGGATCCCCAATTTAAAAAATGCAAGAAAATTGCGTTTTGTTGTCGTTGGATCCCAAAAACTATTTCCGTTGGATCTCAAATGCTTTAAATATTTTATATTATATTGTGAATATGGGCTTATATTCCTTTGGGAATATGGGCGTGATTTATGTACGAGTATGTATTTTAAATGAATTTATAAGTTTTTAATACTTTAGGGGCCAGAAGCTCTTTCAAAATTATCAGTAGTTTTTATTTATTTTAAGTCCGGATAATGAGTGTAGGATTTTTTTAAGTAGTTTATACCCAAGCCGTTGTGCTATTGCTCGTACGTATAAAATCGGAATGGTTCGCGATATTAGGGATATTTTGCGATATTAGGAATATTTTGGGATATTAAGGATATTTTGTGATGTTTGGTCGACATGGAAATTAGGGTATGAAGTTTATTGTTGTTATGAGGTATGACTTTAGAAAATTTAGATATTTAGTTGTAGAATATAATAATTGAATTGTTTATCTGATAATTGTGAAACTTACACTCGTATTTATGGTCAAGTCAAAGTAATTACTTGAGTAACTGCCGCACTCAGAGACGTCAAATAACGTTAATGAGTACTTAATGTCAAAAAATGACAATTCAAAACTAGACGCTATTTTTGCCTGGTCTATGGTCTAGATTTAAATGAGATTTTTTGACATAAAGTACTCATTAAAGTTATTTAACGTCTCTGAGTGCGGCAGTTAAAGTCGTTATTTAAATTGTCATTTAACAATATTCTTACTTTAGACAATTCTTAATTAAGTAGATGTTAATTAAGTATTTAAGTGCTATTCATATTATTTATTTTATTTAAATTCTTGTTTCATGTTTAAAAATGACAATTTAAGTAACGACTTTTACTCAAGTAATTACGAGTGTTAGTATCCTGATAGCCATGTCAGCCTATCGCCATTGGTAAACAGATAACATAAATTATGCTAGCTTAACCAATAATCATACATATCAATATCATAAATGCATGCTAACTAAGTTACATTACATACATCCGTTTTGTTTGATATTGTAAAGTATTAGAAATGGTTTGGATTCCATTAGGTAGGTACAATAATACAACAATTGAAATTAATTACGTTTACTGATAAATTGTTGTCACATTACAATGTTGGTGAACTGTTTTTTAAACATTGATTGCAATTGCAGTTAACATAATAAGTAAGCAGTTAACCTTTTAAACTTGAAATTCATTAAAAATATAATTTTTCCAATAACGTAAATTACGTAAAAGTAGCTGTTGCATGAAACTTCTTCTCCGTGCCCTGTTCCATGATGAATGAATGTATAGAAAAGAGACGGAACGTACCATGTTGAGAGACCGATGAACGGAGAGAGTGATTGGGATGACAACATTCCAATCCACACTGCTCAAAGTTTTAGCTTAGGTTTTACAGCCGACCGTCTGCCTGACACCAACCCTCTTTGGATATGCTGTTGTTGGTGGTTTGCCCTCCACCATTTGGGTGCCCCAAGGTGCATATTGGTCTACACCGGGCAATCTCCCCTTAGTCGACTTTTATGACGCCCTTGGGATGAGTCGGAGCGGTTCTCCCAGGCCAGCATGGAAGACAATCAATGACACAAAGTATCCTTTCAATAAGAAATAAATAAAATCTGTAAAGTTTTTAACATTTTAGAAATATCAACATAATATCGTAGATGTGTTATTTTTTGATGAATTTAGTGTAACTAAGGGGCGGGAGAATCAGTCATTGAATATATATTTTTTTACATTACAAAAAATCCCATTATTTTATTTCTACGCTTTATAATCCTGTAAGATTTAAAAAATAAATCACAGATATAATTAAATGTATTATATTTGCGTTCACATTTCATCTGGGCATAATTGAAAATCACAAAAATACATACCGTTCCCATACCTATCTAAAAATGTCTTATATTGTTCATGTCATACAACTTTACTGATTTTTGGTTATAGCAAATTACTAGTGTTTAAACTCGGCAAGCCCTTCAATTTTATTCGATAATGAAATTAAGAAAACAACCCTGTTGTTATAATGTTATAATTTAAGCTATAATTAACGTGCGACTAAATTGTCTAATGTTGTTGTAGCGTCGTATTTGATGACGTAGACGCCGTGTATATAGTCGGATGCTCAAGAGTATATTGAATAGTCGAGATCGCGACACGCTTCTGTTTATACCGGGATACGAACCAGTTTATTTATTTACGATAGATCAGTGCCTGTAGCTGTACTCTGGGAACAAAGGTAGGGAAGTGTTGTGCTTTCATTATAATTTTCAATACAATATTTTTAAGTGTGTTACAAAGTCAAAAACAACGCAAATTATTGAGTTTAGTCAGTGTTACATAATAATATTTATTTTATCTAAAGATTTAATGAATTAATTTAATTACTTTTTAATTAATAATACAGTTTTAGTGACGGTTTTCCTAATTTTTCACATTGTTAACATCAACACTTGTAATAGTTAATAATTTTAATGGTTATCAACAGCTTTGGGAGTGATTTTTGGATTTTAAAATAAATATAATTATGTAGATATAGAATATGGGCTATAATATTGCAATCATTATCAAGAACGAAAAACAGGATTTACAAACACAATGTAATCAGTTCAAGAAACGTAAACATAGGAGAATATCCTACATTAAAAAAATATAAAACTACTAAAACAGCGGCTTAGTTCACAAACAGTACCTATTTTTAAAAACGCTTTCCATGTTTTTCGTTTATATTGGGTTAAGTTAGTGGAGTGAACAATTAGATTAAATAAATCCGAATTTTAATACTTATCAATTGTTAAGTCGCTCTAAATTTTCCAGTTTTGTTTATTTTCGCGATTAAAGACGTTCAAACATACATTATACATAAATCACACCTGGGATATGGGTAGGCAGAGGCTATGGGACCTGTAATATGGTGTACCTATATTGTTAGGTCGTATATGAGAAACGCTGGTTACTCATCCTTAATCGCCTTGTTCGACACCTGCGAGATGGGGGTGGTGACAATTGTATCACCAATAGTAACAATTTATGAAATCAATAAAGATAGCAAGTTGTGTTCTTTGGAATTTGTGTTAAGTGATAAAAATTCCAATTTAAAACTCTCGAGTAGTACTAACATGTTTGAATAAATTTTTAATTCTATCAGTCACTAAAATATTTTTATTGCTAAAACTACTTTTATGACATTCTAGGATCGGGTTCTTACCGTGCCAAATAACGGTTAATCGGAAAATCGCGTTTAATGTAGGCATAAATATGCAAAAACTAAAAACGTTGCAGACTAATTATTATGGTTAACTATAAGTTGTTTGAAATATATAGAGAGTATTTAAATATTTAACCAGAAAATTATAAAAGAAAGAAAGCACTATGAATACACTAGTATACGAGTTTACTATCCATCATTTGACAGACCGTGCAAAGGGTACATATTAGAGGATTCGTTTATCTTTATAATGAATTAAGTTTTTTAACCTGCTCAAAGATAATGATTTGTAGTTATTCATCCTAAAACATATTATTGGAAACTTTGTGAGACTCTACATTTCAACTGCGTATTGTAGTAATCTTCAGAAAAACTGATACAGGACGGATCACGACAGTTTTCAAACGGAAAATAAGTCTTAAAATCCTTAATCTTTTAATCTGTTATGGATACTATATACTGGTCATGCTGAAACAATTATATCCTTATCTGGGTACCTGCGCTTCTGTAGACCATATTAACAGACGTCCTGAATATACGAGTTAACTGAATTTAAATCTAGTGTCAACAAAAAAGTCTCGTTCAATTTAGTTTTATTTTTCTTTGTTATAGTTTATTTCATACGTACATACATAAATCATGCCTATACCCCGAAGAGCTAAAAGAAGGTGTTAATTTATCTGTGTGGGCACAATTAAGTTAGGTCCCATGTAATAAATATCATGTCATAAGTGGCGAGCCTATTGCCATCTATCGCGCACATAAGTAGCAGTATATGGCTAGGTGGTATAAGAGGATCATGGTGTCAATTACTCATCGAGAGATGGGGGTGGTGACAATTGTATTCTGCTCTGCCGTCACCACCCGGTTTATTTAACTCAAAAAGAATCACTGTAATCTTATATTAGATTACCGTGATTGTTTTTGAGTGAAAAGAAATGCAAAAGTGACCGCATTATCTATGAAACCCCAGACGAATATTTACACTTTCGACCTAGATAATGACCCTAGTAAGTTACACAAATAGGCACATCTATTAAAATTACATAATTGCACTTATTGAGTTCTCGCACACTGTTGTGAAATATTCAATGGTCATTGTTTCTTAACATACGGTAAAAATAATTAATGGCCACTCAGGTGAAATTCAGTCAATAACGTGATCTATAAATAAAATAAAAACGACTTGTTTTTCTATAGAAAAATATAATCTGTGATGGAACTAATTTCGGCTTACCCCTTCCACCCCGTTCGTGCAAACCAAATAATATTCTTAATTAGTAAATGTTGTTAATTGAGTTCTTTTAAAATTCTGTGGTCATATATTATTATCAGACAACGATAAGTACATTTTTACTCAATATGATTTATTAATAGGTATAATCGCCCATAGGTAAAATGCTCTTTCATTTGGTCATATCAGAATAACTACATGCAAAATATTAGTTACTGTTGTATTATACTCGTGTGTCTTATATTTTAATAGTGCCTTCAAAATTTATCAATAATTCAATTGCTTGTTCTATAAAGTAATGATTTTGTATTTATCATATTCTGACCTATGGTCACATAATTATAATCACATTTTAATAGATCATGTCATCATCATCATCTTCACAGGACGTCATGTCAGGCAGGCAGGCATGTTATCTGGGGTCGGCGCAATATGTTTCCTCTTTTATTCATATTCGATCAGATATCGTCGAGCTATCCACGATTTTTAAGTAAATCTCTGACAAAATTGCATTTTTTAAGTATATATAATTTAAGACGGAAGGCAAAACTATAGCATACCAATTAATTAACTATCCATCTGTGTTTCTAATAATTATTCAATGCTATCCAGTCTACCTGTACTGCCAAGTTGATATCCTACATTTAATTATATCAATTAAAAACATCTTTATTGGTAAATAATTGCAACTGCTCTCTATACTTATCTACCAGACTATAATTACATAATTAGCACGGTATAATCTTAAATTGTTTTGGTTTTCCGTATTTTGTTAAATAATTGAAAGCCTATTTATTAGAAAACCTTGCGTAATAGTTATGTTAACTCTTCTGTGTTCGAACCTTGCTTCGTAATTATTAGGGGTCAGTGCAGTATGGTAACGCTACCAAAGAGTCCGCACTATCAATGAATACGCTGCAGTCTTTAATAACAAAATAATAACACTCAATAAATGAATTTTGTGGCAGAAACTACTCTGCCTTGCTATAATAGATTAAACAATAAAATAATTCTGTTATCATGACAGGGAATTAGAAAAGGAAACATTTATGCCGCTTGCAATATCATATTACGGTGCTGAGTTGCAAAAACACATTGTTAAAATTACACAATCCTTATGAGAACCAACAATATCAACTTCATTCATAAATTTCAAAGATTTAATTTTGATCCTATTAGTCCATTTATTTAGTAGTTAATGTTTCTTTTTTGGTTGACAGACTAAATATTCTCCAGGATGACTTACGCGGCGGAGAATGTGGTGCAGAACAGCACCTGGGCTGCGACCAACATGTTTTACATGCTGCTCTTGCCAGCATTAGTTCTCTGGTACGCTTACTGGAAAATGTCAAGGAGGCACATGTACGAGTTGGCGGCTAAGCTCGACGGCCCACCAGGCCTGCCAGTCTTCGGAAACGCCTTGGAGTTTACTGGCGGTTCAGCAGGTGAGAAAAGCGAAATCTTTGACAGCTGTTACTTTTTTCTTGCGTTATTATAGTATTTATTTCTAAATTACATACATACATAATTCACGCCAATATCCCCGAAGGGGTAGGCAGAGGTGAACTAGCACCCACGCTTCGCCAATTAGGCTAAATTAGGAATCTTATATAATATTCTAATACTAATAAGATGAGACAAATTTTATTTCTAATCCAATACAAATAATTTGCATTTCAAAACAATCAAAATTATAAATCTCGGTGAGCTTATAAAAAAAAACATTTAGATTGTCGGTAGCCAGTTTATAAAACAATCTTTCGTCCAATAGTAGCTACTATAAACGTGGCACTGGAAATTAGAATGATTAAAGTGTATCCTATTATGATTTGAAATACTGAATACTCTAATAGCTGAATTGAGTCACACTTTACTAATTGGTTTATAGATTTGTAGTAGTTTGTTTTAAATATATTTCATATTTAATGATTACAAGTTTTACCTTAAGTACTTAATGTTAGCATCTTTTTATCATCAAAATAAAATCTTTCCATATGTGACCTGCCAGTGAAATAATTACGTAATATATGCCAATCCCAACTCACCCTATGAAACCTCAATTACTAGGGCACTAGCTTTCCGTGTAGGTGAAGATTAAAGGGAAAATAGACCATAACTCGGGCCCTGTGTGTCTTGGTGGGCGACATTTAAGTATAGATATTACGACACCGTTATAATCAAAATTTATTATTGCCACAGATATCTTCAGGAATCTTGTCCATAAAAGCGTACCTTTTGACAAGGACGCAGTAGTCAAGATCTGGATTGGACCCCGTCTTTTGGTGTTCTTGTACGACCCACGCGATGTGGAACTGATTCTTAGCAGCCATGAGTACATTGACAAAGCTGATGAGTACAGATTCTTCAAGCCGTGGCTTGGAAACGGTCTTCTGATCAGTACTGGTAACTATTTTAAATCTTTAAGCTAACATTACTACTACACACAATAATAATGCAGAATGAAATACTAAACTTCAACGAGAATTTTCTGACATTGTACTGGATACTGACTTTGAAGTATAATTAAACATAAATATGTTCTTTAAAAACAAGTTGTTCAACACAATATTCTTGGGGTAGCCACAAACTTCACCAACCATCAAATCTATCGATCTCAAAAGATCCATTAAAGCCAAAGTTTTACAAAATCTGCAGAAACCGTGTCTTGGGAGCGACTAAAGCTTCAAATGACACTGTGAACACAGTTTGCTACTATCTAAGGACTTAAAACTTTTTGCCAATTTAAATACTTAATTTGGTAGAACTAAATTATTGAAACCGTCCTAAGCAAAACAAACGAGGCTATAGTGAAGATTAATAATTTATTCAACTTTAAGTCCCTTAATAAGTCGACATTTACAAAAATATCCACTAGTGTAAAACGAAACACACATAGCTTCCACGTTATATCATCTTCTAAGTAATACCTCAAAGAGATTGCTCTATAGCAACCAAACTACATTTTGCAAGTAATATTTTTAGGAAATAGGCTACTTTTTTAAACATCCGTTCAACCTGTTTTTCTCAGTAATAAATAGCTCGAAGTTAACGCTCTATAGTAAACAGACTATTTTTATTTTTATTTTTATAAAATAGGCTACAATTTTCAAATATGATTGTCGTTATTATGGTGTAACGTATAAAATCTTCTTGAGGTTCCTAGAAAGGAAACCTGATTTAATACGATGAATTTGTGTTTCTTCTGTCTAGGCCAAAAATGGAGGTCTCACCGTAAGCTGATTGCCCCCACTTTCCACTTGAATGTCCTCAAGAGCTTCATCGACCTGTTCAACGCCAACTCCAAGGCTGTGGTGGACAAGCTCAAGAAAGAAAGCGGAGTCTTCGACTGCCATGACTACATGAGCGAGTGCACAGTAGAAATACTTTTAGGTAAGGTACCATTAAATTTCTTACCTCTTATGTGTAGTATGCAGAGGTGTATCAACACCCACATTTCGCCAACTATGTATGTTAGGTCCTATTTATTTATTTGTTTTTTGTGTAATAAAGCGAACTTGTTTATTCCCGAAGGGGTGGACAGATGTTCATTAAAATAATTATAGGCACAAACATATACAAAACACCTATATTTTATCCCCGAAGGGATAGACGTGTTAGACACACATTTGTTTAGCTATAAAAGCTAAACGAAACCTAATGTTTGGTTTGGTTTAGTGAGCATTAACGAACTTTAAAATCAAGGATCAATCTAACAATATGTTGTTGCACGGTATCAGTAAAAAATGACCATAGTACATTTTTGGATGACTGTGTATAAAAAATGTAAAATTAAAATTGTATACTTCGTGATTATTGAGGAAATAAATTACACGACTGAGAAAAATAGTCGTAGATATTGTTAGAATTAGATGAAATAAATACAAATAAAAACATGTTTGAGCAAGCGACAAATCCGATTCACCTATGAATTTACGAGGAAATACAAAAAAGTATCGCCAAGTGCCATGAGTGACATTCAAACAGATTCAATAGACGTCCATTGTGATTCTTCACACGCGTGAGGAATATCAAAGTCGTGTACAATGGACGACACATCAGGCTCATGCAAACCATCCTTTAATTTTAATGTCAAATTGATCTTGCGTACATTGGGTTAAGGTTGCAAACCTATTGGATAAATTCTACAGGTTTTAAACACTTGATTTGCTTGTGTCTGTATACTCCTTCAAAATGGCGAAGTGTTGTATATTCAATCGATTCCATTTGCTCCTTTGATGCTGTTGTTTTCGTGACTCTCTTTTTAATAGATGGTGCGTGAGATACATAATATAGGTTACGAGGACAAGTTCTTTTTTTATGTTTTAATGTGAACTTCGCCTTATATATTATTTGTCACATTCAAAGAGCAGTGAACAACTTTTTTTATAAATATTCGTTCGATAAAAATCCTAAAATATATTTAAACCCGGCAATTTGCATAAATTACGAAACGGCTACGCATAAAACAGATTACTTTTTTATGAAATATTGGTTGGTTAAATTATTCTAATTTATTTCGTAAACTTAATGATTGACGTCATAGAAATGCAAATAACAAAAATATAATATAAGGTCGAGCTCGGCGAAGATATCATTCTTTAAAGAAACCGATTAACATAAAACTTGAATTAAAAGCCATCCCAAATCTCAAGGTGTCTACGCGAAAATAATATAGGATAAATTATGCAATTTAAGAGTAGTGTCACGTAGCGCGGCCGGTTGTGGCAACACAGGTCACGATTTTCGCACCCGCACACTAGATGGCGGTTTTGCAGCAAATGCCTCAGTATCTGTTTGAGTTTGTGAAATATTCCATGCAAAATTACACACGGATTTTATATTATGATAGCAAACTTATGCCAGTAGGTCGCCGCGCGAGGCCAGTAGGATAATTACGGCATAAAATGCAAAAAAAAATTGAAAATATCGTCCTACAGTTAGGATTACTGTATACATAGTATCAAGGCAAATTAATCTTCTGCGAATCCAATCTATCTACATTTATTTTTGTGCACTGCTGCACTGTAATACTGAACGTCGAAGTTCTATATAGCGAAATACTTTACTCAGACAAGTTCGAAGACTTTTTTTGATTGGTCAAGTTAAGTCAGAGTAGTAACCACCACAAATCTGAAAATCTAAATTGATCGAACCTGTGTGATAACCTCACACAGGTTCGATCAATTTAGATCATGAAAAATTAAGCAATTATAATCCAATTAAAGATAAGAATAACAACTAATTTGTAGGATTAACTCAATAATTGAAGTTTAAAGCTACAACTGGTATTGGTCCTACCCTGGGCAATCTACCTTGTGGTCGGCTTTTATGACACCTGTAGATGAGTCTGGGTTGGCAAATACTGCGTTCTTTTGCACCCAGGCCAGCATGCAAGACTTTACGCATCTATCAGTCATTTATTAGTATTCAGGATATCTGTAAAGTTATCCAGAATACTAATAAATGACTACTACCTTTTTGCGATCCGTGACGATTTCTTGACGAGTTGTGTATTCATGTCAGGTCTCATATTGTATTACATTCGTATTTTTTCGAATTGTGGCAAAATATACTGTCCTTTTTTTAAGATTGACAGATGCGATAAGTCGAATTAGTAAAGTATATTGTTAACTTCGTATAAAGTTACTTCGTACAATGGGACTTCTAGATTAGTAGCACGTGTCTGATAATGTGTGTCGCAGACCCCCCACATTACACGTCCTGATAATAGGCAATGTTCGCCATCAACGGACACTCAAGTCACTGTCCTTGTTACTCAATAACTAAGGCGATGGAGGTCAATAGCTTTTGCCTTTTTATTATGTTATTAGTAACTTTAAATTATAATTTTGGCACAGAAACCGCCATGGGAGTCAGCAAGAGCACCCAAGACCAAAGTGGATTCGAGTATGCCATGGCTGTGATGAAAATGTGCGATATTCTCCACTTGAGACATACCAAGATCTGGCTCAGACCGGAATTCCTGTTTAATCTGACCCAATACGCTAAAAATCAAACTAAGCTCCTTGACATCATCCACGGCTTAACAAAGAAGGTAATAATTAAAACTATTACAAAGTCAATTACAAATCTGATACCACACAGAGGTACTAAAGGAATATTAATTAGTCTTAACTAATGAAAATACCTATGTAATGAGCAATCCTTTTGCTTCTTATTTTAGCGATTCAATCATTTAGCACATCTTAACATTTCTAGTATTTAAATGATATGTTAAAATTATAATTTACACAATATTCAAAATCTAATTATAACAACAGGTAATCAAGAGGAAAAAGGAAGAATATAAATCGGGCAAGAAACCTTCAATCCTGGAAGAAACAGTTCCAAAACCATCTACTGAAATCCCTGCCAATAAAACTACATCAGTTGAAGGTCTGTCCTTTGGCCAATCTGCTGGACTGAAGGATGACTTGGACGTTGATGAGAACGATGTTGGACAGAAGAAGCGTCTCGCCTTCCTCGACTTGCTTTTGGAGAGTTCTCAGAGTGGTGTAGTTATTTCCGATGAGGAAATCAAAGAACAAGTTGATACTATAATGTTCGAGGTTTGTAATGTTTTATATTTATATAAACATTTTCAAAAATCCATTTAAGCATTTAAAAATTATTTTATCTCATTTTAACCAGGGCCATGACACCACCGCTGCTGGTAGCAGTTTCTTTCTGTCTATGATGGGTATACATCAAGACATTCAAGACAAAGTAATCGAAGAGCTCGACCAGATATTCGGCGATTCTGACCGCCCAGCAACCTTCCAGGACACTCTTGAAATGAAATACCTGGAGAGATGTTTGATGGAGACACTGAGAATGTATCCGCCAGTACCTATTATCGCGCGTCATCTCAAGCAAGATATTACTCTACGTAAGTGAAATTAATTGATCCTTCGCCAAATTTTATCTAACAAAGATTGCACTCAAACCCGTGTGCTTTTCAATACAAACACTTCAGGAGCACCAGTTCAAGGTTCATCAGTTAGTTTGGATCAGTAGGGTTAATCAGTTCCATTTGATACACACTCATATTACGACAAGACGTGAGATATGGATGGATGATACTCTTAAAGATCTAAACAAATAAAAATACTTTACCGAGTAAACTCTTGGGAAAACAAGGCATTGCCACATGCATCCAATTTCTTAACAGACACTATTAACAGACACTATACCTCTGCTATCCGGGCAGCTGCCTGACCGCTCGGCCACCCAAGACACTAATTAACTTGCCGAAATTCTTCTAACCTTTACACTTCACGTTGTGAGCCAACGGGTACCCTTGCAATGTAGAAATAAATTTCAAACATTCCAAAGCAGATATTATAGATATATAGTGGCCGAGCGGTCAGGCACCTGCCCGGATAGCAGAGGACGCGGGTTCGATTCCCGCCTCAAGATCATCATTTTTCGAAATCCTTTTTCTAACCACCAAAATCTTTGTACTAATTTTTCTAACATTTATATAATGTTAAAATTAAAATCGAATAGACACTATACCATCATAATTAATTCGTCTAGAGCTTAGTTCCTTACAATTTTAAATAATAATTCCATAATTGTAGATAAAATATTTATATTTACTTAAATGTTTTTTACAGCTTCAAGTGGCAAGCAAGTTCCAGCAGGCACCACAATCATTATTACGACGTATAAGCTCCATCGTCGCCCCGACATATACCCTAACCCTGATAAATTTAACCCGGACAATTTCTTGCCCGAAAAGTCAGCCAACCGTCATTACTACGCTTTCGTTCCCTTCTCCGCTGGACCGAGAAGTTGTGTTGGTAAGCGTATAACTAAACCAGTTGTATTAAGATTTCAACATGTCTCGGAATTTAGCACGTCTTTAAATATTTAAATAATTTTGCCAAATATATTTTTTAGACACATCGTAAGCTATGTGGGCATTTATATGGAAATTAAATGTCAAATGAAAATTTTTGTTGCCTGAACATGTTCCCTAATCGTTATAATGGACAATTATTAACTCAATAGTATAAAAAAATAATGCGTTCATTGAAAATAATCTACCATCAATCGATAACCTACACGGTATTAAATAAATGTATAAATATAATAATTATAATGTTTTGTCATGCAGGTCGCAAATACGCCATGTTGAAGTTGAAGATTATTCTCTCGACAATCCTAAGAAACTTCAGAGTGCAGTCTGATCTCAAAGAATCCGACTTCAACCTTCAAGCCGACATCATTCTGAAGCGAGCGGAAGGATTCAAAGTACGCCTGCAGCCAAGAAAACGGATAGCCAAAGCTTTTTAACAAGATGAGGACAGACTTAATTTATTTCATTAATAGTGCCGTCGTCGTCGCCATGAATCGTCATCATCTCGCTCATTTAATACAAAAGAGACGTCGCAACTCAAAAAATACCAACCAACATTTTGTATTCTAAATTTATGGCATTATGGCTTACTGTTACTGGTATGCAATTTTGAGTTGTCTCTTTTGTTTTTAAGAAGCTGTCAACTTGTGCTGCAGTCGTCTATTAAAATTTGCCAAATAGTTTATCGTTAAATAAATTGATTGCTCCATTGTATGTTGAGTTTATCAATATAAAAATTAACTTAACTTCTTAGTTTTTAAAAAGTATCAATGCAAAGATTCTTTGTCGCATCTAAAGATTATATAATATATCATTGTATTGATATAACCTTATACAAGACCAGCAGCACTGATTAAGCTATTACAATATTAAATAAAAATTCAAGTACTGGTGATAGGATATAAAAGAGAACAGGTGAGTTGTATAATGGAGGTGAAAGTGTAGGATATTTTGCTCAATAATTACTGGCAACAAAATAAGACGTCGATGGAGTTGTATTGTGTCATATTAACATTTAATGGCGTAGTATTACTTTTTTTCGTTGGTTTTGTTGCTTACTACCTACAATTCACTTATTGTAAATAGCTAGTTTAATACTTATGTTTTATGATTAAAGACTTATGGTTAATAAACAAACTAAATACACATTTCTATTATTTTCTGATTATGACAACTTTGTCTTCATCATTATTTCAGCCCAGAGACGCCAAATGTTAGGCATAGGTATAAAGGAGTTCCTGAGAGCTTCCTTCAACCTTCACCGGTCCACCTTGTACGTGCCAGCAATTCGAAAACCTTTTGGACCCATTGGTACTCGGTGACCCGTTGTGTGACCTTGAACCCTATTAAGAGGTTCATTGTGAGCGGTTACGTCTCAATTCCACACATCACTGACATCAGGCACAAATAAAGACTTTCGTCTTGACAGACTGGGGAAGATGAGCCGAGAATATACTGCGGACCTTCCCGAACTTTGCACTACGGGATAGGATTCATTATTAGTTGGACTATTTGCTGCATGTAGACATATTCGTTAACAACTTTTAGTGTAGAGATTCCAACATTCACAACGTACAACGAGCAGATACAACAAGGGAGTTTAACAATTTTCGACTTGTTTAAGTTCATTTTTAGACTCACTCAGGGATTTAAATGCGAATCTGATATTTAGAGAATCGGGTATTCTGCGAAAAACCTATTGGGTCGTTTACTAAGGTGTGTCAAAGCCTTTCATGGTCAGCCATAACTACTCTCCAGTCTAAAAGTTTCAACATGTCTTCCAGAGTGTAGCTGTGAAATTTTCGCCCATCCTCATCATCATACATCGCGATGACACAACCGTGCAACTAGATAGACTGTTAGTCCTGGAGGTGGTCCGACTTAATAGCATTTTTCTTACAGTAACTGCAAAAGTGTTGCGGGCTGTACCGGTAATATATTTAGCACTTCTGGAGTGGCTGAACACAGAGCAATCATTCGTTAAGATTATCGAAAACAACTTGTAAACATGGCTCAGGAGCATTATCTATACTAATATTATAAAGCTGAAGAGTTTGTTTGTTTGTTTGGTTAAACGCCCTAATCCCAGAAACTACTGGTTCAAATTGAAAAATTATTTTTGTGTTGAATAGTCCATTTATTGAGGAAGGCTATAGGCTATATAAAAACCGACCTTAATGCGAGCGAAGTCGCGGGTATCCACTAGTGTCACATAAAGCTGTCCATAGAAGATTTCAATGTCAGCCATCAGCTCAGGTCGGGATGTAAATATTCTGTCGTACTCCGTCACATAGCTTAGTCCAATCATCATCGGGCTGCTTTGGCGATCCGACACACACGTCGTACATTACACATAAAAATAATATTTTGTATACGAAGTCCGCATAGAACGAATATTATTTTTCTTTCATAGTCCTCGAGGTAAAACAGACGATTTATCAATAGTAAAACCTATATGTCTCTAAAGCCACTTCTAGAATCTTAACAAAGTTTACAGCAAATAATTAAGTATTTAATTATTTCATTCTAATGGGGTACATAATTATACTCAAGTTTTAGTACCTAGAATCAATTATGCATGTACAAGAGTGGCAAGTGCGGAATATAATGACACAAACAATATACTTCTTGCAACATTATAATATGTTGACCACATGATAACCTTAAATTAAAATAAAATAAGTAGTGTTTTACATAGTAAAAATGATCACTAGGTTGCTTTGTTCGTTTTGTACAGTGAACAGAACGTCAGATAAACGCCAAATAACATTATAAAAAAAATGTTAACTTGTTTGACGTAAAGCATAATCGAATAAAACCTATTGTGGACTTATGTACTGTGATAACCTGAAATGCTGTGGACTGTTATGTAATATACTACATAATTTACTAGATTAATTACTACTGGGTACTTACCTACGAGACGACTAATGTCAGTAATACATACATAAATAATGCGTCTATAGATAGGTGAGTAGGCAGAGGTGTTTTAAGCCCGCATTTATTTCATGTCCCATGTAAATAGGGGGCGAGCCTATCGCCATTCAACGGGAACTTTAATCGCAGACACGACGAACGTGTCACGAGTGATAATATTGTTACTGATGCAGTTTCTAATCAGTTAAAGTATTGTGAGAAAAACATTTTCATTTCTGCTTTGTTAGGATTTCAATATAACAAAGAAATACTAGTTGAAACAAAGATATTTATAACTTCTTATGAAATAAATTATTATCTTCGAGACAATAGTGACATATGCAATGTGACATTGTAAAGATTTAAATTATAAAGTGCAGATAAGTATTAATTAATAGGACTGCATTTTAGGTACAAAATGAAGAATTCTGAAGAACAGCTAATCACAAGATAGATTAAAAATAATAATTATATGGATACATGTTTCTATCGAGACGCTTTAATATATTTAAAGGATGATATCAGAAACTTTAATAGGAATTAGGTATTATAATTATATCTAATAAAATAGCTAAAATATGTGTATGCGAAGACATACTGAATAATTAGAAACCAGCTTTATAATATTATTCGGCATCATCATGCATTCTCATTACTACTTTAATATAAGCGCGCATACCTATAGTGTGTTACCTATATACTTACTGGAAATAATGGTTTTAATAAATAACATGTTCAGGACGTTACGTTTTCCTGCGAAAACTAGTAAAGCAGCGGTCGCATCTTGTACAGGTGTACTTATGTGAATAATTTACGTGGATTTATTTCGTACTCCTGTACCCACACTATAACATTCAGCTATCTCTAGCCGTAGGCAACATTTTCCATAAACTCGCATAATTTAGACTTCACATACTCATGCTAGAGTTCACCAACACTAAAACAGGCGATTATTATGCCACCGTGTCGGTTTTTGACATTCTATCGTATGGAAGAACTGTCAAAAACTGGCGGTTATCTTTTAATCGCTTGTTTAACGTGTTGGTGAACTCTAGCCTAATATTTTTCATTTTGGCCGATCGGTTTGGAATGGTCAGACCACTGGCTGTCGGCCAAGAGGTTTCGAATCCTGGTAGGGGCAAATCCTGTGACGAACGTTTGTTCCGACGTCGTGGTTGTTTATATGTTTATACACAATGATATTATATTTAAAAAGAGGTAGATAGGTTATACGCTCACAAAACACGAATATAATATGTACCAAAATGCTGTAGCAACACACAATGACACTTTAAACATTGTCAAAAATTAAAAAAGGATGGCATAATTAATTTAATAAGAAGAAAAAAGACAGCTAGTTTTAGTCATTGCACCTAAAGTGTGTCAAAATAAACACGCAGTAAAGACTAACAAAAACAGAAGGTTAGTAGGTTTTGTGAGCTGTTTTATGGATTCTTTATGAATGAATACACTGAATATCCCTGATAAGTTTAACTTTCTAATAAAGTTCCATCTTTTAAGATTAACATCATAGGTAGACATTATGTTAAATATTGAAATTTCATCATTGTAATGAACCAAACTTATTCTAATTAAGGTATTTGGCCGCCAATCTTGTTACTTTCTTTGTCTACCCATAAAATTTACTCATTGGTTTCACCTTAATTCATTTGCCGGAAACCTATAAACATAACAAAAAACTTATAAACTATTCGATTTTAATTGTAACATTATATAAATGTTAGAAAAATTAGTAGAAAGATTTTGGTGGTTAGTTTATAAAGCAAACCCAAGCTTAAATAAATAAATAAATAAAAATTATTTATTTCAGACTGAGTCCATAATGTTAGTAACAATATCTCTTATATCTAATATTAGTATAAATTATCATTTAGTTTTCCTTAAAAATTAAATAATTATAGGACGGCTTTGTGTCCTTCAAAAGTCCTCAAGCTTAACCGAACGCACGGTATTTGTAAAAATATCTGCTTTGGAATGTTTGAAATTTATTTCTACATTGCGAGGGTACCCGTTGGCTTACAACGTGAAGTGTAAAGGTTAGAAGAATTTCGGCAAGTTAATTGGTGTACGCAGCGCACGCGGGTTCGATTCCCGCCTCAAGACCATAATTTTTCGAAATTCTTTTTCTAACCACCAAAATCTTTCTAAAAAATGTTATATTTATAATGGAAACTATAAATATTAAAAACAACTACGTCTGTATGACAATCTTATTTTACTTTAGTTTTCTAAAATACACCTGATTCTTATACAGACAACAAATCCAATTCAAAATGAAACCATGCTTTAATAAAAGGTTTCCATCGTAATATATTTTACTTTGTTCTATGATTAGTTAATGCAAGAAAAAAAAAATTAAATACACCTAGTATTTGATTTTTTCTTGCATTTTACGATCTCAAAATGGTTCATTGTTCTGGTAGCTGCTCCGGACTTTCCTCATGTCCTCAGTGGTACCACCTCTTCCCAGTAAGACGTCTCCTTCAGAAAAATCAACATCGGACTTCGATTGTTTTAAGTCTAATTGTATACTGAAAGCGAAAGCACATCTTTGAAAAAGCCGTTTAAATGCGTACTAAGTACAGAGCTTTTTTTAGGAATTTTATAGGAATATGGGTTACCGATATTTATAGACAAGACAAAACGTAATACCAATAATGAATGTTCTTATGATTTGTGCAAGATGATACTACTGATAAAAAAATATGCACATTCTGGCATATTTAACATTCAAACTCCAGTCGTAACACTCACATTTAATTAAGGTTAAAAATATACTGAGCAAACCATTAAAACAGTGAGAATCTAATAAAGCCTAGCTCAATAATGTAAATAATGAAATAATTATTAACAAACATGCCACCACATAGGGTGCTAGGCGTGAACACGAAAACCGTCATATATGCTAACGTGAGGATATTGAGAAATTAACTCTAAAAATACTTTACAAAGTTCCGTATAATACAACTATTTTCAACTAAATTAAAATAACTAAGCCAAAACAAACATGTTACCTAAAGTGGGAAGGATGCTCTTGTGTATAAAATTCAATTTCAAATTGTGGAAAGAGAGTGGACAACGGACTGAGAGAGGAGAATTGTGTGAAGAATACCATATTCACCAGAGCACCCGCTTGAGGCAGCATGCCTCTTTTATGTTCCTTTTCCCAAATTTCAGTAAAGTGGAATAGGTATGACTCCAGGCACAGTTCATAATTCTCCTTTGGAGTCATGAAACCATGTATGAGAAGAGACTGTTTTACTCGCCATACTAAATAAAAATAACTTTGATCGAAAGTTGTGAATTGAAAGTCATTCGAATATGAAGTCAATAATAATGAATGGGTGTAGTATGATGATTCAATACAATGATTCTCCTACCTCATGCAGAACCCCAAAAAAGACGGCATAGTGACGTAAAACCCAAGGTCAGAAAAATATGAGGCCTTAAAATAGTTATATCGTGGTAACTATATTCGTTACTAGATCTAATTATCGTAAAAATACTTATAATATCTGTACAAAAAAGGATAAAAATGTTAAGTAAGAAAGTCAAAGACATATATATAGTTATATTTGCAGATATTATTTGTATGTTATTGGCTTACATTGAATAATTGAAGAAAATTATCATTATCTTTATCCCAAAATGGGCATTGAACATGATTGGGATACTAGTTTTGTGGGTGTTTTTCGATATTTGGTAACGAAAATTTTATTTTTTAAAGTAAATAAGCATTTGGTATTGGGTAACGTTATTATTGTACTGTTCATAGCCCTACATATATTAAGATGAGACAAGTCAAATTTAGAAGCATCTCATTTATAACTGGCTAATTCTAGATCTAACCAGTTGTAATCCATTTTATCTTACTATAAACTGGTTGCAACCAAATATTAGCCAATGTCTAATGGGCCACTGGACCTACCGGTTATATGAATATTCAAAATATGTAATTATGATGATACTTAATTTTCCTTAGAAATTTAACTTTTCGTTTTGAAAAAAGAAACGAATATAATATGACTAACTGAAAATACATGCAAGTTTGTCGAATGTAAGAATTTTATTCATAATTGCTGTTGGTGTACCTTATCCATAAATATAATTGTTGAATAGAAGTATACCTACCGTATTCTATATAATAAAGATGATATTGATATTTTAACCATCTCCGTGATCTAGTATTCGCCCATCGGAATTAAGATCCAGAGGCCCAAGGTTCGATCCCCAGGGGAGTACAAATTTGTACTCGGTTTGGTTGGTGGTAGGCTAGCTACCACCATCTTATCAACATTTGGCGTCATAATAATAATGTTAACATAATTATTGTGTTCCGTCAGTTTGTGATAAGATATCCAGCCCCTCCGTCGTTGAGGGTTCCAGGTGAAGCTCGATTTAATCTTCGGCCCTTATAGTCACTTACCATCAGGTGAGATGAAAGCCAAGATCTTTCTTGTCTAGCATAAATAAATAAAATTTTCATGTAAAAATAAACGTTTACCAACACAATTAGGTAAATCATCATATCATAATCATTCGCCAGCTGTGCTACCAGATTATCGGGGATCAGTCACCTGTCACAAAATCATCTACTCCCTTGTCATAACATCATACATGCAATCTATCTATTGTATATATATATATGGAGTCTAGTCTAAAGAAAGAATAAAAATAAATCAAAAGAGGTAATGCAAGCAATATTTTCTATAACTGGATTTTGAAATTTGGAGCGCGTGTATTGTATGTGCGTTTATTGACTATCATGCATCAAGAGACAAACTTACCGTAAAATATCCAAAGGAGTGCGGTTGTGCTTTGCGCATAGGCACGGTACAAAGTCATGCTTCCTTTTCATCAACCACCAGCCGCTCTTTGATAGTTTCCACTCGATTATTTTAATTTGTGCAACCGCGCACGTCCCAGCCTCACGCAGCAGTTGAAAGTAATTAGTCATTAACTCTTGCCCTAAATATGTATTTTTTTTTTTATAAAAACACTAAATTTTAACGAAATGTATAACTAGATTTAAAAGCCTGCACGTAGTACACTCGCACAAGTATTCTAAAAAATTTTCTATTACAGCACTTAGTTGAGAGTTGTGTGCCCGATTTGACACATTTTTAACGCATTTTGGACTGATTCCATCTGAATTATAGTAACTTGGTAGCCGATAAACTAGGATAACATTATATTTTTTAAACAGAATCTTTCTTGAATGTAAACAAGGTTATATATTTTTTTACATAATAATTATTCTCATGGTGGTCGATCACTGACGCACTTTGCACAAGCCGAAGGTCAAGTGGATTGGCAAGTTTGTAGTATTGCAAAGAACGACTTAGGGAGGACCAATTAATATTCAACCATTTGATGTTAAATATAAAGAACCGGATGTGTCTTATTTTTAAACTTGAAATTACTAAATTAAATTATAAAGTTAGTCAAATGTTTAACTCGTCATTAAAGTTCAAAGGCCTCTAGGATTCCAGAGGCTTCGTTTACATTTTTGGCGACGGAATAAGCTTAGTTTGATGATATCGCGTTTCTAAGAATGCGTTTTAAAATAACCCCATTTAAGAAGCTGTGCAGTTCCTTCCAGTAATCGAAATAGTTTTTTTTGCGCGAATACAGTTGCGACACATCCTATGTGTGTCCTAAGGAGGCAGCTAGAGTGCGCGCCAGGTAAGTCTGCGCACGATGGGTGACGCTGCTCGCGGACTTACCTGGCGCGCATCTATGGGCATTTCTAGACCTCTACATATTATTAGCACACTCAAAAAACTCTCGCGAGTATACCATCCAAAACGATAAAAAGATTGGTGGCAGGGCAGGCGAGCGGCCAGTCATAAAAACTGGCCAAATTTTACAGCAGTCATACTTAAATCAGGCCTATTTTTAGCAGGGGGTTGACTAAGATTAAGGGTTAACAGCACTACTTCACCAACCAACCTACCAGGCTATCCCATGCTAAGCATAGATAGATAATTATTGCACCGACCTAAAATAAGAAGGGACCAAGCATCTTATAAAACTAAGCTTGCTATACAAACAAATAAAGTGAACTTTCCATTTCCACTTGCCTGCTGAAATTGCCATCATTAGTCGGGACTGTTCGGCTTCCTCCACGTATATTTCATTTCTTGGACTTGAGAATATAAATCCCTCTTTTTCGTCGTTGCGATTCTTCGGAGCGACATTCAGTGTTGCCATACTAGACTGAAAATACCAAAACATTCTAATTTAAACTCTCATACCTACATTATTTTGTAATGATCACAGACCAATTTTATCTGAAATGTTTTGTGCATTGTTTATATAACTAATAATATTATTATGATTAATTCGTGTGAATGCTAGCAATATTAAATGTTTGTTTTTATCTAAAACAAATATATTATAATTTAGAATTCTACGTTAGTGAGCTATTACAGGAGACCGAACATAATTGGCCAAACGTGGGTGTTAATTCGTTAATTAATGTACCTATATATATTGTATTGAAAATTCAAAACAACCTACACTTTGAAAGCTAGTTCCCATAAAACAAGAAAAAGCCTCGGTCAAATGCTGTGTCCCAAGCTCTGGCCTTTCCCTCCTTAGGTGAAGCTCCCCGAGGAAATGCAGAGCACGTCCCAACTGCCTCCGAAGATTATACTCCATCGCGAGCGCTCCCATCTCTGTCAGGAACTTTGCAGCCGTTTCGTGGTCTCCTAATCTGAGTGTATAAAGAAAAAGATTTGAACACAGACCCGACTGCTGGATTGATTTGACCGTCGTCATCTGAATTAGTCTTACTTTGTCACCACCGTTGGGGCACAGACCTTCCCTACTATCTACTATTTGGATGGAAGTTTAAACAGAGAATGTGCAATGGAGAATGAACACATATACGGCGGGTCCTAATATTCTACCAACAGTTGAAGTTAAACGTACTATAGCTTATTTGCTTAGCAACTTCTGTTATTTATCGTAAAATAACAAATGATGTCAGGCAACTAAACTTTAGTAAGCTTATTTTAACTGTAGATAGAATATTGGGACCTGCCGTTATGGCGCTTGTATGTTAAATATACATATAGACATATTTAATTTTTCAGTTACTTACTTTTGCATAACAGCCGCAAGATGCATCATTGTTTCACACAAACCTTCAATATTTTTGCTTTCTGAGTGAATTTTAAACGCTCTTTCTAATGTCTTCTGAGCTGTGTTCAAATTGTTCATCATGAGTTGGCATGTTCCCATTTCTATTATAGCTTCGGCAATTTTGTTAATATCATCCGCTGCCAATTAATAAGTCAGTAAAGTACTTTTTATATTACCTATTATGCAAATTGTTAGCGGTACAAATGTTTGTTTTTTGTGTTAACTGTTAAATAAGTAAATGTGCTAGCTAATTAACAAGTTAAAAACCACTCTTAAAAACATTGGAGTGCATTGAACAATTTTGAAGGGAGGAGTCCTTCAAAATTGTTCGTGTAAAATATTCACTATTAACCACTCTTGGGAGAGATAGAGGTTGGTGACAACAATATTTAATTCTGCTCTGCCGTCACCACCTGGTTTATCAAGTTGACATTTTTCTATAATATACGTATCTGTTAAAATACACGAATACAAGGCGTGAATAACAAAACGTGAAATTTATGCGATGATGATTATGAAGCCATCCACAGCATCCACTCCCTTTTAATTCATATTATCCATCACTCCGGTTAGATGACTGTGATAAATGGGTGTGTAGAAAAGTGTGGTGACGGCAGAGTAGAATACAATTGTCACTACCCCAAATCTCACCCGTGGGTGTCGTACAAGGCGACTAAGGATAAATCAGTCATGAGGAATGGGCAGCAGCGTTACTCTTATACCACCTAGCAATGTACCTACTGCGACTTTTGTACCCGATAAATGGCAATAGGCTCGCCACCTATTAAATGGGACCTATCATAACTGGCGATACGTGGGTGCTAGTTCACCTCTGCCTACCCCTTCGGGGATATAGGCGTGATTTATGTATGTATGGTTGTAGAAAAGTGATGGAAATGACCAAGTCGAAAGACCGATGAACGGAGACAGTGATTAGGGTGACAACGCTCAATTTTGCTTAGGTTTTACAGCCTAGCCGTCTTCATGACACCAAATTTACGATCACGATTTCGATCCTGTAAGCAGATTCGTGTCAAGGACTACAAATATAAGTTCTATTTCTAACCATCTTTGGCTCTACGCTCCGCCAGTCGAGACAAGCTTTCGGCTTTCGCTGGGTCTTCTTTTTTAATTGCTCTGGCCTTCCTGAGTAGCACCCTGTGCAATTGTATCGCTGTGCTGGCAAAAACGGTGTCTGCAGACACTTCATTTCCCTCTTTGTCAGGTTCATACAACGGCCAATCCTGTGCAAAAACAGGAAACAACGCCTCAACGCATTAGAATGTTAATCGCATTGTAATTTAGTTTACGTGACTTGACTAGACGCTATCACAATGTCACCAGCAAAGTAGTGATTAGGAAAATATTCGAATGCGGAACTTTACTCTTAATATTACTACAAATTAGGAAATACGCATGTTTGCAAACTAGAATACATTTAAATCAATATTGCTCAATATTTGCCGGCTTTTTGGTCGAATTATAAGATTGATAGGTATCACACAATCCTGGCAAGGGCGAAATCTTGTATAATTCTCAATGACATTGTTTATTATCAATGTATGTATTATTATATATATGTATACCTGTTGTGTATATGTGTGTGTCATCTATTATGTCTAACTAATGTCTATGTTTCCATTTCATAAGTATTACAGCTATGGCTAGCTAGATGAAAGCCGTGGGATATTTTTATTTCTTCCAAATACCTATATGTGTATAAGTAATTTATTTACAGCCCCACTCACAGACGTCAAATAACGTTAATGAGTACTTAACGTCAAAAAATGACAATTCCAATCGCTATTCTTGTCGGGTCTATGGTCTAGATTTGAATGAGAATTTTTGACATTAAATACTCATTAAAGTTAATTGACGTCTCTGAGTGCGGCAGTTAGTCTGTAATATTTAATCTTTCAAGAACTACCAACTTGACAATTATATATAATATTTTCCATTCTTCCTCTCTCTTAAACAGAACCCCAGGGAACTCTACTCAAAATCAAAATCTCAATCAACTCACTATACAACAACGTGTTTATAAAATGTGCTTCTCTGACTTAAAAAAAATCACTCCGTATTATAGAACAGAATAAGATAAAATTATAGAATTTGATATTATTTGAATATATTATTGATTATGCAATATTAGGCATATTGAAATGGCAATAGGCTCGCCACCTATTACATGGGACCTAACTAACATAATTGGCGAAACGTGGGTGTTAGTTCTGCCTAACCCATATAGGCGTGATATATATGTATGTATTATTAATTTAAAATACATACTAGTTATTTAGAATAATACGTGTTCCTTACCTTACCAATAGCGCTGTCTCTAACCTCGGTAAGTATTACAAAAGCTTCTTCGGGGTCAGTTCCTGGAACTAACGTCGTATAAAATAACCATTACATTCGTATAAATTTGCCATGTCTCATTTATATCCCCAACACTATTTCCGACAGTCAATTTACAGAGTTCGTCACAAGAGGTGCGGTATCGACGACGAAAATTGGCTTAGATGACAACCCGGCCATATTCAAGTTGCCTTTACTTTTCTAACTTTTTTTTTTTTGAGGGGGAAATGCTTTTGTGCATGCCCTGTACCGCGGGACAGTCGGTACAGAGGTCTGTGGAACTCCGCGGTGTGTCGAGAGCACCGTGACTACCCACTAAAAAACCCCTCTTGCGTCTCCATCTAGCGTAACGCCGGGACTAACCTAACCATTATTACTGTTGATGTTGTTTCCCTTAAAGCCATTAGTGAACTAAAATGAAATAGATAAGTCAAGAAGTGAGCAAAGAACTGATTTTCACGCATTAAAAATTATCAACATTTTTTAAATATTTCTGTACTTAAGACATGCATTTAAAAATAAGCAAGATTTATTATAATGTACATCATCCGTTCTAAAAAATCAAAGAGATATATAGCAATTTAGAAAATTTGGTTTTACATATTTTTATTTTTGTACTTTATTATTAAAATACACGTCAAGATTGTTCAAATTTTTCCTCTAGTTATTACAAAAAAGTGTTTAGCTGACGCACTCGGAGACGGCAATTAATGTTAATGGGTACTTAATAAACTAAATTACAATTCAAAACTAGTCGCTATTCTTGCTGTGTCTATGGTCTAGAGGTAAATGATTTTTTGGCATAAAGTGCTAATTAAAGTTAATTGATTCTCTGAGTGCGGCAATAAAACTTGTTCTCATAAAGAAGTGTTCTAAACAGTCTCTGTGTAATGTTATGTTTATCATTTGTGTACTGAAATGATAAACGGTATGTTCATCATTTCATACATCCTTGAGTTATCAAGAAGAATAAAAAAGTTATTGATAAGGTTTTTAGGCGACGGGAAGGCCTGTTTTATGTAACTTGTATATAAAAGCAACGTAGTATCAACGACGTGATCTCGATAAGTCAAGTTACCAGGAAATTAACTCCCAAGCAATCTCCATTTACCTACTAGAGGCAGTATAGAACACAGAACAGAACGTCATTGACGCATTTGCGGACATTCGTAATTTAGTTTATTTTCAATACATATTTACAATTTGCATTAATCACAAATTGCAGACGTACTTACGTAACTATAGATTCACCAGTCAAAAAACTATTTATTAAAAACGTATACTATACAAAAACACTATTATTTATTGAAACACGTCATTGCATCTATGGATCGCTCTCCCATTATGGACGAAAAAAAGGCACCAACAACAATCTAATATATAAAAATCTCATATCACAGTGTTTGTTATAAAACTCCCCCGAAACGGCTGAACCGAATGTTATGAATTTTTTAGTTAATTTAATATCCCTACTGCTTTGATGCAGTCAGGTTCGAACAATGGATTGCAGCAATTACAGAGTACTATAATTAGTAGCCTAGACCTTACTTAATACTTTAAAAGTAATGACTAGGATTTTACTAACATTTGTCCAAAAGAAATGTGGCGTAGTGATACTTGCAGCATGCCTTCTGTCTCCCAGCGTCTATTAAATATTGACTGGACACAGCAATGGCGGCCAAATACAACTTTTCCGCCAGCCACAATATACCCTTGCCTTGTTCCGCATAAAACATGGCCAGTTTTAATATTCGAAGGCACTCCTTTTTCGTGTTTCCTACAGAATGAGAGCTAATGTATTTATTTACTTATTTTTATGGACCATAAGGCCCGCAAAAATAAGTAATATCGATCCTCTAGCTACGCATCGATTAGACTAATTTAATTTAAGTTAATTCAAGACACTTTTATTTTTAACATATAAATTCACACCTTTTGACGTATTTTTACCTTTTTTGGGGTAGAAAGAAGGGTAAATAACAGACACATTACCCCAAGTTCCCTGTGATAGGGCAAGCATCTTTTTCTTTAATGTGTTTTAAGAATTATCATTAAGAAAATGATGACGATGGACGCATGGAAGAAAAAGAAAATCTTCCGTAAATGCTGTATTATTAATAATTAGGTACCGACGTTGAACACACTAAACCTTTATCTTTTTCCTTCTCAGCCTTCTGTAAGCCCGACGAGATGTGTTCTAAGTAGTCCGGCCTCTTCCTTAAGTCGACGACAATGCCAATGTCATCTTCGGCCACCAGCTGCGTGTTGTCGTAAAGGAGATCTCGAAGGTAATCCGACGATTCCGTATATCCTGCCTCCCGCAACTCCAAAATGAGACACTCGTGTAAAGGAAGTTTCCTCCTAAAATAAAGTCAATTGTTTATTTATATATTAACCTCCACCGTTGTCTTAATGCTGTTACTAAGGGCCGGTTTTTAGATGCATATTTAACTCAAACAATTGTCAAAAATTGTTACTAATTCTTAAATATGAGGCTGATATGCCTGATATTTAACAATTAGTAACAATTTTTAACAATTGGTTAAAACACGCGGCCCTAACTCATTACTAAATAATAGCTAAAGGCATAGAAACATAAGTGAATTAAATATTTGTCGTGTGGTGACGGCAGAGCTGAATATTATTTTCCCCATTCCTCCATCTCTCACGCGGGTGCCGTACAAGGCGAATAAGGGTAGAGACACCAATGAGTAATGTGCAGCAGCGTACCAATACTGTGATTTAGATGTCCGTTAAATGGCAATAGTCTCGCCACCATTACGTCATGGGACCTAACATAACTGGCAAGGCAAAACGCAGGTGCTAAAGCCTTGATTTAATAACTTAACTAGCATTAGCCCTTTAAACTAGCATCACTAAACAAAATACTCACTGATATAAAAGTTTATTTTATCGTATAAATGAAACAAGAATTATTGTGGACGAGTTCTATTGAGTAGAAACATTCAATAAAATCTGGGACTTGCTAAATCGTTATCAATATGCCCACGTCGACCAGGCAGTGCCAATTTCGTATGACAATTTTGCGAATACAACTTAAGTAAACATAATGTTACAAAGTAGAAGTTTCAACATAGCCCATCGCATATAACCTCGATAGAGAATTGCATTTCGTTTCCAACAGATTCGCGTGTTGTGTTGCGTTATGCGGTTATCGAATAATTTATTTTATGTTCTTCTATTATATACAACTGTGAGACTTTGTAAATTTTGTACCACGTGTATTGTGCAACCGTGTTTTAGTTTGTTTTATATAAAATGGAAAACCAGCGAACCTATTTTTTTTCTATTTATTTTTTTACACTCACACCTATCATCTAGCCCAAAGTAAGTAGCCTAAGCACTTGTGTTATGGATGCTAGATGACGGACATATTTTTAATATAATTATGTATATAAATGTTGAAAATATACTACATAAACATATATACAACAAACATTTGTGGTCACCACAAAGTTTGCCCCTACCAGGATTCGAACCCGGGACCTCTTGGCCAATACCCAGCAATCTGAGCATTCGACCAAGGCGGCCGTCGGCAATTTATGATTATACGTTTATAATTCATGTACGTATTTTGAAGCCATGTGCCATGTAGTGATGGCAGGGCAGATTACAATTGTCACCATCCCCATCTCTCCCGCGGGTGTCATACAAGGCGACAAAGGGTAAAGAACTAAGTGATGAGCGATGAGCAATGGGAAACAGCGTTCCTCTCATACCACCTAACAATATACCTACTTCGATTTGCGTCCTCCATAGATGGCAGTAGGCCAACTATTACATGGGACCGAATAGGCGAAAAGTGGGTGTTAATTCACCTGTATACTCCTTCGGAGATATAGTGTATTATTCTTATTATTCTTGACAAAAGCGATTTTTGTGAAAAATATTTTATATGATTCTTTAACAAATACTATTTGTTACATTTCATACTCGCTGAAACTTTTATTTTTTTTATTTCATTACAAAACGAATTATGTATGTCAGAAAAGTTCTGGTTAGGCATACATGAATGATTTTTTGATCACAGAATATTGAAAACGTTACGCCAGTTCCAATTCAGGATGTAATTCTATATTTATTATTTTATCAATCATAGAATGAATTATTGACGCAAATCCGTAAAGTCAACATAAAGCACTTTAAAATTAATGAATGTATCTGAACCCGAGCAAGATTACAAAACAATTTCCACATTTATTTGTTAATATTAATAGAATTTGAGATCACACAAAAGTGATCTGGCATGAATAAACATTAAAATTTATTGTTTATTCATATTCATAAAATTATTGCTCATAAGGCTTATTCTTAAAAATTAAATAATTTTACTATTTACCTAAAATTCAATTTCCTGCTGCGAAAACCGTGGGGAAACATAGTGAGTCTAGAAATGTTGGACTTTCATCTAATACATTTTATTACTAGAATAAAGGACAGAAACTTTCTTAAATTACTTAAGGAATTACTTACTTCAATTACTCTTTCTCAGGTTTCTACTTAACAATGAGACTAATTAATTTAATTCTTATTTGACTATAATATAATATGTTTTAGTATTACGTTATTATTGTAGTGGTTATTGTTGTAATTTTAAAAATTAAATCACTGTATTTTTAATAAATTATTTATTATTACAAAATAATTATTTACCAGCTGATACTTATCACGAAGCAGTGTGTCACTGCTTAGGTGAAAAATATCATTCTCGTTTGTTACGTTACAAACATACAATTTATCTGTCGAGACAAAGTATATATTCAAGACAGCCCTTGTAACAGGAAACTCATCTCTGAGGAACAATTTGTTCGCTAATAACACGTAATGTGTCGAGTACCACGCGTAATTAGACACATAAATGTATAAGACTCTACTCATTCATTTCGCTTATTTGAAATAACATGACGAATTTGGTCGAAGTGACATGTTGTATTTACAAATTAAAAACAGAACTAACTTAAGTTCAGTCATTAAATTTACTTAAGCATAGTAATATTTTTCAAAAATTGAGAAATTTAATTCGCAGATGTTCTGATGCTTAAATTATTCTATATTCTAAGGTCTGATGTATTCTTAAATACAAAAATATGCTGTTACCGCCTGATCCCTCTCGCGTCCAATGCATCCATTGTATAGAGTGCTCTGTTTCTATAGTTTTCTAAGCTTGTTTTAGTCATACACGCCATTAATTTTGGCAACTGCCGCCTTTTCAGTGCTTCCTCGGAAGCCATGCTCGGTTACTTAATTATCCTCGAATACTTACACCAAAGACTAAAAGGTAAGTTTAAAATGCTTTAACAAAATATTTATCTTGTAGTAAATAACAAAGCGCGAGGTGACAAATTTCATTAGTGACAAGTGCATGTCAAAATATTTCTTTTTACATTTTTTTTCAAGCACAGATTCAGTTAAACAAACTTGTGTTCGAGGATGCCCAATGTTGGCTTATCATTTAAAAGATTTTTTTTTATATAGTGGAGGAGACCGGGGCGGTGTTTCTTTATTACATTTTAAATAACGCAGGGACAAAAATCCTGTTTCTTAACAAAACATTTTCGTCTCAACCGGGATTCGAGCCCGCGACTTCTTAAGGCGACAACACATCTGATTGGATAAAACTAGCCTCCTAATAGCTTTATTTGGCAGAATATACATTAACTCAATTTCAAATGTGTGAGACTTTCATTTGTTCACAAGCTAATAAAAATGGAATGGGCGGTAAAATTCAAAAATTTTCCGTAACCGCCTCCGTGGTCTAGTGGAACCGGAATGAATTCACCGGAATGAAGACCCAGAGGTTGTGCTCGGTTTGGTTGGTGGTAGGACTTTTTTGAAGTCCGCCTGGCTAGCTACCACCATCTTATCAAAATCCGTCGCCGTAATAATAATGTTAACAGCATTATTGTGTTCCGACAATTTGTGATAAGATAGCCAGCCCTCTGTGGTTGAGGGTTCTAGGTGAAGCTCGATTCCATCTTCAGCCCTTATCGTCACTTACCATCAGGTCAGATGAAGGGCAAGAGCTTCCTTGTCTAACATAAAAAAATAATAATATAAAAATTGTTATTGTTCAAAATATTAAGTTATTTCTTATTGTGTGAATATAAACAGACAGAACAGGCAAAAGAAACGTACAAATTTGTATTTTGAGCATGGACATTATAATTATTTCTAAGATTTTGAGCTATAGTTTACTTCATTCTTTGCATAAACCAGATATTTACAACTGAACTAAAACATAAAACATAATTTTATTAAAAAAATGCAATGTCATCTTAGTGTGTATACTATTATATACTATAAAAATATATGTTTTAGCATAAATTGTGCGTTTATTCGGTTATTGTTGGTGCTTGTTATTTTTTATGAGATATCTCGTTAGACTTCATATCCGTAGGCCGTGGAAAAGCTCCCTGAGCTCTCGCATTCATTTCCATGATCCAAATATTGTCCTAATAAGGTCACCTTTCTGGTGTAATGGATGATGATGAAGAGAAAAACATACTGCGCTGACCCCAGATAGACTGGGAACAGTGCAGGAAGAAGGACGTTCTATAGACCAAAAACATAATAAATGATCAAATATTGATCGTCATAGCTCCTACGTGAACTTTTTGTAGTCGGTATGATAGTTATCTCTTACTGTAACTATAATTATTGTTTGGTAATAATTATGATGAATGTACTGTGTTATTTTGATTATGTAGATAATTCCACGCTGGAACGATTTTTTCAATCAGTTTTATATGTTTTTTCTGACTTTGTAATCATTTTTATCCCATATTTATTTTAAAAATAAATTAATAATCATGTTTTATTCTTTATTAAATAATCATTATTATTCAAGAAATTATTTAAGCCCCGCAAAAGTAAAAGTAATTTTCTGACCTCTTTTTCTTTCTTTGCCGTTTTTCTGATGCATACGTACATACATAAATAAATCACGCCTATATCCCCGAAGGGGTAGGTGCTTTCTGATGCAGGTCATGCTTTATTTGTTTCAAGTTTGCGTTCTGCTGTTTGTGTATAGTTTATACACAGTATATACACTATACAGTATAGTGCAAAATTATGATAAGCCTGTGTATTTTATGACCACGGTCAAAGATCAGCTCAACAGGCAGGATTACGTGTAATAAATGCAACCTCACGCTCTGCGCAAAATTGACTATTTCAGCTCAGCAATCCACAAAATATATGCGATCCGACAAACAAAATGACTAGTGTCTAGCTTCGGAATGAACGATGTGATTGTATTCAAATGTTCCATCTAGGAAAAATTATAATGGTATTTTCTGTAGATGTGATTTATAGGAAACATGTTTGCGCTGTTTATCGCATTAATATCGGAAACTATTTTAAATGTGTCACACGGGTTTCCAATGCTGGTCCTATAGGTAAGTTTACTTTTCGTAGTTTATGTAATTGCTAATTAATCGTTTATCTAATTTATACTACAGATGTTAAATGACTTGTCATTTAGTAAAAATTCCGTTAAATGTATGGCGATTGCATTCAATTCCAATAACGGTATAAATAATAATTACCTGCAGTCATAAAACTGACTACTGTGATTATGTTTTTTCCCTCCGCCTATGAATGCATACCAAAAATCGCTATTGTTTGCAATACAGAAGGTATCAAATGCGAAAAACAAATATTGCTCAGTCGCATTTAATGGGAAATATCTGCTTCGGGAAAATGTTCACTAAAAGCACTTACACGCTCAAGTTACAATTCATTGTTTTTCAATTGTGTCTTAGTCAAAACTTAGGTATGTACCTAGAGTGCTTTGGATGCAGACAAAAACACGTTACTAAATTCGTCCTTTTTATACTTACGAGTATATAAATACTTATTTATATAAATATGTTCATAAACTATAACGTAAGTATAGGTCTTAGGCAATCGAATGAAAAAAGAAGTAGCATCAAAATGCTACAATTTCTCGAAACAGCTAACTTGATTTCAGAAATTTTCGAACTAACTTGTGTTCCAATTCCAAGGAAATAGCTCCTGTAAAAAAATTAATAGCTAAGTTTTACTACAACTACGATATGATTTCGATCTTTAGTATTATGCATGCCAGAAGCGAAATTTATTTATACTGTGACATAATTATTTTCACATTAGATTTTGCATTTTATGTTTAGTCTGACACTCAAAACTTTGACACTTGTTGTGTTGTAGTCCCGTAGATTGTAGTAGATCCCATTGTATATAATTATAAGTTTTCCTGATAATTTAATTTTCAGCAATTAAATTTTCTTTTCAAAGCTGCTTTTAATAATTATATTCATATTAAATCACATAACACACACATAAGCGATGATTCTTTATTTTATTACACGGAAATATGAGCCTATCAATTTGCTGATTGGACAGCAAAGCTATTACAAAAGACGACACCATAATTCATTTTAAGGGTGACAAACAGAAACATTTTTTAGGAGTGACCAAAGTCTACTTTGATTAAATTAAAGTAACATGGCCGCGTCGCCGGCCGCGCTCCTTTTGTGCTGCAAAACACGGTCACTGTGTATTAAATTACCAGGCGCCGCAATAATAAATCCGCATTTTTTGTGAAAAATAAATAAAATAAATTAACTGAATTGTTTTTCGTTTTCTTTTGTAGCTCATTTACATCTTTTCTTGGTTACATTAAAGCTATGACGCTCGCGCTGGTGATTCCGATTATGCGAGATTACGGATTATTTTGTCGCATTGGTGCATTATTTTCTGTTTTCAAGTGGTATTTAAAAATAATAATAATTTATATTTATAAATCAGTCGTCTTAGTCGCCTTGTAGAACATCCGTAGGAGAGATTGGTTGGATTGGTTGAATTGCATCATGCTCTGCTGTCACTGCACGATCTGTAAGAATTACTTTACTCATAGTGTGAATGTCATAACAGAGAAATTTAAAGCCACTATGGAAGCTCCACAGTCCCTTTTCATTGGGTTTTACATTCATCTATGTATAGTGTTGCGAACTACATACAGTAAAAACATTACATACTCGTCTTCATTTTGGTGGATTTATCTTATGAAGCCATAGACATAGGCTAGCATAATATCCACAAATATTAACTTCAAATAATAGCAAAGAAATAATATTACGGGAAGCCGCTGAGGAGAATGTATAGAACTCAAAGAGAATTAATAATTCAGCGGTTGACGTAGTACAAAGAAACTTAACCTTGAGCGAAAACATTATCACAGTAACGGTTTTCCTAAAAGGAAACAAAATAATAAGAACAAGTTACAGGATTAGGTTGGTGACACACAAGTCTATAATATTCAATGCGGACTGAAAAAATAAATATGATAGTTTTTATTTTAATACCGCGCCGTGTGGTGACGGCAGAGTAGAATACAATTGTCACCACCCCAAATCTCTCCCGTGGGTGTCGTACAAGGCGACTAAGGATAAATCAATGATGAGGAATGGGCAGCAGCGTTCCTCTAATACCACCTAGCAATAGCAATGTACTGCGACTTTTGTGCCCGATGAATGGCAATGGGCTCGCCACCTATTACGTGGGACCTAACATAATTGGCGAAACGTGGGTGCTAGTTCACCTCTGCCTACCCCTTCTGGGATATAGACGTGATTTATGTATGCATGTATGTATTTTAATAACACAACGTAAGTTTTCTTTTTACTGATATTAGCGTGTATCTCTAATATCATTATAAAGAATCTGTATCTTGTCGACATTCCTATAGTTGCTTCCTTTTCTGACTTCTCGTACAGTTACATGCAGATTCTTTTTCGATTGCAGATTCAAGTTATTGCAATAGTAATAAGGGTTTTATATAGTATATGACATTCACCATTGAAATGTCTCTATATTCTCTAGATTCAGTTTTCATAAAAAAAAGATATATTTGTGATAAAGTCTCTAAAAAAGTTTATTATTATCTTAAAGCTACAGCGCTGAACATATTTCTTAGGGAAATAACCGAGTGTGTTACCAGCCTAAGCTTTATTAAGGAGCATTGGCTTCGCGCCAACCAACCCTGCCCCACCGCTTCAGCGCGATCAATTTAACCCCTGGGGTAACTATTAGCTATACTTGCTTGATTTTAATCGTAGTCTAAATCCAATTAATTCATTTGAGAACGGTAGTTCAATCGTGGTTATCGGTAAAATAAAATTTGATAAGGTTAATTAATGACCTAAAATATCATATTGGGTTAAAAATATTATAACGTTAATTTGCTATGAAAAGTTATGATAATGTTAAAAGAATACTTAACCGGAATACTGTTTTTGTATTATTTATGATGAGTAAAATTTTAAATACACATTATGTTTGTTTGTAGCTTTATCGAGCTACTTTAATGAACTTGTCAATGTAATGCATTTGTCAATTTTACTAGTTTAACACGCATGCTAATAAATAATGAATGATTTAAATACTAAATTATGAATGCTAAACAATAATAATGGACTCTTACTGCCGCACTCAGAGACGTCAATTAACTTTAATGAGTACTTAATGTCAAAAATTTTCATTTAAATCTAGACCATAGACCCGGCAAGAATAGCGACTAGTTTTGAATTGTCATTTTTTGACATTAAGTACTCATTAACGTTATTTGACGTCTCTGAGTGCGGCAGTTAAACCACAACCACCTTTTTTCAAAACATTAAAATTACTTATTTTTCTTGGCAAGAAATCACATGGAGCGGTTCTAAAACACTAACTGCCGCACTCAGAGACGTCAATTAACTTTAATGAGTATTTAATGTCAAAAAATTTCATTCAAATCTAGATCATAGACCCGGCAAGAATAGAGACTAGTTTTGAATTTTCAGTTTTTGACGTTTGGTACTCATTATCGTTATTTGACGTCTCTGAGTGCGGCAGTTAGTGTCTGAGCACTCTTCATTTTATTAATTTTAAGGTTTCGGAGGAGGAGAGTTACTAGGACACCAACTTGTACTAGAAGTCAAGAAAATATACTCATTGTCATCTTGACAAAAAATAACATGTAGTCCCATTTAACAAGTGGTTCAATTGAAGCTACTCTCCTCTCTATCAAAGCTAATATTAATTAACTGTGCCTGTAATGCCGTGTGGTGACGGCAGAGTAGAATACAATTGTCACCACCCCAAATCTCTCCCGTGGGTGTCGTACAAGGCGACTGAGGATAAATCAGTCGTGAGGAATGGGCAGCAGCGTTCCTCTTATATCACCTTGCAATGTACTGCGACTTTTGTGCCCGATAAATGGCAATAGGCTCGCCACCTATTACATGGTACCTAACATAATTGGCCAAATGTGGGTGCTTTTTCACCTCTGCCTACCCTTTCGGGGATATAGGCGTGATTTATGTATGTATGTATGTAACTGTGCCTGTAAATACACTTTTGCCTACTATAAAGCTTTAATAATATAAGCGTGAACAGCATGTTAACTAAAAGGGTATTACAATATATGTCCCAAGTAATTTAAATTCATCAGTATCCCTTGCCAAGCCTTCATTGGAATTTATGAAAGAACAAAAGGCCTGGCGTTTTTTTCTTTGCTTCCTTTTTCTCCAATACTATTTTACCACCACCATTTTTGGTAAAGTGATATATACTAGAGTACTCGACACTGATCTGAGGAGAGTCAATACATTTAGTTCAACGAACACTAACAAAACATATCAATTTTCCTTTTGACCAAAATGAAGGATATCATTTGCGTCACAGTCAACATTGCTAAATGTATTGGGATCGGCACGGCCGAGGCTTGAGAAAATTGAAGTAGGTGCAAACATGTTTTTATCAAACCTAATGCGAGCATGGTTGCGTGAGAACGTCGGTATATTATGAGTGTTGGTCAGAAACCATTTCAAATAAATAAAAAGAAATGGTTTACCCAATTGACACATATACTGTAACGTGTTCGTGAAGGACGAATGTCATACAAAAATCACCATTCACTAAAAAAAAAAAACCAAATTCTCTATTGACTTTGACCCATAATTTAATTACTTAAGCCATAATTTAATTACTTAACCCATAATTCAAACCTATCATTTATTAAAATCTACTTAAACATGAATTAAATAATTCATACATACTTCGTCTTGCTAAAATAAGACAACTGATTACTAACCTTGTATGCTTGCTATGCTATGCCATGCAAAACATAGTTAGTATGGAATTATTTAGTTGTAGACAATATAATTTTTATAGAAAATAAAATTTTTAAGATGTTTAATAAAATTTTTAAGATGTTTTAAGATGTTGTTGTTGAAGAAAACACATGTATTTGTGTTAGTTCGCGTAAGTCTTCACAAACTGCTCCATTGGTCTCGACGCAAAAGAACATTCCTAGGTACGGTCAACAGCACGTGTAATGGTAGCGAGAGTTCAAGAGTGACCTCACTTGTCCTTGTTTCTCTATTTTGTCAGAAACGTCAAATTTCAACCGTAACCCTCAGCCGTAGAGTGTGATATCGACTGAGAAAATTATACAATAGGTTGTTCAGAGCAAGTAATGAAGATAAAGCCCGAAAGATATTTAAATTTAAAGTATATTCCCCGTTTTATTTATCGCAACCACAAGGCTCACCAAAATTTCGCACAGAAATAAGTCACAGAAAATTGGGTTGGAGAACGTCCCCAAAAGTTAATACAATTTTTATAAAGTGCCGTATGTTATTTGGCGCGCTGTCGGGTCGGGTATAAACGAGAAAATTTAGGTAAACTGCTCCTTACATACGAGAAAATAAGATGCATAAATAATTTATTGGTGACGCTTCATTCATTGAGCTAGCTAATATTCCGTGAAAAAAAACTTTAACTTAGCAATGTTGTTTTATTTTACTGTTTTCTTTCGTGAGTTTGAGTGAATTAAATATATTTGCTCCACAGTAACAGCTGATATTTGTCAGTAACATTTGTGCTTACATGTGTAGTAACCTCGACTGCACCTAGTGCAAGCAAGATAAAGCTTTGATCACTGACTACTACGGATAAAACTTTCTGTCACTGGTATGTATGACTTAAGTAACATTAACACCAAGCAGCTAAAAGTAAATGATATCCCATCTGACATACGTACATAAATCACGCCTATATCCCCGAAGGGGTAGGCAGAGGTGAACTAGCACCCACGTTTCGCAAATTATATTAGGTCCCATGTGGCGAGCCTATTGCCATATATCGGGCACAAAAGTGTCGCAGTACATTGCTAGGTGGAATAAGAGGAACGCTGCTGCCCATTCCTCACCACTGATTTATCCTTAGTCGCCTTGTACGACACCCACGGGAGAGATTTGGGGTGGTGACAATTGTATTCTACTCTGCCGTCACCACACGGCGTCTCACTATATCCCATCTGACATCTATTTAAAATAATTATTAAGCGTAATAATATTAGACATTTGTGGTGATATCAGCTATTTTAATTTAAAATCTGCTTTTAATTGGTGACAATTTGTGATAGCTCGCTTGGCACTGCAGTTGCGGTAGCGATGTCGTGTGTAGTAGCCATTAATCAACTAATATTCGCACAAGCCAAAACACTGCAGGGAAAATGTTTTATAATAGCTTTAAGTTTAAAAATAATTATTAAGGTTCTAGGTTTTTAAATTTCGCCTTAGTTATTATTATGCTGCGCTGTTCCGACAATAAAGATTTTCATAAGAGTCTTCTTCTTCTTCTCCCTGCCCTGTTCCCAGTCTATCTGGGGTCGGCGTAGCATGTTTCCTCTTCGATTCATGTCGGTCAGACAAGTCATCAAGCCATCCACTCCCTTTTGATTCATATCATCCATCAGACCGTAAAGGTGCTAGTGATGAATGAATGTATAGAAAAGAGACGAAACGGACCGTATCGAGAGATCGATGAACGGAGAGAGTATTTAATAAGAGTAGGTATCTATGATTTATTTCATTTATTACAGAAATTATTGCATTTTACGCAGTAAGATATACCTTATCAATCGCAATAAAATGATATACACCTTATTAATTAACAATAAAGTAAACATTGCCGTGTGGTGACGGCAGAGTAGAATACAATTGTCACCACCCCAAATCTCTCCTGTGGGTGTCGTACAAGGCAACTAAGGATAAATCAGTAATGAGGAATGGGCAGCAGCGTTCTTCTTATACCACCTAGCAATGAACTGCGACTTTTGTGCCCGATAAATGGCAATAGGCTCGCCACCTATTACATGGGACCTAGCATAATTGGCGAAACGTGGGTGCTAGTTCACCTCTGCCTACCCCTTCGGGGATATAGGCGTGATTTATGTATGTATGTATGTAAGTAAACATTAAAAGGAAAATGTCCACAAATAAACCACAGCCCAGACTTACAAACTACCGTAATTAACAAGTACCAGTAAAGTGTGCTCGCTTTCTTAAATTGCAAGAAATATATCAATGAAAATAAGTCATTACAACACAAGCAATGTAAAATTGTTATATGAAATTATCATTAACCAGAAGCACAAATTATCACGAATCCCTATAAAATGATGACATGACAAAGATGATTGTTCACCATTATCAAGAATTGTTATTTGCATTTTACACACTGCAATTAAGTTATTACATCTTATTAACTTATAAATTTATATGACCGATAAATCTATGACTTCTACTTATGCGCACAATTTTCCATCAATATTATAAGTAGAAGAGAGTAATGTAATTTTATAATAAAATTAGTAAAGAAACATTACCAAGGCAAGCATCAGGCCAGCGTAGCATTAACGCTTAAATACGATATCACTGGGTTTTTCTTTGAAATAAAATATAGGTTTATAGGTTATCTAATAGTTACGACATAAACGATATAAACGCAGAATACAAATGATTAATATGATTTAAATTATAAAACAGCTTTAAAAAAGATTGTATTTTATCCAGAGTGCATCGAACACTCGTTAGAATATCGTGTGCTAATTAATCATCAAACTTCATACATACGCCAACTCGTAAAAGATTAATGTGTTTTAAACGATCTCCTAAATCGCGATGAAGACAAATTTCAATGCTTAAATTTAATATTCATAATATTCACGGCGAGACTATACAGTCTGTTTGGGATCGGACTTGCGGTACTTTATCCACGTATTGTATGTATAATTTTATCGACAAAAAACCATACAAATAGGGGTCGAACGGGAGCCATTTTAAAATTTCATTCTTCATATTTTCACGAGTTCATTGAAAGTTTTTTTTTTTACCATTTCATGTTACCCACATACATGATCTTGGCTTTATTTTAAAGGCGATGAAATGATCTATCACTTAAAATATGAAACAGAAAGTTTATCGGAAAGTCCCAAACACCAGGGAGGAACTCCTTTTTCGGCGTTTTAGCAAATAGTGCGGATTGCTAAGTTTTGTCCTTTTATTTTTATAAAATAATCCATCACAAGTATAATCTGATAACAAGTGACTATTATCGAATCTCCTTATCCTAAATTATTATTATAAATTATTATATTAGTGATTCTTTGTTAGTGTCATCATCCCTATTAATCTAAGATAACATTTAAAAAAAGATTTCAAACCATTTAGCTATACTGAATTCTATATACATTTGTTTTTCAAACATGTTTACTCGCTTAGCTAAGAGAAAATAAAAAAACATATATGTCATATTATTATCATTAACCTATTAAAATCCCGTAGCTTCACTGGCATTGATATAGAATGTTTTAATTTTTTTTAATTAAATACTTTTTCTATTCGATTTTAATTTTAACATTATATAAATGTTAGAAAAATTAGTACAAAGATTTTGGTGGTTAGAAAAAGAATTTCGAAAAATTATGATCTTGAGGCGGGAATCGTACCCGCGTCCGCTGCTATCCGGGCAGGTGCCTGACGGCGTTCGGCCACCCAAGACACTAACTAACTTGCCGAAATTCTTATAACCTTTACACTTCACGTTGTAAGCCAACGGGTACCCTAGCAATGTAGAAATAAATTTCAAACATTCAAAGCAGATATTTTTACAAATACCGTGCGTTCGGTTAAGCTTGGGTTTGCTTTATAAACTATTCGATTTTAATTTTAACATTATATAAATGTTAGAAAAATTAGTACAAAGATTTTGGTGGTTAGAAAAAGAATTTCGAAAAATTATGATCTTGAGACGGGAATTGAACCCGCGTCCGCTGCTATCCGGGCAGGTATCAAGAGATATCAAGTCTTTTTGAGTAAATATTTTTTATAAAATGTTATGTTATCTAACAAAACTTGTTTCTAAATATTAAGTCAGTAAAATATCTAGCCCAACATGTCCATTTTGGTCACCTTTCCCCTACAAAATTATTACATCCCTTTTACGACCCTTCAATCCAAGTTATTTTTATGATTAAAATGATATCTGTATAATTTATAGTTGATATCGCCTGTGAGGGATTAAAAAATCAATGGACTGTTTAAATAAAAAATTGAAGTGACAAGTAGGGAAAACTTTTTTATAAAAAAGTCTATTTAAAACAAAGAAGTATAAAACACTAAACAAAAAGATTTGCAATCATCGATAATTATTATTATACTAATACAGTCTATAAATACTTGGACAGGAGATCTGTCAACGCCAACGTTACAATATTATGATCGCAATCGTAATTTATGCGGCGAGCACTTTCACAGCTTTATGCTTCGAGCATAATTACGAGCATAGATTAACTCCTGCATTGCTGGTGGCTTACTGCGCATGGGAACAGCCTGATAAGTGGAATTACTGTGCTGCATATAAAAGCAACATGAGTAATGTTATGTAAGTTAGAAGTTTTACAGGCAAAAATACGCTGAAATCGGTAAGTTGCGGATTAATCTATAAAGCACAATAAAAATTGATAACAGTTTCTGTGATATTTTTGTATTTCTTTTACTTCTTTTGCTTTTACTTTTATTACGTATGGTCATTGAACTACTATTACTAACGTATAGAAGCGACACCGCAAACAAGAAAAGTAGCCCGTGCGTTGATGCTCCGGAGCAACAACTCATTTAGTCATTCGCCAACGCTCGAAGAAACTGCTTACCGAAATTGTGGCTACAAAACGATTTAAAAATGCCTTCTTGCGTGATAAAAACATGCAAAAACGAATCAAAAAACAAGTCAAAAAGTTAAGGGTGTGACTTATCATCGGTAAGTTACAAAATATTAATTAAAACATAACAAATATTAATTTTAAAACATAATTCGCCATTTTGTATGAAAATCATAGATTATGAAAAAGTGAACTATACAGAATCGACAATTGATAAATTGTTGGTGAATTTTGTGACTTTGATGCAACTGATAATTTTGTACTTTTTATTACTCAGTTTGTTATCATTCAATATAATTTCACTCTCAGACAGAGGTTATGTTCCTTTTCTATATTCGCAAAACGAATTTCTCGAACGTATTATTATAATAAAGGAGAACGCCCAAGATCTGAAAACAAAATTAATTACTTAGCTTAGAATTTTGAGAGTTTATCTCGAAAAAGCTTGAGACAATTTTGCTTCAGGTACAAAATGGGCCCTAGAATGGGCATACCCCTTTTAAATAAAAATCAAAAGTAGTACCTAATTTTATTTCATTTTAAACTTGTAACTATTCATTGACTTTTCCTTTATTTCTTAACCATTTTATTTCTAAATAATATCTTAGTAATAATAATTTATTCAAATAAATATAAAAATAGATAATGCATTCAAATTCGGTTTCGTAGGCACTAAATCTTTGTCTCTTCTGCGATGCATAATCTATAAGGATATTTTTGTTAAGACTGCGTTGAAAGAAACGCGTAAGCGCCATGAAATCAGCGGCGCTTACGATGTTTTGGTCGCGAGAAAACTGTGCTCAATCAGCGATTAGCGCTGCATGTTTTAATACTTTGGTTAGACGATAATCCACTGATAATTGTGTTAGCGCTTATGTTGTTTGTTTAGCGCTGCAGCATATAACTGATTCCAGGCCACGCTCGCCCGCTCGCCCCGCACACCTCGCCACCGTAGGTAGATTCAAGTTGGGAGAATATTTTTGTTTGGCATAGCGTCTCTAGTTTACTTTATAACTCAATGCGTATGGTCCCCTCTGTCTACGTATATACTTGGCGTTATTGCAGACACACTCCAGGTTCTCCCCAACTCCCACAAGAAACGGCATTTAGAGGTGTCATGAATTTGTGTTGCTTAGCAACGGTTTTTGTTGATGTCATCCTACGAGAATTTAATGATAATGTGAAATATAATTATCCAAAGATTTTGGTGGTTAGAAAAAGAATTTCGAAAAATTATGATCTTGAGGCGGGAATCGAACCCGCGTCCGCTACTATCCGGGCAGGTGCCTGACCGCTCGGCCACCCAAGACACTAATTAACTTCCCGAAATTCTTCTAACCTTTTACACTTCACGTTGTAAGCCAACGGGTACCCTCGCAATGTAGAAATAAATTTCAAACATTCCAAAGCAGATATTTTTACAAATACCTCGGTTTTTGGTTCGGATAAGCTTGGGTTTGCTTTATAAACTATTCGATTTTAATTTTAACATTATATAAATGTTAGAAAAATTTGTACAAAGATTTTGGTGGCTTTGTACTCATTTTTCTAACATTTATATAATGTTAAAATTGAAATCGAATAGTTTATAATTATCCAATTTCTTTTACGTACGATCCAGTCTTTTATTTAACATTGTGGCGACCGTGACAGGACTAATGCTAAATGAAAGACTGGATCGTACGTAAAAGAATTTGGATAATTATATTTCACATCATCATTAAATTCTCGTAGGATGACATCAACAAAAACCGTTGCTAAGCAACACAAATTCATGACAAGGGGTTTGCGTGACCCTCTTCGCCACTCCACTGGATACTTTTCTATTATATGTATATTTTTCATAGGTTTAAATATTGTTCCCATGGTGGAACTAAGTTTAGTCTAATGGGCTGACCAACGTTTTAATAGCACTGTCTCGTAATAAAAATATACAAAGCGCATGTAAATGTAGCCTAGCTCTTTCTATCATAGACTATGATCGTGACTATGAAATGTCTTTGACTGACAACACAATGTTATGGTTTAATTTCAGCGCCGAGAGCCAAACTAATCTGAGGAAATACCTCAGCAAAATGGATAAATAATTCTCATTTCAGCAGCATGCCTCTCTCGGCAAACTTCAGACGCGGTAAGCTCCACAAGACTAAGTATTAAACGACTTTCTGTAGCATAGCTTGAATTACTTGTGGTTTATGTACTTCATCTAGAGCCGTGTAACAAAATATACAATGTCTCCTGATTTTTATGAATGTCCCTTGATTTATTAGTACCCGTTTCGTGTAAGGCGTTCATTTTATAATGCTTTGTAGCAAATTAAGTTACAACAATAATATTTTGTCAATCTACTTTGTGATTTACGCCACATAATATAAGGTTGACCATCGATTCGGAATATTAGACAGTCTTGGTGCCAAATGAATATTAATTTGTATGTTACTTTAATAATTCATAGTATAAATTATAGATAAATTATATAAAAGGATTTGTCTTCATAGAATTACAGATGTAATTGTTGTATGTATTGTACCTACAATACGTTGAGTCTTGCGAATTATGTATTGTTTACCATGCAAGTTTATTCGTTTTTTACTGGACTTTTTGTAAATTTTCTTGTTATAAACTTAACTTCAAGGTTAATAAACAAATATTATTAATTGACTGGCTAATTAACTAAACACTATTATATAGATAAACCACACAATAGGCGGATTGCCTGCGTGGTAAGAGGTAGGTGGCAGCGGAGGGATGATCAGGGGCCTTACCACCAACTCTAAACGCGACTCAATTCCCATTGTCAAAGTGGGACAACGCTATAAGCCGAGTAGAGCGGCGTCCCGTTTTGTACCCGCGTTTGGATCGCACTCATACTTCATGGTACGGCCGCAGGTGTTTCGTGAGAGTAATGCGGGGGCACGCGGCAGGGATCCACAAGTGATATTTCTCAGTGCGCTTATTCTATTGATTTCTATCTATAGTACATTACTTACTTACACACTTCATTATCATCAGCCATTTAATATATCTGTATACCCCTACTACTGGAGCACTGGCCTTTCCTATGAATTACCTGATTGGTGGGTAAAAAAAAATATCTAATATCACACCTAAAAAATATACTATTTAATCTTTCCCAAAATGTAAAGCTCAACACTGATATAAAAACTTTTCCAGAAATGTTAGCGGCTATGCAAAAAGCGAAAAAAGATAAGAATAATCGAAATGAGCTGGATATCGGCAGTGGGAATATTGAGGACGAAAGCAACGTTACTACATTGGGAAGGTCTATCAGTACTAAGCTATCCAAACTGGCCGGACAATCTAACAGTTCTGAAGAATCGAACTCAACCCACTCGACACCTAAATTGCCTAAAGATATTGTGGATAAAAAATCAAATATGTAGACTATATAATTTAACCATTATTATAAACAATATAGATGGTATCTTGATAATATCTAAAAATTTTAAAAAGTTGATGTCGAAATGTTTCAAATTAAAAATTTACCAATTTACCAACACATTGGTTTCACAGCTATTATGAGCTGTGAAACCAATGCATTAATGAATCTTCTAACTGAGACAGTTGATGTAAGTGCATTCAATATTTAATTTTATCTTCTCTTATTTCATTGAATCATAAATATAAAACCATAACCTAATGTTTCATAAATAAAGAGATGCTGGTGTACCTACTAACGTGGTAACAACTTTTATTTACTTATTCTTTAAATTATTTGTTTCTAGCATAAGTACCAAAATAATATACTTTTTATGCGTCACCATGATACGTCCAAAAGTACACCAGTGTAAGAAAAAAAAAATTATCGCATTCGAATCCTGTCTACAAACAACATATTATGGTGTAATATCCTAATACAAATATTTTCTCTCGAAATGGGGTAATCTTGGTATGACGTAAAAACCTTTCTCTAATGGTCATTGGTATATTATTATGCCGATAGTAGATAAATAACAAATAGAACATCACAATATGCTATACCAATTGATTCAATTATGAAGACCGAGATAGCTACACATAGATTGGTTCCAGTCTGATTACATAATTTTGAATAAAAATTTGCGTGTTTATTTACAAAAGTCGAGGACCATTCAGTTTTGCAAATAAACACGAACACACGACAAGTGATAATGCCTAAAACTTTTAGGAATTAGTCTCTTTTCAATCTGATGAAATTGCGAGCAATTCTTTTTGAAACTCCATTATTAGATATCTTCAGTTTTAGTGCGTAGCCATATTTGTAATTATAAATCGTATACACATTAGATACTAATACCCAAAGAGGGTTGGTGTCAGGCAGGCGGCCGGCTATAAAACCTAAGCCAAAACCTTGAGCAGTATGGATTGGAATATTGTCATTCCAATCACTCTCTTCGTTCATCGGTCTCTCGACATGGTCCGTTCCGTCTCTTTTATATACATTCATTCATCACTAGCACTTTTACGGTGTGATGGATGATATGAATCAAAAGGGAGTGGATGGCTTGGTGACGTCTGACCGATATGAATGGAAGAGGAAACATTCTGCGCTGACCCCAGATAGACTGGGAACAGGGCAGGGAGAAGAAGATACACATTAGATACTAGTATACAGAGGAAATCACAAACAAATACCATACTTAGAATCTCACAATGAATTTATCTTCACTGGAAGTCATGATAAATAAGTATTCTTAGTTCGTCTTAGCAACAAGGAGTGCTCTTGGCAAGCCCAATAATACTAAAATCTGTCCCACAGAGTGAAATTTATTCCACAACTTGTAAGCCAGAGTAAGCCCTCGGTACAAGAAGATTTTGTTTTATAAAGGTTTTTGCTGCTAAAATATTGTTTAGCTCTGAACGTTTTCTAGATAATTTACCCTGCAATATATATTTGTTAATTAAATTTGTAAATTAGCTGGTATAAAATAAAAACAATAAACAGTTCCTCAAATAATTCAACACGAGTAATATTTATATGGTAAACATGAATTATGAATAAGCTTATATTGCTGCCGTGTGGTGACTGCAGAGTAGAATACAATTGTAACCACCCCAAATCTGTGTGTGGGTGTCGTACAAGGCGACTAAGGATAAATCAGAGATGAGGAATGGGCAGCAACGTTACTCTTATACCACCTAGCAATGTACTGCGACTTTTTGTGCCCGATAAATGGCAATAACCTAGCCACCTATTACATGGGGCTTAACATAATTGGCGAAACGTGGGTGCTAGTTCACCTCTGCCTACCCCTTCGGGGATATTGGCGTGATTTATGTATGTATGTATGTATGTTATATTGCTACCTAAAAATACATGTCTACAAACAACTACACATCAGCTTTACGACAAACTGTAAAATGTTCTCAACCCATTCTGCTATTTTTTGTCGCACACATGGAACAAGGTTGAATAGAACGTAGAAATTGGACAGTTTTGAATAGCTTTACGATTTTTAGACTGTATGTGCAGAAATAAAAATACCTACTTCCTCTTTTTAAACTGAAAAGACAGTAAATTGTAAATTGTTCTGGTGTGGGATTTGGACCAGTGCCCTCTGCAATCCAAGCAGATGCCTATACTGTGAAATTGAATGGTTAAAGAAACTAAGGGCCGGTTTTTTGATCCATAGATAACTCAACCAATTGTTAAAAACTGTTACTCATTGCTAAATATCAGTCTGATATGTAACAATTAGTAACAATTTTAGTTACTAATGGATAAATATTGGTCTGATATTGTTACTAATTATTAAATATCAGTGATATTTAAAGATAAGTAAAAATTTTTAACAATTGGTTAACAGTTAACTATGCATCAAAAAATCGGCCCTTAGGCTAATGTCCTGGTTTACCAAGTGGTATAGGCCGCATTACGGGTTCGGTTTCCGCATCAAAATAATAATTTTTAGAAAATTTAATGTCTTTATTTTCTTTGTAACATTAATTCTAAAATTTTTATAAAAATCAAATCATAAGAAAGGATGGAACTCATTGTGCTCAATAAAATTATTTTATTCAGCTTGTTACAGTTCTAGACTTTCTGTTATATATTACATTTACTACACGGCTTTATAATTTTCAACAAATCACCGTAAGGTAATCCGTGAAGTCATTTCCAAATTGATGGGGTATTCCCGGGAAAGTTCAAATAAGTTTTCATGTGAGTTGTGAAGCTAGACTATCCTTGTAGAACTAAATAAAGAATTCAAGCTAACAAAAATGTGAGCTTTATCATCAATCTACATGAGTCCAATATACGGTCCGCGCAGACAGAGTAATCAAACGCTGTATCTCCTTCAAATCACATTAAGCTTGTCTCTTTGTGCAGATATTTCATTTCAGCATCTACTCGCGATAAACTAGAACGCATCAATCGTGCCACTCGCAGTTTGCTTTTTAAAGTTTATTTGTTTTAAAAACAAAGTTTATATTGATTAAAAAACCTAATTTTGTTGAAATCAAGCCCACCACATCCTCCAGAATATAAAACCTCGTGGAAAATCTTATTAAGTCAGCAAAGTAGGTGTAACACGTATGTATATTGCCAAAGTAACTTTACTAAGAAACATACAAAGACCCTACAGCTACGGTTGGTTTTATACGTAAGTAAAACTATGTAGGTGTAAAACTATGTGGGACGGCTGAGCAGAATACAATTGTCTATTAAGGGTGAAGACAGCGATGAGTAATAGGCAGCAGGTTCCTCTAATACCACCTATCAATTTACTGCGATTAACGTGCCCGATAGATGGCAATAGGCTGGCCATCTATTACATGGGACCTAACCTAATTGGCGAAACGTGGGTGGTTTTTCACCTCTGCCTACCCCTTCGGAAACCAAGGCATCATTTGTATATTATGACTTTAACATTATAACATGATAGTCTTCTATGGTGGGTGCTAGTTCACCTCTGCATACCCCTCCGGGAATATAGGCGTGATTTATGTATGTATGTATGAAGTCTTCTATGCTGGCCTGGGAGCGAACAAATACCGTAGAATAGGCCAGCCCCGACTCTTTCCATGGGTGTCGTAAAAGTCGACTAAGCGAGATTGCCCGGTGTAGACCAATAAGCACATTGGGGCACCCGAATGGTGGAGGGCAAACCACCAACAACAGCATACCCAAAGAGGGTTAATGTCAGGCAGGTGGCCGGCTGTAAAACTTAAGCCAAAACTTTAAGCAGAATGGATTGGAATGTTGTCATTCCAATGACTCTCTCCGTTAATCGGTCTCTCGACATGGTCCGTTCCGTCTCTTTTCTATACATTCATTCATCACTAGCACCTTTACGGTGTGATGGATGATATGAATCAAAACGGAGTGGGTTGATTGATGTCGTCTGGAATGGAAGAGCAAACATACTGCGCTGAACCCAGATAGACTGGGAACAGGGCAGGGCGAAGAAGTAGAAGAACATTATAACATGATAATTTAATAAAAAGGTCAGAACATTTTTAAACGATAAATTTCGCATCGGGACATAATTTTTCAAAATATTTTTGACCTATTTTCTGCAGTACAAAGTCCAACCTTACAGCTATTTCATCAACAATATAAATCTTATGTCCTTGTAATAAGGTCAGAACGGATTTGTAAAATACCTCTCATGATATTAAGACGAAGGTCTTGACTGATTTTATTACAACTCGTGTAAACAAATGTCGATATTGGATTGCAAACAACAATAAACCCATTTTACCGAAGTATCTAAATGGGTTGGGCGTATTTGCTTTTTTTGTTAAGAGATTGATGGTCACCTATTAGTAAGCTACCAGGCGGAAGATTAATGACTCTGAGGCACGAGATGCTGATATGGCCAACATTGTATTCACATATGAATAGCCGTGATTCGTCTGCGATTTTAAATGCAGGCAGCGTTAGGTTTGTTTTCAAAATTAACCCTTTGACCGCCACGGTCGGCACTGGACGACAAATGAAGACGTGCACCACACGCCACCGCCGTGTATAGCCGACAAGAAAACATCATTTTTAAAACACAAAATAAATATACTAAATTAACTTTTCTGTGTTTCTTTTTCCTACTATTTAAAAGTACATTAATGATATATTGTAAAAAGGCACGAATATATATATCCATTACTTACATTTTACATTACATTATGCTGGCCTGGGAGCGAACAAATAATGTAGAATAGGCCAGCCCCAACTCATCCCATGGGTGTCGTAAAACTCGACTAAGGGAGATTGCCCGGTGTAGACCAATAAGCACCTTGGGGCACCCGAATGATGGAGGGCAAACCACCAACAACAGCATACCCAAAGAGGGTTAGTGTCAGGCAGGCGGCCGGCTGTAAAACCTAAGGCAAAACTTTGAACAGTATGGATTGGAATGTTGTCATTCCAATCACTCTCTCTGTTTATCGGTCTCTCGACACGGTCCGTTCCATCTCTTTTCTATACATTCATTCATCACTAGCACCTTTACGGTGTGATGGATGATATGAATCAAAAGGGAGTGGATGGTTTGATGACGTCTGACCGATATGAATGGAAGAGGAAACATACTGGGCCGACCCCAGATAGAGAGAGACCCCTAGGACAGGGAGAAGTTTTATTTCAAAAATATGTGACGAATAGCAATGATTAAGAAGATGTTGAGGCATAAAACTCTTACCTTGTTTTCATGGCGGATCCGCCGCTGTTCCGCTCTTCCTAAATGTTAATCATTGAATTAGGGCACGTTTGATGCTCACCGTTGTAATTTGAGTCATATTGACCCAATTTTCTTTGTTGTAATTTATACATACAGAGTAACAAAGCTTATCGGTAGTCGTGAGAGAGACATAAAAGAGCATTATTATGTTTTTCTCAATTTTTATTCGTAAACGATATAATACAAAAATCCGCAAAATATATCGACGTTTATATAGATCGTTATATTGGCCGTGTGGTGACGGCAGAGTAGAATATAATTGTCACCACCCCAAATCTCTCCCGTGGGTGTCGTAAAAGACGACTAAGGATAAATCAGTGATGAGGAATGGGCAGCAGCGTTCCTCTTATACCATCTAGCTATGTACCTACTGCGACTTTTGTGCCCGATAAATGGCAATAGGCTCGCCACCTATTACATGGGACCTAACATAACTGGCGAAAGGTGGGTGCTAGTTCACCTCTGCCTGCCCCTTCGGGGATGTGGGCGTGATTTATGTATGTATGTTTATATAGATATACTATAGACTTATCGAAATATACTTTTGGCGTCATTAGTAAATTCTAGGTATGAGAATCAGATATCAGAAGAAATTTTTGACGTGGCGTACATAGCACAAACTTTCGTTTTTGACGTGGCTGTGAAAAGGTTTAATAATAATCGCACATTTGATTAGCTTTCCTTTCCAATTGTTTGTTCATTTGTCTAGTTACTTTTATAAGTTATGGGTTCTTCGTTTAATTTGGGATATGTATGCAAAGCACACAATGTCGAGAAATAGACGAGGAAACCAGAAGAGGAAAACTTACTGTATAGACTCAGTATTATTAATAACAAGGTAAGGACAGCAATCCTGTGTTCCCTATGTACATTTTTCCCATGCATACTAAAATTATTGTTTTTTATGTACCCAATCAACGTCTACAGGGACAGACCAAAAAACTCTTAGCATTCCATGGATTCACCGTGCGGGTGCCGGGTCCATGGTGTGGCAGGGAGGGGTCAGTGGCAGCGCCTGGGACTTGCGACCCAAGTGTAGGTTGAAGGGATCCCTTGACAACTAGCCAACACTCGCCTCCGCCACCCCGACCTATATTATTGGCACATTACCGGATGGATGATTCAGGAAAAGCTAAATTTAAGCGTCGACTAAAGAGTTTGTGTTTCCACTGCCTTTCATAGTTATAATAAAAATTGTTACCAATGACTTTGCATTTTCTCTAATCGAAGCTTTATCGAATACAATCGCCGCGTTATTGTGATACCATAAAACATATCAGGCGATTGATTATAAAGGAGTTTGGGTAATGGTGGCGTCGTTTTGAAGTTGAGCGGCCAGTAATGAAACTTGGATACTTTCAAATAACAAATTTTAACGATCAAACCATTATGCACAGATTTCTCTAAATCGTATCGGACCGGAAATATTTGTCTTAGTTTTTTAACCATTAAAATCGAAGAAGTTATTTTAATCTACAGCACTCTTTATGGATTGTAACGTATTTCCTAACCGAATGCGCGATATCAGCTGTTATTTGAGCCGATGGAGTGGTACGCATCTCTCATATATCTCATCTGCATGTAATTGAGGGCTTACAGCCATGTCTTAAGTGTATATTTTATACCACGAAACGGGCCAAACACTCTTTCTTAATGATTTTTATTTTGTTTTTTTTTTTTGGTAAATTCTCCCTATATTTTAGGGAAGGCAAAGGGTCTAGCCCATACAGCCATGTCTTTAGTGTATATTTTATCTGTAGTTTTATGGAATAATGAGTGGATGAAATTATGAATGAAATGAATATTACGTTAAAATATGGGTGTCACACATTTTAACGCATCTAGGGAGTGCTTGGCGCGAATTGAATAAAAACCACTTTTTACGTGGTTCTCACCACAACATCAAACACCATCACAAGACTCATTTTCAATGATTCTGCAAAATTGCACATCAACACGGATGCTTGTGCATCAAAATAACACCACTTTCACTGCACAAAATCCACTCTGTAACAATTTTTGAATTAGTAAAAATAAATCTGACTGACACCACGAAACGCGCCAAACACTCCACTCCTTTTTTTTTTGTTAAATTCTCCCTATATTTTTAGGGAAGCATAGGGTCTAGCCCATACAGCCATGCCTTTAGTATATTTAGTCTGTATTCAAGTGTGTGAAATGAATAAAAATGAAATTAATTTTACGTTAAAAGAGGGGGTGTCACACATTTTAACGCATCTAGGGAGTGTTCGGCGCGAATTTGGAATTTGGAATTAAATGAGGGCTATGGTGAGATATATGAGAGATGCGCAGATTCGCAATTGCGAATAATCTGAATAAAAGAAGAGCTGATTTTAAATACATGAATGCTCAAGTTTCTGGACCTGGGGGCCTACCGCCTAACTCGCTAAAGCAAAATTGCTAAAGCAAAAGCTATAGTTTATGACGTCATGCTGTCTTTTCGCACCAAATATACCTAAACTATTAGCGATAGTTTTGAACGAATGATCACCGAATGATTTTGTATGAATTTGGCACAAAATCCGTACCGCCTAAAAATTCAGGATGTCTGCGATAGCCGTTAGCAGTGCATTGCTTTAAAGCTATCATCAGCAATAGAGTTAGGCGGTAGGCCCCCTGATGACTTTCCAATTTTAAGTGCTGATGATTTAATTAACTACACTTCATATACACATGGAACGTATCAAGTACAACAAGCTCGCAGCTACTACGGGGAACATGTAAAAATGATCACTCGTATGTGATTGAAGTATGCAGAGAACCTAATATTATTGAGTTTTCACCGGAAAACTGGAATGATTCGTGGCTTCTTAGCGACAGAATTCAATCCAGGCATTTTTAGACGAATATATTACGAGTGTAAACTAGTACAAAGAGCTACACAAGGGCTAGATGCTATTTTGGGCCACTATTGCTCGTGTATTATTGCGATCTTCAAATACGAATATCTCAGCTTCGATATCACTTAGGACGAAAATAATTAAGCATATATGTATACTAAAATACTAAAAAGGTTACAATAATGAGAAATTAAAAATATTTGTGGTCGCTAAAAAAAATAACGCCACTAGTCCATACAAAGTTACCCAAACCCCTTTGCAAATTTTATTTTAAATTGATTGATACTTCGTAAAGGCTTGTATTGAACTGATACCATTCTTACTTAATCTAATAAACAAAAAATATGTTTATTAGATTAAATCTATAGGTACTAAATATATCATATCTATTAATAATAAATGGGTATGCAAATTGCACATTCTTAACAGTATTGTTGAATATTTGCTTAGTAGAAGTTTCTAATAGTCTAATTAGTTATATACGATGACGTAACGTACAATTATTATCGCAAACATCTAATAAGGACCTGTTTTATCCTATGTAGTTTGAAATATATATAAAACTATTGCGTCAATCACTTCGATAATAATAATTATTATTACCCTATGTGGAATATTTCGAACAAATACACTCGGCATCAATATGAGAATCACAATAATAGTATAGGTATTATGATACGAGTATGCTACGTTGGTCATTACATACGAGGCATTATTGGAAGCGCGAGCCGCAGGCGAGCGCGGTAAGGAAGCTGAGTGTGTAATGATCAATGCATACGAGTTGCATTCGACGTTTTTCAACACAATTGCGAGGAAAAAACAAACTTGTATTGATATTAACGTTGTTGTTGTTTTAAAATTCTTCCTATATTTTAGGGAAGGCAAAGGGTCTAGCCCATACAGCCAAGTCTTTAGTGTATATTTTATCTGTAGTCTTATGAAATAACGAGTGGGTGAAAAGTATGAATGAAATGAATTTTACGTTAAAATATGGGTGTCACACATTTTAATGCATCTAGGGAGTGCTTGGCGCGAATTGAATGGTAACAGAGTTCATGATGGTGCTTGATGAAATGGTTAAAACCACTTTTTATAGTGATCTTCACCACAACATCAAACACATCATGGGACTTATTTTCGATGATTCTGCATAATTGCACATCAACACGGATGCTTGTGCATCAAAATAACACCACTTTCACTGCACAAAATCCACTCTGTAACAATTTTTGAATTAGTGATAATAAATCTGACTGACACCACGAAACGCGCCAAACACTATCTAATTTTTTTTTTGGTAAATTCTCCCTATATTTTTAGGGAAGCATAGGGTCTAGCCCATACAGCCATGCCTTTAGTATATTAAGTCTGTATTCAAGTGTGTGAAATGAATAAAAATGTAATTAATTTTACGTTAAAAGAAGGGGGTCACACATTTTAACGCATCTAGGGAGTGTTCGGCGCGAATTTAATGGTAACAGAGTTCATGATGGCGACTGATGAGGTGGTGAAAACTACTTTAAAATTCTCAACAACAAACACCTAACGAGACTTATTTTCAAAAATCGTTAATAGTCGTCGATAGTTACTTATTTGTTAGCTCTATAAATAAATATATAATTAAAACAATGTTATGGTACTTGCCATGGCCAAGGGACCCAGACGCATTTGCAAATTAATAATGTTATCACATCATGATGTGTCGGCATGGCTGTCAATAGACCTCTGCTCACCCTTTCGGTGATAAGTATGCGTGATTTAAGTATATTTTGGGCAGCAGCGTTTCTGTTGCACCACCTAGCAGTATATTCCGATTTAGGTGCCCGGTATATACTCGTAGCAATCGCCCCCTATTACATGGAACTTAAAATAGTTGGCGAAATTTGGGTGTTGATACACCTCTGCCTATCCCTTCGGGGATATGTATTCGTGATTTACCTATGTATATATTATATATGTATGAGTTATAATGAAACATTGTAGTTGAACTATTGATATTGTCGATAGCTTATCAATTGGGTACTCAATCTATCGTAAAGCGATCGATAAGTACGCGATATATTGGCAATCTACAAAATAGTATATTCCGTAGATACCATCTTCCTATTAATTTTATTAGGGTAGATTCCGATGGTATGTCTTTTTTCGGTTTGCCTTATATAGTCTCATTTAAATGATTTCTCAGATATCTTTCAAATGAAAATAAAATGTTTTACTCATAAATATGCTATACATCATGCTGTAAATCCTCAAGAACGAAATACGTTAAAGATCGGAAACGATACCATTATACAGCATTTAGGACTTTTATTACAGTATGATTGTAAATATAATAATGCAAAAGGCTATGTGTGGTGTGGTAATATTAATACTTACTATATTTTCTTTATTGTTTGCACATAGTAACTAGTCTGTGCATTTAGTTGCTATGACATAAAACCATATAGGAATAAAATTAACATAAAGCGTTAAAAAGCAATACGCTAGCACAAGAATTCAAATGCGTGTGCATGTGCACTAATTAATATTGCCTACATTAAATTTCCACGTTAGTTACCGGAACTATTTCCTTTGTGACGTAGTTTGTTTAGTGTTATGTGGTTTAATTAAAAAAAGATGGTGTCGTGAGATTGCGACTCTAAATATTGACGCATGAATCATATTAGGTATACTACATGGGAAGCAATCTGCGCCAAATTGGATTTTTTGCTTGAACCTCTCATACTATCGTGAACTTAACACGATAAAAGTATAAGAGGTTAATTAACACAAAAATCTAGATGAATTGCGAAATACAGTTATTGTACTTGTACAAACTAAATAGATATGTTAGGTAATACAAAATGATGTTTCTTCTATTGATTTTCACCTAACTTTGCCAGGCTAGCACAGTGACAATATTATTTTGAATGTTTATGAGACCTTTTAAAAATAAACTAGTATTCTATTTTGTCTTTACAATACTTATTTTATCAGTTAAGTTAAGTACCCTACATAAATTGCAACTAAATAAAAGTCCGTCATCTAGTATCCATCACACAAGTGCTTAGGCTACTTACTTTGTGCTAGATGATAGGTGTGAGTGTAAAAATATTTATTAATTTATTATAATTATTATTATAAAATAAAATCATAATTACTCCTTAATTAGCAAGTTCATTCTATTTTTATTTGCAAATAAACAATTCTCTTGCAACTTTCTAGAAGAATTGCCGGCCATATTTTCGGCTAAAATGACAATTTCTAGCCGAAGGAAAAGCAAAATGTAAGCTCCATTTGTGCTTCACTTGATTGTGGTAGTTTTATTGAGCTCTTTATGTGATAAGAATGAGTTATAGCATGCTTGCCTGTTAGATTTGATCGGGTTACTGCTCTGCCCTATAAATTGCGGGAAGAACGATAACATTTTATTATTTTTGAAGCAGGTATATCTAAACGAGCGACATTTTAGCAATACGTATTATTAGGGAAACCCTTCCCTAATAATCCCCAAATTAAAATCACCCGATTTTAATGGTGCCGTCACCACACCGCGTGGTGACGGCAGAGTAGAATACAATTGTCACCACCCGAAAACTCTCTCGTGGGTGTCGTACAAGGTGACTAACCATAAATCAGTGACGAGGAATGGGCAGCAGCGATCCTCTTATACTTACACCTAGCAATTGTACTGCGACTTTTGTGCCCGATAAATGGCAATAGGCTAGCCACCTATTACATGGGATCTAACATAATTGGTGAAACATGGGTGCTAGTTCACCTCTGCCTGGCCCTTCGGGGATATAGGCGTGATTTATGTATGTATGTATGATTTAAATGGACATTATAGAGACGGATATTTCAAATTATGTTATTGAAAAACAGCAAAGTTATACGACCAGAATAAAACTACCTCATCAAAACTTTGGAATCATTTGTATAACTGTGATAGTTCTGATATTATATGTAGTAGTAGCATTGCCTACCATATCCACTTTACCCGATCTTCCCCTACGGACCAAATATTAAATTGAACCGTGGGCTATATCAAACTAAAGCTTTATTATTTTAATAATAATACCACTCAAAAAAGCTTTCTTTCTTTCTCACAAACAATACCATTATCTTATTAAAAACTGTTGTGTTGCACTAAAGTGTTAAGCCGCTTTCGAGACAATCAGGACAAAATTTAGTGAAATTATTAGCATGCCACTGAGCCCTGAGTTATCGTGACAGGCAAAATCACTCGCTGATTCGTGTGTAAACATAATATTAACCATTGTTCAGCTGCACAAAGCAAGGCACAACAGGCAAGAATTGTAAATGAAATTCTTTTCATGTTCTCCAATAGAGGTGTCGGTGTAACAAATGGCTCTCTTACTTATTTGAATTGCATTCTCCATCGCAGCGCGTTGTCCGGAAAAACCTTTATCGAAGATAAATGAAATATACTTGATAGCCAATTTTCTTAACTTAAATGTTATACATTTTTCTATATTTTGCTTTGTAACTTAAAAAATTTGTATTAAATTATATAATATAGCAAACTCCCATTCTTCATTATATTTAATGAGTCGAAGCATTTGAACGCCTCAATGTTAAAAGTCTGCAATATTTCCAATGCGTACTTTATTGCTCGATAACAAATCGATTGATATGTAGAGCCTTTCACACAGCCCTTTGACATGGTCTGAATCTGAAAGATACCGTATAATGTAACTTCAAAGTAATCAACCCAAATCTTCTCCCTGCCCTGTTCCCAGTCTATCTGGGGTCGGCCCAGTATGTTTCCTCTTCCATTCATATCGGTCAGACGTCATCAAGCCATCCACTCCCTTTTGATTCATATCATCCATCACACCGTAAAGGTTCTAGTGATGAATGAATTTATAGAAAAGAGATGGAAAGGATCATGTCGAGAGACCGGTGAACGAAGAGAGTGATTTCACATTTCAATCCATGCTGCTCAAGGTTTTACTTAGGTTCCACAGCCGCCCGCCTGCCTGACACCGACCCTGCCGACCCTATTTGGGTATGCTGTTGTTGGTGGTTTGGCCTCCACTATTCGGGTATATCCCGGGCCAGCATAGAAGACAGTAATAAAGAAAGTAATAAAGTCAATAATCAACCCAAATAATAGGGGTTAAAGTATGAAATTGCCGTTTTATTGTAATAGGTTTTTGAATTGACAAAGAATCTTCGTGGTTTCGAGGTTTACGAATGAAATTTTTTTCACATGGTTTCTATGATGTTATTTTTTTAAAAATGTGAAAAATTTTAATATCGACTTTCAATTGTTTTTGTTATTCAACTTAGACAAGAAAGATGGATACTGCGAAAATTCGAGTGATTTTTTAATACGAGTTTCGACGCGGAAGTGACGCGGCAGAAACAGCCCGCAATATCAATGTTGCGTTTGGTGAGGGGTCTGCTAATGAACGCACCAACGCTTATCGTGATGATAACTTCGACTTGAAGAACGAGCCACGAGGAAGACCGCCCACACAGGTGAATAACGATGAATTAAGAGAGATGGTGGAAGCCGATCCTAGTGAAACTACCCAGGAATTAACGGCATGGTTTAACGTTACCTTACCCATAATATTGACTCATTTGCGTCAAATCAATAAAATAAAAAAATACGAAAAATGAGTGCCTCATGATTTGACTGATCCGCAGAAAGAAACGCGTGTTGAAACTTGTGTTGCCTTGTTGAATCGGTACAGAAATGAAGGAATATTGGATCGAATTGTGTCATGTGATGAAAAGTGGATTCTTTATGATCACCGTAAAAGAAAAATGCAATGGCTGACCCCAGGTCAAACGCCACAACAGTGTCCTAAAGCAAAACTTACCAATAAAAAGGTAATGGTAACTGTTTGGTGGTCTTTGCATGGTGTTATTCACTATAGTTTTCTCCGATCTGGTCAAGCAATAACGGCAGATATCTATTGTGCCGAACTCCGAACAATGTTGGCAAAACTAGCAGTAAAACAGCCCCGACTCATGAATCGATCTTCACCATTATTGCTCCATGACAACGCGAGACATCATACAGCACGAGAAACCGTTTTGACCCTTCAGGAACTGCAGTTAGAAACCATTCGTCATCCTCCGTATTCGCCAGACCTTGCTCCAACGGACTACCATTTTTTTCGTGATACAAGAAGAAGTTTTCTTCCCAGGAAGCAGTACAAAATGCTTTCACACAGTTTGTGCAGTCTAGATCCTCAGAGTTCTATCGCAAATTCATAAATGACCTTCCTATTAGATGGCAGCAATGTATAGATAATAATGGTAACTATTTTGATTAAATAAATTTGTTATAAAGTAAAAAATAAACAATTTAGATTTCCAGTTTTTTTTTACCCCCAAAAAATATATTACTGACAATATGCCTACAACTACAATATGCCTCTTTCAAGTAAAAAATTCACGTGTTTTTAATTTCCTTGTGCTTAGAGCAACTCGTTCAATTCTCGTTCGTGATAAAGTCCTTAATAATTTGTTTTTATAGAAGTATTCAAAGTATATAATATAAATCAGGTAATTAAAAATGCACAATGTACTGATCTGTCTATACAATTTAAAAGTGTTTTTACTTATTTTCTATCAGTACATAAAGATATTTGACAGTTTTGTAAACTTTCATGTGATGTTGGCTGTACCCTATATTATTTGTGAGATTACTGAGTCTTGAATTTGGTGGCGGAGTTTTTCTTGTTTGCTTAGATATATACTGTAGAAGGAAACCCTAATAAAGCAGCGGATGCCGTCGCGAGTAACTTTTTCGTAGACCAAACAACTTGTAATACGAACTGTGTACTACAATAAAGACAAATTGTTTCAATTTTTCCTCGAAAGTAACGGGTCACTGTAAATTAGTTGCAACTTATTGGCTGGATTACAAATTTTCGGTCCAAAAGAGATTTTAATAAATTATCAGAAGCATTTTATGTTATTTTACAATTAATAACATTTATTTAATGTTCAAATTAAAATCAAAATTTACACTTATTATTATAGGTGATAATATAATAAAAAAATCTAGTATGTAATATCAAATAATTTATGTGTATATTATAAGTACATTCTGTATCGATTCCGTAACAATGGAATATGGTTAAAAGACTACATAAAAAATTAAAAAAAAAACTACAAAACATTTTAGTTTCGTATGATTAATGATGTCGATTCTTATATCTTGTTTCTGTTGTTTAGGGAGTTTGGTTGCGTAAACTTGTACGAACCCTGAAAGTTTTTATCAGTTTAGGAAGATGATATTGAATCGGGACGCAAAACGTTATATCATCAACTCAGCTATCAGGAAACCACGAAGCTTCTTGTAAGACCTAGCCTGTTGGAGTGACTTTTACAGCATCTACCAGATTTTTTGGGGATTTTGAAGACCTCAGTGGGTCCTCAAGCCTTGCATTCGATCATTTCCTGGAGGATTTCTCGACGGCACGCATTCCGAGTTCATCTGCAGAAGAGAGTCCCAGGGCGCTACGAATTGAAGCGGGGACCACGGAGCACATTAGCTATTTTAATTAGACTTTCACATGCGTAGGTGTAGTGAGTTTGAGTAGCAACTAAGGGTGCAAGTACCCCAATGGTGTTTCATTAGTATTGCTTTTTTATTTTTGGTGTTTCAATAGTTTTTATTAGCATAATCAGAACCTGTGCAATTGTGCATACAAATCTAGATAAATCCTAGAGCAATCTTACAATAGAAATACTATTTTTACAGTTTAATCTCATACCTATAGATTTAATTTTTTTTATAAGGACTGTACCTATTAACAAAATAAGCAAAGAAAATATTTCAAAACACGGAACTGGTAAGAGCTCCTCCCATAAATTCTCTTACTTTATCTAGCTGTATATCGCGGACAGTTTAACAAGATTACCGATCACAATACAACAGCACTCCCTTGACATAAATTAAACCACTACCACCAACCACTGGAAATAGGACACGAAGAGTTTCCTTTGAAAATTTGGGTAATGTGTATTGTTTAGGGCCAAAGTACACAGTGTTGGATTTAACCAATTTGGTCACGCCCTCGTTCATTATTTCATTTGACGCGCCTGTCCACGACGTGGAATGTGATCCGGTCTAGTGTCATTTTAATTATATTTACAAAAATAATAGGTCATTACCATTTCAAAATAATTAAAATAAATTGTGCTGAGAACTGGACGTGGTATACACTAACTACTCTTTAATATACTCACATACGTCACACCTTTCTCCCAATTAGGTAGGAAGAAGAAGTTTACTTCTTTCCACGGTTCTTACATTTTGCTTTCGTTTCTTGTTGGTTTCTGGTAGGTAGGTTTAATTTTAACTCTTGACCTGGCCTTATTTAAGAATATACATACATACATACATAAATCACGCCTATATCCCCGAAGGGGTAGGCAGAGGTGAACTAGCACCCACGTTTCACCAATTATGTTAGGTCCCATGTAATAGGTGGCGAGCCTATTGCCATTTATCGGGCACAAAAGTCGCAGTACATAGCTAGGTGGTATAAGAAGAACACTGCTGCCCAATCCTCATCACTAATTTATCCTTAGTCGCTATGTACGGCACCCATGGGAGAGATTTGGGGTGGTGACAATTGTATTCTACTCCCCGTCACCACACGGCTTTTAAGAATATACCTATTTATATTTTGATTATGAAAGAACCGCCTAGGCCTTCCCTTTCCGTTTTCTACGTGACCAAACCATGCGAGCATCTACTCAATTCTTTATTTTTACCTGCCTTTCTCTTAACAGACCTCTGACTGAGACTCAATTCTGTACATTTACTTGCCCTTCTCTTATACAGGCAATTGCTCAGCCTAACCCAAACCATGTTTCATGCCAAGGTTCTCATTTCTACTGCATTTAGGGCCTGTTTCCCAATCGACAAGTAAGTTCTGAGTAGTTTACTTGGCGGATCATTTGACGGTTGTGATATGAATGCCCAATAAAGGCCCACGGGGCTATAAAATTGACGACATAATTTCAATATAATAATTGTTTTATTTCATAAATGAATAAATAAGTATAGAAGACTCAAACAAGTGGAGCCTGCTTATTAAATACATATATTTCGTCTTTGATTTCCAATTTGCTCATTTAATTCCACAGGCGTTTAAGCATTAAAATAGTAAATCGTTAATAACTTTCTATCATTTAGAGCAATGAGGTCCAAAACGATCTTTATAATTATGGCAGTTAAGTACAATTATCTAAACACCAGATACTATTTAATGAATTGATTTAAACTATTAATACAAAGATTTTGGGGTTAGAAAAAGAATTTCGAAAAATTATGATCTTGAGGCGGGAATCGAACCCGCGTCCGCTGCGGCCGTCTTTTTCTAACCCCAAAATCTTTGTACTAATTTTTCTAACATTTATATAATGTTAAAATAAAAATCGAATAGTTTAAACTATTAACTTTAACAAAACAATTAACTAATTTCTCCACAAACAACTGACAATCAATTTGTAGAACTTATTTTCTATATCTTTTTTTAAAATTCTTTTTTATCTAATAGGCAAAGAGGCACACTCTGCATACATCCACGTCTTCAACCTCAACAGTGGCAGTATTTTATATAATCGGGGGTAGCAGTTATCTATTAAATAGTAGTAACAGGTAGAAGCGGTCTATAATTATTTTGAATTAAAATATGGGTAGTCACCCACTGTTGCAATTTTCCTTGTATACAACAATTTCAATGAAACTGTGTAATGTAATAATAGAGAACTTTGATAATAATTAGAGAACTTTGAATTGAATTATAGTTTATAAGTAATAGTATAATTATAGTTAATACCTGTCTACAACCAACCCTTTTGGAGAATCTATTAATAAATAAATAAATTCTCTAGGTTGCATTACATTCTTAGATAAACTGAATATCTTGAGTATAACACATAAATTACGATGAGAACGCAGATTCTCTGTGAGAATTATTACCAACTAGTGATTTATATGCGGTCACAGAGGCTGAGGCTATTCTATTACGGGTTACTACGTAATAGGGAGATATCAGAGAGAAAAGATGTCGTTTCCCAACTTCAAATTACAAGTTATTTGTACTACGTTTTTTTTACTCAATGAAACCGGCCATTTTGGGTAGCATCGACTTCCGCCTCTGGAAAGTTTTTTCTGTTATACATATTTTGAAATGTAGATAATCATTGAAATATAGTACATTATCACTGTTGTCTTGTATAATATAAAACCTTGTGTCATGGTAAGGGAACATGATTACATTTACATGTCTTTGTACTTTCTTGAAATGTGTTAGGTACCTACCTACTGACAAGTAAATGAACTACAACAACAAAGTACATTAAATTATTTCAGTCCGAGCTATCGCCGGAAGGTTTCCTCGATTCCCTCGGCTGCTAATTTAGCTCATTCAATGTGTATTCAGCCTTTTATTCGAGTTTGAGACTTCTTAGTCGTAAATTAACTTTTATTTGGCAGCGTTAATGAACTGCAAAACAAATTCCGCTATTTGCGCTTACAGCGCATAATAAGAGTTGTAAGTTTAATGTTTATGTCACGAACACACAATACGATATTTTAATTCTAGCCTGAATGTTCAGATTTAAAGAATTTTTTTATTTCATTACCTATATTATTTTCATATGTTGGTATATGTAGCTCGTCTTATATCTTGCTATTGGAAGCTTACGAGAGGTAATGGGTAGTTATTTCTGCTTTAAAGATGATCCTCCATCTGATCCTGTATTTTGATTTGTGGAATGCATTGTATTGTATGCATCAGCATAGTGTACATCATCAAAGGGATTCGGGCTTAGACCTCTCAATTTGTTTTGTTGTATTGCCTCAATAAACGATTCTTTCTTTTTTCTTTCAATTTGACAAAGATAATTTATTCCTGTTGGGTTAATACATAGCCGGGCAACACCAACAGTCAATAACGATGGCGGCCTGAGTGAGGCTGGAGGCTAATATCTTGTAAACCTTTGTATTAGGGATTGTCTTATTAATTAAAGTGATTAATAGTAAAACCAGTCTTAACTTTATTTATGAAGAGAACAACAAAACAACTCCAAGCTAAGCATTGGTAAGATAAGATAAGATAAGATAAGATAATTTTATTTGCCAGAACAAGTAACAGAGTATTACATTGGTCTTGAATACATTATAATTATCATCCTTACACGTTCCTGCCGCAAAAACCAGCATGCAAAAATTAAATTGTTTTAAAATTATGGTCCAGTTACAATTAAATTGTCATTTAAAAAAATAATAAAAATTTATATCATACACTATAACATTATTTCATTATACATTAAAAGAATTAAAATAATAACAGATGTCAGAAAGTACATTAGAATTATCATTATATATTGAGTTAAAATAATTAAAATATTAAAATTGGGTTGTGTCCTTTCAAATTGGATTGTATTTATTGATCAGTCAAAGGTACGGAAAGGCTAGTCATTAAATAAGCGAGTCTCAACTTACTCTCCCGAACTTTTCGATTGCGTTTGCAGTCACACTTACATGTGTCTACACACAGCGGGATCCCCTGTCTGCGAGACTTATGAGTGATACAGATAATTAGATCTGGATATGTCCTACTGAATTATGCTATAAACAGAATTTGTTCCGTATATGAAACGGAAATATAAGCTTTTCTAACCGGCCTCCAGCAAGCGGGATATTTATAATGATGGTGATAAAATAGAGGTATGCGTGGTTAACCTTGAGATGTAGTTCCATCTATTTTCATCACTAAGATTATACGAGATTATGTTTTCATAAAGCCATATATTATATTCCGAACACCACGCGTATAATTCCCGAGTAACACCAAGAACAACAAACAAGCGATCCGTAATATTAGAGTACGAGTATTGCACCACATTACGACCAACATTATTTACCGTATGTTTACAAGAGGTCGCTTACAAACATATGTTATGTATATTTGGTTCTGTAAATCACACAGTTTAGTGCCCGTTGCCGTATTGAAACCGCTTCTCACATGAGAGATTTATAAAATCATACAACCAAATGTTAATCTTCAAAGTCAAAATAATATTTTTCGGTATCAGTTTAGAACGGTCAGACATCTGGCTATCGGCCAATAGGTTCCGGGTTCGGATCCTAGTATGGTCCTAACGATCTTACAGTGATTTAGTTTATATTCAATTAATCGTTATTCATTTTATTACATAAATACAAAAAGTAAACAAAAAAATCAATTAACCAAAAAACTGTAAAAAGTTAATGTTTAAATATTGAATCCTGTCTACAAAATTCATTTATACTGTAGCAAAAATAGAACAAATAAGTAAAACGTAGTGTATAATTTATTAATTTTATTTATTTATCCGAAAGAAAAACGGTTCATCGTGTCATATGACTAATTTCGGACAGCATGGATAAGTGAAAATAGTTTTCACTTTTTTTTTATATGTATGTGTTAATTATTTTAGTATAGTCGGCTGCTAAAGGTGATATCGTAACATCGAGTTAAATAAAAACAATGCAAAACACACAAGTTAAACCCGAGAAAGTTGTTTTATTTCAAATGATAAGTAAAATAATACCAAAATCTATTCCTTTGTGTACAGTGTTCGAAGTAGAGCAAAAAGAGACCACGCCGTACTTACAATCTGAAAATGAAAAATGTGTGAGATAAGGCGTTTTTAATGTGGAATTATTTTATAGGATAATTTTATATTTAGACTTTAAAGTTAGATAAAAAAACCTAAAGGATTTTTTTTTAAATTTTGATACCAATTCATTTGATGCAGTTATTGCATATATATTGGCCATTGCGCCCTGCAATATTGCGGCACAGACCCTGAATGTAGTACCTAGCATTTATATTGTGTTGCAATAATAATAAATAGTATTCAAGCGTTAATTTTAAGATTTTAATTCTAGGACAAACGTTACCATTGCTCATTAAAAAATAACCTATCTTCATGACCATACCTTATTGAACACGTTTAAATTGAGATCTGTGAACCCATACGCTGTTAGTTTGCAAGGTTTTTGTGCTCTGAAAACATTATATCAAGGTTGAAAATTAATATTAAAAATAGACTATCTATTCCAATTTCGGTTTAGGTACTATTGCAATAGATAACTAGAAGATTCCCAAAGATCTTGTTGGGCCCGATCGGTTTTAAAAAAATATTGAATAATAATCAAAATATGTAATTTAAATTATGGATGAACCTGCTAACCATCAGCCCCAGTATTTTAGTTTAATAACTAGCACATTTAAAGATTGAAAATACTAATTAGACTATGGGTAAATAATAGCTATAGTAGCCATCCATACATAAAATCACATCTATTTATCCACAAAGGGTTACTATGATATATTCCTAATGATGGGAGGCAAGGCTCCTGCCAACTATTGGATACGTATATCTTTTAGTATATTGCTACGTGGTATAACAACACCTACGGGAGATATTGGGATGATGACAATTGTATTCTGCTCTGCCGTCACCACAAAACAACAAAAATAACAATATTTACCTAGTCAGTACAAGCAACAGATTCTTCATTACCGGTGCATCAGTTTTATACCAAAGACTGTTATAAACAGCGTTACTCACTTCTGTACTCTAAAATAAAAAGGTTATCGATTCACGGAAACTGTAAAAGTTGTTTGATTTCACGTATTAAAAGATATGATACTGTAAGTTATGTATCATGAGCAATGAGAAAGGCGATTCTAAAATTAGTTTGCAATACGATAGGTTATTTAGAAAATGATTTATACATAGTGGTGTAGCTGAAAGAAGATTTAATCTCATCATAGTGGTGTTGTGACTAGAGTGGCAAGGATGAAATTGTGACTGACTGAAAGATTAACTTTTATGTGGTTATGTAACACAATCTAATGTCACACTAGTCGATCCAATACGATAAGATTTTCGATTTAATAGTATTTTTATTTTTACACGATACCCATACACAATAAATCTGTCTTCATTTTTTAAACAATAGGGTGTTGAAAAACATTTAATACTTACAGATTGTATGAGCAAATTGCTGTAGTAACACAGAGAAAACATTTGTAGCAGCCACATTATGAGGAACGCTATGAATGGCATCATCTGAACGATTTCGTCTATTATCTGAAAGCAAATAAAAACTAAGCATTTCTAGCTTGGCCATAATGTTGGTAAACTTAATAAATTAATTAAATATTAGAAATTAAAAAACATGTAGACGAAATTGTAATAATACTACAGATACAGATACAGAATATAAAATTTTATTATTTTCATTATCTAATGTTCATTAAGTTCATAAGTTGTGCTAAGATTTCTTGCTCAAAAAATCGTAAGTACTGTGCATAGCTCCTACCGTAATATTAAGCGCTGAAATGCACATGACAACTGGGCTTACTGCGACATTACATAGAGTAGATTTTGTATATATAGTCTCTATCAAACTCACGCACCTGGAAATCATTAGAATATTGATGATATTAAGTGCATCAATGCCTTGTGGTGAAGGCAGAGTAGACTAAAAATGTTGCCACCCCCAATCGTTCCCGCGGGAATCCTACAAGACGACTGAGAGTAAAGATAGCGATAAGTGATGTGATGGGCAGCAGCGTTCCTCGCAATCGCCTGGAAATATACCGTAATTTATGTGCCCAATAGGCTTGCCAGCTATTACATGTGACATGATATAGTTGGTGTATCGTGGGTGTTAATCTCTGTCTACCACTTCAGGGATAATGAGTAATTTATTTTAGTGTACACTCCAAAACAAAATTTGGTGATACCGAATCAATTTAGCTCTCGTGGATTGGTAAAATGATTAATTAAGAATAAATAAGTTAAAACCTTTGGCTATTGACGTGTAGAAATATCTTCTTCCTGCCGTTATTCCGCTCTAGACGGGGTCGGCACAAAACGTGTACATGTGATTAATAACCACAAGCCATAGCTTTAATTTATATTCTAACTCACCGGTTTAATTCTAAATGTCTCTTGACAATTTTGACCAATCTCACTTTGAATATTTCGTAATCAATTTTAGAGTTATTCCCAATGATCCTTTCAATGTCATAATGTAATGTCCTGTATTGTATGTGAAGAAAAGTACACGATAGGGAGTAGAAACTTTCTGATCCGTGTACTGTTGACACTGTGATAAATGCTAAAAATTTAATAAAATTTGAATTAATATTCAAAGAATTATTTACTTACTAAAATAACACGCTGTAAAATAGTTGTTATCATCATATTCATTAGCTAAGTTTGACGGTCACTATAAACCAAAGGCGAATATAGTGGAATAAGCGGTCAACGCTGACTTCACTAACTTAAATACTTACAAGACCACATTTGATGAATGTAAGCCAATGACCAATATCGTATATCGGTTTCGTCAAAAGGATATTTCGACAGAAACGGCAATTGCATTTCTAGTTTTCCAGTTTTTTTAAAAAGGAACCACGTCAGTACCAGGGGGCCTATTGCGAACAGACTGAACCCAATCGTATACAATACTACATTAATATTTATAAAAGCATTCAGGAGAACTATTTTCGTGTTTGATTCTGTTCCCAATTCAGAACTAACTCTTGTGGTAAGCCCTTTCTTTAAAGAACTTATTAAATCATTCACATGATCACCGTGTCTGATCAGAAAGTACGATTTAATGTAGCCTAGGATGACCAGAGTAACGCATGGAATAATATACGTGAGCTTCTCAATACTCTCTGTTTTAAATTCGTAAATAAACCAAGCTATTTCTCCAATAAGATGTGTAATGATCACTACTAAATTGAAACAGTACAACCAACGATTAATAAACCGCTGAAAAACGTTGCGATAAACATCTTTTGGGTCGAAATGTGATCCAGACGGCACTAAAAATACATTCACTCGTTTTAATATTTTTCGAAATTGAGCTCTTTGTTTTTTCATGTTTTATACAGACAAATCAGTGTATCTGTCTTGAAACTTAACGAAGTAATATTACTTACACATTGCATTGAATTTTACCTATTTCACATGAGTGACGTGATGTAACTCATAACATGTGGGGTGGACGGCACGTAATTAAGTAATTAACGAAAACGTTTACATTTTTATTGTATGTTTGCAGAGATAATCAGGGATATCATTTCACTGAAATTAAGGGTTGGGGCAGTGAATGTAATTATGGAATACGAAATAACTTTTACTTCTTAAGTTGCACGGTTCAATTAAATTTCACTGATTTAATACAAGAGCGACACAGCTCACAAAATAGAAGCACCCAGCACTACACGGCACGCCTGAACCGAGTTCCGCGCATTGAGAGGCACCTTCAGTCCTGTCCACAGATATATTAATTGTCCTGTCGTTCTAAGCTCCGTCGCGTAGCGCCCTGTGAGGCTCTCCGCGGCAGTATATCTCCCCACTGGTGGGGATTGATTCACGGAAACTGTGTGATGCCTGCTGTGGAGATCCTCTCAGGGAGTGCTCAATTGCAAGGCTCGAGGTCAAGGTCCTTCCCCAAAAAAACCGGTAGATATTTCTGTGGGATTATGAGTAGAACGGAACGTGCACTGAGTGAAAGGGTTGAATGAGGTTGAACGAACGGGTGAATGAGAGAGATGATTATGACGGGGAGTTGGTTAATGGCGGTGTGAGAAGACGGATGGAAAGTGAAAGACGAATTTTGGAAGATTTTATTAAAGAACTCCTTGCCGAAGAAAACCTGGTTTCTCTGTTCCCACAATTTTTGGGGGCTCGTCCGGGATCAGAAAAGCAAGTTTTCAACGGCAATACGACGAATTGGGAAGTGAAGAAGGGCGGTTGCTTAAACAAAAGACGGTTACGACGCGACGCATAGAAGTTTCGGGAACAATCGCCATAATTTTCTAAAATGCCTAGGGAAGTAAATGATCGACGTAAGAGCAGGCAGTTCGATTACGAAGACGCAGAGGTTAATCCAACGATGCATAACATTTTGCAAATGACGGCGGAAGAAATTCACCCATTTAACGGCCATGACAAAATTTATTCGGCTACCCGTTGGATACAGGACATTGAAGAAAATAGCGAAATATTTGGCTGGACGGAGTTGCAGCGCTTAATAATTGCTCGAAGGTCGCTTACAGGTACTGCATTACTATGGCTTAGATCTGAACGTCCGTTTAAGAGTTGGGAAGATTTGAAATCAGCGGTCGCAAGAGAGTTCCCAGACTCTGTTGATATGAAGACCATCCATGAAATGATGAGCACCAGGAAGAAACAGCAAGATGAACGGTGTATCGATTACATGTTGGAGATGAAGGAGCTGGGCAAACGCGGTAAGATGCCAGACTATGTTGCCATTAAATATATCGTTGACGGCATAGTTGACGACGAGATCAACAAAGTGATGTTGCATGGTGTAACTTCGTACGCCGATCTGAAAGAAAAGTTGCGGATTTACGAGACGATCAAAGAAAAGACGAGAGGCGCCAACCAGCAACACCAACGACGAGGAAATACTTATAATCAGGGCCATACAAGTCGTCATAACACGCATCGGCAACATAATGCAGTCAATTTTAAAGTATGCTACAACTGTGGTGAGAAAAATCACATTGCGACAGAATGTCCAAACAAGCAGCGGGGAATGAAGTGTTTCAAATGTAATTCATTCGGTCACATTTCGAGGGATTGCAATGGCGGCCCAAGCAGTACGAGTGCTAGAAGAGAGAAGAGCGAGACGACAAATCAATTGAGCGGAACGAATTGGCGACGTGATGTTGGCAGCACCGGCGACAATGCGATGTGTGTCGAAGTTCGGTCGGATCAGAACCAATGCGAGCGCGGTGAATCATGTTTGCAGGGTGGTAACACTGCGAATGACAGGTCGACTCACATGAAGTCGGACATGGAAGATGACGTTTACATGAACGTAAACAAAATGGTGAAAACGGAGAAGCAACAAAGACCCATGAAAACTATAGTTGTTTTGGGAAAAACATTTGAAGCTTTAGTGGATTCTGGCAGCGACGTTAATTTATTAAGATGGGACAGCTTCTGTGCTTTGCCAGTGCACGATTACGAGCAGTGCGAATTAGTGTTCCGTGGATTAGGTGCTTCGCGTGTGCAAGCTATTGGACGCTTTTATATTACCGTGTGTGTAGATGAAAACAGTTATAAAGATGTTTTATTTTATATCATACCTAATGATGCGATGTCGCACGATGTTATTCTTGGCCAACAATTTTTACAAAAAGTGGTAATGATTTTAAACAACAACCATGTTTCGCTAGTGCCTTCGAATGAGGAATGGTTGCATAATCTTACTGTTGCTTGTGATGTTGATATTTTAGGTAACGAGGTGAGTGAAGAGGCACAAAAACAAGTAAGGTATTTGGTGGACACCTACAAACCTATGAAGACGAAGGAGACGCCGATCGAGTTGCGCATTGTTTTGAAAGACGATATTCCAGTTGCTCAACGACCAAGGAGGTTAGCTTTACAAGAACAAGTAGAGGTAGACCAGCAAGTAGCGAAATGGTTGGACGAAGGAGTTATTAGGGTGAGTCACTCCGAATATGCAAGTCCTTTGGTACTGTTTAGAAAGAAAGACGGCAGTGTTCGAGTCTGTGTAGACTACCGGCTAATCAATAGGAAAATAGTTAAAGACGAGTATCCATTGCCTATTATCGAGGACCTCATTGATAAGTGTCGTTCAGGGAAGATTTTTAGCACTTTAGATTTAAAAAATGGATTTTTTCATTTGGGAGTACATAAAGACTCGATTAAATACACATCATTTGTCACTTCAAAGGGACAATATGAATTTTTGAAAGCTCCATTTGGTCTGTCAATCTGTCCGAAGGTTTTCATGCGATTTATTAACATAATTTTCAGAGATCTAGTAGAAAAGGGAATTGTTATGATATTCATTGATGATTTGCTGATTCCAGCTGAAAATGAGGATGAAGCAATTGAAAACCTGACACGGGTACTACAGCGAGCATCTGAGTACGGGTTAGAAATCAATTGGAAGAAGTGCCAACTGCTGTTAAGGAAAGTGGTATATTTGGGTCATGAAATTGAAAATGGGGAGGTGAGACCGTCTCCAGAAAAAACTGTTGCGGTGCAAAGATTTCCAGTGCCACAGAATATAAAACAACTTCATAGTTTCGTTGGGCTGTGTTCATATTTCCGTAAGTTTATACCAAATTTTGCTTTGTTAGCTCAACCATTGACTGATTTATTGAAGAAGGATAAAGAGTTTTGTTTTAATGAAGAACAGATGAAGAGTTTTACAATATTAAAAGAAAAGTTGTCCACTAAGCCGGTATTAAAAATTTATGATTCTAGATTGGCAATAGAGTTACATACAGATGCTTCCTGTGTTGCATATTCTGCAATATTGATGCAAAAGAGTGTTGATGATGGTGAACTACATCCTGTTAACTACATGAGTAAGAAAACATCAGACGCGCAGAGTAAATACTCAAGTTATGAACTGGAGGTGTTGGCTGTAATTGAAGGTATCAAAAAATTTAGACATTATTTGTTCGGGATGAAATTTAAAGTAGTAACTGATTGTAAGGCGTTCCAAATGACAATTAATAAAAAGGAGTTGTCTCTATCAACAAGAGTAGCCAGATGGATAATATTTTTACAAGACTACGATTTTACTGTGAAGCATAGAGAAGGTAGTAAGATGAGGCATGTTGACGCCTTGAGCAGAAATCCTCCTATGGTGAATGTGTTGTTTTCAAGTTTGCGTGAGAATATCAAGTATGCTCAAGAGAAAGATGACAGCTTGAAGGCAATTATGGAGATTTTACAGCATCAGTCATATCAAGATTATTGTTTAGATTCTGGTTTATTATACAAAGGAGATGAGAAAAAATTGGTTATCCCAAAGAGTTATGAAGCAGAAATATTAAAAATGATTCATAGCAATGGACATTTTTCTAAGAAGAAAATGATGGAGTCAATAAGTAAAGACTATTATATTGAAGGTTTAGGTAAGAAAATAGATGATTTTATTACTAGTTGTATACCTTGTTTATTGGCAACGCGGAAACAGGGAAAACAGGAAGGTTTTCTAAATCCTATTGAAAAACAGGAATTGCCATTTCATACTATTCATGTAGATCATATTGGGCCTATGACGGAGACGAAGAAACAATACAACTACATACTTACTGTGGTTGACGCATTTACCAAGTTTACTTGGATATTCCCTACCAAGAGTACGACGAGTAAGGAGACGTTGGAGAAGTTGAAAATTTATCAACAACATTTTGGAAATCCTATCAGAATTATATCAGATAGAGGGACAGCGTTCACTAGTAATGATTTCAAAGAATTTTGTCAAGAAGAGGGGATTCAACATTCTATGATCACAACTGGCGTACCAAGAGGGAATGGGCAGGTCGAACGGATACATAGGATAATAATTTCAGTACTAACCAAACTTTGTATTGAGAATCCTACCCAGTGGTATAAGCATGTAAGTCGTTTGCAAAGATCTCTAAACAGTACACACCAGAGAAGTGTAAACAGCACCCCATTTGAGTTGTTGATTGGAACAAAAATGAGAGTTAAAGAAGATGTTGAAATTTATGACTTGTTATTGCAGGAAGATAGAATTAGTTACATACAAGAAAGAGAGGATTTAAGAATGAAAGCCAAACAGCAAATATTAAGGATTCAAGAAGAGAACAGTAAAAACTATAACAAGAGAAGGAAGAAAAGTATCAAATATCAGTGTGGCGATATTGTGGCGATCAAGAGGACACAATTTGGGGTAGGAATGAAGTTGAAACCTAAATATCTAGGTCCATACAGGATTACTTGCGTTAAAGGAAAAGATAGATACGAGGTAGAAAAGATGGATACTTTAGCAGAAGGCCCTAGGAAGACCTCAACATCTGCTGATTATATGAAGCCTTGGCCGGATCCTCAAAATTGCTTTGCAAGTGACTAAGGTATTGTTTCGTTTCATTTGTTTGTTGCAACGTTGGATTTTTATTTTTATTTTATTACCATTCGGGGTGTACGGTGAAACGATGGCTGTTGTATACTTATAGTTAGTTTTAAGTTGTTATTGGCAAAAGATGGGTATTGTCTATGTTTTATTTTTATGTTCTTAAAGATGTTTTGTGTTTCATGATGTTAAGATGCTTTGTGTTACATGATGATAAGATGTTATAATTTTGTGTATTTAATATATAAGATTTGTGTGATATCTTAAGATGATTTATTGTTAACACTGTTATTGTAAGAGTATGGTTGATATGTTTAGCCAGTCTGAGGGCAGACTGATTGCAGGATGGCCGAGTGTGGGATTATGAGTAGAACGGAAGATTTTATTAAAGAACTCCTTGCCGAAGAAAACCTGGTTTCTCTGTTCCCACATTTCTCTCTTTTTTTAAGTAAAAAAACTTAGTTCTACATGTTTTACTGTATGACTTACTGTTGCAGGATTGCATTAATGAATTGTATCTCACTTGTATTTAACAATTGATTTATGTAATCTCTTTACTTTACTTTTTATTAGCCATGTAGTATTTTAAGTATATTTAAATTGTTACACCTATGGTCTTTTATGCTGGTCTGGGAGCGAACAAATACCGTAGAATAGGCCAGCCCCGACTCATCCCATGGGTGTTTTATATTAATAAAAGATATTTTATAATGAATTTATTTATTGTCTGAATGTCTATTACAATCACTTTAACATCTTCCATGAATGTGTGTTGTATGCTTAGTGTTGCTCTATATAAAATTATACCATTAGGAACAATGCGTGTCGTAAAAGTCGACTAAGGGAGATTGCCCGGTGTAGACCAATAAGCACCTTGGGGCACCCGAATGGTGGAGGGCAAACCACCAACAACAGCATACCCAAAGAGGGTTGGTATCAGGCAGGCGGGCGGCTGTAAAACCTAAGCCAGAACTTTAAGCAGTATGGATTGGAATATTGTCATTCCTATCACTCTCTGCGTTCATCGATCTCTCGACATGGTCCGTCCCGTCTCTTTTCTATACATTCATTCATCACTAGCACCTTTACGGTGTGATGGATGATATGAATCAAAAGGGAGTGGATGGCTTGATGACGCCTGATGGATATGAATGGAAGAGGAAACATACTGCGCCGATAGACTGGGAACAGGGGGCCTACGCCTAACTCGATTGCTGATGATAGTTATATTGCAATGCACTGCTTACGGCTATAGCGGCCATCCTGAATTTTTAAGCGGCACGAATTTGTGCCAAATTCATACAAAATCATTCGGTGATCATTCATTCAACGCTATCGCTAATAGTTTAAGTACATTTGGTGCGAAATGACAGCATGACGTCATAAACTATTTAGCAATCGAGTTAGGCGGTAGGCCCCCAGGGCAGGGAGAAGAAATATTAAAATTGTTGTACCATTGTTTACCTACATGTGTTAGCGTAATGTGCGATCCCAAACATAAGTAATGCAACAGAAAAGCATACATGTATCTATACACAGTCATATTTAACCGGCCCAAAAAATATTGGGAAAAGTTAGTAGGACAACGCTGATTCTTCTACAAATCATAACTTCCACGGTATAGTAGATATTTATTACTTCCACGGTATAGTGAAAAATATGAAGCAAAAAGCATTGGAGCTCAGCCAGGCACACCCACGTCATTACGTTTTATAATATCCAATGATTCGCTAGACGCATTGTAGTCACTCCCAACCATTAAGTATGAATAGGCTGTGCTAAAACGCATACCTAATATTTATTAATGACAGTAAAGGTTTGGTACTGAAATAGCAAGAAATTAGTAAAGCAAAAAGCAACCATTAGTTCAATTCAAACTCTCTTCCGAATCAAGTATCAGTAGTGACATAGCAGTGTTATTAAGGAAGATTTTAAGCTTGAATTATATCCAGTTACAATCTGAATTCCTGCACATCCGACAAATTCCTTGATGATTTGATCATTATTGGAATGATGTTTTTATCGAAATTGTAAATAGATCAGACTAAACTATAATCAGAAAAATAAGATCATATACCAATATTAAATACATATTGGATATATCATATAATTTATCGGAATAACGTAGGTAATGTCGTAGTGGCGTGTTAATAGTTCATAACTACCACGTGTGCGCTGATGACGAGATAAAGAGGAGAATGGAAAGGGATGATGTACTACGCCGACCCTTAGGATTAGTGACAGGCAATGATGATTTAGGTGAATTTTAAAAACCAATACCTTATCAATGTTGACATAGCGTGTAAATAGCTATTGATACAATTTAGCCGGCAACTCGTCGCAACGTATGGTCCTGACTTTAAAAGTGAATCTATGATAACGAAGCTAGATGACGTCACCAAAATTTGGTGACTCCGTGTGGTGACGGCAGAGTAGAATACAATTGTCACCACCCTAAATCTCTCCCGTGGGTGTCGTACAAGGCGACTAAGGATAAATCAGTGATGAGGAATGGGCAGCAGCGTTCCTCTTATATCATCTAGCTATTACCTACTGCGACTTCTGTGCCCGATAAATGGCAATAGGCTCGCCACCTATTACATGGGACCTAATATAACTGGCGAAACGTGGGTGCTAGTTCACCTCTGCCTACCCCTTCGGGGATATAGGCGTGATTTATGTATGTATGTATGTTTCACAATCGACAACTTACAACTTTTACTTAATAATAATGTTAAAGCTATTGACATCTTTCATTAAATTTTCATTGAATTTAGATTACATACATACATACATAAATCACGCCTATATCCCCGAAGGGGTAGGCAGAGGTGAACTAGCACCCACGTATCGCCAGTTATTATAGGTCCCATGTGAATGTAGATTATATATTATATAATATATGTAACTAAGGGAGGAAAATACCCGACTGAGTTTCTTGCCCGTTCTTCTCAGAACAGGGCCTCGCGGTAGCTGACGAACGGATGGCGTAGATTTTTCGCTAGATATTAAAAACTTGTGTGTCCGTATAGGTAGGTTTAGGGGTTGGGGGGCTGATTGATAGTGCGCGGCATGTTTCGGTTTATGTGATTGGCGAGTTGTGGGATTCTATTGGTGCATAATTTACAATGTACCTGCAATGTCATAACTCGTTGACAATGGTGGGTTACTCTACAGCCTACTTACGTGCCGTTCTGCTAGCGGAGCGTATCATCTTGGTATTGCGGATCGGGGCGTGGGCGGGTTTGGGAGACCTATCATTACAGACTGAGGCATGCTGCGCACTCTCCTATTTTTTCTTGGACACACGGGTTTTCGGTATCTAGCGTCTTGACGATTCATAAGTGTATTGTAATCATACCAGATACAAATAAATGATTTTTTGACTTGATTTTGACTTCTGACAAGTAAGTTCTGAGTAGCTTACTTGGCAGTTCAATTGACATAAATTTCATTTTAGAACTGTCAAATTATCTGCCAAGTAAGCTATTCAGAACTTACTTGTTGGTAGTGAAACATGCCCTAAATCGACTAGTAAGTTCTGGGTCTGCTAAGTAAGCTACTCAGAACTTACTTCTCGATTGTGAAACAAAAATCTAGTATTTTGCCTAGTAATTTTAGGCTCTATGTCTATGAGATTTAATATAAATTCAAGAGATTCTTTACTCATGCGCAAGTAATTATATAGGTCTCCAGGGGGCCTAGACAAAGTAACATACCGACAAAGATAACGAAGTTCGATAAAGCAAAATGTATGGAAATTGACGGAAGTCGTCGTGAAATCACGTGACCAAAATCGTCTTCGTAAGTTCCTAGTAATGTTGGTAGCGAAAGCTATGACGCTGTAGATACCAAAGGCCGATCGTGACGAACTTCGACATGTTATTGTTATGAAACGATTGCCACCAGGCTACGGGCCCTGGTTCGTCAATTTCTAATTGATTAAAGTATAATCATTCGATTTTAATTGTAACATTATATAAATGTTAGAAAAATTAGTACAAAGATTTTGGGGTTAGAAAAAGAATTTATAATATAATAAATTTTTTCGAAATTATGATCACAATTTTTCGAAATTCTTTTTCTAACCCCAAAATCTTTAAACTTCTTTTTTTAAACCATTATTTGCACCAAATTCTCTTCTTTTTCTTTTCATCTAAAATTGTTATTGTAACAGACAAATAGCCGTGTAGCAGCCAAGCCGACATGCTGATGTGTCATCAGATGAAAATAGTGAAGATTCAATGACCGATGTAGTTATTTTTTTTTTATAAGTTATGAACATAAATAGTGTTTTACCAGACTGCGGAGAAGCCGGAGGATGGTTAAGTGTTCGATTTGTGTGTATATCCGTACCTATATACGTTCGTAACTATTCAATAACTTGCTTTCTAATAAAAAAAAATATTATTTTCTTTTAGAATATTTAATTATATTATTTTTTTCACTAATTACTCTTGTGATCACTCACAGAAATGCAAAGCTCATCTTATGCCAAAAGATAATCGTTCGTTCACGTTAGCAGTTGTTGTTATACTCTGTGCTTATTGCTGATACAATTTTAGGCGGTCGCTCGCTCGGATAAACAGTGCATTGCTATAGAGTTAGCATCAGCAATCGAGTTAGGTGGTAGGCCCAGAGGTCCCATGCAAAAGGTGGCGAGCCTATTGCAATTTATCGGGTACGAAAGACGCAGTAAATGGCTGGGTAGTATAAAAGGAACGCTGCTGCCCATTAAGATTTGTGGTGGTGACAATTGTATTCTGCTCTGCCGTCATTACACCAGGTTATCGTAAAATCTCAATTACCTATATCAATCAATATACATATTAGGAAAAGGAAACTATATGAGAAGAAAGTAAACCATTGTATATTTTTTGTTGTCGTCGCACAGTCAACAAGGTTGCCTAGCAACTGCACATAGAGCAAAGTTTATTACTCTAACACCAGCTCTTAAACTCTAGATCTATGCTAATAACAATTTAGTAAGCCTAAATCTTTAACAAAACCTAAATGTTTTTCTGCTGACAACGGTTTTGTTAAAACGTCAGCTAACATGCTCTCTGTAGGCAGATAATCAATAGATAACAGTTTTTGGTTCACAACATCCCAAACAAAGTGATGTCTTACGTCTATGTGTTTGGACCTACCATGAAACCTACTGTTTTCAGACAATTTTATAGCCGATTGATTATCACTAAAAACCGTAATTTTAATAGCCTCTTCTATTAATTCTGAAAGGAAACTTTTAATAAATAGAGCTTCCTTACAGGCATCCGAAAGCAACATATACTCAGCCTCGGTGCTTTATAAAGCCACCGTACGCTGTTTCTTGCTCTCCCAGCAAGTAATAGAGTTGCCCAATTTAAAAACATAGCCCGTGTTAGACCGACGATCAATGTTATCAGATCCCCAGTCAGCATCTGCAAAACCTGTCACAGCTAGGCCACTTTTCTTTCTTGTACTCAATACTATAACCCCTCGTCTGTCACGCCACCTCATTGAGGTCGATGTCAAAAACCGCCTATCTGTCAAGCCGCCTCCTGGAGGTCGATCGCTCCTACATTGTATTAAAGCACAACTCACGCGATTTATTTTATTTATTACTGTTCTGACTTATGCAACGCGTAAAGAAAAGAACAAGGACGGCACATAATGACACATGACAACCAAACGGCGCCATTTTAACTGAATTGAATGAGTCACTAGTTGTACGTACTCGAGCTGCCTTTGTGTTTTCATAGAACTGTCAAAAATTTCAAAAATACATTTCAACATAGAATTAATAACATATTTCCAGTATAATTGTATTAATGTGTACATACACTAGATAGCTTGTTTCATAACGATTTCAGAAACACAACATTTATAAAATAGCTTTCATACAACATTTTAGAGATATTTCATTTTAAAAAGACGCGTCGTTTTTGCAAGGAGTGGGGGGGCTGCCAGGTGACGTAAGCGCGCGAAATTCAAAATGGCGGGTATCCCTGGAGGGGATAATCAAGGGTACCTTTCAAATAGCGTAGCACACGCTTTGCAGCAATCCAATGAACACTGGAGAAACAGTTGTTGAATTGGCTCAGGACACTCACAGCATGGCAGATGTCAGGACGCGAACAAACAGCTAGATACATCAGACAGCCTAGTAGCTCTCGATACTCTAACTTCTCATCCACTCTCTCCGCTTTTGAGAGCTTCTGACACTGCATTGGAGTTCTAGCAGGCTTGCAGTCTTGCATGTTGTACTTCTGTAAAATTTTCTTAATATAGGCAGATTGGTCTAATAGAATTTTGCCATCCTTTCTTTTTATCCTTAAGCCCAGGACTCTCTCTATTGGACCAAGATCTTTCATGACGAATTCTTTCATCAAACGTTCTTTGATTTGACGTTTCATTTCGTCACAGTTGGAAAACAAAATAACGTCATCGACATAGAGCGCAATAATGACAAGCTTCTCAGCGCTCTTTCTAACGTACACGCAAGATTCCGAAGACAGTCTTTTAAATTTTAATTTTGTTACTAAGACGTCATTAATCTTCTCGTTCCACGACTTAGGAGCTTTGTCCATACACCGCCTTTCTTAGTCGATAGACTTTATTTTGTCCTTGACCTTCTGTAAAACCCTCAGGAATTTCCATAAAAACCGCTTCTTTTAGGTCACCGTTTAAAATCGCGGTTTTTACATCCATGTGGTCAACAGACATATTCCGAAGCAATGGCTAGTAACATACGTAGAGTCTCGTACCTAACCACAGGCGAAAACGTTTCAAAATAATCAATGCCGTACTTTTGCGTAAGCCCTTTTGCATCAAGTCGCGCTTTAAATTGAATAAACTCACCATTCAAACCTCGTTTTTTCTTGAATATCAGGTATTTACTGGTTTCATACCTCTTGGCAAGTCAGCAATAGTAAAACACCGATTGTCTAAAAAGGATTGATACTCAGCTTTCATGGCTGCTCTCCACTGCTCAGCTTCCGAAGAACTTAAAGCTTCCTGAACAGTTTTCGGCTCATCTGAATCATATGCTTCTCCGACCAAGAATGCAGACAGCATCGAATAATCAGCCTCTTCGTTAACAGCCCTCGAATCGTCCGACTCGAACGAAGCATCTGGAACGTAGGTGGCATCAGATACATTTACTACACTTGAACTGACAATTATATTAGACCTAAAACCACATTCGCACGTGAAAAGGATTTCTTAGGAAATGGTAATTTAGTAGTCTTACCTTCAATACAAGCAACACACTGCTTATAAGACGACGATTCAAAGTTAATTCCATTTGCCATAAAACTCTGTAGTAGCCTCATACTACGACTATTGCGGTGTCCCAACCTACGATGCCAGAGTTCTTGACTTTCTAGCTTAGTCTTCGACAAGACTTTATCACTCTTGCTAGAAGAAACATCACCGACAGCCACTTTATTTGCGCGCTCAACAGTTCTTGCAGATGCTGACCCGGTTTCTAATTTATATAAACCCGACTCACCACGTTTCGCAATCGCAACAATGTTATTATTTTTATAAATACGACATAAATTTGACCGAAAATTGACATGATAGCCTTTTTGTGTCAAAACATTCACTGACATTAAGTTACATGACAATTTTGGAATAAAAAGAACATTGCATAGAGTCCGCATCCCATCTCGTACTAATAAGTTTACATCACCTCGACCTGCACTAAAAAGTTTTTCACCGTTGCCGACAGTCACATGCAAACATGCATCTTCGACGAAGTTGTGAAAAACTTGCCTGTTGTTGCTCATATGGCAAGATGCACCAGAATCTACGAACCATGCATCAGATTTCCCATCCACCGACAGAGCTGACAACATCATAGCCTCTTCAGTTACAGTAGGGTTTAAGTTGAAAATTTTTGAAGCTTTCTCCTTCCTCGTAAACTTTTTAGGACAATCCTTGGCGTAATGACCAAGCTTTCGGCATCTAAAGCACTTTGGACGTTTTGATGCTGCCAAAGCGTTCTAATCAGAGCTCGTAACCTCTACTTTACTCTCTCGACGTTGTGCCTCTTGTAGTAATTTGCTCTTTATAAGTTCACTGGATAGCTTTACGCTGGAGTGCTCTAGTGTCATTATTAAAGGATCATAAGTTTCTGGTAGTCCACTTAACATGATCACTGCAATAAAATCATCCTCCAAAGGAGCATCAATATCCTGAAGCTGCTGTGCTGTATCCGATATCCTTGTCAGATACTGATCCATGTTGTCAAACTGTTCCAGCTTAAGTCCGAACAATTCTCTTAGCAGACCAAGCCTTCTGGATAGGCCTCTATCTTCGAACGCTTTTTGTAGTTGGCTCCAAGCGTCAAAGGCCGTCTCACAGTTTCTCACTATAAACGTAGTGTATTATATACTCTTTGATGGAATGTACGGAACATTCTACGCTCAGACAGTAATAAAATTTGCTCTATGTGCAGTTGCTAGGCAACCTTGTTGACTGTGCGACGACAACGAAAAAGAAAACCATTGTATATTTTTCGTTGTCGTCGCACAGTCAACAAGGTTGCCTAGCAACTGCACATAGAGCAAAGTTTATTACTCTAATAAGGGCCTGTTTCACAATCGACAAGTAATTACTAAGTAGCTAACTGCCGCACTCAGAGACGTCAAATAACGTTAATAAGTACTTAATGTCAAAAAATAACAATTCAAAACTAGTCGCTATGTTTGCCGGGTCTATGGTGTAGATTTAAATGAGATTTTTTGACATTAAGTACTCATTAACGTTATTTGACGTCTCTGAGTGCGGCAGTTACTTCGCAGATCATTTGACAGTTGTAATATGAAATATATGTCAATTGATCTGCAAAGTAAGCTACTTCGAACTTACTTTTCGATTGTGAAACAGGCCCTTACAATACATACATACTTAAACAAATAACGCCTATATCCGCAAAAGGGTAGGCAAGGGTAAATTAACACCCAATATTCCTATTAAATACGTTCTAAATAAATAAGTTTGTTTGTACCCAAAGTTGGTGTCAGACAGGCGTCCGGCTATAAAACTTAAACCGGAACCTACAGCAGTATGGATTGGAATGTTGCCAACCCAATCACTCTCCGTTCATTGATCTTCCGACAGGGTAATTTCCATACCTTTTCTATACATTCATTCAATACTAGCACCTTTTCAGTGATAAGGATGATATTATTATGAATCTTGGCTTGATGTCGTCTGATCGATATGAATGGAAGATAACATGCCTACTCCGCCGACCCTAGACAAACTGGGAAAGGGCAGGAAGAAGATGATGCTAATGAATTTACTAAATACGTTAACAAACCACATGTAATTTCCAGGGATACAGCCGTTTCAGATCGAACATTATTACTTCATCATCATCATGATCTATCTAATTGTGACAGGTGACACCTTTGCATAGGAAAAAAAATATATACGCAAACTTTTCTTAAAATTTTGTTCTTAGTAACTTTATTCTACAAAAGAATAACTTTGGCCGTGTGGTGACGGCAGAGTAGAATACAATTGTCACCATCCCAAATCTCTCCCGTGGGTGTCGTACAAGGCGACTAAGGATAAATCAGTGATGAGGAATGGGCAGCAGCGTTCTTCTTATACCTACCACCTAGCAAAGTACTGCGACTTTTGAGCCCGATCAATGGCAATAGGCTTGCCACCTATTACATGGGACCTAGCATAATTGGCGAAGCGTGGGTGCTAGTTCACCTCTGCCTATCCCTTCGGGGATATAGGCATGAATTATGTATGTATGTATGTACATGTAATAGGTGGCGAGCCTATTGCCATATATCGGACAAGTCGCAGTACATTGCTACGTGGTACAAGAGGAACGCTGCTGCCCATTCCTCATCTTTCACTGTTTTATCCTTAGTCGCCTTGTACGACACCCAAGGGAGAGATTTGGGGTGGTGACATTTGTATTCTACTCTGCAGTCACCACACGGCTCAATTATAAATATAGAATGTAGAATACGCACCAGCCTTCTTGGTTCACAACCGACGTCTGAAATAAATTTGCCCAGTATACCACGTCACCCATCCAGGCTGAGCGAAGCCACTTGGCCTGGATGGGTGACCGAACACGAAGGAGGTCGAAGGCTCCTCCTATTTAAAAGTACGATGCTCTGGCGCATAATAATTACATTCAATCATGGCGGTAAAGACGCCAACAGCAGCTTTAAATTCTAAATTCTTGTCTCTTTTCGGCCAAGTTTATTCGCAGATTGGCGTCGTCAAACAAAATTATCTTAAGGAAACTCCCTAAAATAACTCAACCGGTCTGAAGTCAACAAACTTGGATAAGAATTAGATTTAAAATGTGTCCTGGATTATCTCGATACTAACCAAATTTATGCTAACCATTTTTTGATCAGGTAGTGACGATTTTTTATTAAAGAGATCGAGTTTTATCAATGCATATCTTTACGATTTCAATCAGAGCTCCTCGACAATGATAAAATATCCAAAAAGATTTTGATTAATTATATCTGTAATGATTTAACTCACCAATACCGTCCCTGAGATAAATATATAGCGTGGGTCCCCAATGACCCAAAAATAAAGTGATTATGCAATTATTATACTCAGTAATACAACAGCAAAAACAGTGAATACAAACATTTGAAAAATTTGGTGTGAAAAATTACGCCACCCGAGCAATTGAGTGTTATACTACCACGATAATCAAATATTCAACCGCTCTATAGACACTGGCATGTTTACGCAATAAATTATGAATTATATATACACTAGGATAAATTTTATTAGCCTATAAAATCGAGAGACTGAACACGAGCACCTCTCTAAGATCTTAGGAAGAAATGTTATGGACCAAGGCCGATGAACTATTAAATACGAAGATTGCATACTTTGTTTCTCTCCTACAATAATGCTGTATTTGTTTTAATTAAGACGAATCCAAATGGTAAACTAAAGTAAAGCTTATTTATAATGTTCAAAAGCTAAACTGTCTAAGTACAATCAAGAAAATATCATAAGATTACCATAAATTATTATTTGACGGCCGGTTTTGTTGCAGTCATGGTCATGTTCTTAAGTCATTTCGTTGTTTATATGTTTAATATATAGGCAGAGGTGAATTAACCCCCACGTTTCGCCTTATGTTAGGTCCCATGTAATACGTTGGTTATATAATATTATGGTATATGTTGATGAAATAATATTATATTTTTCTACCAATCCAATGACCTATCTTTGCGAATACTGTTTAGCTATGTTGAGATTCGTACCTAATATTATCAATATTGTGGAAATTAAATAATTAAGGAGCCATTAGTACTAAACAATGGGTTTGAATATAAAAGAACATTATATATTTCCACCTATTTTATTAAGACCTCACAATAACATATATTAATTTAATTAGTATTTATTAATAAAACAATATTTATGCATTTTATAATGTAATATTTTACAGTTGATAACTTTTTAATGTTCAATACACTAACGCTTATCGATATGAACTTAAATAATGAAAATGAATGTCTTTTCTCGATTAGGAAAGTTGATTCATGAAGAACTTACATGTATTGAATTATTGTAGATATAAGCTTAGAATAATTATTTTGTAACAGTCGGATCTATAGAAAATGAACACAGAAACTCACTTACAAATAGACATTGTCATCAATATTACATATGTAATAAAATAGGTCAGAAAAATTATACAGAGTTATTTTTCAAACACCAAAACCTCGCAGGAGTAGATAGATAGCTCACATAATAAGCAACAATGTTTGTTCTACGACTTATGATGATTCGTAAGATTTTACTTTTATACAAAAAAATACTAATTTAATTTACCGCTCTAAAAGTCAATAACTCTATGTACACCTACTTGCATCAAGTTGCATTAAGCAACGCGCGGGCCTAGTGTAGCGTCGTCCTTTCGTTTGTGATTTAAATGAAAACAAAGGTATAAATGTCACGACAGTACAATAAAAACTTAAAAAAATAATTTTGCGCAATGTATTGCGTTATATTAAAACTCATAAAACAAACTACTCCTGCGAGGTTTTTGGTGTTTTAAAAATAACCCTGTATATTGATAAATGTGTCACTGTCAACTTTGCTTAGCTTACGCAGTCGCAGACCGAGCGCGCTAAGCCACTGCGCCATCGAGCTCTTGATCAACATAATTATACGGCACATAATCATTCGAAACTTTCTGACCTAATTTACTTTGTCGTATTTTTTTAACAATGATGTAATGTTTAAATAATGAACTCATAATACCTTTATTTCAATTTACTACAAATAAGCTGGGGAAATTAGCATTGATCATAACAAAATCTATAGAAATTCTAAAGATAAGAAGATCGTAAGATATTCTATACCTAGTCAATTTTATTTTTTAAATTTATTAAGATTGCGTCCCAGGCGTGTGACACTTTAGCTTTTTAATTATTTACCTAACAACATTTATCTGTTGTGTTGTAATATTTGTCTAGTAGCTTCGTAAAGAATCTGTAAAGTAGATTTGATGATCTTTGCAATCATTATTAGATTTTGATGCTGGGACAATAGGAAGAAAACATCTTTTGAATCAAACAGATATTATATTAGGGGTTAAAGTATGAAATTGCCGTGTTTTATTGAAAAACTAAATTGTTTATTTTTTAGATTACAACAAATTTATTTAATCAAAATAGTTACCGTTATTATTTATACATTGCTGCCATCTAATAGGAGACCTTCCTGCCTCTTCTGCCTCTCTGCCTTTATGCCTCTGCGATAGAACTCTGAGCATCTAAGACTGCACAAACTGTGTGAAAGCATTTTGTAATGCCTCCTGGGAAGAAAACTTCTTGTCACGTAGATTATTGTCCAAAAAATGGTAGTCCGTTGGAGCAAGGTCTGGCGAATACGGAGGATGACGAATGGTTTCTCGTGCTGACATGAGGTCTCGCGTTGTCATGGAGCAATAATGGTGAAGATCGATTCATGAGTCGGGGCTGTTTTACTGCTAGTTTTGTCAACATTGTTCGGAGTTCGGCACAATAGATATCTGCCGTCATTGCTTGACCAGATCGGAGAAAACTATAGTGAATAACACCATGCAAAGACCACCAAACAGTTACCATTACCTTTTTATTGGTAAGTTTTGCTTTAGGACACTGTTGTGGCGTTTGACCTAGGGTCAGCCATTGCATTTTTCTTTTACGGTGATCATAAAGAATCCATTTTTTATCACATGTCACAATTTGATCCAATATTCCTTCATTTCTGTACCGATTCAATAAGGCAACACAAGTTTCAACACGTGTTTCTTCAGATCAGTAAAACCAAGAGGAACCCATTTTCCGTATTTTTTTATTTTATTGATTCGAGGCAAATGACTAAATATTGTGGGTAAGGTAACGTTAAACCATGCCGCTAATTCCTGGGTAGTTTGACTAGGATCGGCTTCCACCATCTCTCTTAATTCATCGTCATTCACCTGTGTGGGCGGTCTTCCTCGTGGCAATAGAAAATCGAAATTCAAATGTTTTATCATTTTTGAAAAAAAGAACATCATAGAAACCATGTGAAAAAGGTCAATTCAAAAAACCTATTACAATAAATCGGTAATTTCAAACTGGGGATCGGAGACGGACTGGTGTCCTTTTCGGTGGATCTAAGTGGTACTTAGGACGAGCTGTTTTTGAAGATTTATTGGTAGTGAAAGAAATAAAAATAAGATAAAATTTTATACATAAATATAAATCCTTGAAATGAAGTTTAAAATAAAAAAAGAATAATATACATAACTGTTGTTTTAAAGGAATTATACACTACTACTAAATAATGAGGGAACATCGGCAATTTCATACTTTAACCCCTATTATTATTATCATTGGACCAGACCCATTATTTGGATCAAAAGAAATTCATTGAAAGTAAACCAGCGGAGATCTGGCTGTAACATGCTTCTCAAAGCACAGAGTACCTAAGAAGCAAACAAAGAAAGAATACACCATAATACTGATTTTTGTAACTGTTGTTTAACTTTCTGAACATAGCTTACCAAAACCATCATATTTTACTTTTGTCTCAAAATTATATTTGGATTGTAAATAAAACTTAAATCTATAAAAAAAAACTTTTTTTCTCTATAATAATTACTCTATCATCCAAATAATGTTCAAATCATCAATCATAGGTATGGCGTTAGTTTCTTCCTAAAGCGAGTCACATCTTTTTCTGAAAGTTGGCACGAGAACAGCCCCAAATACCATTCATTGTGCGACTGTCACTCGATTTGTTCGACAATCACCATTTTAAGGGGACGCATAAATTGGGTCAGCTCTTCGGCAGCTACGTTTATGTGTCACTTTGAACTTCCCAAAAGCAAAGTTGGTAATGTTGAAATGTCACGGAACAACAGTGAGTTCGTGATGGAACACGGCGACTTGAAGCAAATGGAAATCGAAGGAATTTGGGCACTAAAGTACCTATATAAGCAGAGTGGCAATAAGAAAATTCATGTTTTATTCTATTTCTGAAGCTAAAACTTCCTGCACATACCTACAATACTAAGAATTAATTTGTTTTCTTCAGTAAAAATAAGTAGGGTAAGTTAGCCTAAACTGGATATACTGCCTGAAGTGGACACTGTCGTGTATAAGAGCATGTAAAAACCGATATACACCTGCTTGCCTTGAAGAAAGTTCCCATCTGTCCCCTTCGGTTTATGGTAACATATACACAAAAGTGTTCCTTTTAGACAGTATGCCTTTTTGTGTCCCCTTCCAATTAATGACGCCGTCCTACATGAAGATGTAGTCCAGACGCAGCCAGACGCAACAAATTCCTACTTGAAGGACCTACTACATACTACTACTACTGATACCAAAGGAAGAACGTGTAAGAGAATGGAGTGTTTTGGAAGCAAAGAAATAAAGAAATGTATTATTTATTGTATTTTATACGGTGTTGTGTTGAAGGTATGTAACTAAAAAGACAGGCGAAACACGACACAATCGTAACTTGGACCAGATTTGAACTTGTTTAATGGAAGCGGTGACTGATATTCTTGTTTTTTTATGTTTAGGAAACATTAACAACAATTTAAAACAAATGACAGGTTTCGCGCTTAATATGTCGCGACACCAATGTATTAAGCGTAAAACCTTTAATTTGTGATTATAAGTTGAGATTATAACTATTAAAAATATACAAATAAGTACCTACAGACCGTTCCTTAACATTTGCACTTCTCAAGCATAAAACTGTCCAAAAAAGTCGAGAATTTAATTAAACGTGAAATTGTTTATAAACTATGGAAGCCGATAGAAGTACAACAATAGCTCCAAAACTTTCTTAATCTCCAGACTAGACCGACGATTCGTAAATAACAATCTGAACTATGGGAGGCTTCTTCTGTGTGGCTGTTGGTGCCGTGATGTCTCTGATCACAGCTTCGACAGCTGCCTCCCACTCTAGTTGTCTCTTGTCTGACAATCCTTCTTTACCACCACTCAATCTGGGCATGGTTACCTGTGGAAGAGTTACACATTTTCACATTGGTATGAATTATTCTCCACTGTTAGATATTTTATTTTTTATATTTAACATTATATGTTACATGTTTTAAAAATTATTATAAAGTGAAAAGTACGAGGCTTCTCGCATTAGGACATAATTTTCCAAAAAGAGGATTTTTCTTTACATTTTGATCGCAAACCCAAGCTTAGCTGTATTAGTAAAAATAGCTGCTTTGGGTGGGCCATCGCGAGGGTAGCCATTGGCTTTCAAAGGTTCGAGAAATTTCGGCAAGGCACGTGTCTCCACCACTTGACAGTGTTTTGTCTCGGGATTTAGTAGAAGTTGGAGCGAAAGGAAAATATTTTCTTCTCCCCGAGGAGATTTTGTCCACGTCCCGTGCTACAGGGTCTGGATTGCGGAGGAACCTACTCTAAAACTCCGAACGAACGAACTCACATCTATCCGTCTTTCTCACGCCGCTGCGTGCTAAAATAAAAGCGACAAAGACGCAGCGACTCGATCGAACGAAATAAACTTCCAGAGTAACGCCTCAGGTTCGTTCCCCGCAATAGGACATAATCATTCGAAATTTTTCTGATCTCTTTTTCTCAATTTCACTATGTCCATCTGGTTGATATTGCCTAAGTGAAAAATTATTTTCTTTCTCGTACAAAAAAAAATCCAGCCAGATCATTTAAAAACCCTAGGCCATATCACGCTGGTGAACTATGTGAAATAATTATTTTATTTTAATTACAGTGTTAATTAAGTGGTGTAATTCTAAAACAAAATTATAAATATTTAAAATATCTATATTGTAAACCCCGCAGTGACCCCATGATTTACCTTGAAATGAGGAAAGTGAAGATTTAGGTATGGGTTGAGGTTTTACCTCATGCAAGTATCTAACTAAAATCGGTGGCAAGATTGAATAAATACCAGTGTAATATAACATTTACGGAACATAGCTAGGTTAAAATTAAAAGTGTAAAACATAACAAAAATATCTAATAAGCTAGCTTAACTACTATATATTCTAAATATCAAAATACCTACAGTTCCTGGCACGTAAGTTGAACCAAAATGCCGGCCGTCTGCACAGGTTGAAGGAAAAGTGTTATGAATTGAACGCGCAGAAGCGGGTATCACTACGTTACGTAGCTATGGTTACAGACACACGTCGCACTTCATACAGAACCTCAATTAATACCTGAAAACGTTTTACTGCGCTGCCCATAGGTAAACTTATGTGCCAGGTATTGTGCTATTATATAAAGGCAAGGGAAGGACATAAGGGAGCCCAATCTCCCTATATTCTTCCATCCACAGGGAAGGCCCGTGCCCCAGCAGTGGGGACATAAAAGGGCTGGTGATGATGATGATGAAGGGAAGACAACCTATATACTGGCCTAGAACGGTTACTCTAGACTTTTAAATAATTTAAAAAGTTAATATTTTGCACGTGTCCTCATTTTCTGCTTCCTTTAGGTGCTAGGTGGAAATTTAAGTTCCTACAATAGCGCTTATATTGAAAAAAACTGACTAATTCTTAGCATAAGCTAGGAAATAATTTTTGCTTTTACTAATACATCATTTTAATTATTAATTATTTACATACCAAAAATCTTGCCTTAAAAAATTATCAGTACCTACCTACTACAAGAATATAGTAGTATTGTCAATTAAGGTCATAAAACATATTTAAGCTCTGAAACTACAAGGCAATCGAAAAACAACTTAAATATTCGCAAAATTACGTCGTGCAGTCAACAGCCTTAAACTGTAATATTATCACAATTGATTTTCACATTACTTTAAACAATAAAAGTCTATAAATCAATTGTAACGATATAACAGTTTCTGGACATTATTATGTACTAGCATGAATGAACTATTGCAAGGCTTTATAGTGCGATTTGAAGCCTTGATAGTTAGCCTTGTTTAAGTACCTTATTCTTACTGTCCGTGACCTGTAAATATGACAATTGTAATTTTAAAAATAGTTATTTATTCGAACACATCTAATTTTGTGTGGAAGCAAGTCGTATGAGGTTAAAGTGGCGCTCCATTATATATTTCTTACCCCTTCTGTAGGACGGATGCATGACCTGTATGTACAGTGTTATGTAAAATATACGGATGGTAAATGAAAATAAATATTGAAATTATAAAATAATTAATAATAATTAGACATACACTCATCAACAATGTCCAAGGATATTTTATGTACACCTACTTCATGATCTATCAGTGTTGCAACATTAACCAGTGATGACCAGAAGATCACCTGTGATGAGCGACGATTGGCTGCGTATGTCGTGATATTTGCAGCTCGACCAACCAGGAGGGACTACCCCGATTGACAAACTTTCACCCAGTCATTACGCTAGAAGCTAACGCGCGAATAATACTGCTTACAATTCTTCTTTTTATTTTGATGTAAAGTTCTTAAGTAAATTGCTTATATTATCAAGAAAACCAGCGCTTTATTTTCAAACCCCACGCAAGCTAATAAAGACCAGCGATATACTCAAAAACAATCAGCCTCCATTCTTATAATACTGACAAATATTCTTTGCAGTTTTTCCATGAAATGCTTATGGTCATCCGTCATAACGTTGAATCAGTTGCATAGAAATCGTCAGTATTTTTAGAATGATCGACAATACAACATAAAGTAAAGTATCCTTAGAGAAAGTTGATGAGTGTATAAAGAATTAATTGCCTGCCTAGATTATGAATTAAATTAGTATTTTTATGTATCTATTGGTGATAATATTGTGTTGTATTATTATGGTTTATATTTTGTTTGTTAGTATCTGTCGTTTAGTAAAATGTTTGTGATTAAGATAATGTTGTGTTTTCGGTAATTTGTATTGATATTGTCGGTATTTCGTATTGGTGTATTATAACCATTGGTGTATTATAACCATAATAAATAAACCAATAAGCCAGCCTCTTCACAAATATGAGGCTATGTTATTGACAAATTTCCGTGATTTTGCTAGGTGGTGTAACAAGAACTCTGCTACCTCCTCATCACTGTTTCATCACCGGCGATTACTATTGAACCGTAGGTTTTTGACTTTTAATCGTATGAAGGAACTGTCAAAAACCGACGGTTATCTTTTAATCGCTTGTTTTACGTGTTGGTGAACTCGATCCCTAGTCACCTTGCCCGACACTACTCGGCCGACAGACACTAATTTTTCTAACATTAATATGTTCAAAATTAAAATCAAAACTAAAAACTACGAGTATTTATAGTAAATAATAACTGATTTATTTAGGTATTAAGTACAGGTTTCTACAACATCCTGTAGGTAGGTACTAATTATCTTTTAATATGTTGACGGATTTGTACGAACTAGCTATTAAAGAAAAATAGACCACAAAATATAATTAACAGAATTTGAGGCAATTTACCATAATTACCTACTTCGCATTTAGGCCAAAGCTAAGCATTTGCTCGTTTTATTTTCAGTGTTTTATGTGACCACTTATGGTTAACAGATGAAATTGGGTGGCACACGTTACTTCTAATGGGATGACATGCCGTCGTAAAATATTTCATTGCTTCCTCCTTGCTTTACCTCGATCTGACTTATTTACGTAATGTCTGAGACATTTACGACTGGTCTTCAATGAATAGCAGGTGTAGCCATTTATGGCCAGTCTGTGCCACGTAGGGACCGTAGAGCAGAATACAGTTTTCACAAGCTTCCCATTCACATCCATGGGTTAGAGGCGTCTGAGGGAGTCTAAGGTAAGAGGGTACGGTGCGAATGAATATACTATACCTAGCAATATACTGCGATTTAAGTGCCCGATATTTGGAATTAATGAATTTAACATGATTTGCCAAATGTGGATGACACCTACCATCTAAAACTACCTACATTACAACCAGCATACTCCTTCAGAATAATAAAATAAGCGTCGTTTATCACTGTGTGTGCCATCACGAATCTTATCGACTAGTAGTTACCCGCAGCTTCGCTAATGTCGGACTATCCGACACAAAAATATTTTTTCAATTTGAACCAGTAGTTTCTGAGATTAGCCCGTTTAACCAACCAAACAAACAAACTCTTCAACTTTATAATATTAGTATAAATTTTGATTAAATAACCAGCCCTCTAGACAAATGGCTAATCTATTCGAACGAATAATTAGAATACAAATGTATAACACCGACGTATCACTGAGAAAACAATGGCGACAGTCGTGTCAAATGTAAGAGTAGCTGTCAAAAAATGACATTTGTACATTCAATAGAATCGTTTGCCACTTGCACCCTGATTCCAGTAATCCTAATTCAATTATCCAATATACTAATGCAATTATCCGTAAGTTGTGTAGTAAACAATGCGCAAATGTTAACGGAATGAGGCGAGCTCCCGGCAGGCACGTAAAAACCGCATTAGCGATGTTAGTGGCGATGCGGCTGAGTAACGTGCCTTTTATTTCACGTGGAAAGTGTAATTCCATCTATCAGAACTGGCAAAAAGCAATATGAACGATGGAGAATATGATCAACGTATTTTACTTAAACTTGCGGATTTCTTATGCTTGTGCAAACATTAGAAAGGTCTAGGCACATCTATACACATCTAGCTTATAACGTTAAATATTGGAAACTGTTTTTCTTTTCGTTTCCAGTGTTTAACGTTATTTCTTTGACGATTCATGAGTGTATGTAATCATACCGTATATGAATAAACCATATTTTCATTTTCATTTTCATCTTTTTTATATGGAAACAAATTGAAGTTTTTGATGAATTTAGTCACATGTTATTATTATTCATTCCTAATACAAATTGTCCCCTGCAAAAGGCATTCCACCTCTAAATGCATCTTATTGTTTTATTGAAAACTATTTTAACTAAGCGAACAAAATTACAATAAATAATTGACACTGATACTAAAGTGATAAGTAACATCCAGTCGCTCAGCATTTCCCGATAGAGTTTCGAACTTTAAGCGATGTACCCAGTGCTATTTATCCAATTTGGTGCGAAAACGCATCTGTTTTCGCGTACAAGACCTTGTAGTCACATCAACTTATTATGAACATGGAACTCTAATTTCAGTTACATACATAATAAAAACCAGTCAGTTTATAGCAATATTATTGCTTTAGGCGTGAGTAGTTAGTTTAAAAAAAAAATGTCATCAACACCACCAGCCCTTTAACTGCTAAGGCCCAGGCCTTCCTTATGTATGGAAGAATATAGGAACAATGGGCCATAAACCATCACGCTGGCTGGTTGTTGCGTTATCGAGCTCCGAAAAAAAAAGAAATTTATTAGAAAGGTTAAGGATAAAAAGAAACAGGACTTACGAAACATGCTGCTGTGAGTCAAAACGCAAAATAATAATAAGTTATTTTGTCTGACATTTTATTATGTTTCTTGTGAGTACTTTTTATCGAAGGTTACTAAAAATTTACGAGCGCCGCATTGGAAACTGATAAAAATACGTCCGTCTTATCGACTGTAAAATCAAAGATTGCTGGCCAATAAGTCTCGGGCTAACGCTTTTATATCATCATTTCTGAAAGCTTACCTTACAGAATTATGCAAACAAACCCCTCCTGTATTCGTATCTAGATATAACATTTTGTGTTAAGATCAGATGCCTAATAATGTATCGATTTGGAAACTCAATATAAACGTTTCTGCCTACACCTTGCCTTCATCATTGTTTTTCCGATAATATTTCTGACATCTGGAAATATTCCTATCCTGAACAAGACTATGCATATTATAATAGAATATTCCATTCATATGGATGAATCGTTAAAATCAAGCATTTTAATGTTACTCACATTGAAAGATAAATTAAATATTTATAATTAAAATTTTCTATTTCTGTGTCAATAAATAATATGGATTTATAAGCCTCAATGTTAATTCCACTTATTAAATTACTTACGGAACTCAAAAGAATAGAGTAAAAGGGAGCAAAAACCAAAAATTATGGTAATGTTTGTTAACCAATTAACAATACTCCAATTAACCAACTTAAATGCTGCATTTATTTGAATTGTCGTATAAATGCAGTAACTTCAAGCCGAGAGCTCACAAAGAAACCTGGGATAATAATAATGATATCATATACAATAAAGTATAATTATTAGTTTTAACCTATACATAGCCGGATTTAGTAATCTACAGTTTTAATTAGCAATTATTGTTTTATTAATTAATTTTAGTAGGCCGACGGCAATTTTCACTGGGCCTTTTGGCATGCATTCAAAGCTCGATTCAAAGTAACAACACGAAGTACAATTCTAGTAGAGCCGATTACAAAGCAGCCGTCTATATTTGTACAAAGTTCAAGCATTAGGTTGTAAAGTAAGCATTAGGAAGCGGCTCTTATAATTTTATTGAGCTCTAAAACTAAAAGGGTGGCCATTGCGACATTGAAACACGCGTCGACCTCGATCCGAGCTCGCGTCACGCCGTCGGCACATCAAAATCTATTTATTTGCGGCTCTATACAGCTCTTTACTTTAATAATAATGTCATACCCGCTTCCATCAAAACGTCTAGTCCCTTAGAAAACAAAAAAAAAGTGTTGTTAGCTAGGCTGTTGGCAGAGAGAGCTTTTTAGGAAAAGCGAACACTTTGGGGATCGTCGAGCCTTGCATTCGAGCACTCCCTGAAAGGTTTTCTCTACGGCAGGCATCTCTCGAGGGAGAGTCGCTCGTCTCTAGTCAGTTTCTTATTTTATTTATATATTACATACATACATACATAAATCACGCCTATATCCCCGAAGGGGTAGGCAGAGGTGAACTAGCACCCACGTTTCGCCAGTTATGTTAGGTCCCATGTAATAGGTGGCGAGCCTATTGCCATTTATCGGGCACAAAAGTCGCAGTAGGTACATAGCTAGATGGTATAAGGGGAACGCTGCTGCCCATTCCTCATCACTGATTTATCCTTAGTCGTCTTGTACGAAACCGACGGGAGAGATTTGGGGTGGTGACAATTATACTCTGCCGTCACCACTCGGCTGCTGCACAATTTATATATTCATTTAACATATTTATCCAAAATTTGTTTTATTTCTATTTCCCGCTTTTTATACATTGGCCTATGTAGGTAGATGTAGATGCAGTAGGTATAGCTAATGAAATGTATTTTTTTTATTTAAATTTTGTCCCTTTGTTACTTTGGTGAGCGATTTTTTTCAAACTCGATATTCACTTTATAATAGATTAAAGCAACTTTAAATTAAAGGTTAAATGAGATCTTGCTATTTGTATTTTAAAAATAAGGCTCTAAAATTAAAATTAAAAGAAAATTCAGCGTTGTATCCTATTGTGACATAAATTTATTTTAAAAAGTATTCAAAATAAAGGCTCCTGCACACCAAACGCAGGTCAGTAACAACGCTGTTTGAATGCGTGCCCGTGCAAGTTGTAATCAACAACTAGGAATTCAAGTTTGTTAATGATATTTTAATGTTATTGAATTATTGGTAAAATTGCTAATGTTCCCATTTGAAACATACAAGGGTACCTTTGTTAGCTCTTAAGTTTACATTTATCTTAGAATACCAACCAAACAAAAAGTACGACGACCTTGACCTTCAAACCACCTTTGTTTTGATAATGGCCACAAGATATAGATAGCTAAATCTACCTATTTCCAAAGATTATCTGGGTGTCATTAAGGCTTATCGTTCATGACGTCACCATTTTACAGGTTAATGTACTTCCGAGGAACTAAAGACACAAGATAGCGTCCGTCCTTAGCCACTGATAACATTAGTTTAATTCCAGGAAGCATTACTTGTAATTAAGCCTGATTTACAACCAAAGTTTTTAAAAGAAACTACTTCAGCATTTGAAGCTTTTTAGTTAGATCACGACAACTCTTCTTTATTATACATACTAGTCTAGGCTAGGCCGTTGTCTGTGCATTCAATAGCAAGTTAAGTTATACAAAACATTTAGAATTCTCCCCCAAACACATTACTTCCTCCAATTGTGAATTACGTCCATGTGACGCCATAATTCTGAAGACGCCGTTCGTTATATTTGCGTTGTGTGCGTTTACGCAAAGCTTTAAGTTTGGACTGAAGCGAATTCGATTACAGTTGTAGTAATACTTTGATTTCTATAAATACACGACCGTTGATGGAGGCGCACTCCGTTCTTCAAAGCAGATCGGAGATCAGTCGAATGTGTTGACAGATGCTCGTCTTTACCGTAAACATCGCTGCAGTACCGAATTATGGTGATTTTGCGTGCTCACATTTTCAATTATTTGGAATTACCGCTAGGTAATTCCAAATAATTGAAAATGTGAGTTATGCTCACCCGTACGTAACAAAACATTATCTCAAAACATAAAAGGATATAATACTTTAAATCCTGATTTTCAAGAATATAATTGTAAAAAGATAATACACCTTTGACTTTTTTCTCAACAATGAATCAAAACAAGATTGTTCTATAAGAATGATACACACATGAGAGTAGCAGCACATTCATCAGTCATTGTATACTATTAAAATGACTGATAAATGTGCTGCTAGCTGTAAGCTATCACCCAGTAATAGCTGTAACACATCACATGGAGATATTTCTCAAGACCTATTTGCGTAATACAAATATGTATGTAAAATTCGTAACAGTGACTATTATTAGTTAGAAGAGGCTACATTTAGACGGCGGCCAGAATACTTGTTTTACCTACTTAGATATAAAATCATAAACAACTTTCTGCCGTGCACTACTGATCGGTAATATGCTACAAAAAGTACTCCACAGACTCTTAATATAACCTGTTAGGTAATATAATAATCTACCGATACATTTCTATATATATTCACAAAAAATAATCGGCAATATTTATGAGCCTACTTTCGTATTTTTCTGATTTATAAAATGTATATAATATTTTGTAAAATTTCAATGTTGCTGTCTTTTCCAAAGTTTTTTTTGTTTTATGCGATCGTTTTTTAAGTTACCGTTATCTATGCCTTCCCATTATCAATTACAATAATTACAGTTCCAATATACAGTTCGAATGTTATCAGTTTTACCGAGCATATTGTTATCTTAGGTCTAGCTTATTCATTTCACAAATTACATTGTGACCTCGTCCCAGAAAGCGTGCAGAACGCCAAAGTTGTCCTTAGCACAGCACGTTGAGGTCAGACACCGTGACTCCGCCGCTGGCGTCTTAATGTCTGTCTGTCTGTCATAAATGTAACGCTTAACCGATAAGCTGAAATGCTACGAATTTAAATACACTATACCGTGCACATGGCACTGCGACGACGGTGACGCATTGATAAACAATAGACGAAATAATTTTTAGCTCACTGTAGAAATCTAATTTTTCAAAGGCTTATCCAAAAAATGTACCATTTTTCACAGAGAAAAATACTCAGTGGGGATTGAAGTAGTATGTTTGCATTAAGTTCTTACTAAATATACTTACTTATATTATGATATGCTTCTTGTTATTGACAAAAAATTGTTATTTGTTATACGTGAGTGCAAAGTTGCTTTTTAACCGCGTGCTCAATTTTGATGACCGAGCTAGCGAAGGATTCTAAAATTAGAATCCTGAGCGTTAGCGAGGGAATCAAAAGAGCACAAGGTGAAAAATCTTTGCACTCGAGTGAAACACGTAACTTTTCATCCCCCCTCAGCGAGGAAATGGCAAAATGCAAAAAAATACAATCACGTTATTAAAATTTCCAGTCTATTCTATTTACATCCTGACACTTCCACACCCATCCTACCTAACACACACACAATATCCACCCAGACACACCCACAACTTCCACCTAGACGCACCAACAACATCCACCCAGACGCGCACGTGCAAAGCAAATTAATAAAAAAAGTCCACCAAGAAGGTTCCGAATCTGAATTTTTAACAAATTAAAAAGGTTGCTTAATAAATTCGACACCATAGAGGTCCAATAGGCTTTATAATGTTTTTCAAAATGGATTTCGGTGCAGTGAAAGTGGTGTTGTTTTGATGCACAGGCATCCAGGATGGTGTGAAATTATGCAGAATCATTGAAAATAAGTCTTGTGGTGTGTTTGATGTTAAGAATTTAGAAGTGGTTTTCACCACCTCATCAGTCGCCATCATGAACTCTGGTAGTATTCAATTCGCGCCTAATGCGATAAAATGTGTGACACCCATATTTTAATGTAAAATTAATTTCATACATTCATTTCACTCAGTCATTTATCCATATTAATATAAAATAAATATACTAAAGACATGGCTGTATGGGCCCTTGACCCTTTGCCTTCCCTAAAAAAACAGGGAGATTTAAAAACAAATTAAAAAATTATGTCTGTATTCACAAACATATTGCACTTGCACACGATGTTCTAAATTCAAATTTACTTTATCCTCTAGAGGATAAAAACGGCTTTTGCACTCAGATATAGAAGAGCAAAAACGCTTTTTCCGAGATGGGGGGATGAAAAATATATTATACAATCTGATTTACATAATTTCTATATAGTGTTTGGCAATTTACTGAATGTAACATTTACAATTTTGAGACTAGGATCTGTAACGCCCTTTTGCCGTGTCACAATTCCTAAGGGAGACATAAAATAAATCCTTAACTGCCGCACTCCGAGACGACAAATAACGTTAATGAGTACTTAACGTCATAAAATGACAATTCAAAACTAGTCGCTATTCTTGCCGGGTCTATGGTCTAAATTTGAACGAAAATTTTTGACATTAAATACTCATTAAAGTTAATTGACGTCTCTGAGTGCGGCAGTATAACTGATTTTCGATACATTCTAATCTTAAACATACGCACGTACTTACACGATTCGGAACGCCAGGCTGTCATGAAAGTCGCCGCGGCTCTGAAAGCTGATGCATGTTTATCGAATAACAAAACCAACTAACCACTGTAAGAACTTTTCTCAGGTCGGATACGTCGACTCCCCGGCCAGCGTCCCCCAGCCTTCGCAGCGTGTCTGCCAGGGGTCCAGACAGGGCGCGCAACTGTTGCCAAGACCTGGCATACTGCCTGCGAACCAGCTCTATGATTGTCGATGTGAGTGCCAACCCAATTAGGATGTACAAGGTGCACAGCAGCATATATTTTGGCCTTTCTGCAAACATGGAACGTTGTCAATATTTTGTGTATTTATTTTATTACTAGTGCAGAAAATGACGGCAGAGCAAAATGCAAATATCACCACCCCTATGTGAGTATCGTACAAGACAGCGATAGGTAATGGGAACAACATTCCTGTCCTACCACCTAGCAATATACTGCGATTTATGTGCCCGATAGATGACAATTGGCTCGCCACTTATTACATGGGACCTAACTTACATATACACATACTTAAATCACGCCTATATCCCCGAAGGGGTAGGCAGAGATGAACAAGCACTAGCACTGGGACCTAACTTGATTAGCAAAAAGTGGGTGTTTAATTCACCTCTGCCTAATCCTTCAGGGGTAACAAGGCGTGATTTATGTATGTTATTATGTTATTTTCTACATGCCGAGCAGTGCGATGTACTATTAGGTTGAGTTACTTTATGCATTACGTAGTACCTACTACGAAATACATCAAATAGTTTAGAATTTGATGTGCATTTTCACGCAAGGCCAAATTTCATGATCTTGTTATGATTTGAGTTTTATTTGATCATTTTAATATTAATGTTAGAAAAAAGTCACAAAGAAAATAAAGACAGAATAATTTCTGGAAATTTTCAGAGATCATTTTCTTCGTGATCTTGTTGTCGAGAAAGATTTTGAAATACGTTGTATTATTTAATGATACGGATTCGTATTCGAGGCTATATTTCGAACATGAGAATCGCCCTAGTAATATGAAAAAATGTCACCCAGTTAGAAATACTTCGTAAGATCGGGATTTGTTCACGTTTATGATGTAGTCTGCTCACGTTGTGTATTCAATTTGTTTCATCACGACGTCTTTAGATACTAAGTGACAGACTTAGTAATGCTTACATGATAAATCAAATTTATCAACTTCAACAGCGTCCACAATATATTTAAAACATATATAACATATGTAAGTAAACTTATTACAGTATTCATAATTTTATAATAATAATTAGTTTTAGTAAAAATTAGTACCGCAGTTTGGGTAGGTAGGTACTTATAGTAATGGAGAACATAACAAAATAATCGTCATCAAATAAAAGAAAAAAAAAATATCGGCCAACGTGGCCACGTTAAATTAAAAACGTTATCCGCTGATTTCTTGAAGTTAGGACTTACTTGGAACTAAATCGCCAAATCCAATGGTGGTCATAGTGATGAAACAGAAGTAAAAACCGTCGTAGAATGTCCAGTCATCCTCCCACATTTTAAAAAGTCCAGCGCCGGCCGACAGGTATACGAACAGGAATCCCACCGCACCAAAGGCGTACAGGGACCTCTGCCCTGCTGGATTGGCCTCAGATACTCTCTTGCAACACTCTGGAAGTAATATCAAGATAAATCCCCGTTTAAGACTTAACTAAGCCTCAACGTGCATAATATAATATGTAGGCACATTTGTTTTAAATATTGGTAAATTTGATTATATGTATATTAGCGACCAGCATTGCAACACCTTCTTTGGATTTGTCTTTGGCAATAATTCAATCATATTTTGTAAAACAATTGGTAATAAACAGCTCAAGTAATCGAAGTGCGGGATTTTATTTATACTCGGTCTTCAATAACGTATTCATAAATAATTAGAGGAAGGGACCCAAAACGGACATGCTGGCTACAGCAGGCAGTCTGGTGTATATGATATCTTCCATACATCCAAGGAGACAGATGGTAATTTCAAATTTCACACTTTGTCTCAAAGAAGCAGCAATATGGTTGACTATTCGTAATGAAAATGTATTTTTTACACCAGTGGACCCGTTTTGGCCAGTGTGCCCGTTTTAATCACCCTTCCCCTAGCCAACACATCTTCAGCTACAAAGTGGTTTCTGAAAGATTCTAGGTAGTTGAGTTAAGAAAATTGGTCTCCTTCTAACTATGGAAAGCTAGGCAAATCGTTATTGAATATTGTTGATTTTTTAAAGCTGCGTGAGAAGAGAATATATAAATTCAAATAATGCTAAATTATGTGAAGTACTGCTATATGATTGGTTATAAAAGATGAACTTACGAGGCATTGGAGGTAGTTGTTTAGCTGTAAACGAAACAAAGGTGGCAAACACTCTGCCCAAGTCTGCGATCACAGTCAGTGTAAAAGGTATGCCGATAAGAGCATAGGCGATGCAAAATAATCTGCCCCAAAACGTTTCTGGTACTATATTACCATATCCTGAAAAAGAAAAGTCTTACAATTTTTGGGTTTGAAATAAAAAAAGAATACACTTCCTCTCAAGGAATAGAGATACTGAGATAAATCAATAGTTTGAAGAAAAAAAAATATTTTCCTCATTGAATACTTATTTAGGTTTGTGTTAGGAATGTTTCTTATTTGTAATTTGAAATACTAAACGCTCTGTATATTATGTATACATAAAATACATTATTTAATTACGACTTTAGTCTATTCTAACTCAGCTTATCAAAATATTTAGGTATAAGCAATACCTTTCTAGGTATTAGTACTTATCTTTCGTTATATAATTTCTTTCATTTATTATATTAAATACGGTAATGCTTACATGATCGTACACACCTATTGTAGTTAGAACAGTTGATGAGAAAAACACAGCTTGTAATATGCTCCATTTTTCTTCTAGTGGAGGAAAATTACGATCTACTTCTAATGACAAACCACTAGATGACGCTTCTTCCAGAACCTGAAAAACATTATATACGTAGTATTGTATTCTCTTTGCATTATATGAATTATTTTAGGCTTAAAAAAACAAAATTTAGATATTACTTTTTTTTTTATTTTTTTTATTTAGATAATACTACTTTAAATAAAGGTTACGATTCGTAGCATTTATTGAGTTTATCTTGAAGTAAATACTATTAATAAAACGGATTTGTTTCGGATTAGGACTACATTCAATATAATCAATAAGCTTACCTTCTCATAAAGGGCTAAATGGTCACTAAGAAGTTTTTCAATTCCAGCATCCAGTGTTATATTACCATTATTCTCCGAAACGAACCGTATTAGATTCCATCGCTCTGTTAATAGCCTCTCCCTGTGGAATTCTTGCTTGGCCAACTCCGCTGGATACTCGAGAGCGCGGAATACCTGTATGAACAAAAAATATGAGCTACACCTAATGTAAGAAGAAATGCCAATTTTTTACAAGACTGTTTCTGTTAACAAAATTTTTTTTTTTCTATAAATATTAACGGATTAAATAAAGATACATTACAGTGAAAGTGGCCAACGAAAAAGTCTTGGTTGGCCACGTGTTATAGGCATTTTCCCGGATACGCGGGTTCGACTACAATTTTTCGAACTTTACTTACCACAAATTTCTTTGTAATTTGTTTTAACATATAATGTTCATTAAAAATCAAACTAAGTAATAAAGTTTTATTTGATTTATTTATTATAAATAGTGTTGCATCAGATGTAAATAATATTCACTTAGAAGTCAGTTATTTAAAAATACCTAATACAATAAAATAAAACTAATATCAAATGTTGACCTTTGTATGTAAATCCGCACTGGATTTATTACGAGTAAAAATATCAGACAAACAAAAAAAAACATCAAAACTCTTCAAATTCTTTTTCGTACATACATTTCGATGCTTTTCTTAATCTGGGTTGAGCTATTTCTGGAAAATTGCTCGTATCTCCTGGTGAAGTGCTTATAGGGACAAATGGTGGCTCAACCCTTTGATGTAAAATGCCTTGCCAAGCTATATCATTAAACCAAAAATGGCTTTTGATATCATAAACTCCACCTTTCAATGACCCCAAGCGTTTAGTAAAATCCACTTGTAACAATCCCTTTATAAGACTTTTAGAATCAGAGCTGATTGAATCTGGGCATTTGTAACTTCCACTGAGAATTTTATCATACAATTTACTTGGATCGGATGCAAAAAATGGTGGTTGTCCAGCTTGCATTTCATAAATTAAAACACCCACTGCCCACCAATCGACAGGATAAGAATACCCTTTTGACATTATTACTTCTGGTGCCAAGTATTCTGGTGTACCACAAAGCGTCCACGTCTTTTTCTTGAGGACCTTAGAAAATCCAAAATCACATACTTTTAAATAACCATTCACATCAATTAGTATGTTTTCAGGTTTCAAATCTCTGTGTACTATCTGGCAACAATGTAAATACTCTAAAGCCAAAATCACTTGACTCGCATAAAATTTAGATAATTCATTTGAAAAATTTCCATATTTCTGAATATACGTAAACATTTCTCCACCAGAAATATAAGGCAGTACAAAATAAAGATAAAGGTTATCTTTAAAAGCAACATCAAGTGAAACAAGGAACGGAAAACGAACACATTGTAGAATCTTTTTCTCCAATATCAGATGTTTAACATGTTTTCTTTCAACTACCATCTCTTTATCAACTACTTTCATTGCATGATAAGTGAATGTACTTTTATCTCTAACTAGAAACACTTCCCCGTAAGCACCATTACCGATAGCTTTGATATTATCAAAATTCTGTGCACTTTTATCAAATTGAGGAGTATCATCAAATTTCTTAACAAATTCGACTTTCAACATCTCTAAATAACGGTTATGATCTTGATGATTTTGTTGTGTGTAAGACTTGGACATGCCCTACTAAAGATACTATACTCCATCTAAATTATTCTCTCATTTAAAAATATCTCTTTTAAAATTGTATGTACAAAAGCATTTTGTTAAATTGCGCCTTTAAGCAGCATCAACTACAAGTGTCAAAATTGTTTATATCTGATTTATCATAATGACACGAGTTGTATGGAGACATCAAAGAGAATATAACTAAAAACTGAGTCTGTAATATTTTTATCGTAGCTTTTTCTCTGTGATGATTTATGTTACCTATGAAAACTGTTATGTCTGTGAATCAGTCACTTTTTGATTCTGCTTTGTTTCAGGGGAAAAATTACAGCAGTAACGAGCAAGTAAGGATTATTTTAAAATTTGAAAAGGGTTTGAATATGGCAGAACCAGAAATAAGGCGAAGGATAGATTCATATCCTACTGGTTATGTATACTCGAAACAAGATCAATACGAACTATATTTAAAGAAACTCAGACACGATTTCATGGAATCGTGGAAAGAAAAAAATGAACCTAATGCGAAGCTAGAAGACTTCGAATTGCAAAAAGTCTTGGGGACAGGAGCGTTTGGCATAGTATATTTGGCCAAGCACATTGCAACTGCAAAATATTACGCAATGAAAATGTTAGAAAAGGAAAAAGTTGTCAAACTAAAGCAAATAGAACATAGTTACTACGAAAAGAAGATTTTGTGTGGTTTAAACTTTCCTTTGGTCGTTTACATGAAGTATTTCTTTAAAGATAATGTATATCTTTATTATATTTTACCATTTATATCTGGTGGCGAAATGTTCTTACATCTGCGCAAAATGGGAAAGTTTGACGAGATTTCTTCAAAATTTTACGGCGCTCAAGTTGTTTTGGCTCTTGAATATTTGCATGCTTGTGAGCTTGTATATCGCGATTTAAAACCTGAAAATATTTTGATAGATCGGTATGGTTATATCAAAATAACTGATTTCGGATTTTGCAAGCTTATCAAAGGCCGAACATGGACACTCTGCGGCACTCCTGAATATTTGGCACCTGAAATAATCCTCAGTAAAGGATACGGAATGTCAGTAGACTGGTGGTCGTTAGGAATCCTTCTTTTCGAAATGAGTGCAGGACATCCACCTTTTTATGCTTCTTATCCAATGAGAATATACGAGAAAATAGTAGCGGGAAAATATAGATGCCCCATACATTTTTCTAGTGATTTAAAAGATTTACTGTTACATGTCCTGCAAGTAGATATTACTCGAAGATACGGAAATTTAAAAAATGGCACTTTAGATTTCAAAAATCATAAATGGTTCAAAGAAATCGATTGGGATAACCTTTTAAACGGAAAATTGCATCCGCCGTTTATACCCAAAATTCGTTCACCAGGAGACACCACCAACTTTGATGTATTTGAAGCAGAGGAAATTAAGGAAAGTCCCATTAATCTTTTTGAAGTAGAGTTTATAGATTTCTAGTTAAACAACCAGGAGTTTCAATAGATAATTTCAACAATATTACTATATCGTTTAAGTAGTGTCATAAGAAAATGTATGTTCTTAAGACTAAAATAATACAACTGATTTGTTTTTATAAATTGTTGCTTCTGTTTTGCCTGCTATTTATGCATTTATTTTATTTTATTATTAGGCATTCCTGGGCTTAATAAAATAATTAACAAACTCATAACTTTGTTTGAATTGCAGCAGTAATAATATATGAAAAGGGTCGCTTTTATATCTTATAAGCAGAAACATGGCATTGTATTAGATAGCATTAAAATACCTATAATAATAATAAGTACTGAAAATTTGATCTTACCAGGCCTCCTCCACCAGTATACAACATCAGCGCCACAAACAATCCCATGTGGGACAAAGCGGCTCTAGGACACAGACTGTCCCATCGCGACTTGGGCGGAGTGCCCATTAGCGTCTCCGTCTCCCACGTGACATTCTTCACGTTCTTACACATGTTTCATGCGGTCCTTTTCACAAATAGCACAAACATAGTTCTAATACTTTCACAAAAATGTTTTTAATTCTCTCGTGACATTTGATAAACATTAGTCGGCTAATATTTTTATTTAACAATAGATTCTATAAATAATGGTCCTATTAACAATTATTACCTCAGTCAGTTGTCTCGTCAGGTTGCCAATTTCTTTAGTAAATTGGCCAAGAATGAAAATCGGAATGTATATTATTAACAATATTTTGAAAGTCTTTAACCGATGCCTCACCAATGTAACAAAATAATCGTATACACAGTAATTATTCCTCGAATACCATTCATCATTGTCATCTCCTCGACCGAAATAGAAACAATCAAACGTATCCAAATGTTTAGTTAAGAAAAAGTGAAGAGCTTACATCTAATTTTATTATCTTTCCGCTATAAAGTCTAGTCAGTAAAACATGAACTGTTATTTGACACAAACCAGGAAGACGCCAAAATGACTCCCGGTGATCAGCGCCAAAAAATTACTCTGTGACTTTTTAATTATAACAATAGCTTTATTAGTCACATTGGTCCATTCAAAAAATAATAGGTCAACAAAGAGTGAAATTAGGTTTTCATAGATTTGCCACAAATCATCAGTAGATACAATAATACCAAATTATATAAATCGTGTCAACATATAGTTCGTTATCTCTCTTTTTTCTTTGTATTATTGATTGACCTGTTTCTTCGGCTCAGAAGATTCAAATTTAATTTATGTGTAAATTTTGGATCCATGTACCTAATGCTATTCTCAAAAAAATATTTCTCTTGATTAATTTTGTACTTTTCCAAAGACGTTGTATTTGACTTCTCAAATGCCTTCTCAAATACGAAACATTTTCGTGAATTCTCGTTGATTATATATTATACTAAGCTTCGTCTGTTAAATTGTGTAAATAAGGTCAATTACGTTTGATTTTTTCTGTCGTTATTTGAGTTTTGTGAATTGGTACCCATAGATGGATGAATCATGAAGATGCTTGTATAACAGTCGCATTTCTAAGAAAATATTTTATGATGATCAACACATATTAAATTACCGGTAGTACTTAATTGTATATCGAAATGGGGCACTTTTTTAATCGATTTGAGTGTGATATAAAATTCTTGACGAAAATCGTAAGCATTAATGGCAAAACATGCAAATTAAGATGAAGTGTGTTTTTGTATATGGATAACAATGGCATTAAGCATGCTTAACCCGCCATTGTATAACTTTTAATGTTCAAAAAGGTACGTTGTTAGATGGAATACTTAAAATTTCTTCGCTTTCGCTTTTCGCTTTTTTGTCATTCAGTGTTTGGATTTGGTTGCATTTGCATTCAAAAATATCCACGAACCTACAAATGTATCTGTGTGGTGGGATGTGTACGATCTGTTTTATTTCACTTTGCGTTTTTTAAGTGCTGTCACAGGAGCAAATAAAACATAGAATTTGCCTAACCCGACTTATCCCCGGAGTTTCTTAAAAGTCATTAGGTACTTTTTATTACATTACTCATTGTTTTTCTGTGAGATGAATGATATGGTCGTAAAGGAAATAGCTTCGTGACGTCTGACCGATATGAATGGAAAAGGAACTATGTGCTCTAAACCCAGATAGTCTGAGAATAGGACAGAAAGGTGATGATGGTCACATTTGACTTAATTTTTTTATTCCTACGATTTCTATAACTAATGGCTCTACATTCTAAACGTTTTCTGTTGCGATCTCAATGTAATGGCTTTCAATCAATAAAACCGCGATGAAAAGATGAATTGATAAAGTGTTTTCAACAACTTGATATTTTGATTTCAAATAGCACTACACTGTGAAATTCTTAGAAGTTTATTTAAAAGTGTAGAGCATGTTAAGTCGATGAATGTGGCTGTTAAAGAAATGTATATTTTCAGTAAGATAAAATCATAACATTAAAAGCTTTCAACAAAAAGCTCTTTAGGTCAAACAACCGTTCTGCTAAAAACATATTGGACTAATATTGACTATATTATTTCTCTCTGCGATTTTACCCTAAAAATTTATTTATTGAGCTTATAAAATATGAATGTGTAAAAAGAAAATATTACTATGTTTATTAATGATCATGATTTTATTATACATTAAATAATACTTATTCAAATGTAAAACATTTAATGTGACTTGTTCACGCACTTATTTAGGTTTGTGCAAAAAATGTTTAAATAGTCATTTATCCACTTTTTGACTTTCACTGACATGCTTACTAAATTATTGCACAATTGATGAAGCGTTTATCTTTAATCGGCAGTTAGTGTTCTTTATCGCTACATCTCAGTCAGCTGTTATAAAACCATTCCATGTCATTCATGTGATCTTTTACAATATTCTTTTAAGCCATCTTTCGTCCCCTACACCTATCACAACTACACATGCTTTTTAACCAAATGTACTTGCTTATCAAAGATTAGACCCAGCCTCTAAAACTTTTATTTCACCTTAATTACTCGAAAACAAAAAAAAAACAATACTACATTCGAAACAATACATTTTACTCGATAAATATTTGAAAAAAAATTACAAAGATACTCAAGTAATAAATCCTGCAAAACCTATCCATAGCAACTGTGATAAATTACTACAGGCACGACATTTTCGTATTAATTAGCGCAATCAATCTTTATGGTCGTCAATATAATCTGCGTAGTAAAATTGATCTTATACGGTAAACACAATTTAGTAGTCAATAGCATACACACTTGTGACGATCTACGGTCGTTTCATGGGAACATCACATTGACTTCTACAAAATCATGATCTAAACTGTTTTTCTAAGTGTAAATATCAGAGAAAATCTCACGTATTAACTCATGAGCTTTTGAAGTATTTAGATGTGAAGCGATTTCAAAGAACTTCTACACAAAGCACATTAAACTTTAAGTTTCGATGTTTCGATCGCGATATATTTGGGAGCTACGTTCGGACATCCTCCCTGTAAAGCGGCGCGCGAATAACTGAAAATATTTTCAGCAGCGATGAAGACACAATAGCTGTGCTTTAGGACAGCTTTCAGCAGTTTCAAGGCGCGTGCTAAAAGCTGTAATATATAACACGTACACTCGAAAATAAAAGTTTTACTCTTTCGAATTATTTCAGTGAAAATTCAATGCGTCATATCCTAGTTCTTCCTTTTGATAAACTATAAAACATTACAAATTAATGTTGTTTTTTTAGGTTCATCGCGCTTTACTGGGTGTTCGGTATTCTTCTTCTTGTTTGTATACGTAGTAAAGTAATTGGTGTGTAGTACTTAGTAATTGATGTGTAGGAGAATTTACTTATTGCCCTTAGTCGCCTTGTACGACACCCGCGTGAGATATGGGGGATAGTGTACCATGGGAGAATATAGTGAGAATGGTGGCCCAGTGCGGGTTGGTGGGTAATGACTGCAGATGCAGCCGGGACCAACGGCTGAACGTGCCTTCCGAAGCACGGAGGAACTCGAGATAATAAAGTTTAGTTCACCCATCCAATGATCGGCCTGAGCGAACATTGCTTATTATACACAATTCCAGGCCTAATGCCACCGTACTAGCAAGCTAATATTTTTATAATACTGTTAAAATAAGTATTCATATAGCGACGTCCGTTAAATTTTCACACCTACTTTGGAATAATATGCTCTTCTCGAGTATCTTACCTTAACACTATGCGGATATACTGTTATGTGGGAGTTGCATTAACCCCGGACAGCTTTTGAGTTCTAAATAACAATATAGTTTGTACAAAGGGGCTGGCTCGCTGACTGATATTCTCAATTGAGATTTAGTTAAACAGAAAGGAACCAAGACATTATTATTATCTATCCTAATATTATAAAGCTAAAGAGTTTGTTTGTTTGGTTGGTTTAACGCGTTAATATCAGGAACTAGTGACTCAAATTGAAAAATTCTTATTGTGTTGGTTAGTCCATTAATCGTAAGGCTGTAGACTTTAATATATCTGACAAGAACGCGGGCGAAGCCGCGGGCGACCACTAGTTATAAATAAAAACGAATTAGGATAGAGGAATTTTTTTCCAATTAATACATAAATCATGTACGCCTATCTATCACCTTAGGGTTAGGCAGTGTTAGGTCTTGTGTAATAGGTGGCGAGCCTAAATAATAATGCTAAGGACCTGTTTGACAACGAACAAGTAAGTTCTAAGTAGCTTACATTGCAGATCATTTGACAGTTTTAATATGAAAAATATGTCAATTGAACTGCAAAGTAAGCTACTTCGAACTTACTTGTCGATTGTGAAACAGGCTCTTATAGTTAGAAATATTTTATGCATATTTTTGTGCCGTGTAGTGACGGCAGAGTAGAATACAATTGTCACCTCCCCAAATCTCCCCCGTGGGTTGTACAAGGCGACTAAGGATAAATCAGTGATGAGGAATGGACAGCAGCATTCCTCTTATCTTATCCCCCCTAACAATGTACTGCGACTTTTATGCCCGATAAATGGCAATAGGTTCCCCACCTATTACATGGAATTTTACATAGTTGGCGAAACATTAGGTACTAGTTCACATCTGCCTACATATACGCGTGATTTATGTATGTATGTATATGTTATGAATAGCAAAAATACCAAAACTGTATTGCCAATGGATCCTTTCTTCATAACAAGATCCAATGATAAGGATAGGACCCTAGACGATTCTACATAGCAATGGGTTCTCCATGTGAGTGCACGGATCTTAAGATAGAGAGAGAAGCCGTTGTATAATGAACTGGACTTGCAACCCGGGTATTTATAGATTTGATCGGTCCCAGAGAAGTCTAGAGAGATATATTCTACCACGTAAAAAATCACTAAATAAATGTATTTTGCAACATTATTACAGACATAACAATGTTTCTTTTCAATGTTGTCTTTATAATAAATTGTCATAAAGATTTTATAGTTACTTACAAGCCCCCAAGGAATATTCATATTCACACGCATAATACATAATATGTTCAATATTTTTATATTGCCGTGTGGTGACGGCATAGTAGAATACAATTGTCACCACCCCAAATCTCTCCAGTGGGTGTCGTACAAGGCGACTAAGGATAAATCAGTGATGAGGAACGGGCAGCAGCATTCCTCTTATACCACCTAGCAATAGCAATGTACTGCGACTTTTGTGCCCGATAAATGGCAATAGGCTCACCACTTATTACATGGGACCTAACATAATTGGCGAAACGTGGGTGCTAGTTCACCTCTGCCTACCGCTTCTGGGATATAGGCGTGATTTATGTATGTATGTACATACATACATAAATCCATACTACTTACATACATAATATGTATTTTTATATTAAACCTAATATTATAATTGTGTGTGAAGGAGGAAAAGTCTTTCAAATTATGAAACTAGAACACGCAATGCCTCATTTTATCTTGCGATTACAAATGATGAGTAAATAAATAAATTTGCTCATGCTTTTTATCACGGCGCCTTAAACTAATAAACAAAATCCTCCTTACCTCAGCAATGTCCGGATCGGCTGCAGCTTCCGCTGAATCCCTTAAACGGCGCAAATACGCCGGTCTTTCAGGAGACTACCTATTTGAGCCGTTTGGGGTAGAGACTCTGGGACCATGGGGTCCAGGAGCTCACCGACTTTTTCGGGACATTACAAAGCGGCTACGTGAGACAGTAGGTGACAATAAGGCTGGTCTGTATTTCGCGCAAAAAATTAGTCTCGCCATTCAGCGAGGTAATGCAGCCAGCGTTATTGGTACACTTCCTGTCTCAGAAGACCTAGGCGAGGTTTTCTACCTTTAATTTAGCTTTTAGTCCCTTAGTTTTAAAACATTTAGTTATTAATTTATAAAGTCTGATATCATAACATAAAATATATGTGGCCAGATATATATAAAAACCTAAAACCTCCAACAAACTATGTCTCCACTAGATTACATAATTATATAATTTTAACATTATAAACAAAAAATAAATTTCACATTACCTCAATATTGAATAGTTAATAATCCCTTCAATCTTTTACCTGATTCCGATTAAGCATCGTACCTACTTAGCCCTTGATTTTCTGCACGAATCTAAGGGATGAATAAACCAACAACTTTTACTTACCTACTTATGTAAGTAGGTACTATTAATTAATGCACCTAATACTCTATATTAGTTTACCGTGTGTCCGAATCTATTTACTATTGTAAGCAGATATACATAATTGAATGAAATGTTCTATATTAGTGCACGCCAGACAAAACTTTGGTCAACATAAAATCCAGATCGTGTATAAGGCTCCACCACCTAAGTACTTAATCAATCAATGTTCTTCTCTGACTGTCCAATAATAATAATAATAATAATAGATGGGAGTCGTGTCTAGATTAACAATGTACACACATTTATCACAATACGTATAATGTAGCATCTCTGGGAATGTCCGGCAAATCTATCATATCAGCTAAACAGAATTATAGCGACTTGGCACTTTATCCTTTACACTTATACTGATAAAGTCGAATCTAGAGTAAACGTGACTGAGGGTCGGATAGAGTGATTGGGATGACAAGATTCTAATCCATATTATCCATACGTTTGGCCTTTACCATTTGCCAGAAGGTGTTTTTTGGTCTACATCAGGCAATCATCCAGGCATGCCAGCCTTTAGGAGATTATGGTTACAAAAATGATCAGAAATGTACAGCAGCCCACGCAGCACTCGAAATGCTGCCACCGATACAGAATGCCGTTGTTTTATACCTACCATCCTTTTGGAGACACTTATTATCTAGTGATGGGGTAAATGATTTGTATAGCTCAGCTTGCAAATTCAAAGTTATTTAAACATGTGCCGTAACATTTAATTGCTTAGCTGTCATAAGATTTCTAATATTTGGAAAGTTGAAAACAGAAAGTGATCGATATATCGGTACATACAATGCATTGTAACCAATACACCACTCAAAAAGCTGCCTTATTTTATATTTGGATTCGAATTTGTGCATTTACTGAGTTCCGATACTAATGTTTTGTTCAGTTCCATTCAAACAGATTAATTCTCGATATATTTCAAGTTACATTACAAGTTATAGACGTCTGGTCCAGGTTTCACACATTAAGTCCGGACCTGACTTTAGATAATGATGCACTGCAACAATTTTATATTTGACGGTTGTCAAAACCATCTTTACCGTACCTACTACCTTACCAAATCCGTTATTCAAATTCGAATTTAATATGCTTAGGGCCTGTTTCACAATCGACAAGTAAGTTCTAAGTAGCTTACTTCGCAGATCATTTGACAGTTGTAATATGAAATATATGTCAATTGAACTGCAAAGTAAGCTACTACGAACTTACTTGACGATTGTGAAACACGCCCTTAATCTACTAACTAATACATTAAATATACTGTCTTCTCTGGTGAGTCTGGCTCAGTAATTGATTTTCTTTGTTTTATTAGAATTGAAAACTGTATTTAAAATGTTTCATTTAACAATAACGTCGTGTCAGGAGCTATCTTGATAAGATAGATAAAGTTTGGACCACGTTATTTAAACTTTTGATAGAACCTTGATCTTGAATAGACGTGACCAGAAAGTTAAAATATCTCTGGAAATAATAATGAGATTTAAAAATATACCACTTTAATTTAAACTTACGATTTGAGTTCATGGTATTATAGGTTGGTGACATCGCTTAAAAGCGTTAGAGTGTTGAATATCAAGGTTATTCCCATAGTTAAAGTTAATCATTGCATTGATTAATAATACAGGAATTCTATGCACATGGTGCAAAAGGGTGTGGCTGGTGGTAGGACTTTTTTCAAGTCCGCCTGGCTAGCTGCCACCATCATAATAATATTATCAAAATATGTCGCCGTAATGTAATGTTAACAGCATTATTGTGTTTTGTGTTCCGACAATTTATAATAAGATACCCAGCCCCTCTGTCGTTGAGGGTTCTAGGTGAAGCTCGATGCCATCTTCAGCCCTTATCGTCATTTACCATCAAGTAATATGAAGGGCTTCCCTACTTGGCATAAAATAGTTAAGTATACCAACGGTAGGTTCATGGTTTTTACTATGACCTGAATAATTTTTCTAGATTGTTACACCATTCATGCCCGACTAGCATGACCACCGAAACACGATATGATAAAGCCATTTAACGCTTTGAACTGCCAAAAATATTTTTGAGTTTCGGTGATCATGCTAGCCGGGATAGTTTTCACTGATTTCCGGTAACAATACCACAGTCACCCCAACCTGTAGTGCGGTATTGCGAACGACATCGTAAAATCTGACACGGAAATTCCTCGTAAAACCCTTTGTTTCCCATAACCGTCGCTCATCAATGACAACAGTGGACTGTTCGGTTAACCGGTTAAAAGGCCTCGGTCACCTTGAACTGTGCGGCCCTCAGCCCTCATTATTGGATCATGTTAATTCGTAATGAAAACAAGTGTGTTTTTAAATATTATTATTTTCTGCAATTGAACAAGATAATTTTCCTCGTTTCATTGTGTATTCATTTCCTTTCCTCGTTTACGTATTTGGCAGCTGAGATGGTGAAGTGTGGTGACGGCAGAGCAGAATACAATTGTCACCACCCCCATCTCTACCGTGGGTGTTGTACAAGGCGACTAAGGGTAAAGACAGCGATGAATACTGGGCAGGAGCATTTTCCTCATACCACCTAGCAATATACTGAGATTTATGTGCCCGATATACGACAATAGGCTCGCCACCTATTACATGGGACCTGACTTAATTGGCGAAAAGTGGGTGTTAATTCTGATGTAAAAGAACAAATATTATATATTTGTATCCCATTAATTTAAATCCCTCTATGAGATATCTGCCATGGACAGAGAAAAATCATGGAAGTATGTCCCTACTTCTATGATTTTGTCTAGTAGCCATATTATGTGTACACAGATTTAAAGTTAATATTATAATAAAGATTATAAAACAAAATATCAAATCAGTTTCTAATTAAATAAAAAACACAATGCTATCTATCGATTGCACGATTGATCCACAATACTACACACGGCTTAGCAAATATGCACTTAAACGAAAGAAACTATAAGAAATATCCTCATTCAACATCATTGTAGAAGAAAAAAACGTTAAATGTGAACTCTAATAAAAATCGATAAAATTGTGTTAGTGGCTTACTTGGAACGTGATTTGAAAGTATATATAAAGTTAATTTTATTCATTAAATGCTCTTTGTAAGTATAAATTGGGTAGATGTGAGATTGATATGAGGGGACATCAAATTGGATTTTCTATAATAGAAACAAATATTGCGGGCGGGTGTATTCGTTATTAAAATTTAAGACCGATAGGAACGGATGGAAGAATTTCGTAAAATAAAGTCGTTTTGCAAAAAACTTTTAAAAGCGAAAATTCTGAAGTATATGATTATTTAACTAGATCCCTACCATACTAGTAGTTACTAGCGTATAGGGTAATAGTAATAAGGAAAAGAATGAAGCGAAACACGTAAGGTGGGTTTAATTGGGTAATCCTCGTAAAGGAGAAACAGTACTGTAGGCCCTTCATTGCTAAATATAAAAGATTAACAATGTAAGCATGAGGGAAATGTTACTGATTATTAAAGGTAGGTATTTACATAGAGTTGCCAAAAAAAATTCGTAAATTATTATTTAGCATCAGCGAATATTTTACGACAGTAGGTAACTAATTTACGGTGTTTAATTGAGGAGCTCGATGGCGCAGCCTTAGCGTGCTCGCCATGCGATTGTGTAAACTAAGCAATGTTCGTTACCATCGGTCATTTTCCAAAAATATATCATCTCCAGTGCTCTTATCCTCCATACTTCGGAAGGCATGTCAAACCGTTGGTGTCGACTGATATATCCACCAATCAGCACTGGGCTGTGGTGGATTATGCCCCATTATAATTTTTTTATTACACATTATAGGACTGGTGATGATGATAATGATTATAGATCTCCAAAAAATTATAATATGTATACTACCCTACATGATTTTTTTTTTCTTTATGACCATGCTTATATTCAAATTAGGTAAATTAAAATTCAGCACCGGATTATGTACGATTAGGTATAATAAGGACTTATTTTAGGCTCGTCGTTACAATTCCTAACTTAACTGCCTTCGAATTGTTTGTACAGGGGGCCTAGCCTAGGCTTTTCTATTAGAATACCAAAGTACGAAACTGACGTTTTATTTTATCTGTAATACGTCAGTTTCATACAATTGTTTTCTATGTGTTCGAATAGATTGGCCCATGATTGGCCACTTGGCTAGGGCCACTGAACAGAATTCAGTTCTGCCAGTATCATACATACATAAATCACGCCTATATCTCAGAAGGGGTAGGCAGAGATGAACCAGCACCCTGCCAGTATCGTCATCATCATTTAATTTTAATTTCAGTCACAACTAGCTATTGAATATAATATAGGCTATACATTGTTTCTTTAAACTAATTAGTATTATGCTCGGGTACTCGCATAATAATTGTGTCGATTCATCACACAAGCAAAAACCAACGGTAGGATCAATAAATCAAAGTCGAATGTGTCATTTTTGTTGTGATAAAGTTATAAACGATCTCTTACGATGATAAACAAATGAGGTGCAGCATAATTGTTACTGAGAAAAAACATTACGTGGCGGTAATGTAACCACAAAGGTAGGAATCAAATACTTAGAACAAGACGGAGAAGAAGACAATTTGTCGTAATCAGATCAGTAGGCCTATTCGCTAACCTTTTTTGACACTTGAGAGTGATAATCACTGAACAATTTAGTGATCCATTACTACTTTACTATAACGCTATTGTGAAACTTGTCCTGTGAAAACAGTAATGGATAAGTAAATAGTTCGGTGATCATCACTTTCAACTGTCAAAAAAAGTTAGCGAATAGGCCTACAGAGGGCAGCTTTTTATTTGAAAGCTGGTTAAGCTTTCAAATAAAAAAAGAATCATCAATATAGTTCACCCAGCCGAAAGGTCTGAGGTAACAAACAAAAAAAATACAGGCTGCAGTATGCAGAAATGTTTTGTGCGAATGCATAGGCAGACGAAAATACTAATTGTATTTAAAAGAGCCTTACTCAAAATTGTGTTCCTCATTATTATCATCATCATCACCAGCCCTTTGATGTCCCCACTGCTAGGGCACGGGCCTTCCCTATCGATGGAAGAATATAGGGAGATTGGGCCACAACCCACCACGCTGGCCCAGTGCGGGTTGGTGGGTACTAACGACTGCAGATGCAGCCGGGACCAACGGCTTAACGTGCCTTCCGAAGCACGGAGGAACTCGAGATTAAGTTTTTGGTCACCCATCCAATGACCGGCCTTAGCGAAATTGCTTAGTTTACGCAATCGCAGGCCAAGCGCGCTGTGCCACTGCGCTAGCGAGCTCCTCCGAAATGGTGTTATTACCACCAAAACTAGATTCGCAAGATTAAGTGAGGTCATTGTTAAAAAAATTTGCGCCTATTTACTCCGTAAACTGACTCTTTGAATCACTTATCTAACAGGTTTTAGATTTCTTGGAAGGCATTTTCTAAATTACATTTTTTATACTATTGTTTAATATCACACTGAGCTGCAATGAAAATGGCTAAAATAAAATAAAAAATACAAATTACGCAAAAGGAAAGACCAAATAATATTTGACTAACTGCCGCACTCAGAGACGTCAAATAACGTTAATGAGTACTTAACGTCAAAAAATGACAATTCAAACTAGCCATTCTTGCCGGATGGTCTAGATTTGAATGAAAATTTTTGACATTAAATACTCATTGAAGTTAATTGACGCCTCTGAGTGCGGCAGTATGTCCTTGATAACTTGTCAGATTAACTAAAAGGAAATGTGCCTACTCAAACTTTCGGTTTGTACTCTTTACTCGTGAAATTATCTGTAGATTTTATTTTAAAACCTTTCGTTAATATCGCTTTACACCGAAACCTGTTAATACCTGTCATTTGTCGGCATGATATTAGGCAAGGAATTTATTACACTTAGGTCCCAATACCGAATCTTCGGGATTTTTAACTATTACTATTTTTATTTTAATTTGAACATTATATAAATGTTAAGAAGAGAAAAATTAGTCCAAAAGAGATTGTGGTTAGAAAAAGTTTGAAAAATTATAATCTTCGAACGAACCCGCGTCCTCTGCAATCCGGGCAGATGCCTATACCACTCGGCATCAAGACTATAATTTTTCGAGCTTTTTCTAACCACAATATTCTAGTGTCTCTGCTATGTCAATAAAACATACTTTAAAATGTACAGAAAGTCTTCAAAGTGCTACCAAAAATATACTGTTTTTAATATTAAAATAAATCTGTAGCTTATGGTACCTATACTATATCACTTTTATTTCAATCATTAAATACATTATATTAATTTTAAAATATAAAAAATATAAATTGAAAACAATTTTCTCCTATAGGTCTTCTATGCTGGCATGGGAGCGAAAAAATAAGGTAGAACATGCCAGCCCCATGAATGTCGTAAAAGTCGACTAAGGAAGATTACCCGGTGAAAACCAATGAACCCCTTGAGGCACCCGAACGCTGCTGGTGGAGGGCACCACGCCCTCCACCAGCACCTAACCAAACCAACCACCAAAAACAGCCATACCCAAACAGTAGTATGGATTGAAATGTTGTTATCCCAATCACTCTCTCCGTTCATCGGTCTTTCGACATGGTCCCGTTCCGTCTCTTATATATAGGTACATTCATTAGTAGCACCTTTACGGTGTGATGGATGATATAAATCAAAAGCGGATGGATGGATTAATACCGTCTGACCGATATGAATGAAAGTGTAAATATGTACAAAGATTTTAGTGGTTAGAAAAAGAACTATGATCTTGAGGCGGGAATCGAACCCGCGTCCGCTGCTATCCGGGCAGGTGCCTGACCGCTCGGCCACCCAAGATACTAATTAACTTGCCGAAATTCTTCTAACCTTTACACTTCACGTTGTAAGCCAACGGGTACCCTCGCAATGTAGAAATAAATTTCAAACATTCCAAGGCAGATATTTTTACAAATACCGTGCGTTCGGTTAAGCTTGGAATTGGGATCAAGTGGTTTATAAAGCAAACCCCGCCCGGATAGCAGCGGACGCGGGTTCGATTCCCGCCTCAAGATCATAATTTTTCGAAGTTCTTTTCTAACCACTAAAATCTTTGTACTGATTTTTCTAACATTTATATAATGTTGGAATTGGGATCAAGTGGTGTAAATATGTATACAACTCCGACCCCTAGATAGACTGGGAACAGGGCAGGGAGAAGATTCCTGTAGGTAGGTACCTACTTTGTATAAATTAACAACAATACAATCCGGGCCATGGTAATAAATTTAACATATTTTTTTCTTTATTGTGTAAATACAGAGGAAAAATATTTAAAATTAACAAGGAAAACGATACATTTTGGAGCAAAAAATTTGATTTGGTTTTACCATATAGTTAGCTTAGGAATTTGTCCTATACAAGATGTTTGGTACATGGGGTGTCAAGCCGGCACCTACCCTTACTAACATAGTCATATAAATACTATGGTGATATTCAAAATTCAAAATTGTAAAAATATTTATATGTCACACCTGACCATAAAGTGGACTTGCTCGCCCGCTACGCGTACGGAATATCCCACTTCCTGATCAGGGGATGACATAAAACTATTATCTTACCTCAGGCGATAAAAAAAGAAGCCTCTATCTGCCGCACTCAGAGACGTCAAATAACGTTAATGAGTACTTAACGTCAAAAAATGGCACTTCAAAACTAATCGCTATTCTTGCCGGGTCTATGGTCTAGATTTGAATGAAAATTGACATTAAATACTCATTAAAGTTAATTGACGTCTCTGAGTGCGGCAGTAAGACATTCTTTGTTCTATCGCCCTTGGTATCGTATCGTTTTTTGACTGACTTAAAACGTAAAATTCTAGTAATTTGTTGTCGTAACGACATTTCACTTCACTTTTATCATCCGTTACAACGTTACTAATAGTTAGTTTATTAGGATAATATAATTGTCCGCCGCCATGATGCATCACAAAAACAAATCGAAATAAGCGCCTCTAACGGTGGTTAATGTAACTATTTTACGATATGATTAATAATGTTTGGCGATATCATGAAATAGCCATGCGTTTAGCTGTTCATATCGTTAAACCTTGTTAATTCATTGATCTGACCAGAGCATTATCATGATATGGTCTATGGTATTAGTTGGCCATTTCATGAAATGCCACCATTTCAGGAAATGGTCGGCCACATCGTGAAGTGATCAATTCTACGATTTGGCCACGACATGTATACTATTTTTCTGTTATCAACATTACTATAATGTAATAGGTATAATTCATTTTAAGTCTCATACTAAGGCGGCAGGTGCATCGCATTTCGTAGTAATTTTGCAGTTATGTTTATCGTGTTTATTTAGATAGGATAATTACTTTAAAATTATAAAATATTTATTCCTCATAAAGTAACAATTAATTCTAGTATAAATTTTGCTCAAAAATATTATTGTAGAAAGGAGATATTCACAGTTAACTTAAAGCTTCGAATTTTTTTTTTGTTTAGAATAAAGATTTTTTTTTCTATATTAAATCAATGGTGTTATAGAACTAAAATTTCGTCTCCTATTTTGTTTGTCTAGGAGTGTCAATGTTAGCGAGCAGCGCCACCCCTCGCGCGCGGAGTTATCTGGGCCGCTCTCTAGTATATAACGTTTTGAACTTACAAAAAACATTAGATTTGAATACTTTGATAAGCCTTATTTGAATAATTAAATAAGCCTATATAATGGGCAGCAGCGTTCCTCTTATACCACCTAGCAAAGTACTGCGACTTTTGTGCCCGATAGATGGCGATAGGCTCGCTACCTATTACATAGGACCTAACATAATCGGCGAAACGTGGGTGCTAGTTCACCTCTGCCTACCCCTTCGGGGATATAGGCGTGAATTATGTATGTATATGGCTATGTGTTAAATATCTCTGAACTTTCAAAAATCCAACGATTTTTGTCAGTTCAACACGATAAATGGCTTATCATATCGTGTTTCGGTATCAAGCCACCAGCCGAGCTAGTGGGCCGTAAGCTTGTCGTAGTATAATTTTTTTTTCTCAAAATAAGTTAATATTGCTTTCTTTATTCTTTCCAGTAAAATAATTAATAAAATGGCTACACAATAGGATTGCATGTGTTATCCCACCATTAATATTAGGTTTATAGTCACTAGATAATTAATCCTGCCACAGTTTGTTCGCTCTAAAGTACTTTTTCTAAAGAGCTTATTTGTAAATGAACCCCACTAGATATTGAAGTTAAATAAACGCCCATTCTTTTCTGTTGTTATAAGCAATAAAACGATATACATGTAATAACTGTACAATTACTTGCACATTGGTACCAGAGCTCCATACAAAATAGCGGTTCTCCTTTATAAAAACCGAGGCTGCTACGAAATATGCCAATATCTATTCTACACTATTCACTAATTCAAAATTATCAATATATTTTTGTTTCCGAAATCAAGAACGCCAAAATTAGCCATTTTACGCAAAAATCACAGTCAAAATGTAATAGGGCTCTTATGTATCTAATCAAAATTGCAGCAGAAATAAAATAAATAATTTTCTAAATCTACTACATGACAGTAAAAAGTATAACTAAACATATAACAGACTGGAGCCTATATTTATAAAACCCTTCGAAAGTTAGAATGACAAAATTTTTACGTAAATAAATAAAATCATATACCTAAATGGGCAATTTTAATTTACATACCTAATTACATAAAGAATTTATTAAATAAATCTCGTTATACTTGTCGAGTTCATTGATAAATTCGAAATATATTCATGTTCATTTTATAAAAAAAACGGGTTTCTAAGTCAACAACAATACGGATATTACATAAAATATGTTAGGATAATCCAATCTCTGTACACAGTTTTAATATCAACATTCGTTAAATCCTGTGTTTTAAATTGTTTTATATTGAAAGAAAAAATCCAAAATAAGTTATCTATAGCTTTATTGGAAACTATCTATACCTTTATTGAAAATTTTCTTTCTTATGAGTGAATTCGCGATATCATTATGAGAGATTAAATGGATAAAAAATTTAATGTATGTACCTAAACATTGTAAAATGGAAGTGAAATAAGGAAAAGGTTTATTAATAATCATGATAAGTATATCAGTCTAAAAAAAACAAAGTGGTAAACTCTGAACTAAGGTATGCAATCCTGCGCAAGGTAGATACATCGCGATTATTAGTTTTATTAGATACAGTCTCAACTGATGTCTATTTGGAAAGTCGAATAAAAAGAGTCTTCAAGTAGATTCGCTAGGTCTTTTTAAAGCATTTTGCTGTATAATATCTACAATACACGTAATTAGTATTAGGAGTCCTCCTAACAAGCTAAGGCATTAGTACTAGGCGTAACTTCATATCATAGCATAGCCTCGTAGGGATAGGCAGGTATGAATTTACGCTGACTTTTCGTCAATAAGGTCTCATGTAGGCATAATAAGAGATGAGCCTATTACCATCTATCGGGCACGTAAATCGAACAAATGAACAGAAAAACACTGCTGATCATTATATAGGTAGCTATTCTTACACATACTCGCCTTGTACAACACCCGCGGAAGAGACAGCATCAAGCACTTGACAATTGTATTCTGGTATATCAGACGGTATACTAGAATTCAATATCTAGTCACCACCCCCATCTCTGCCGCGGATGTCGTACAAGGCAACTAAGGGTTGAGACAGCAATGAATAATGAAACCATATATATAATGAAGACCTTCATTAATTTATACATTACCATCTGTCCCTACGTGTACACTACTTACCACGACCACGTGTAGAATACTCGACGTGTTACTTAGGAACAATAACTTTGCAATGAGCGTTGTATGAGATCAATCTATCCATGATTACAGGCTTACACATAGTCCTTGACTATCGATTACTAGTGACACATGTAATTACAGGGTAGTTACGATATTAATATTATATTAATATAGATATCATCTTAATAATTACTTCATACATAAATAATTAATCCTAACACTTTAGACTTAATGCATATTAGTTTGACATACGTACACAATATAAGTGTAAAAGTGAAAAAAATTAAAAAGAAAAATAGGTTGGAAAAATTATAGTCTAATTAGTATAAGTCTAGTATATTTATTTAGAATCACGCCTCACAAATTGGTATTTAGAATGCTGTAGCTTTAAGTTGCATATATGTATATGTATACATATACTTATGTAATTATACTAATTATTTATCTCTCTCTCTCTCTCAATAACGCGATGCGGACCCTGCTGTCACACGTACAGAATTTTTAGATTAAGCAAATTAGCTGCATCAAAATAGCGTTATAAAGATAAGGATTAAAAGGAGTGGTAATTATAAATGCTTTCGTTGAGGTCAGTGACTCGGGCACTGAATTAGCGGCTCAAGATCACATCTCAATAAAACTTTAACTTCAAAGCTGCATGCACATTGATAATTTTTGTTAATTAATAAATTTTTGGGATTTTTCTCGTAATCATCTGCTGCAAGTATAAATATAAATTATTCCGTTGCGTAAGTGAAATTACCGCCACGACAGTAATTTGTTTCTTATTTCGTTCCTGTTATGGTTGTTTTTCAAAGTGATGGCCAAGAGGTGTTAAGTTTTACAGTTTTCATAAATGCAGTGTGAAGAAAGCCTTCGATGATCGTCCAAATGCCATGACCGCGCAATGACCGATGCGTCTCCACGCGCTACTTATTATATATAGGTCGGTCAATGCCAGCACCCCACAGTAGGTGCTCAGCTCTTCGACTAACATATTGGCAAACCAAACAAAATTTAAAGTTTAATTTGCATCAAATTAAAGTTAATTTAGTTGAGAGCAGCACAATGCAGTCTACATTCAGTTTATTGGTTCTCAGTTTGGTCTGCGTCACGTTAGCGGACAAAAAGGCGTTCATTCGTAAGTATTTTTAGTATGCTTATATTTATACAGTGAAATAGAAAAAAATATAACAAGCTTATCAATGCAATATATAAAATAAAGTGTGGAAATAAGTTTCTAAAATGTGAAGGAGGCATTTCAACAAATACGGTGCGTTGCATATTATCTTTAGGTATTTTCCGCAATTTATGGCTATTGACTTCAACAGTTATTACAAAAATATTAACCTAGTTATTTTATTTTTATTACCAATAATAAGAAAATAAAAATAAATCAAGGTAACAAAGTGCTACTTTGTTGTTGTTGCTGATATCAATTGTTAGCAGATGCCTTGATTATATTCTATCGCTACTAGGGAATCCTAGGATTTACATAATTTTTTGTGATACGTTTTAGAATATCTTAGAAATAAATATCGTTAACTTAATGTCCTGATGCGGGAATCGAACCTGCGTCCTACACAATCCAGACGACTGCCTATACCACTCAAGATTTTCTTCGTAACATTTTTTCTAACAATTAATAAAATAAAGTATAAAGAGTAAAAAGAAAACTTAAAAGAAAATTTTCATAAGTGCTCCAAAACTATATTATTTTATCATGCTTGCAAAATTAAAAGGCTTTGTGCCTTTTGTATAATAATAAATTATTATTCAGGAACAAATATTTGACTTGACTAAACTAACGTGATTGGCCTACTAATTGTTTTCCTAGTTCATTGTACAAAATAGTGTGCATAATTATTACTATGGAGTTTGTCAGAAAGGCAGACATTTTGCATTTGTTACGTTACGAAATATTGGGCGGAAATGACCACTTTATGGTCACGCGTGAAAAAAGATCACCTGTCAGGAATTGGAGGGATGATTACATTAAAATATTTTCATTACATATTTTATTTATTTATAAGCTTCGTACGTACGTAGACTTTAGAGGTTATCGCTTTAAAGAAATAACGGTTCTCGTACGGTCATCCTCAAAAGACGATTAACATTTTAGGACATCAAGGCAATAATTATTCGCACGAGACTGATGAGTTGAGTACCAAGTCAATAAGTAAGACAATGTTCAGCTAGTGCAAATATATAAATATATTCATGCGTTCATAGAAAAAAACTTAAAGAAGTACGCAAAGAGATGTCGGAAGTGGCAAGTGATTTCTTAACCGCGTAACACATGCAGTTGTCTTACGGCGGGTTTCAAAGTAAGCTTACTAAATTTGCCGGGCATTTTTGTTATATTACGATAAATAACAGGAGTTGCTAAGCAACCAAACTGTGGTACGTCTATCTTTAACTAAAGATAAAATATTGAAACCCGCCTTTAATCATCTTTGTTGTGACTGCTCATAAACATCATTTGTTTTCTTTAAAACTGGTTTCTTGCCATAATACGGCTATAATTACGTTACAATTATCATCGGCAGGTACATTGTTAACGTTTAACTGAATGCACTTGTTTTGTTTATGCTCATGCAGGTGATGCAGGTCACAACAGTATAACTATTTTTGCTATTCTCTCTTTAGACATCTTTCCTTCCTTCGTATGGAAAGGAGATGTTCCAAAATGGCCCTGTTGTGTTGCATTAAAACCTACAACAAGCCAAAAAAACAGCTTAAAAACAGTAATTTAACACATAAGAACTGTATTATAAATTATTGCCTACATTTTGAATAACTGTACAAATGTATGGGTCAGACTCCATACATTTTGGAACATATGATCTCCTTTGAGCCATTCTATTAGTGAGGTAGACCTACCATAGATAGTAGATACCTTCTTCTTATCCCCTAACCTCATGCTTATCACGCAAGAGTGATAAAAAAACTCCCGGTAAAACATTGTTAAACTGGTGACTAGTTTTGCAAATACGGCTACATATTTAGAATAACTGATTACCAGCCACTTAGAACGCACAACAGAATGTTAAATTCCATCTGCGTAGTGAGAAAGGAATTTAATATTGGAGGATTTACATTAAACTAGAGGAAATTTGTAACTCCACTATTATAATAAGCAAAATAAACATACTTAGTTACAGCAGACATTCTAGAGTCCGAGATAAGAAATAAGAATGAAAATTACATGAAAATAAATCGCATATTTTTTCATAAGGAAAGATATTATTTTTTTCTGATAAAATTCCCAGTGTTTCTTGATGCGGACAAAGTAAATGCAACAACAAGTAATACCATAACATTCACTGCCAGCATTTAAGTTCGGACCCACGGGATATAAGGCACAAAAATAAATACATATAAATACATATACAAAATAATATTTGAAGTCAAAATTATAAGGTAAGAGCATTTTGGGTACCTACTAAAATCTTTTACCCAATTAAAAGCTTGGCTTTTACGGGGATACTAATAAACATGATGCTCCCTGCGGTTAGAGACATTATCAGCAGGTATAATATACTAGTGGTCGCCCGCGGCTTCGCTTATGTCGGTTGTTACATACCTAGCCTATAGCCTTCCTCAATAAATGGACTATCCAACACAAAAATATTTTTTCAATTTGAACCAGTAGTTACTGAGACTAGCGCGTTTAACAAACAAACCGAACAAACTCTTCAGCTTTATTATACTAAGTAGGTATAGATTGTTATGATTCATGATGTTATGATTGTGGTGAAGGTAGAGCAAAATCAATTGTCACCATCCCAAATTCATAGGTGTCGTACAAGGCGCTAAGGGTTAAAAAGGTGATGAGGAATGGGCAGTAGCATTCTTGTTATACCACCTAGCAATATTATATTACTACTGCAATAAATATGCGTGCCTCATAGACGGCAATGGGCTATATTAAAAGCCTTCTGTTACATGGGACCTAACATAGTTTGTAAACTATCGGAACTAATAAACCTTTGGTCTGAGGTTATTGGGCGTGATTTATGTATTTATTTATCTAATTATCTTGATGGTACCGATTGGTTCTTGCCATTAATCTATTTCGGCTATTAAACACAGAAGATCTTAGCATAGATACGCAGCTAATTAGCTCTGCAATTAGTATGAGAAAGGCGAATGCGGAGATAAATATGCATATATGGCGAAGATTTCGATGTAGTATTTTGAAATATAATAATTCATATAATGTACTTCTTTAGTATTTCACAATTGACAAGTTCGAAGTACTCGTAGTTTACTTTGCAGTTGAATTGATGTAGCTCAAGCTGTCTGGACAAATCTTCTAAATAGCTTACATTTAAGTAGGTCCATAGGGAATTTTATGTGAAGGCTAAACTCTGACTGAAATATATTTCATATTACAATTGTCAAATGATCTGCGAAGTAAGCTACTAAGAACTTACTTGTCGATTGTGAACAGGCTCTTAAATCCGATGAATAGTGCACGAACCAATACATACGTTTCTACTATTATGACTAATACAAAGCTTCTACGGCAAACGCCATATAAATGAATGCAAATAAAAATAATAACTGTGCCTTTAACGGTGTTTAGTTTCTTAGTTATTAATAACGTATGCTTTAGGTTCATAACGATAACTATGTAAATCATAGCCGTCCTCGCCACTTTATGTAACTCACCACAAAGATCTCATACAGCGGTCAATGATTAATCGCAATAGATGATTTTCTCAGATACAAAGCAGTAAGGTAGATGTGAAAGTACATCCTTTCTTTATAACAACCACAACTTTATTAAAACGTCACTCTCGTCATGGAAAGTGGATGATGAAACACTTAAGTAGCGGACCTTTCATATGGGGTGTGCCTTACCAGGTTTTCAAAATTATGATCTTTTGCACACCGTTCATGACAAAAAAAGAGATAGCGTTGTGTTACCAACATAGGCATCAAGACAGGCCCCATCACAGGGCTACCTCAATAAGCTCTGGCTATCTAACTCACCGCCGCTATATGAACTGCATCAAAACGAACTACTTACCTAATACTAGTCATATCCCAACATCCATAGCGAAATTAATATATATAATTATAAGAAAATAATGTAGAGCTCAGCTCTACTTTATTTTTTATAATTACTATAATCAAATAAAGTGCAAGTCTTTAATCAAATTGTAGTGTTAACGATTAATTGCACCGGATGTCCACCACATAATAATGGCATTAGCTTAAGAAATTTACCAAGAGAAACGCCCACAAGCGCTACCTACTGTGTATTCAAATGAAAAACTTTTGATATAAAACGTACGTTCAACAAACCTAAACATTTAATGCACAGCGAAAATAAAATAAATCTTTGCACTCTGTTTAAAAGCGTACATTACCTTTAAGGGGATCGCTATTGTATCTACGGCACCTGTCTAAAACAGTATCCACGCAGCAACCAATTAACATAGCAACACAATTTTTTTGTTACTTTCTTTGTTTCCTGCACGCTAATGATATCTATCTTATCTTGATCACGTTAACTTGTAGACGAGGTCTGTTATAGAGATAAGTTATAATAATACTGATAAGATTCTGGGTGATAAAACTGATTCATATCAGCCGAGAACTTATTTCCAAATTTTATGAAATAATACGTAATATTTCCACACGTACAGTCAACGGCACTTCGGACTACCCAAAACTGTCAAATTTCTTCAATCGATTGTCAACCTCAACGTGGTAATAATAGAGCACAAAATCGATTGGGAAATTTTGCCATTTTGTGGTAGTCTGACGTGGTGTTGACTGTACAATACTTAACTACATAAAACTTGCCTATCCATCCGCGTAGGGGGAGGCAGAGACGAATTAACACCCATAATTTAGGCGATTATGTTCCCATGTAATAGGCATATTACCATCTATCGGGTACGCAAATCCCAGCAGGAACACTGCTGCCCATTACTCGTCACTGTCTTAACCCTAGTCGCCTTGTACGACACCCGCGTAAGAAAGTTATTAACATACATACATAAATCACCCCTATATCCCCGAAGGGGTAGGCAGAGGTGAACTAGCACCCACGTGTCGCCAATTATGTTAGGTCCCATGTAATAGGTGGCGAGCCTATTGCCATATATCGGGCACAAAAGTGTCGCAGTACATTGCTAGGTGGTATAAGAGGCACGCTGCTGCCCATTCCTCATCACTGATTTATCCTTAGTCGCCTTGTACGACACCCACTTGAGAGATTTGGGGTGGTGACAATTGTATTCTACTCTGCCGTAACCACACGGCCAAAGTGATTAACCTACAAAATATTTATGACGAAATGTATTTTGTTTCAAGCCCGTCTTAACTTATCCAACTTCCATAAGAACCGTCTGTGTTCCCCGGCAGTGGGAAAAATTAGAACAATTTTTTTTTTGCTTTCAGCGCCTTACATTCAGTTATGTGACATTGACGATAAAGATCTGACCACGTGTGTGAAAGAGCAAATCATTGCTAGTCTCCCACGCTTCACCAAAGGAGTACCAGAACTCCATGTGCCATCGATAGATCCGGTTATGCTAGATGACATCAAGCTTGACGGGAATGGACTATCGCTAATCTTCACGGAAGCCGCTATGCACGGTCTGAGCAATAGCGAACTCACTGATTTTAAGTAAGTTGTTGGTTTTTGATAACATAATTTATAATTGCTATTCATACGTACCTAATTAAGGGTTGGTCACATAAAAAGGATGACAAAAAGGAGAGTGACATTTTCTGTCAAACAAAAGATTTTCTGTTGAAAGTGAATTGCAAAGGGTGATTTTACATAATCAAATTGAAATCCTTATTAAAAAGGGAAACCGACGGGAATATATAGGGGATATTAATGAGATCGGATGCAGCGGAAGAAGTGTGTAAGGATCTTATAATTAAGTAATGTAGTTGTATGGACAAGAAAATGAGCAAATGCGGTTAGTAAAAATTTAAAGTTCATGATTTCTCTTAGATGGATGTGGGTTGGAAACGCCATCGCCACCAGAACTAAACCACTTCGTAGGTCATGTTCTCATTAGGTCATGCAATTTTGCTCATAAATATTTATTATTCTACTTCCTTAAGTTCTCTTGAGATAATTTTTTGTGACATACACAAAGATCGACCTTGGTTGGTATAGTTTTGTTTACGCATTCGAGCTCCTGTGACATATTCAGACAAAAGCACTAAAAATAAAGTTTTCGTACAAAGATGAATCTCATAACTAAGAACTTCAATAGTTAGAGAGAGGATAAAAATATATCTAAGAAACCTATAAGGTGTTCTATCTGTAGCAATCGATTATTCCTAATTTTGTAATACCGAATTTGATAAAATTTTACACAAATTTATTAAGTTTAATAAATATACATTACTAGATACTATTCCCTGGACTTTTAATGTGATAAAATTCCATTTCGCACCGGGATACACTGATACTAATGACGATGACGTCATCAGAGTTCATTATCAATCAGCATTTTCTTTTGCCCCAACGATATTCAGTGGTCGGTATACCATCACGCCTATTTCAACAACAATTTAACGGGGCTGTTAAAAGGTAACGGCCGTGGTCGCTGCAAAGGCCTCTTTAAAGTCAAGGTAGCCATTATTATCCTTATAGGTCATTTACCCACTTATTGCAATCGTAAAGGAAGTGGGAAATATTATGACTTAAAATCGAAATAGGCATTGTTTCCTACTGATCATACTAGACTACTGTTTCTGTATTTATATTGCGGTCACGCAGTTTAAAAGAAGATGTACAGTCAGCATTATAAGCTGATGAACACTTTAGTACCTTGTCACACTAACATCCTTATTTATAATTTGTATACGGTGGCAGCTATAATACTGCACAGACGATGTCGTGGGTGTGTCATAATTCAAACCTATGATTTGTAAAATGGTTTAGAACCATGCAGTTAAAAAAAATGCATGCATTGTCTTATTTGAGACGGGTTAAAATATTCACATTTATGGTACAAATGCGGTTGTTGCCTTACTTTAGACCTAACTAATAAAAACCATTGCAATAATGAAAACTGAATTTTGCTCGCACAATGCATGCACAATTGCACATGTATAAATATAAATAACGTGATAACACCACGTTTAGATATTACTAAAGAGCGGAAATGCTCTAAATGATCACTTCTTTGCATAAAACAAAACTAATCAATCGATTATTATGATTCTATGTTGATGTTCTTGCGCAATACTTTGGACATAGGACATTGTATGCTAATATCCATTGTCCTTAAATTGTCCGTTGATAGGTTCTTAATAGAGCAGAAATTAATTGAACTAAGTGTATAAAACAACTTGGTACTAATATAAGGAAACAAAATTCTGCAGTTTTATATCAGTAATTTTACATCCTGTTTGTTAATACTGCACGTTTTTCACTTTCAGGATTAATTTGGGAGAGTTGGAGGAAGAGTTCAGTTTAACATTCAAAGGCAATATGAGCTTGAAAGCTAAGTACGAAGTGGATGGCCGTATTCTCATATTGCCGATCAAAGGCAAAGGAGATGCTATTGTAGATGCGCGTAAGTTGAACCGAAATAAGCCTTATGGAATTATAGCCACTTCTCTGCGGGCTGTCTGTTAAGTCAGAAACTTCAATGGAATACACGAAATTAAAGCAGAAGTTATATGGCCGAGCGGTATGCCCATACCAGATGGCCATCTGCCCAGATTGCAGAGGACGCGGGTTCGGTTCCCGCACCAAGACTATATTTTTTCGGACTTTTTCTAACGTATCTTTCTTTGTAACGTATAAACGACCATGACTGGAGAACAAGGATCCGAACCCTGGACCTCAGGTCTGATAGCCAGCGATCTGACCATCCGAACCGGCCAAATCCCGGTCTCACAAAGGAGCGTATTTATGTATATATGTTTATATAATAAATATTAGGGGACGGGAGCCCAAAGCGACTACCAAAAACTGCCAAAAAGCGGGTAACTCTCATTATAAAATTATTCCCATATACCCGAAGAGGTACTCTTATTCAGGGTGGCGGTGTAGGTGTAACCAAAATTGATATGCTGATCAATTTTTAACATGAGTTAATAGACGAGAGCAGCTTTAGGCAATTTGCCTAGTTTAGGCGTCCTTTCCTTACTATAATGATTGCACGAATACATTTGCGGTTAAACAACTCCACGATAATAGACCACAGCCAAAGTATATTCAACCAGTATTAGTCAACATACATGAGAATTAAGAAAATATTACATACATATTAATTAGTTCCGTAAATGACTAATATGAACATGCTCAATAACGTTAATTTATTATCAGCGCTCTACAATAACTATAAAATTCCGTATTTTGTTGTTATTCCTTACTTAATTTTTAGTGGACTATCTACATAAATAGATTTTATTTCGTATAATCCCTTTAAATAGCCACACCGAAAGTTGATTCTCGGAAACGTGTGGTCATTGACTCTACGCGAGGTAACTGATTTGAATTAAATATTTTGGAGTGGACGTTATGTGATGCTTGATAAAACCATAAAAAAGCGTTTTACTAAAAAAATTTATTACGTATGAAAGTTTTGTTAAATTTAGTATTTCAAATTAAGTAGATAAAGCGTTACTTACTTATGTATTTTATTTTAATTAAAGAAAAAACATATTAATATTTACAGGTGGTGTTGAGGTTCAAATACATAGTAAGCTGATCCACATTAAAAACAGCAGAGGTGAACACTTCAAACTCACGTCACCGGTATACAAGTACGACATAGAGCACACCACTTTCGATCTGCAGAATCTTTTCAATGGGAACAAGCAATTAGGTGAGTGAAATTCAATTCAATTTATGTGACGTTATGACCAAAAGATCGAATATGGGAAAACTAACTATTGCTACAGACAACAAAAGTTTTGTCTTTTGTTTTAGGGACATCTTAGACCTTTACAGTTAGTTACCATGAAACCTTCGGACCCAAAAGACTAATACTATTAAACTATCTATTGATGTTTTCCTAAAAACAATCTTCTTTTTGGCTAGCTCTTGTTACCAGTTCTTGGATTGAGCCTTCTTTACACTGTCGGTAAAACGCCCCGGTTGGTAAAACACCTTACAATTTTTTATGAAACAAACAAATCTACAAGGCAATAAATTCTACGCTACGAAAGCCATAATTTAGTGCCGCACTCTAGCAGCAACTACAGCACAATTATAAATACACGCATGATTGTGTGCGAGCACGTCAGCCAACGGCATTTATCAAGATTTCAGGGGGTTTGTTTTACCATCTGAGGTATTTTACCCGTTGTGTAATTATTGCAGAGGCCATTCTATTTCCATTTCTAAACGTTCCAAAAATAATTTTGAAACTGCAATCAGTATATATAATGTATGCCACTGCGTTAGAAATATTCATTGTCAAATTATAATAAACTAGTACACTGTCTAATCTAATGTTTGTTTGGGGTCGGCGCAGTATATTTTCTCTTCCACCCAAATTAAACAGATGTCATTAAACCATTTACTCCCTTTTGCAAAACTAATATGGTTTTTTTTTCCAGCTGATACCACTCTCGCGTTCGCCAATCAGAACTGGAGACAGCTGATGGATGACCTGGCGCCTCCCGCTATCAAGCAAATTGTCGCGACAGTTGTGAAGGCTATCAACAAATTCTTTGCTAATGTTCCTATCACGCAAATGGTCATCGGGTACAAAAATAGATTGTAAGAGCAAATTGTGAGATATGATAGAAAATAACAAAAGTAATTTATACAAGAAATATAAGTAATAACTTTATAAACGAAATGGGCCTGCATAATTTTCTCAAATCTGTTGTTTAGTAATGTTTATACAATTAAACTTCGTGGTTTGTGGAGAATTCTAAATAAAATATTAAGATTGTTGTAAATAAAACAATTTCTGCAAGCGTTTTGTATTTCTTAACACCTTAACACAAACATTTGGTGTTTGAAAATCTTTAAAAAATATTATTATTAAAAGCAGTTCTTACAACCGACCTAGGAACTTAGTTAAAACTAGAGGTGTGACACCATATTTTTAATCTTTTAATTTTTTAAACTGGAACACAAATGGACCCAGATAAGTAAAAACGTTACTTTGCTGTTTTGAGAAATGGCTATAAAGAGTTTCACATCTATATTAGTAAATGGGGCCCAAAACACCAAGGAGACAGATAGGGATATCAATTATCACATGCCTCTCAACGAAGCAGTTAATAAGGCTGACGAGAATATATCCAATTTGTAAATTAATTTTATACCCGCCTTAGGCATAGGCAGCATATCTGTTTTGGGCCACCTCCCCTTATACTTTTTTACTTTAATTGAACGACAATCTGATATGAACACTTATGTTCATTGAATTTGTATATAGCTTGCAATAGGAATATTCTGATTGTTTCTGTGGAAAAACTTTCAATGGGGGATGGTTCGATCGACGACGATCTTTTTTACTAATCTACGTCCAAACAATCATAACGTAAATGTAGGTACAGCGTGTAAAGTAGCGTCAGACTCTACGCTGGGTACATTTCTTTGACTATCAACATTACCATTTACATTTGTGTTATAAGAACCACTATCACTGCTGTCATTAGATCCGGCACTAGTTCTGCTTATTGCGAATGACATGGTATCATAATTAAATTCGGTTAATTTTGGAGGTTCACTCCCAGAGTTCCTGTGGGTCAATTTTGTTACGGGAAAGCCAACTTTGTACCAGACGACTCCGCCTAACAAGGCAAGTAGGAACACGATACCGATCACCATTCCTGTTATGCCAGCTCTGGTCAAAGGCGCTCGTTCTGGAATCAATGTTCAATGAATTACTAAAGGAGAATTTTCTTCAATACCTACATATCTGCAGCAGCAAATGTTTGATTTGAATCGCAACAAAACATTTAAAATTTGCTACTTAAATCCTACTTAATTAAGTAGGATTTGTGAAAATATTACTTGAGTTGGTCTAAAAGTTTACGTACTACAACCCTAATAGTATATTTTTGCGTTTTTCGTGAAGTAATTTTTGATTTTCTTTTTCGCTTGGTAAAAATTTTATCCAATAATACCCAATAAAATGTCCCGCTGTATTGCAAAGACCATAGATGATAGCACTTATTAAATTAATGGGTTAATACAATATCACGCGATTAAAATTTATCGCACCACGTCTATGCGTTAAAAATCAACCCACAAACTAACTTAACGAATGAGTCGTATTTGTAAATATGATTGCTATTTCTGGTAGATGGCTCAAAATTTGATTTGTGAATGTGTTAGGAAGGATAATAATATGCAAATGAAAAATACCTGCGTGCAGCGTTACTGTGTCACTTGCTTCTACCAGTTCGTTATTAACGAGTGCAGCGCATGTCCATACACCGATATCGTCTCTCGTCAAAGAAATGATGGTCAGAGAACAGTCCCCGTGATTCATATGACGGTCGGTAGTAAAAAAATACCTGCCCATTATAGCGCTGCAACAATGTCACACAAAATAAAGACCATTAGCCAAATAAAATAAAGTTGCTTTTAAAAAGCGTATGAAAAAAAGTTCCACGACTTAAATGATAATAATTGTAGTAGTAAATTTATAGTCATGACCCTAACTTACCTACGTGAAACCAAGTAATAACCACGTAGCAAAGGTAGCAAATGCTACGGGCTCCGTTCATTTGGGGGCCCGCGCAGTAACGGTTTGTGATCGTAAAAATACTATCGACATAGGCAGAAGCATGATAAAAGTTTACAAAACAATTTAGTATCATGGAAGAAAGATTTCACCTATAATCTAAAATTTTTAGTATATTTCTAAAAATTTTAACGCTAGTAACAACTCTAATTAAATGGCCTCTTATTCTTCGCATATTATAGAAACCGTTATCATCACATTGCTATAGCGTACAGAATAAGGTTACTCTGAAATATTCTGTTAGACTTACTTGCTAGCCGTCACTGATTGATCCAAATTGAATCCGACGAAATTAGGGCTCAAAAATCGACAATAGTCCAAAGGTCGATTTCCATTAGCTGTACGACAGTATACTGTTGCGTTACGTCCAATGACTGCCCCTTTTTCTTTTTCATAAGCTGCCAATGGGCCAGTAACTCGAACCTCGACTTTATCGGTCAATTCTAAACCGAGTCGTTCACTTGCACCCATATGACAAATCCAATCACCAGCGTCTGATTCTTGGGCGTGTGTGAAAGTTATGCCACAGTCACCAGTTTGAAGGCTTTCGCCTGTGTACCTGAATAGATAATGTTGAAAGAAAAAATCATATGTCGAAAAAATAATATTATTCAGTGTGCTCTTTAAAGATTTTTTTGAAAGTTTCTGGCATTGTTTGCGCAATTTTGGATTATTGACATTTACGAATTTTAAGGAGTAGATATGCGTTGATTAAATTACTATAGTATGTACCTACTTTGAATGCATATTTTGTAGAGGAGCTCAAAGGCGCTATAGCTAGCGTTCTTTAAGACATTGGATGGTTGACTAAAAATATCTATATCGAATTTCTACATGGTCCGGAAGGCCTCTGCTCCCGGCTGCATGTGGAGTCGGTAATACCCACCGTCTTGGCCATGTAAGTACTCACCAAAATAGCTGGTCCTCTGAGGTTTGACTAACCGGTGAAAATTGAGTACCGTTAGGGTGCAAGAACCAACAATAAGAGAGAGACACATCAGCATGACACATAATTGTGAAACTAAGATCTTTCTGAACAAATATTTTATTCACTTCTTCGATTAATTCGCTTTGTGTAGCTGGAAAAATAATAAAAATTAGGTCTAATGTTAAAATGTATGTTTTTACATGTGTTAAAGTAAACTATTTATATAAATAGTAAACTATTACAATATGTCTGCCCATGGCTAGTGGTTCGCCCACCGGAATTAAGATCTAGAGATCCCGGGTTGGATCCCCAGAGGAGTACAACTTTTTACTCGGTTTGGTTGGTTGTAGGACTTCTTTCAAGTCCGCCTGGCTAGCTACCACCATCTTATCAAAAATCTGTGGCCATAATAATATTAACACCATTATTGTGTCCCGACAATGTGTGATAAGATAGCCAGCCCCTCTGTGGTTGAGGGTTCCAGGTGAAGCTCGATTCCATCTTTGACCCTTATCGTCACTTACCATCAGGTGAGATGAAGGGCAAGAGCTTCCCTGTCTAGCATAAATAAAAAAAAATAAAACATACAAACCTACATAAATCACGCCTATATCCCCGAAGAGGTAGGCAGAGGTGAACTAGCACCCACGTTTCGCCAGTTATGTTAGGTCCCATGTAATAGGTGGCGAGCCTATTGCCATTTATCGGGCACAAAAGTCGCAGTACATTGCTAGGTGGCTAAATAAACTAACCTGATGTTAAGTGTGCTGGTACATTAACCAGAGCTTGCATGGGAGCCTGTTGCACAATATCAGCTCCCACCCACTGCTGAGAACCAACTGAACATCGCCAGGTACCGAAATCCTTTGGGGTTGGTGATTCGATCGTCAATCCACATTCTTTTGCAACGTATCCATTTCCATAGTAACTACATTGGCACGAAACCACATTTGAATGATTAAGGCCCGAGTTCACCAACACGTAAATCAGGCGATCAAAAGATAACCAGCAGTTTTTAACAGTTCTTCCATACAGGAAAATATCAAAATCCGACGGTTAGATAATAATCGCCTGTTTAAGTGTTGAACTCCAGCCTTAGAATATAAGAAACGACGTAAATACGAATTATCTAGGATTATTCTGATTTGTTTTTATTTATTAATAAAGTATTTTTTTTGTATTTAATGATGTCTTAATTTATTAATTAAGACATCATTAAATACAAATGCAATGTCGCGAAACACTTTAAAACTAAATGTAAAAGCTCGCAAAGTAGGTTCTACATATTCACATTTACTTATAAAATTCACGAACTCGCAGTAGCTTTACGCACAAGCAGTCACGTAGATTTAGTAATCTACATCTCTACAGATATGTATCTTTAGCGAAAATTTGTGTAATATGCAATATCAACATTACCGCAGATAATCTGGGAACTGGACAGGAAATTTAAGAATTAAGAAAAGAAATTAGGATTTAAGATGAAATTAACATCACGATATGACTATTTGTATTGTATTGTATTATTTTAGAACGATAATTCAGAAAATGTAGTTTTGTTTTTGTATAAAAATTCATACCTATGCACTCCATCACTAAGACCTTCAGCAATATTAAACCCCAGTGTTTCGGCAGTTCTCTGGAATCGACAGAAGGTAATATTCCTATTGCTGTTCAAAATGTTGCAGTAAATATGTATTTTATTTACGTTGGTGTCGTGTATGTAACCAACATGCAATCGTTCCGCTGAAATAAATATCTTATTTTCTTTTATTATTCACTATCATATTTCTGTCAAGGGAGCTTACTTTCTTTTTCTATTAATGCTATAAGCTCCAATTATTGAGTCAAAAGTACTTTCATCATACATTTGAATGCTTAACCCCCGAATACAGAAACGCTATCTATTCAAATGTTGAGCACTTCTTATAAAGTTAAGTGGACAAATACCTGTCAGAATTTGTATTGAAAAACGTCAATTTTTACAACAATTAAATTTTAAGCCGGACTCAAACTTTGAGTAGCGTTTCTGTATTCAGGGGTATTACCTATTGATAAATACAATATATCGAGATCATGTAAAGAAAGAGTTGACTTCGATAAAATCAAGATGTTTAAATTTGATAAATTTTGATTAAAAACCGATAGGGTAAATTAAGATATGAAATAACATTTACATAACATTAACAGTTTGTAATACATAATTATTATAATGGATTAGGTACAGTCAACAGGACGTTAGGATACTGCAATAAGAATAACCCCCGAATACAGAAACGCTACTCAAATTTAGGGGACTGCTTAAAAAGTTAAGTGGACACTACCTGTCAGAATTTGTATGGAAAAACGTCAATTTTGACAATACTTAAATGTTAAGCGGGACTCAAACTTTGAATAGCGTTTCTGTATTCGGGGGTTAATCAGTTTAATAATATGTAATATTATGTGACATACAGATTTATGTCACACGACATCAGCCAAATTACTCGATAAAAAAGCTATGCAGTTTGTATTGTACAATTGAACTATTTGACGATAATCTTTATGAAAATGTAGGTATAGTGAGTTTACAAACATAACAGTTAAATTATTAAATAGATAGGTTTAGGTACTCAAATGAGTTTCGCACTTGAATATTACTTAACAGCACGTCGGAATAACAACAACAGCCAAATCTTGTCAGTCGAGTTTACGCTTAGATACAACACCAGTGGTTAAATTTGACAAATGTGTAAAAAAATCTAAAAACAGGTTAGTTACCTTCAACAGCCACGTGCCTGTTCACTTGTAACTCGTTTAGACGACCCGGCAATCCCATAACAATATTCCAATCTCCCTGAACAGCTCTGGTAGCCTTGTCCAATATAACTTGGCAATGACCAGCTACCAAAGAACTGGGAGCAAACGGTTGTGCAACAAAGCAATATGAGTTGTCAAGAGATGTAAGATCAACTTTAGCTTGAGGTTCACCGTCTAATAGAAATATAGGAGGGCCTTCGTATGATGGCGTGTCACCTGCAATTATTATAATATTTAAAGAATGATGGGCATTTTGACGGGCAATGTCGAGCGGAGACGGCAGAGCCGAATACAATAATTATTGTCACTAGCCCCAATCTCTCTCCTGCAGGTGTAGTACAAGGCGACTAAGATAAGGAATGCCGCACATAATATGGCGAAGCGCATCGCAGAGCATTTTTCATACCCAAAACATTAAAGTCTTTTATAACGTGTAAATAAGATTGAAAATGAATAACACAACAATCTCTGGCTACTGCGGGCGAATGTAGCGCGGGAATGTATGTGACTGCGCGAGCATTCGTACACCTTAAATATACATATCTAATATATTATATTTAAGGATGTACGCGTATTTATACCTACTTCTACAGCCCAAGTAACCCGAAAATAAATTATCACTTTGTGCTCGCGAAAATTTCATCAACATCACGGCCGACTTAAGAATTTAGTTTCCTTTTTGACACATGGGGCCTGTTTCACAATCGACAAGTAAGTTCTGAGTAGCTTACTTGGTAGATCATTTGACAGCTGTTATATGAAATTTATGTCAATTGAACTGCCAAGTAAGCTACTCAGAACTTATTTGTCGATTGTGAATCAGGCCCTTAGAAAGTACCTTCTACGTAAACTTCAATCCATCCAGTAAACGACTGATTGTGAGATGAAGAGGTCAACCGCCAGCGACCATAATCAGTGTTTTGTACGCTACGCACTCTCAGTCCACAACCGGATCCCCATGCTTCATATCTAAAACAAAAACAATTTATGACAACGGCGAATTGTTCGCTGATAAAACAGTTTTCAGTAAACAATGCTTTGGACCTGATTTGACCAATATGTATATCTCTTTTAGCATACCTTTCCGGACATAAATCTTTAACCAAAATCATAAGCGGAATTAGAAACTACTTATTCAAAATGTTTCTCCCTGCCCTGTTCCCAGTCTATCTGGGGTCGGCGCAGTATGTTTCCTCTTCCATTCATGTCGGTTAGACGTCATCAAGCCATCCACTCCGTTTTGATTCATATCATCCATCACACCGTATAGCTGCTAGTGATGAATGAATGTAAAGAAAAGAGACGGAACGGACCATGTCGAGACACCGATGAACGGAGTGAGTGATTGGAATGACAACATTCCAATCCATACTGCTGAAAGTATTGGCTTAGGTTTTACAGCCGGCCGCCTGCCTGGCACTAACCCTCTTTGGGTATGCTTTGCTTGTACGTTTGCCCTCCACCATTCATCGTCGTGTCCCAAGGTGCTTATTGGTCTACACCGGCAATCTCCCTTAGTCGACTTTTACGACACCCATGGGATGAGTCGGGGCTGGCCTATTCTACGTTATTTGTTCGCTCCCAGGCCAGCATAGAAGACTACTAAACAACTTATTCAAAATTACGAACGCAAAAAAGTGTCGGGTTTCAATTGTATTTTTTATTCATTCTGTATTAAAAATGGATAATTGTTAAATTAAACTTAAGTGCAGAGCTACAAGTAAAATATTATTTGCCAGTCTATTTTTAAATTGAAGAATATACTGATGTAGGTTTTTACTGTAGGTTTTTACATGAGCAAGTGAAAAAAATAGATACTTAGCCATAATTGGGTTTCTATAAAAATATTATCCGAAAGGTATTTATTCGATTTTTATAAAATACGAAGCAAGTATATCCAAATTATTAGGCATGTACCTACTTATCGCCCATACGAAATCGCCCACTCAAAGTTTTATCGCATTGATTCGTGTTGTTGATTCGGCAACATTGTAAAGTTCATCATCAATAGTATTTTAAATATATCTATGTAATTCCTTACAAACAACGACCTAGAAATGTTGAAAAGAATTTAGCAGTCTGATGAGTTTCTCTACAATTTCTTCTAAACTGTCTCTAATGAAAATTGATAAACTAAAAACGGCTTTGACGGCCGGCTTTGACGTCCCGGGTTCGAATCCTGGTAGGGGCAAACTTTGTGATGACCACAGATGTTTGTTTCCGAGTCATGATTGTGTATATGTTTATGTAGTACATTTATAACATTTATATACATAATTATATTAAAAATATCCGTCATCTAGTATCCATAACACAAGTGCTTAGGCTACTTACTTTGGGCTAGATGATAGGTGTGATTGTCAAAATATTTATATTTTATATTTATATTTAAAAAATATTCTCTAATTAGACACCTATAGATTTGAGGTTATGTAATGATAATGAACCACAACAATTTGGATTTTTTGCAGTATTATATTAAATTTATACATAAAGCATAGGTAATAATTATAAGGGTTAAGCAGCGTTGAGTAATGGGCAGCAGCGTTCCTCTAAGGTACTTATATTATATCACCTAGCAATGTAGGTACTGTGATTTCCGTGCCCGATAGATGGCAATATCTATTACACGGGACCTAACATAATTGGCGAAACATGGCTGATTAATCACCTCTGCTTACCCCTTCGGGGGTAACTAGGCGTGATTTATGTATTTATTATGTAGGAAGTAGGTAATTGAGCAAACATTGTATTGTCGGCAACAAGTGAATGTCTTTTTAATTACCTAATGAATATCTAAAACTTATCTATAATTGATCAGTAATCTGCCAATGATTAGGATCATTGTCAAATACTGACCCAACGTAAGACTATGATATGAACTTATACTAAGTAGTTACTATATTATATTGAGAAAACGAATCCAGAGAAAAAGTGCCCAGTAAAAAGCATTTGGACATTTCTCTTAAGGGAACAGCGTATTTATTTAAATTGTATTGGGTATCTCTAAGCCGTGTGGTGACGGCAGATACAATTGTAACCATCTCTCCCGTGGGTGTCGTACAAGGCGACTTAGGCTAAATCAATGATGAGGAATGGGCAGCAGCGGTCCTCTTATACCACCTAGCAATAGCAATGTACTGCGACTTTTGTCAAAAAAAAACTAAATTTTTATTTTTTGTGCCCTATAAATGGCAACAGGCTCGCCACCTATTACATGGGACCTAACATAACTGGCGAAACGTGAGTGCTAGTTCACCTCTGCCTACCCCTTCGGGATATAGGCGTGATTTATGTATGTATGTATCTCTCACCTACTCGGAGGTGAAGACACATCAAATCTCTCTGCTGTCGGAGTAACAACAGTGCAAGACTGCTGATTCGAGGCCGTGACGGTCAGCTTCATCAGGGCCTCGTGCCCTTCGACGACGGTCAGTTCGCGAGGCCAACCCAACCCCTGTTGCATATGGAGAGCACTCTTTACTTCCACGTCGAACGCCGGAATGTTGGCACCAACTGGTCCATACTGAAGACAGCCTTGGAAATACAAGATTTTTGTCAGTAGTTTGTTATAAACATTCAGACACTAGAAGAGAGCAGAATACAATTGCTACGCCATCCCTATCAAGTGGATGATGTACGAAGACTCTTATAACTTTATGGAAGCATGTTAAAAACACTTTGAAATATTAAACCTAACCACTACATACATACATAAATCACGACTCTATCCCCGAAAGGGTAGGCAGAGGTGAAGTAAAATTAGCACCCACCCACTACCTAACCACTACCTACATACATACATACATAAATCACGCCTATATCCCCGAAGGGGTAGGCAGAGGTGAACTAGCACCCACGTATCGCCAGTTATGATTGGTCCCATGTAATAGGTGGCGAGCCTATTGCCATTTATCGGGTACAAAAGTCGCAGTAGGTACATTGCTAGGTGGTATAAGAGGAACGCTGCTGTAAACATAGGGTAGGTGTGAACCACTACCTACCCTATGTTTAAAAACAACAATAACATATTAATACCACCCCTGCCTCCCTAGTGGTGACTTATAAAGCGGGAATGGGCAGCAACGTTTCTGATACAACATCTAGCAAATTATTGCAATTAAAGTTTAAGATTTAGGTTCAACCCCATATCCTGTAGGTAGTACCTAAGGACCCGAACTAAGCTGGCAAAAAGCGGGTGTTGAATCACCTCTGCCTAACTCTTAGGGCAGAAAGGCGTGGTATACTTAAGTATATTGTATCTGGATATGTAAAATATGAAAAAGACTAGGTACTGTTATTATTTATAGCCGCTTTCTTTTTACTTACCTGCAAGGAACAAAGCTACTGCAACGTTATTGAAGTACATTTTGTCATTAGCAAAAAACGAATAACAATTATAACGGTGCGATGTGATCCATGTCCTGGTCACCCTCTGAATGTTCTATAAATTAGTTGTATACAAGGTGACGTAACTGCGTCTATACAAAATCAATTATCTAGAAAAGATAATTTTAAGCTTGTGCATTCAACAGAAGTGGCGATGATATTATAATACATAGATTATTACTATGTAGGTACCTATATTTATTTAGACCTGTTAGCCTACAGATATTTCAATGATTTTAAGCCGGGACATAAAAGCAAAATAGAAAATATATTGGACACACCGCTCGGGGAGAAATAATCATCGCACCACTGATATACCTACCTAAACGTTATGTTTAGGTGTAATAAATACATTTACATTTATATTAAAATTGAAAGTAAGAGATCTCAAAACGTTTTTTTCGCGCCTTATACTTGTTAGGTCTGGTGTATAGGTACCTATCTTTAATCGTCATACCCACAGACCATTCTCTGTCCAGTGGTCATAACCACCAAACGGCACTGTGGTGCAGCGTGGTGGATTATGGCCCATTTTCTCTATATTCTTCAAACAGTTATTAAATACTACCTAATAATTAAGCGCTAACAATTCAGTCATTGTAAGCACTTATTAGCACTTTTGTATACATAGCTAGATAATAAAAGCAAACTTCAGCTGTAAATGGACCTTAGACATAGCTTCTGATTGTATAGCATGAAACTGTTTTTCGTGTAAGAAAATGGTTTGTTCTCTGTAACTGCGCCAAATAAATAAATACTTAATTATCTATACCGGGTGGGAAAACAGACCGTGGTTGGAGTAAAAGTACCTAAGTACCGTTAATATTGATGATAGCAAGATAGTCTTTCTTTACTTAATATAAAAGAAATTGATCCTTATGAATGACTTTCGGTTGGTAATGGTATCATAAAATATAGGATTTCTTTTTACATTTGATCGGTTTGATGTCAGAGTAAGCAAGTGATTTTTCAAAAAGCTTTAAATACAGTGTTAATCATTATTGAAAATAAATGAAGGTTTGCTTTCAGTAAAATTTGCCATCATCAATATTATGGGTAGGTACTTTGGCAGTTTATACCGGGTGTACCTACACCCAGTATAAACTGACAAATAAATGAATAAGATTGCAGTATACTCCTACAGAATAATTAATAGCAATATTATCCAAACCCAGCTTCAGACATCAGTGATCAGGCGTTAAGCGCTAATTAAAAAATGAGAACACTTATTACAGTAACAATAAAGCAGTATGAAACAAAGTTTCAGAAAATTTTATAGTTTGACAATTTGGCATTTCATATAATAAAATGTCTAGTAAAGTGTCGCTAAACACATTTAGATATTGTACGCTAGCCTTGTAGTTATGAGCAAAGTAGTTGTTTGAATAACTTTCTTAGCAATGCGGCATAGCTCAAAGTGTACACAATTTCTATTACAACACATTTATAACAAATATGTCCTATTATCTATTTATCTAGAAAATTGTTTATTTTCTAGAACTATAACCTAAACCACCTACATAGTAATATGTGTGAATTCAAATCAATTTTACAAAAATTGATAGTAATAATATCACGTGTGGTGACAGCAGGGTATAATACACTTGTCACCATCCCAAATCTCTCCCGTGGGTGTCGTACAAGGCTAGACAAGGCAAGACTAAGGATAAATCAGTGATGAGGAAAGGGCAGCAGCGTTCCTCTTATACCACCTAGCAAATAGCAGAGGACTATTTCACAAAAGTCAGAGGACTATTTCCTCTGACTTTTGTACTCGATAAATGGCAATAGGCTCGTCACAATAATTGGCGAAACGTGGGTGCTAGTTCACCTCTGCCTACACTTTCGGGGATATAGGCGTGATTTATGTATGTATGTAAAAATATCATCTGCCTGCCTTTGTAATAAATGAAAATTAGCAATCGCCAACTATATCAGAGTACTTCCAGCGCGCCATTATGGGACTTGTTGATTTCAAGTATGAAACTTTTAAAGCTAAACTATAGGAAACATTTTATTCGATTCCTTGAGCTATTGCACAGAATCCGACATGCACTTTAGCTCGCCAACCACCACAATATGCAATGCAGACAGTACCTATATAGGCATTTCTACAATTTTTTCTGGTTTATTTTGCACTAGTTTCGCGACTTGTGTAAATCTTTTTATATTAGGTTGGGGAAAAAGTCTTTTCGCATTATAGTATGTATAAACTTGTAATAAAATCTCTTTGGCTATACTATTTGTATCTGGCTGGTTTTGGTATCATTGAAAGTTTAAATTTTAAAGAACATAATTCCAAATTCAAATTAGGAAAATGTGTGATTTTCATTGTTTTTCGTACCGCCAAGATGAGTGAATCTAATGAAGAAATTCGATACATTTACATTTTAAAATTTTACTACAAAAAAGGTAAAAATGCAACGCAAGCCGCGAAAAAAATTTGCGATGTTTATGGACCTAGTGCAGTGTCTGTGAGAGTAGCACAAATTTGGTTTAAGCGTTTTCAATCCGAAAATTTTGATGTCAAAGATGCACGTCGCTCTGGTCGCCCTATTACAGATAAAATGGATGCCATTTTTTAAAAAGTGGAGCAAGATCGGCATGTCAGTAGTTACGACGTAGTTGAAGAACTGGGAATTGACCACAAAACAGTTTTGGCGCATTCAAAAAACTGGGTACACAAAAAAGCTCGACATTTGGGTACCTCACGAGCTCACTGAAAGAAACCTAATGAACCGTGTACTCATTTGTGATTCTTTATTACGACGTAATGAAACCGAACCATTTTTGAAGAAGCTGATAACTGGTGATGAAAAGTGGATCACGTACAACAAGAGGGTCGTGAAGGTCGTGGTCAAAGGCCGGTCAGGCTTCACAGACTGTGGCGAAACCCGGGTTAACTCGCAACAAGGTGATGCTGTGTGTGTGGTGGGATTGGAAGGGCATTATTCATTATAAGCTGTTACCACCAGGCAGGACCATCGATTCTGAACTCTACTGCGAACAACTAATGAGATTAAAGCAAGAAGTTGAGAGAAAGCGGCCGGAATTAATCAACAGAAGGGGTGTGGTATTTTCATCATGATAACGCTAGACCTCACACATCTTTAGCCACTCAGCAAAAATTAAGAGAGTTTGGCTGGGAGGTGTTAATGCATCCGCCGTATAGTCCTCACCTTGCACCTTCAGATTTCCACCTGTTTCGGTCTCTTCAGAATTCTTTAGGCAGTGTCAGGTTAACATCACGAGAGGACTGCCAAAACCACAAGTCGCGGTATTTTGACCAGAAGTCCCAAAATTTCTATAGCAATGGGATCATGTCCCTACCTACAAGATGGCAAAAAGTTATCGAACAAAATGGTACCTACATACTTTAGTTAAATGTAAATAAACTATATTAAAAAATGTTTTGAATTTTCTTAAAAAATGCGAAGAAACTTTTTCCCTAACCTATTATTTATTCATAAACGAAAGGACGGCGCTGCTGTGCACGCGCGGTTTGTTTAATAATATAATACAGCATTCGATCCGTGAATTAAATGGGTATTTATTTTTGTATGAAAGTCATTTGTAACTAATTATTATCAAATATTTATTTATGATGTAAGCTATCAAGTCCTGCGAGGTTGATGGTACTTTACAATTAGCCCTGTTTCAAATGTAAGTACCTACTATAGACATTTTGTTCTGAATTCTTTGGTATTCTTATAGGTACATATTATATAAAATTAATCGCCAGATCTTGTCAATAAAACCTATTTTGCCTACACTACTTATGTCAACTTTTTTGCGGTGATGATAGGTGTAAAATTAAAACTCTTTAGTTTAGTCAAGACTGGTTTTTTGTATCAAGATATCTTACAAGAATACAGTTTATTATTGTATGTATCCTTATTTGTGTAGGTAACATTAGTATGTACAGTTATATTGTATACCTACGACAGAGATACTTTATAAATTTTTGCTTCAAAATTCTATGTGATTTTCATTTGCAACATATTTTCCAATGTTAATAATACTATGTTCTATTTCATTTCAATCTATTTCAATCTCTTGTTCACTATTATACATAATTCATGAATACACAAAATGAAGTGATCATGAGAACCATATCTACAAATATTGAATTATGATTACTTTGATTATAGTTACTTAACCACAAAATTACAGTTTAAACATCCATGACAACAAACATCCATTAAATACTAATACAATCATACAAAATTATCGACACAGTTGAACATCATTCTTTCAGTTCTTTTCTCTTTAACTGCAAGATAAGGTATCACATCATCTGCTTCTTTCATTTGGCTTGTTGGCATCTGAAAAAATCATGTTTAACATCATTATTTTCTATGTATCTAATAGCAGAAAAAGTAATTATAGAATACAATTCATTTTATTAATCAAAAAGGAAATAAAAATGAGTATAACCACACCTAATATACAAACTGAAAGAAGCCATAAGATTATAAATATTCTCTTACTGTGACTGTATTGTTTTTAAAGTAATTATTGTTTTTTATTAGTATTAAGTATTGTCAAATAAGTATACATACATGCAAGTCTGATGCTTTAGATTCCTTCACTGTGTATTCCCTTAGTACATAATCAGAGTTGAGCATATGAAACATTCTAGTTTCATTTGACCTTAGCAAAACATCATCAACTCTCAAAAAATATCTTAACAGTATGTACCAATAGGTTGGCATGACTCTCTGAAAAAGAAAACAACATAAAATATACTGAACCAAAGTTTATACTAGATACTAATTTATGCACATACATCTAATTTTAAACTGAAATGTGTAATGCTGGTTGGATATATAACAGTTAGTTACAAAGTACATACCAACTGTTCTATATTCTATAAGACATTCTTATCTATACTAATACTAAAAATATTTATTACACTTACATCTTAGTAATCGCGTTATATAAACTAGTTAATAAACATATCAATGAATAAAATATTAACAAACCCTTCCTCACAAAATCATCTGTTGCGACTTTAAAGTTGCAGTAAACTATATATAAAAATGAAACCCTGTTTTCCTTAGTCACTCCATAACTTCAGGACACTTTTACATATTGCTGTTGTATTTTTTTTAAAGTTTTCTTATACTTTGTAGAAAGTTAATATAGAAAGAAAAATCTTCCCTTTCCTTACATAATATTTTTATATTGATATAGGAAATATTAGCCAATATATTTAACACATCCAACAATTGGACCAAACCAGCATTTATTTCAACATTACCAGAGCATACTCACAATTTTTACTGACAGTTTTGATATACCATGATCATGTAGTTCATCCTCAAATAGTGTCAAGTCATGGTAAAATAGAATCTGATCCTTTTTTTTTAATATTTCAAAATTTATTGTTTCTTCAGTTGGCTCCACAATTACATTATCAGTATATGTACCCATGTAATCAGTTGAGAAAGTCCAATCAAATGTTTTCTTTTTTCTTTCAGCATTAGGACTATAAAAAAATAAAAACATTAGTAAAGATATACATAGATATATGGTGAGAATAACATGAAAACTCCTATTATTTCGTGGATTCAAAGTGTGCATGCAATAATGTTCATAGTTTGGCAGAAGGAAGTCAGTGACAGCTTTTTGGACTAAGTGACCCAAGTGTGGGTTTATGAGGCCCTTTTTACAACATGTCAACACTTACCTTCTCTGCCCTGACTTCTCTCTCTGTCCAGTCATATTTGGTAAGATTCTGTGACTACCGCCTTAGACACACATTCCAGTGTAAAACTTAAGATAGTCAAAATGTTAAATGTTTTAGTAATGTATATGGATTTATAAAGATTTAGTTTATATACCCCATGGTTCCACCTCAACAGCATACAAACTAACAATAAATACTCTAAGTATGTTTTAAGTATTTTTTAAGCATTAGTACCTAAGTTTTTTTACATTTGAATGTTAATGGTTTTACTTTTACTTTGTTTCTACACTTACCGAGCTTCAAGCCAAGCCTCTGAGCATGATACTTCTATTGCCTTAACAGTACTAGCCACACGTTTCAATGCATCAAAAGGATTAAATGATATTTTTGCACTATTTTTGTAAATCAATGTTAAAATATTTTTAGGAAATACCATATCAGGAAAATGTGGTATGTCCAATTCCTTACAGTATCTAAAAGAAAAATATAAATACATTTATCAGTTCATCTTCATAATTTAGAAAAGATATAATTTCTCTCAATTTCTATAATTATGACAAAGTATCTCTTCATATTGGTATATTTTATAACGGACTCAATAGATCATAAAAATATGTATAATGTACCTGTTTCCAAGATTATATTTCAAACTATATGGAAAGTTACTTACATACAAAACTGGCAAAATTGTTCATCATCACGTTCACAGACAACCTTGGTAGAGCAAACACTTGGCAGAATACAACTCACATCGTAAGATATATGCCAAGGACCAAATTGAATAGACTGTGAATTAGTGGCATACCGACCAGAGTCAATATGACCCTGAAAATTCAAAATTTTTGGTTGAAATTAGCTACTTATGTTGCAATTAATCCACTCTCTTAGCATTGATGATAAAGAACCAGGACTTATAATAATGAAAACTGTTAGTGTTGTGTAAAACATTCCCGCCATTTCAGAAACAAATTGAAAATATCTGTAAGCCGACACAGTTGCAACTCTTATTTAGATTTTCAATTTGTTTCTGCACCGAAACATAATTTCAAATCTCATTGTTATTTGTCCACAAACAATCATCATCATACAAAAAAATTACATAAAGGTAAGCTTTACCTCTGCATGTAACATAATAAAATTTGAGAATGTAGTACAAATTATTTAGGTAAACACAGCCGGCGGCGACGACGACGCTTTAGAATAATAAAAATAAGTATTCCGACTCCTACAACTTAGAATATAAAATATGACTGCAAATACTAAAATAACATATATTAAATTATGCTTTTTGAGTAATTTTAGAGAGTTTTGATGAATTATTTCTGTAACCAAGCATATCTTTATTGAAATATTCTACAATCGGAATTTCTTTTTGTATGAAATGAATGGCCGCTGTCAAATCCAAAGAGTATATAATGTCAAATCTGCTGACACTGACGTTTCTGTACAGGACGTCAGACTACCACAAAATGGCAAACGTTCTCAATCGATTTTGTGCTCTATTATTACCAAATTAAGGTTGACGATCGACAATTTGGCAGTTTTGGGTAGTCTGAAGTGCCGTTGACTAACGTAACTCGACATTATTTTTATTTTTAGTTTTAAAATTCTCCCTATATTTTAGGGAAGGCAAAGGGTCTAGCCCATACAGCCAAGTCTTTAGTGTATATTTTATCTGTAGTCTGATGAAATAATGAGTGGGTGAAATGTATGAATGAAATGAATTTTACGTTAAAATATGGGTGTCACATACTTTAACGCATCTAGGGAGTGCTTGCCGCGAATTGAATGGTAACAGAGTTCACGATGGTGACTGATGTAATGGATAAAACCACTTTATATAGTGATCTTCACCACAACATCAAACACATCATAAGACTTGTTTTCGATGATTCTGCATAATTGCACATCAACACGGATGCTTGTGCATCAAAATAACACCACTTTCACTGCACAAAATCTACTCTGTAACAATTTTGGAATTAGCGAAAACAAATCTGACTGACACCACGAAACGCGCCAAACACTCCCCATTTTTATTTTTTTATTTCTCCCTATATTTTAGGGAAGGCAAAGGGTCTAGCCCATACAGCCATGTCTTTAGTGTATATTTTATCTGTAGTCTTATGATATAATGAGTGGGTGAAATGTGTGAATGAAATGAATTTTACGTTAAAATATGGGTGTCACACATTTTAACGCATCTAGGGAGTGCTTGGAGCGAATTTAATGGTAACAGAGTTCATGATGGTGCCTGATGAAGTGGACAAAACCACTTTTCAAGTGGTTTTCACCACAACATCAAACATATCACAACATATCACACATATTGACATTTTTTCAATGATTCTGTATAATTGCACATCAACGCGGATGCTTGTGCATCAAAATAACACCACTTTCACTGCACAAAATCCACTCTGAACCAATTTTAGAATTATCGAAAAAAATCTGACTGACACCACGAAACGCGCCAAACACTCTCCCCTCGACAGTCGACATGACAATACGATACTTTTCTTCTTCCATTTCTGAAGACAACAGGATATAGCCATCTATTTAGTAAAAGAATTTAAATATCTACCGGAACGGAGCATAAAAAATCTCCGGGAGTTATTTTAAGCAGTGTCCACTAGAAGTGCGCGCCACGTCTGCTATTTTGTTTGTCTAGACCCCGAATACAGAAACGCTATTTAAACTTTGAGTCTTGCTTAACATTTAATTAATGTCAAAATTGACGTTTATCCATACAAATTCTCAAAGGTATGGTCCACTTAACTTTTTAAGCATAGCTCAAAATTTGAATAACGTTTCTGTATTCGGGGGTAGGAGTGTCAATGTTAGCAAGCAGCACCACCCCTCGCGCGCAGATTTATCTGGCGGGCACTGTAGCAATAAAATTCGTATAATGCGTTTCATCTTAGAGTTCCTATGCCGTCATGGTGGTAGTATTGCAAGAAAATGATACCATGTCAACTTTATTGTCTTACCTTTAATTCAGGGAGATTTTTTTCAATTAACTATATAAATAATTATGCATCTATCTTATTATGTTACTTATAACTACTCGCGGTACTAAGTAATAGTTATACATATTATTATACATATTAGTTTTTTTATGAAAGTCATAAGCCAAAGCTCGTCAAAATTTGCGAGAACAGTTAGTTAATCGCATACCGTGTGGTGACGGCAGAGTAGAATACAATTGTCACCACCCCAAATCTCTCCCGTGGGTGTCGTACAGGGCGACTAAGGATAAATCAGTGATGAGGAATGGGCAGCAGCGTTTCTCTTATACCATCTAGCTATGTACCTGTGCGACTTTTGTGCCCGATAAATGGCAATAGGCTCGCCACCTATTACATGAGACCTAACATAACTGGCAACGTGGGTGCTAATTCACCTCTGCCTACCCCTTCGGGGATATAGGCGTGATTTATGTATGTATGTATGTATTATTCCTATGAAAGAAATAAGATAGATAAATATAAATTGTAGTGACGTAAGAAGAATAGACTCATTAAGTAAAAAAAGGTAAAATTATAATAAAATATTATGTTTATTGCCGTGGTGGTAGTATTGCAAGAAAATGATACCATGTCAACTTTATTGTCTTACCTTTAATTCAGGGAGATTTTTTTCAATTAACTATATAAATAATTATGCATCTATCTTATTATGTTACTTATAACTACTCGCGGTACTAAGTAATAGTTATACATATTATTATACATATTAGTTTTTTTATGAAAGTCATAAGCCAAAGCTCGTCAAAATTTGCGAGAACAGTTAGTTAATCGCATACCGTGTGGTGACGGCAGAGTAGAATACAATTGTCACCACCCCAAATCTCTCCCGTGGGTATCGTACAAGGCGACTAAGGGTAAATCAGTGATGAGGAATGGACAGCAGCGTTCCTCTTATACCATCTAGCAATAGTACTGCGACTTTTGTGCCTGATAGATGGCAATAGGCTCGCCACCTATTACATGGGACCTGACATAATTGGCGAAACGTGGGTGCTAGTTCACCTCTGCCTACCCCTTCGGGGATATAGGCGTGATTTATGTATGTATGTATGTATGTATGTTTATTATCATAAACAATAATTGTGTTCATCTAACATGTCTACATTTGACATTTTTTCACTCTTGTCAGTCGTTAAATCGTTATTAGTACTATTTATTTACAGTTATAAAACTAAAATAAATATATTAGGTTGGGGAAAAAGTCTCTTAATAAATTAATTGTTAAACTAAGTTTAGTGTCCACTATTAATTATTTAAGAAATAAAAGTTAATGAGCGACCTAAAATATGTTTACTTCATCTTATTAAGTTGCATGGCATGTTAATTTGTGTTTTTTAAAATTTTTGTATTGTTTGCCCTTGCAAAATTTTTGTTTGTTGTGTTTGCCGGTGTAAAATTTTTTGTTAATTGTTGTATATGTTATTGTCTCACTGGTATTCTTGTTTGTGAACTATCCTGTGTGTTTTGGTGATGGTTATATACCAAATTAAGTGTTGTTGTATTACCAATATTGTATTTGTGAAGTGTTCTGTTTTTATTAATTTTATATAATTTTAGTAAGGTGGTACATATTTAACAATTTTGGTTTTGTCCTACTAATTATCAGTATAACATGTCTGACATAAAAGAGCGTTTTGCTGCCCTGCAGGCCCAAAATTTAGAGTTGCAAAAACAAATACAGCAACTTCTATGTACAACTCAGGCAATGCAGGAGCAAAGTGACTCTGAAGCCACCACCACACCCCAACCGCCACCTCAACCAATTGAAAATAACACTAATAGCATTTTCAAAGTAGCAGCAAAGCTGCCACCTTTTTGGACTGACCGGCCTGCAACCTGGTTCGCACAGGTTGAGTGCCAATTTAATATAGCGGGTATCACCGTTGACCAAACTCGGTACGATTATGTAGTGGCACAATTAGATTCGAGGGCCATCGGGGAGGTAGAGGATATAGTGACTAAGCCCCCAGCCATAGAGAAGTACAAAACCTTAAAAGCAGAACTCATTCGCAGGCTGTCCTCCTCTGAGGAACAAAGGGTGAGGCAACTAATCAGTGAAGAAGAGCTTGGAGACAGGCGGCCATCGCAGTTTCTCCGTCATTTAAAATCTCTGGCAGGGGTGACACTGTCAGATGAAAATATTCTACGCCAGCTCTGGGTTCGCCGCTTGCCCCAACATATCCAGGCCATACTAGCGGCCCAATCTGAGTTATCTCTGGATAAGGTGGCCGAGTTAGCGGACAAAATTTTAGAGGTCGCACCCGGTACTCCCCATAGTCGCTCCCCTTTCGCAGCCGCTGTCTCACAACCATCTAGTTCTAATAACATAGAAGCCCGCCTTGACGAATTGTCGCGTCAGGTCGCCGCGCTTGCTACACACCACCGCAGTACCAGCAGACGGAGAAGTAATAGCCGTCATCGCACGTCGTCCCCATCTACCAAAGGGCTATGTTGGTACCACAAAAGGTATCAAGAAAAGGCCACCAAATGCACATCACCGTGCACATGGACGACGGAAAACACACAAGGCCGTCAGTAGCGTCGGCAGCTGACAGCCTAACATCAAGTCGCCGACTCTTCGTGACGGAATCTGTATCACGCCGCCGTTTTTTGGTGGATACTGGTTCCGATATATCGTGCTACCCGCGTCGGTGGCTTTCATCATCACACCAGCCCACCAATTATGTGCTGTCGGCCGCCAACGGCAGCAACATTCAAACTTATGGGATTATCCGCCTCATTCTGAATATTGGCTTGCGCAGGGAATTCGACTGGAATTTCATAATTGCCGACGTTAGTACCGCTATAATCGGAGCTGACTTCTTGGCTCATTTCCATCTCCTTCCCGACTGTGCAGGCAAACGCCTGCTAGACGGAAAAACAGGCCTTAAATGCAGTGCTGTTGAGGCATACAATGACCAGCCCAGCATCAAAGCCGTTTCATGTCACCTCAGCCCCAACAACACACAGTTTTTGAAAATTTTAGCCCAATTTCCTGACATCACGAGGCCCCCTGGTACGCATAGAGTAAATAGACACGACACCAAACACCACATTAAGACCACGGAGGGTCCACCCGTCTCTTGCAGACCCCGTCGTCTTGGCCCTCAAAAATTGCAGGCAGCGAAGAAGGTCTTCGAAGAGATGATAAAGTGTGGAACAGCCAGACCTTCTAAAAGTCCTTGGGCATCGCCATTGCACATGGCCCCCAAAAAGGACACATCGTGGCGCCCCTGTGGCGATTACCGGGCACTTAACGCTCGAACGGTACCTGACCGCTACCCAGTTCGCCACATTGGGGATGTATGCACAAATTTAGCTGGTTCCACCATTTTCAGCACTCTCGACCTGGTGAAAGCTTACCAGCAAATCCCCGTGGCTCCTGACGACGTATGCAAAACAGCCATTATAACGCCTTTTGGCCTTTTTTAAAACAATAAATTTAAAACAATAAATCTTTGAAACTTTTCAAAGATTTATTGATCAGGTCGTGTCGGGACTCGACTTCTGTTTTGCATACGTCGACGACATCCTGGTGTACTCACGGGACGCTGACCAGCATGCTGACCACCTCCGCGTCCTTTTTAAAAGGCTCAGTGATTACGGAGTCGTGGTTAATCCAGCTAAGTGCACACTGGGCGCCTCGGAAGTGACCTTTTTGGGTTGTTCCATCGGCGCCGACGGTACGCGCCCGCCTGAAGAACGCATTCAAGCCTTAAAGGATTTCCCTCCTCCAAAAACAGTCCAAGGTCTGCGCAGGTTCTTGGGCATGCTAAACTACTATCGTAGATTCCTGCCCAACGCTGCACAACGACAAGCCCCGTTAATAGACGCCATCGTCGCCATCAATGGTAAAGGCACTGTACCTGTTCCCTGGACACCTGAACTCCACAATGCTTTCGAGGAGTGCAAACAAAGTTTATCAACCGTGACGCTATTGTTCCATCCAGTTGGCGATGTCCCATTAGGACTATTTACTGACGCCTCCAGTACCCATATCGGAGCCTGCCTTCAGCAACGCGTGAACGGAATTTTTAAACCAATCGGTTTCATTAGTAAAAAACTTACTCCTCGTCAAGCTGAGTGGCCGGCGTATTACAGAGAGTTACTGGCGGTGTATGAAAGCGTCCAGCATTATCGTCACATTCTAGAGGCTCAACATGCCACTGTCTATACGGACCACAAACCGCTTGTATACGCTTTCACACAACGCCGGGAACGACTCCCCCCAGCCCAACTCAACCAGCTTTCGTTTATTTCTCAATTTACAACTGACGTTGTCTACATCAAAGGTGAAGACAACGTCGTGGCAGATGCTATGTCACGCGTGGAAGCCGTTTCCATAGAGACAGACTATTCTGACCTCGCACAAGCACAACAGAACGATGATGAACTAAAAGCCATGCTAGCAGAAGGGTCGTCTTCACTCGATCTCAAAACGACTGACGTCCCAGGTACCACTTACACTCTCATTTGTGACCACTCCAGTGGCAAACCTCGTCCTTATGTTCCACCACCACTCCGTAAACAGGTGTTCACTAGGTTACATAACCTTAGTCACCCTGGAGTTCGTGCTTCATGTCGGCTAGTTACTGATCGCTTCGTGTGGCCCAATATTAATAAGGACTGTCGTTCTTGGGCCCAATCGTGCATTGCCTGTCAAAAAAACAAGATTACCAGGCACAGTAAAACACCACTGGGACATTTTTCCAATCCGACGGCGAGGCTCAAACATGTCCACATAGACATTATCGGTCCTTTACCATTGTGTGGTACATACCGATACTGTCTCACAGCCGTAGACCGTTTCACTCGCTGGCCCGAAGTTTGGCCCTGGTTGGCATTACCGCCGAAGAAGTTGCCACTACCTTTATTTCAGGTTGGATCTCTCGATTTGGCGTTCCCACTGTCATCACAACTGACCAGGGACGGCAATTCGAGTCGGACCTTTTCCAACGCCTTCTTCAGTGTTGCGCTACAGTAAGGTCGCGCACAACCAGCTACCACCCCTGTGCCAATGGAATGGTGGAACGCCTACACAGGCAACTTAAAACTGCTTTGACCTGCCATGGTGATTCGTGGATCGAAGCTCTGCCTCTAGTGCTCCTTGGCATCCGTACAGCACTGAAAGACGACCTACAGTCTTCATCTGCTGAATTATTGTACGGGGAGGCGCTTCGCTTACCTGGCGAATTTGTCGCGCCACCATTGACAACAGGACGAGCCAAAGATCCCTCAGATTTCGTCACAAAATTCCGCCACCAAATGTCTAAGCTTCGACCTGTTCCTGCTTCCAGACATACTAACCCTAGCACATTTATCTTTAAAAACTTACCTGATGCCTCTCACGTTCTTCTACGGGATGACTCTGTTCGCCGTCCGCTCACCTCTCCATATACCGGTCCACATCGGATTCTCCAACTTAAAGATAAGAACGTTGTGATAGATTTCAACGGACGTAGCACCGAGGTGAGTCTGGACAGAGTCAAACCTGCCGTGCTAGAAGCGGAACCTCCAAACAATTCCACTCTACAACCTTCACCACCTCAGCTGGCGAATCCTGCTCCACCAAATCCGATGGTTTCTCCACCAGTCACCTCACCGATCCCTACTACACCATATAAAACCAGATCAGGTCGCAGCGTCCGTTTCAAATTACCATTAGATTTGTAAGATTCCCTGTTTTAATTGTTATTTTCTACCCTATTTTCTTCGTAGGGGGGTGGTGTGGCGACTCGTTTCCGAACGTAGACGGGAACGGTCTGTCATTGGAGTGACGTTTGACATGTCGGTCAAGAGAAATCTTTGATGCTAGCTAGCCGGTTATTATACGGATTGTTTATGTAACTTATTTGATTAATATTACACAGTATTCTCCATCACCTTGTCTTCTTTTGTACCACTCATCCATCTCCCAAAAGGTGATGCTGTGTGTGTGGTGGGATTGGAAGGGCATTATTCATTATGAGCTGTTACCACCAGGCAGGACCATCGATTCTGACCTCTACTGCGAACAACTGATGAGATTAAAGCAAGAAGTTGAGAGAAAGCGGGCGGAATTAATCAACAGAAGGGGTGTGGTTTTTCATCATGATAACGCTAGACCTCACACATCTTTAGCCACTCAGCTAAAATTAAGAGAGTTTGGCTGGGAGGTGTTAATGCCTCCGCCGTATAGTCCTGACCTTGCACCTTCAGATTTCCACCTGTTTCGGTCTCTTCAGAATTCTTTAGGCAGTGTCAGGTTAACATCACGAGAGGACTGCCAAAACCACTAGTCGCGGTATTTTGACCAGAAGTCCCAAAATTTCTATAGCAATGGGATCATGTCCCTACCTACAAGATGGCAAAAAGTTATCGAACAAAATGGTACCTACATACTTTAGTTAAATGTAAATAAACTATATTAAAAAATGTTTTGAATTTTCTTAAAAAATGCGAAGAAACTTTTTCCCCAACCTATTATTTAATTTATTTATCAAACACTTAAGAAGACTGATACTGGTAATCCAATTTAATGGCGGCAATCCGAACTTGTAGACACTAATATGGATTATGCGGCACCTCCTTACGTTTTTCACGTTCACAAAGCAACTTAGCTTTTAACACAATTACTGCCGCACTCAGAGACGTCAAATAACGTTAATGAGTACTTAACGTCAAAAAATGACAATTCAAAACTAGTCGCTATTCTTGCCGGGTCTATGGTCTAGATATGAATGAACATTTTTGACATTAAATACTCATTAAAGTTAATTGACGTCTCTGAGTGCGGCAGTTAATCTTTTATCACTTTTCTGTTTTGGACATGATTTTCTCAAAGTTGGTCCATAAAAAAACCTGCAACTATGACTTACGGGTTGATGTTGTTGACAGACAGGGCAGCCATCATCACGGCATAGGAACTATAAGATGAAACGCACTATAGTAGTTTTTGTGACCAAAGACTGAACCGAACTTGCAGCAAGTCGCACGATCACACGTGTAGAGTGCGCCAGATAAGTCTGCACGTGGTCAAAATTAGAATTGGAACTAAAATTTCGTCTGCTATTTGTCTAGGAGTGTCAATGCTAGCAATGTTTTGAACTTGCAGCAAAATTGCAGTGAGTTGTCAATTACCTTTTGCAAAAAAATGTGTAAAAAAAATGCACTTGCAGTAATGTGCTTCTGGCGCGCCGCGACACTCAACGACACTTAAATAACTGTTTCCGCCTTTATCCTTGCCTGTGAGAGAATAAAACAAATTAAAAATATATTAAAAAAGCAATATTTTTCCGAACCGAAAAAAAATCCAAAAACCAATATGGCCGACTCTTACCGGTTGGTTTGACTTGTTTTTTTAATTTAGAATTAGTGTGACTAATTTGATACTCTGATCATTAAAATATTGCATAAAATTAATTTACTGCTATAAAATATAGTATTAATTATGGAAGCACTTATACCAGTTATCAATAAATTACAAGATGTTTTCAATACCGTCGGAGCCGATGCCATTCAATTGCCTCAAATTATAGTTCTCGGAACCCAGGTAAATATTTTTTTTATCGTAATTCTTTTGGTTAAATATTTTCTTATTGCTCAGGAGGAATATTTAATGAAGTCTAATAGTCGTAAATTGTTATGTAAACTATGTCAATGGAGTTCTTTGTCCTCAATCCAATCTATTGAACTTTCATTGACCGTGGTTTTATTTCTCATAATGGAAAGTAATTACAATAGTTTTTAGATATATTAATATCCATTCAATTTCTATCACAACAGCTTAATCCAAGTCACCTAATTATTTCAATAATAATTTAAAAATTAAGGATGTACATAAACAATTAAGTATTTTTCAAAACTTCATAGGTACTAATTAACTGTACTTATCGTAGTAAACAAATATTAAATTACCTCTACTTTTATTCTCATTATCAGAGAATTATCATAATATACTATAAACGTTGTATTGTTAATAATATATTCAATATTTATAGAGCTCAGGGAAGAGTTCTGTAATAGAGAGCCTTGTTGGACGATCATTTCTACCTCGTGGTCCTGGCATTGTTACCCGACGTCCACTAGTTCTTCAATTGGTATATAGTCCTAAAGATAGCAAGGAACACCGATCGGCTGAAGAAGGTATGACATTTTAATGTTATTTCTTAAACAACTATGACAGTAGTTATAAATCATAATACAAGGATACAATAAAATACAAGGAAACGGAGAATACAATATTAATAGCATCATTGAACTATGCACGCAGGTTATGAAGTTGCCTATTATGTTCAATAACAAGGCCATCAGATCATGTATGCATTGAAATGAGTTCAATGACAATTCATTAAATTAACAGTATATTTACTGAAAATTTATAGTGTGCAGTTTTATCCAGATAAAAATACATTTATTTTAATTTTAATTACTTAGTTTATTTGTTAATAAAAAAAATGGCCAATCCTGTATGCAGTGACTGTAATGTATAAATGGAACGAAAAGTTCTATCTAAACTTTTTTTGTATAATTAGTATTTAGACTCAAGAATACACAAGGAACATCATGGAATCCTATAGCTCAACTTACTCCCTCAATATTTTCTAGAGGTGTGTATTAATCAAACATAAATTGTTTGCTAATTTGAAATACTATGATTTTCCCCTTTCACAGCTGAAGTCAAACTAATTATCAATTATATAAAATCAAAATTTAATACCATCATAATTTAATAATAGATATGTAGTACAAGTTATTACCATCTTTGCTAGATTTAATACCATGTCGCGTAAACAGTGACTAGCCAAGTGGCCAATCTATTATATAAAACTGACGTATTACACAGAAAAAAAAAGGTCACTTGGCTAGACCCCCAGTACTTTTAAAGAATAACAATTTCATGTCCAACAAATTTTTTTCTTTAAAAAAAAAAGTGTAATTTCATTTCACAATCCATCAATATTTATGGACAAGAGTGGGATGAAAGAAACCGAAATAAAAATAGAAGATAACATTCATCTTATACCACCTAATAATATATGTCTGCATCCTGATTTTATGCGTGTCATATCCTTAGGCATGCATCATGTTTATATTGACATTTTTGTAAATATTTTATTGCTGACCCAATCAATATAACTTAACTGGTTCAATTGAATTAAAGTATTCTCATAGCAAATTTTTTAAATAATTTATTTATTACAATTCAACTCTTACTTTAAAGTTTTGTAGATAACATTATGCACCATCTCTATTGTTGCAGGTACTGTAAATTTAGAAGAATGGGGAAAGTTTTTGCACACAAAGGACAGGATCTACTCAGACTTCGACGAAATAAGACTAGAGATAGAAAGAGAGACAGATCGTATGGCTGGAAACAACAAGGGGATTAGTGCAGAGCCAATCAACCTGAAGATATATTCCACAAGAGTAGTAAACCTCACACTTGTAGATCTACCTGGTGTTACTAAGGTAAAATTAATTCTCACTATCTGATAATTGATATTTTATATTTTCTTTAGAGCTTCATCAGCATTAAAAATCACTTTGCTTTTATATTACTAATGGTTGTTAATTTTTTTGTGCTTATGAAAATCAGAGAACAGAAATTTTGTATTTACAAATAATTCAGAATTTAAACATTCTAAGAGATTGATTTTTCTAGATGAACGAGAATAAATTAGAACATCAGGATATAATTAAAAAACAATTAGACCTAACTTCTTTGTTATATTTTTGTTTGTCTCAAACATTGATTTAATATAATTTTGTTTTTGTTTTATTAGATACCAATAGGTGACCAACCTGAAGATATTGAGGCCCAAATAAGAAACCTTATTATCAAATACATTTCTAATCCAAACTCAATAATTTTGGCTGTGACTGCTGCTAACACTGACATGGCAACCAGTGAAGCCATCAAAATGGCAAAAGAGGTTGATCCTGATGGAAGAAGGACTTTAGCTGTGGTTACTAAACTTGATCTCATGGATGCAGGTAATTCAAGTCTATTATCATAGTTATGTTTTTATAGCATAAAAGTGTTAATTATCTCAGAATTTTGCTGAGGATACACCTTATATTATGCTTATAATATAAGGTGTATTTTAATTCACTGACAATGTTCGTTTCAATTTATTTTTATGAAGTTTTATTTTATAGCCTAGAACATACATATATGAAGCCTAATCTATCTTTTTTAATTATAATCCTGATGCGGTACATATCATTAAATAATGTTCAAATAAAAATCAAATTGTAATTTTATAAATAATGTTTTATTCTAGGCACTGACGCAATTGACATATTGTGCGGGCGCGTTATTCCCGTCAAACTTGGCATAATAGGTGTCGTAAATAGATCCCAGCAAGATATTATTGATAAGAAATCCATTTCGGTAAGCTTATCTCAGACTTGAGAAATATCTAACTATAAATCTCAACTATTTATCATAAAAAAAACTATTTATGTTATCAGTCACAATGTTGCTAATTGTATTTTCTAACTTACCAGGACGCATTAAAGGATGAAGCTACTTATCTCCAAAGAAAATATCCTACAATTGCTACCCGGAATGGTACACCATATTTAGCAAAGACCTTGAACAGGCTCTTAATGCATCATATTAGAGATTGCCTGCCAGAGCTAAAGGTAAACTACATATATGGTATTTGTAGTAGTATTAATTAGCTACATCTATCCTATTTTCGATTAGCCTATATCTACCCTTTTTCATTCTAGGTGCGCGTAAACGTAATGATATCACAATTCCAATCTCTATTAAATTCCTATGGAGAAGATGTGTCAGACAAATCACAAACACTTTTGCAAATCATAACCAAATTCGCAAGCGCATACTGTTCCACCATCGAGGGCACAGCACGTAATATTGAAACGACGGAACTCTGCGGCGGTGCTAGAATTTGTTACATTTTCCATGAGACATTCGGAAGAACACTAGATTCAATACATCCTTTAGTAGGTGAGTTGTTCTAATATAAAAAATAAAAATGGAACATAGAGCGACTGTTCACACCAATCTGTATTTGTTTGCCTACTTACTGTCAAGACCTCTTTTCTCGTTTTTCTTATATATTAATTAAACCTGTGAAATGTGCCATTTTTTTTCGAAGGTTTGACTCGGATGGATATATTGACTGCAATCCGGAATGCCACTGGACCTAGGCCTGCTTTGTTTGTACCAGAAGTATCTTTTGAGCTACTAGTCAAAAGGCAAATTAGAAGATTGGAAGACCCGTCACTCAGATGTGTTGAATTGGTTGGTAGCATTTAAATTTATCTATATCTACATTTCTTACTTTCCGTTTTTTATTCATAGTATAGTCATGAAATGTAATCACAATGAAACAGACATTATCATTCTTAAACTTTTAATTTTTTGCTAGATTCACACTCACTTCCAAAGTACCAGTATATTATTAGGTTATAAAAAACCTGTGAAATATTTTCTACCTTATCTCACCACATTATTTCCTGTGGTTGTTATGGCGATAACAACAAAATATAATGAATTAATAAAATAAATACTATATTTTGCTCAACTTATACCGTGCCTAGAGGTAAATAAGGTGGCTAAGATTTGCCAAATGTATGGTGATAAAAGTTTGAAATTAACGATAATCACAGAACTATTCGGACGTTTACCATTAAGAGTTGATAAATCTTAGGTTTTACCGGAATATCTTAGGATTTACCGTATTTCGGGGATTAACAGTAACATATGTACACATTTACTATTTACAAAAATACCTTTGTATCGTTAATAAACTAACGTTTAACTAAGTTTAAATTAAATCCATTTTTCTGATATTTTTTGAATAGTGCGCAACAGCTCGCAGTGTCATGGCTTCGGGTCTGACGTCACGCCTAGGCAAACGTCAACGCATTCAGAGGAAAGCTAACAAACATTGTGTATAGAATGACATATGGATGAATTACATAGGCGTGACGTCAGGCGCAGTGATTGATGTTTCAGCCAAAATGACCGATTGCAGTATTTTAATGTTTTATTTTTGTGGAAATTCTAATAATCTTAGATTTTTAAATGAAACTAAACCAACTTTTTAATCCCTTTAATATGTATTTTGCAAAGATTTTGATGGATAGTAAAAGTTCAAAAAATGATGTGCCTAAACCGCTCGGCCAACCAAGACGCTTATTCTGATCATCAACACTATCACAGCCAATTAATGTCCCCACTGCTGGGGCACGGGCCTTCCCTATGGATGGAAGAATATACGGAGATTGGGCCCACCACGCTGGCCCAGTGCGGGTTGGTGGGTATTAACGACTGCAGATGCAGCCGGGACCAACGGCTTAACGTGCCTTCCGAATCACGGAGGAACTCGAGATAATAAATTTTTGGTCGTCCATCCAATGACCGGCCTGAGCGAAATTGCTTAGTTTACGCAATCGGAGGTCAAGCGCGCTATGCCACTGTGCTAGCGAACTAATCAGACGCTAATGAACTTGTCGAAATTCTTCTAACCTTTACTCTTCACGTTGTAAACTAACTGATACCCTCGCAATGTAGAAATTAAATTTCAACATTCCAAAGCAGATATTTTTACTAATACCGTGCGTTCGGTTAAGCTTGGGTTTGGTTTATAAGCTATTCGATTTTAATTTCAACATTATATAAATGTTTGAAAAATTAGGACGAAGATTGGTGGTTAGAAAAAGTTCGAAAAATTGTGTGGTCTTGATGCGGGAACCACCCAAAATCTGTGTACTAATTTTTCAAACATTTATATAATGTTGAAATTAAAATCGAATTATGTATTTTACACTGGAATCATTAAATCGCTGTTTTTTTAGGTGCACGAGGAGATGCAGCGCATAGTGCAACACTGCGGCACAGAGGTGCAACAGGAGATGCTGCGGTTCCCGCGCCTGCACCAGCGCATCGTTGATGTGGTGACTCAGTTACTGCGCACCCGGCTGCCCGCCACTAATTCAATGGTAACTACAGTGGAAACATCGTTTATAACAACCGATCGGTTATACAAACATACATAAATCACGCTTATATCCCATTGGGATATAGGCAGAGGTGAACTAGCACCCACGTTTCGCCAATTATGTTAGGTCCCATGTAATAGGTGGCGAGCCTATTGCTATTTATCGGGCACAAACGTCGCGGTACATTGCTAGGTGGTATAAGAGGAATGCTGCTGCCCATTCCTTATCACTGATTTATCCTTAGTCTCCTTGTACGACACCCACGGAAGAGATTTGGGGTTTTATATATAACCGATCGGTTATAACCACTGAATGATAATAATAAATATTTTTACACTCACACCTATTAGCTAGCCCAAAGTAAGTAGCCTAAGCACTTGTGTTATGGATCCTAGATGACGGACATATTTTTAATATAATTATGTATATAAGTTGAAAATATACCACACCCACACACACAACATAATTATATACAACCATGACTCGGAAACAAACATTTGTGGTCATCACAAAGTTTGCCCCTATCAGGATTCGAACCCGGGACCTCTTGGCCAGTACCCAGCAATCGTGAGCATTCGACCAAGGCAATGGTAAGGCCACGGCCGAATCCCTACATACTTGTGGAGAGCAGAATATATTATCACCACCCTCAATCTTTCCCACGGGTACACGGCGAGTGAGGGTATCTTAACCCTTAAGCGATGGGCAGCTTCCTTACATACTGCCTAACGATGTGCTCTTATTACCTAACCTAACATCGGTTGTTTCACCAACCAATGTTAGGTTCCGTGGGTATCAATTGGCCTCTGATAAATAAGTCACTAAACCCGGAAAAAATTAGCTGGTCTCATATAGATAGGTTAACATACTTAATATGTGTAACTATGGATGATTGCAGTTTTAAAGTTATCTAATAAACATTGATTTATTTCTTATACCTGCAAGGTTTCTGAAAAAGAGTGTACAACGCGTTTATACAAATTACATGTTTACTATACTATTTCATCTGCTTTCTGCTGTATTGTCTACTTGTGACATCCTTGCAGCGCGATCGCTAGAGATACTGCGGTATTAAATAAAACTTTTCCACAGGTGGAAAATATTGTGGCTATCGAGCTGGCATACATTAACACGAAGCATCCCGACTTCCACCGCGAGGCCGCCTTAGTTTCCGGCCTCCTGAAGAGCACTGACGGCCTTGACGACAACAGCCCTATTTACCGACACAAGACACCCCGGACCACTCCCTCACCGGTATCTACAATGTTAAAAGTATATAAAGACCTATTTATTGATTGCTTGTGGCTTGGGATGTAACTGACTAACGGTGGTATGAGTGAATCACTTGGTGTCAATGCGGAAGAAAGGAAAAAAGGATGCACCATTATAATACCCATAAAATCCATACTAACTGTCAGATATAGGTGCAACATGTAACAGAAATAACTCGCACCGTGAATACTACCCATGCTAACATAGTCAAATAAATACTATGGTGTTATTAAAACATCGAAATTATTATCTTAATATGATTATATATTATGTAATTTGTACTAGTGCACTAACACAATATTCACAATCATAAATAATTACATTACTAATATTTTGTCTCAATTATTATAAGTATTTTATAATTGTATATGTGATTTATTTTATATATTTTTTTAAAATACTTTTATTACTTATGTTAAATTGATGTTTTTATTTTAGTTACATATATTTTATTATTTAGTACTTAAACTGTCTTGTATCTAAATTACAAAGTGGAACATGTACTTAGTATAATTTGAAAATGTTGTTTATAGCTGTTTCTTCGTCAAATGGGTGAAAGAGGGTCCACCCTAGTATTCATAGCAAATGTATGGGAATCATACAACCAGGTAACAATGTGATAATGACTTGACTGTGTGTGTTACAGCTGTTATGTCTCATTTTAGTTACATTTCCCTAAGTTTTGTTATATGCCTAGAATTGGCAGGATTAATAAAATGTCATTATTATTATATATGTAATCGGATATCTTTTATATACCTATAAAACCAGAATTTTCAAGTTGTTGTCTTTGAAATACACGACATCTTTGAATAGAATAGACAATTATTATGCAGAAAAACTTATTTGAGCTGTCAATGTTATCCTTGAGATCCGTTGAGGCAATACATAAGGTAGATTTAGCTGTGCACATGCTGTTTTCAGTCAATAACGCTGAAATAGTAATAGCTTTGTCAAAGATACAATTTTTACTTATCTAGTTAACCCATTAAAACAGTCATTACCTTACCACCTAAATAGATGCCACCTTAATTTGGATCTTACGTCCGTACTCGGAGACGTCAAAGTTATTGAGTATTTAATACAAAAATGTCAATTCAAAAGTAGTCGCTATTCTTACCGTGTCTATGGTCTAGATTCAAATGAATTTTTATTATTCTGAGTGCGGCTTATATTAAAACCAATTAAAAAAAAGTCAATGCAATTTACAGAGTTAAGGCATTTTGATGTAAAAAATAATGCTGTCGGTTCTTGCAGTTTGAATGAATTAACACACCACAGCTTGTAATAAATACATATTACGTGGGCTCTCTTTCACCATACTATGTTGCTAAAAAGCTATCACTCATTAGTTTACATTGTCTACTAATATTTACTTTCTCATCGGCATGCGTCTTACGGCGGTGCCCAATATTCTATCTACAGTTGAAGATAGACGCACTACAGCTTAGTTGCTTAGCAACTTCTGTTATTTATCGCAATATGTAACAAAATTTCCCAGGCAACTAAACTTTAGTAAGCTCACTTTAAACTGTACATAGGTTATTGGGACCCGCTCGTTAGTGTAGTCTTTTGTGATCCTACGTTCACGGTGATTATTTCTGGCTTCAGCATGTAGCGGCTATAACAGACGGCTCCGAAAATAAATCGCCAACACAGCAGAATATGGGCTCGGACTCTCCCGCAACGCCACAGGTTTGGCATTCCTTTGACATAGTTTTCCTTCGAAAACTTTTTAACTATTTGGAATTTGCACCTGAAAATGTACTTTAGTGTTGACTTTGATAAACCGAGATTTGGTTTGTTTATTAAGCAATCTTTTATCGCGCCTGGAGGATTATAATTGTACTATGCAATACAGTTTATTAAACATGCTACATGTTTCAGTTGAATGGTACTCCGGAGAATAAAGTGCTAACACCGCAAAAGCCAGTGAACCTCTTGCCGGAGGTGCCAAGCCAAACATCGCGCAAGCTCTCTGACAGGGAACAGCACGATTGTGACGTTATTGGTAAGTAATCATTCAAATGTATTTAACTTGTACCCTAAACTAAATCACATTTGACGGGATTTAAGTCTGCAGTTCATTTACTCGATGGGTACCTTGTATTATTGTCCCAACTATTCATAGTAATATTTTTCCTTATCACGCAAAAGTATCAGTAGGTATTCATTTCTTATTCAACACCACACCACAGATGCTGTGGATAATTTGGTAATTTTTTTAAAGCGTTTTTATTCTTATTCTTGTATATCTTTGCCAAGTGTAAAACGTATTTTTAAAAATACCTTGTTTATTTATAAATACGAGTTTATCTATAACGTACATCAGGACGAAAAGGAAAATTGTACATTTGTCATAAGTTTTGTTTGACTCATAACATAAGTGAAGTGGTGTCAGGCTATAATTTCTGTAGTCATCAAATAATGATAACGTATTCTTTTTAGATTAATCTATCCATCCTATTAAATAATTTTAATGCTATGAACATCTTAACTTGTCTCCATTTTTTTGGGTTGCTAACATGAATTATTTATAATTGTTGAGTTTCATAAAATAACATGTTGACAATTGTTTAATGATGCTAGGTGGACGGAGGAGTCAACCACAAGTGGTTTACGCTAATGGAAACACCCTTGAAGGCATTGCGTTAATGCAATTGAACAAAATGGGTGATTTAGTCGGTGAGGTATTTTAGAGGCAGCAAGAGATGCTTACTCATTCTCTCACTTTCCGACCACCTATCATTATGTGCTTGCCCAAGGCTTATCTGTCAAATATTGCATACCACTACACAATTGCTCAATACTAAGTTTTTTTAGACAATTAATACTATTATAGAATATTTCTTAACATTGTTTCATTGCAAACTGTATCATTGCACTTTCATCTTCTGGATTATTTCTATGTGCCTCTTAGCCTGGCAATAGCGTGGTTTTTTATTTGTTTTTCATATTGGTTGACGCGTTGTAGGTAGATAGAGTTAATTGCTTTGTCGACTTGAGGCCTGATTTTACTAAGGCCTATTTTTTATTTCTGTATTAAATTTTTTAAGCCCGATATTTATTACCCATAAAAAAACTCAACAATAGAACTCTAATAGAAATAACATTGGTAATAAAAAGGCGTAAAAGCGCTTCCATCACTAAGCGGGATAGTTAGTCAGAACTTCAACCCCATTGTTTTGAAAATACCTAAATATCCTTTTAGATACTTATGCATTACCTAGCCATTATAACGAGATAAAAAAATGTAAACAGTTTTGATATGTCTCTTTATGGACGAAATGCATTAAAAAATAAGAAAGATGTATTAGGTTGGGGAAATAGTTATTTGTTGTACGTGAGTGCAAAGTTGTTTTTTAACCGCGTGCTCAATTTTGATGACCGAGCTAGCGAAGGATTCTAAAATTGAATCACGAGCATAGCGAGTGATTCAAAAATTAGAATCCTGAGCGATAGCAAGGGAATCAAAAGAGCACAAGGTGAAAAATCTTTGCACTCGAGTGCAACACGTAACTTTTCATCCCCCCCAACGAGGAAATTGCAAAATACAAAAAAAATACAATCACAACAGTTTCTGTTTTCACCCAGAAACTTCCACAACACCCTCCCATTAACCCAAACACACTCAACACCCACTCAGAAACACCCACAACATTCACACCCGCAATACACACCCATCCACTCAGACACACCCAAAAAACACCCATTCACCCAGAAACACCCATAAAACACCCATTCACCCAGAAACACCCATTCACTCAGAAACACCCACAAAACACCCATTCACCCTGAAACACCCACAAAACACCCATTCACCGAGAAACACCCACAAAACACCGATTAACCCAGAAACACCCACAAAACACCGATTAACCCAGAAACCCCAAAAAACACCCATTCACCCAGAAACACCTACAAAACACCCAATCACACCCAAAAAACACTCAATCACCCAGAAACACCCACAATTCTCACTCATCCATTCAGACACACCCACAAAAACCCATTCACCCAGACACACCCACAAAACACCCATTCACCTAGGCACACCCTCAAAACACCCATTCACCCAGACACACCTCCAACAGCCACCCATCCACCCAGCCACACCCGCAACATTCATCCAGACACATCTGTAAGTACCTAATAAAAATTACTCCGAGACGGTCAATCAGCTTGAGTCAAGCACGTTGATTTTCTGTATGTTTTTGTTCCGTTGCTAGCGCAAACAAATCAAACAGACCTAAAAAGCTTTTAAATGCTTGACTCAAGCATCAAGCAAGCGTTGTAGACGATCAAAATGTTTAAAGCAAGATTGACGCCAAGCTGATTGACCGTCACGGAACTCCTAGGTTTTAACAAATTTATGACGTGAAAAGAAAATGGCGCGCGCAAAGCAAATTACAAAAAAAGTACACCAAAAAGGTTCCGAGTCTGAGTTTTTAACAAATTAAAATAGGTTGCATGACAATTTCGGCACCATGGAGGTAGAAATAAATAGGTATAATGATGTTTTGAATTCACAAACTCTGCACACGATGTTCTAAATTCAAATTTACTTTAACCTCTAGAGGATAAAAACGGCTTTTGCACTCAGATATCGAAGAGCAAAAACGCCTTTTCCGAGATGGTGGGATGAAAAAGTCTTTTCGCATTATAGCATGTATAAACTTGTAATAAAATCTCTTTGGCTAATACTATTCTTATCTGGCTGGTTTTGGTATCATTGAAAGTTTAAATTTTAAAGAACATAATTCCAAATTCAAATTAGGAAAATGTGTGATTTTTATTTGTTTTTCGTACCGCCACGATGAGTGAATCTAATGAAGAAATTCGATACATTTTAAAATTTTACTACAAAAAAGGTAAAAATGCAACGCAAGCCGCGAAAAAAATTTGCGATGTTTATGGACCTAGTGCAGTGTCTGTGATAGTATCACAAATTTGGTTTAAGCGTTTTCAATCCGGAAATTTTGATGTCAAAGATGCACGTCGCTCTGGTCGCCCTATTACAGATAAAATGGATGCCATTTTTGAAAAAGTGGAGCAAGATCGGCATGTCAGTAGTTACGACGTAGCTGAAGAACTGGGAATTGACCACAAAACAGTTTTTGCGCATTTGAAAAAAACTGGGTACACAAAAAAGCTCGACATTAAGGTACCTCACGAGCTCACTGAAAGAAACCTAATGAACCGTGTACTCATTTGTGATTCTTTATTACGACGTAATGAAACCGAACCATTTTTGAAGAAGCTGATAGCTGGTGATGAAAAGTGGATCACGTACGACAAGAACGTGCGAAAAAGGTCGTGGTCAAAGGCCGGTCAGGCTTCACAGACTGTGGCGAAACCCGGGTTAACTCGCAACAAGGTGATGCTGTGTGTGTGGTGGGATTGGAAGGGCATTATTCATTATGAGCTGTTACCACCAGGCAGGACCATCGATTCTGAACTCTACTGCGAACAACTGATGAGATTAAAGCAAGAAGTTGAGAGAAAGCGGCCGGAATTAATCAACAGAAGGGGTGTGGTTTTTCATCATGATAACGCTAGACCTCACACATCTTTAGCCACTCAGCAAAAATTAAGAGAGTTTGGCTGGGAGGTGTTAATGCATCCGCCGTATAGTCCTGACCTTGCACCTTCAGATTTCCACCTGTTTCGGTCTCTTCAGAATTCTTTAGGCAGTGTCAGGTTAACATCACGAGAGGACTGCCAAAACCACTTGTCGCGGTATTTTGACCAGAAGTCCCAAAATTTCTATAGCAATGGGATCATGTCCCTACCTACAAGATGGCAAAAAGTTATCGAACAAAATGGTACCTACATACTTTAGTTAAATGTAAATAAACTATATTCAAAAATGTTTTGAATTTTCTAAAAAAATGCGAAGATACTTTTTCCCCAACCTATTATGTTTAAAAAGCTGCCAGGTATTTAGACATCAGCAGGCTGTTTGATTACATAACACTGTTACTAACAATTCTCTATTGAAATAAATTAAATTGTGGCTTTTGCATTTACGATTATATTTTTTATTTATGTATTTACGTTTTTACAGTTTCAGTTGCTAACAGAGTACCTTCGACGTGAGAGACTGTCAAATCATAAATAAATAATCACGAAAGTGAACGAAATGTATATTTGCTAAATATAATTTATGTTTGTCTAAGCAATTAATATTACAATTGATAATTGCAGAACGACTTATAAAGTCTTACTTCTACATCGTGCGCAAGTCCATTCAAGATTCAGTCCCGAAAGCCGTGATGCACTTTCTTGTGAACTACGTGAAGGACAACTTGCAGTCCGAGCTGGTGACGCACCTGTACAAATCGGACCAGGCCGAGAGCTTGTTGAACGAGTCCGAGCATATCGCGCAGCGGCGGAAGGAAGCCGCCGACATGCTCAAGGCAAGTATTTTATTTACTGTCAGCTTACGATATTTATTTGCCCTTGAATACAGAAACGCTACTCGAAAGTTTGAGTCCTGCTTAACATTTAGGTATTGTCGAAATTGACGTTTTTCCATACAAACTGACGGGTATATTGTCCACTTAACTTAAAAGCATTGCTCAAAATTTGGGTAGCGTTTCGGTATTCGGGGGCTTATGTTTTATTTTCTAATATTTTTCAATCTCAGAAACATGCCCTACTAAAATATGTACCATATTTTCAGAGATATTGTACAAAGTGCATTTTAAAATACTTTGCAAAAATATCAATAACTTTTTTACCTTAAAGTGAAATTGCACATTTAAATTCGTTTTACATAAAGATTTGAGAAAAGAAAAGAAAAATTCAAACTACTGTGCCATAGGACTTAGAATCCGAAGTATAACTTACCTAAACCTATCTAAATTGAGTATAGTACACAATATTGACAACATGAATTATTTTACAGGCTTTGCAACGCGCTGGGCAAATAATAAGCGAGATCCGGGAGACGCACATGTGGTGATGGCTGACTGACAATGAAGACTCTAGTCTGTGAATTAGTGAAATTGTACCGAGAGTTCTGTACATACTTTTTAACGTAGGCAATTATGCGCATTAGGCTTTTATACTTACTTAACCACACCTCGCAAGCAGTTTCTTCTGACACTTTTAGGTTACCTGCAGCTCTCTTGTAATTTTTAAGTGGTGTCATGGCGTCCAGACTCAAATACTTAAGTTAAGTACTTGCGATCTGAGACATTCTTGTTCTTATCGCCCTTGGTATATAATGTACTATACTTGATTTTTTTTTAAATCCGGCTCGAAGGACCACTTGAACGGGCCAAATGAACGTGTGTCAAAAAAACGTGAAATCAAGAAAAATATATATTTATAATAATACCGTACGCAAATGTTTTGTTTTACTATAACATTATTTTGACAGTGCTGAGTCTACATTTATTAATATTACGTCCATGCTTATTACTAGTCCGTCTAATGTCAGTCCGTAGTCGATGTCATGTCATGTCACGTCATTTGAAGAGTCTATTTAATATCTATGTAATTTAAAAATAAACTATTTAAAAAGGAGTCTGGATGCCACAACGAGTGGTAACAACAGATATCTCGCTTTACGAAAAAATCAAGGCGGGGCCGAAATTGTGGAAGCAATTGCTTGGTTGTTTAATTTGACTGTAATGTATGGTGCACTGTCTGGTGTCTCGCACGTGTTATAGTCTATACACCTGTTCAATAAAAAATCGTTATGCCTAGGGCGATTAAGTACTTACTTGGCAATGTTTGTGTAATTAACTGTAGACTCAACATATTGCGCGACCCATCAAAATTCGGCGACTACCTATATTTTGGCTATCTCGCTAGCAAAACATGATTGATGTCGCGCATTATGATTGTGTAAAGCCTTGATAGACAGTGCCAATACCTTTTTTTATTCAAGTCATTGGATGTGCACAAATATGACGCTGTTAGACATACCAGTTACCATTTCATTGTTATTGTATTATGCACGTATGGTAAGTTAACTTTAGAGTGTACTCGTTATTACCTGTAGTTTAATCCAGTGATATTACTTGTAACCTCAGTTCACGGATGTTAGGGTTAAGGTTCTATCGTCAACTATTCAAAGAAATGTTTGTGTTTGGCGCAGATTTTTGAAATAAATTGTAGCAGAAATTTGTCTTCTGCATATTATTGTTATTTAACTGCTATATAAGACCTTATGACATCAGACTGTATAAACTGGGAAGAATAGGAAGACGTAATTGTGTAATTTTTTAAATCATGCTTGAAGAGTAGACGGGCTTTGAATAGTAGTGATTGTTTTTATTGGGTGATGTAGAAGGATTTTGTAAATTTAATTATCAATACAGTTCCTTTTTAAATGATTTAGTCAATATTACGCATGCTGTTCTAATCTAGAGTCACCACATTTACTGTTTCGAGTCATTTTGTGTCATTGTATTTTCTGAGGGGAATTTATTGATATTTTACAATCTAGCAAGTATTCCAATATATTTATTGTTTGTCCAAGGTGTGATTTGCTTTTCAAATGAAATTGAATGTTACGTGGAGTAAGATTGTATTTAAAAGTCTGTTAATTATTAAAATAGATAGTCATTTTAATTTTGTTTAATTTTACCATTTTTATATATACCATACAGTGGCGGTTGTACCTGAAGTGCGCTCGTACGCTGAACTATTATTGGATGGTCTAATTATAGCATTTTTGCTCAATGTCGTTTATTCAACGATCTTCGTCATCATCATCAGTTCTTTTTAATGAACCCACACAGATGAGGGACTGGTTTTCCCTATTTGTGGGCTATATAGGGAGAATGATTTTTAACAACAGCAATTCAAAAGATTTAAAAATTACAAAGAATGGCTTAAGAAAAGAAGGCCACCCATCCAATGACCGGCCTTAGCGAACATTGCTTAGTTTACGCAATCGTAGGCCACCTATCTTTTGGTCACCCATCCAATGACCGGCCTTAGAGAACATTACTTAGTTTACGCAATTGCAAGCCACCCATCTTTTGGTCACCTATCCCATGACTGGCTTTAGCGTACATTACTTAGTTTACGCAATCGCAGGCCACCCATCTTTTGGTTACTCATCCCATGACCTACTTTAGCGAACATTACTTAGTTTAAGCAATCGCAGGCCACCCATCTTTTGGTCACCCATCCCATGACCTGCTTTAGCGAACATTACTTAGTTTACGCAATCGCAGGCCACCCATCCCATAACCGGCTTTAGCGAACATTACTTGGTTTAAGCAATCGCAGGCCAAGAACGTTATGCCATTGCGTTAGCGAGCTGCTCCTACTTAAATTTTTATTAATGAATTATATTATTTTATTAAAATACCTATACATTATATAGTAGGAATATTACGAACAGACACACACACACACACATTCCTCTCAGACACACAATCTCACCAACCGACACACACCAATCCACCCAAACGCACCCACACATCCATACATTCACGTACGGACATGCTCCGCCCGCGCAGGCAAAATGAGATCGCTCGGACTTGCCACAGGCAGTCTGCCGGACTGACTGTGGCGGTCACACACTAGACAGACATCGCACAAACCTATAGAAGTTTGGTCCGGGCGGGCGTGCCTGCAGGCATGCCTCTGGCCTTGCCCGGCGGGCAGTCTGCCGGACTGACTGTGGCGGCCATACACTAGACAAACTTCGCACAGACTTAATACAAACGAGGTCCGGCGGGCAGCCTGCAGGCATATCCGTCGTGTGAATGGGGGCCTCAAAGCAAGGATATAATTGCTTGTTTCTTGTGTTAGCCGTGTGGTGACGGCAGAGTAGAATACAATTGTCACCATCCCAAATCTCTCCCGTGGGTGTCGTACAAGGCGACTAAGGATAAATTAGTGATGAGGAATGGGCAGCAGCGTTCCTCTTATACTACCGTCCTGACAATGTACTGCGACTTTGTGCCCGATAAATGGCAATAGGCTCGCCACCTATTACATGGGACTTAACATAATTGGCGAAACGCGGGTGAGAATTCACCTCTGCCTACCCCTTCGGGGATATGGGCGTGATTTATGTATGTATGTATGTGTTTCTTGTGTGATTTTCTTTAGTTTTCAAAATACCATATTAGATGATGCTACGATACACTTCTTCTCCCTGCCCAGCAGGTCTACTCTGAAACTCCGAACGATTTACTCACATCTATCCGTCTTTCTCACACACACGCCACTGCGTATTAAAATAAGAGCGACAAAGACGCAGACTCGAACGAACGAAATAAACTTCCAGAGTAACGCCTCTGTTCCCAGTCTATCTGGGGTCGGCGCAGTATGAATCGGTCAGACGTCATCAAGCCATCCACTCCCTTTTGATTCATATCATGAAGGTGCTAGTGATGAATGAATGTATGTATAGAAAAGAGACGGAACGGACCATGTCGACAGATGAACGGAGAGAGTGATTGGAATGACAACATTCCAATCCATACTGCTCAAGGTTTGGCTTAGGTTTTACAGCCGGCCGCCTGCCTGACACCAACCCTCTTTGGGTATGCTGTTGTTGGTGGTTTGCCCTCCACCATACGGGTGCCCCAATGTGCTTTTTGGTCGACACCGGGCAATCTCCCTTAGTCGACTTTTACGACACCCATGGGATGAGTCGGCGCTGGCCTCTACGTTATTTGTTCGCTCCCAGGCCAGCATATAAGACAATGATGCTACGTAACACGCTTATATAGAATTTATATAATAATGATGCAAGATATTTTTATTGTATTAATATTAATAATAATATAATCAAATCATTTAATTCTCCATCACAATCAAGTATGCACAACTTATAATAAATCTTTAAAAGATTGCTCAGTGATGTGTAATACAAAAAATGATAATAATTTTATTCTATTATTACTTACTCACGCCGTGTGGTGGTGACGGCAGAGTAGAATACAATGATTATCACCCCAAATCTCTCCCGTGGGTGTCGTACAAGGCGACTAAGGATAAATCAGTGATGAAGAATGGGCAGCAGCGTTCCTCTTATACCACCTAGCAATGTAGTGCGACTTTTGTGCCCGAGAAATGGCAATACGCTCGCCACCTATTACATGGGACCTAACATAATTGGCGAAACGTGGGTGCTAGTTCACCTCTGCCTACCCCTTCGGGATATAGGCGTGAATTATGTATGTATGTATTATTATAATTTAATCATATTTTGCATCAACTAATAATTTAGTTAGATCATGCGCTGTCGACAGGTTAAGAGGACAAAGAAAACCAGAGTTCAATGTCGGGGTGAAAATTTCCGTCTCTGACACGTCTGCTCTGCACAGCCCCTTGTGGTTATTTCTGCAACCACCCATATGAATGTGCTTTTTGTAAGCCTACGTAGATACGTAGATGGTGGGTTTAGCACATTTCTATCACTAGCACATAAAATATATCATGGCCGGACATTTTTTATTGAACCGTGCCCAAATAAATAAATGCTACATCATAAAAGTGCTGAAGTACAGCACCCATATCTAATATGATCAGAGACGTCGTGGGAACCACTGCAAAGGGTGTGTTCGAAAGAACCTGAACATTTTAGCTGCAATTTCTAAAAATTCCAAGTTCTTTAATGCAATAACAACACAAAATGGTTTAGTCGGGTTTTAATGTATTAAAATATCACTCGCTTACTCCCAAATATAACAGACATGATAAAATGGAGTTACACAACATATTACATACAGACTAATACAAAGAAATGTTTTCATAACAGACAGATTTTTGTATAAAAACTAAGATATAACCTTGCTCATCGTAGCCTAAAATACCGAACACAATATTTTGAACTATTCTTAATAATTCTATTATCTTAAAACATACCATATTCGTTTTAAAATCAATGTCAGATGTTTATTACCATAATAGTTATCAAAGCATCCAAAAATTTGGTATTGTAAAACTAAAAGTATCAACGTCTATTTAATTTAAATATACCACTCGATAGTCTACCGATATTATTGAACACAATAATAATAAATGTATTTAATTCCTGGCAATCTTAATTATCGAATAACATTGATCATAAAATAATAATCAATTTAGGGTAGATTATATCGATGCGCCAACTCTAAGATAATTTAAGTATCGGTAATATTACTTTTCTCATGCATGACAGATATATCTGCTTCATATAAAAATACCAATATTAATTTGCTCTTGCCAGGCAGTGAAAAACACAACATTTCTTTGAGCTTATTATTAGACACGCATGAATCAGGCACGTAGGACCAAAATTGAAAAAAAAAAAACAATATTGTGCCTCATGGGGGTAACAATGATCGTATGCAGTTAAAAATCAATACCAGTTCCAAACAATATGAAATATTTGAGTAAGATAAAGAGATTTTAATAGTATTTAAATATTAAATAAACAGTGGGGCAGATACAATATATGTAATTATATACAAGGTCCTGATAATGTTAACATACTGAAAGTGGATTTTCAATAGTATTAGTTACATTAGCAGGATCAGGCCCAAAATATATTTCAATAGCTTTTATAGTTATAACAGTGCTTCATCTATCTCTACAAAATTATCAACCATAGCTAAAAATGGCACATCATGTTTAACAACCCACTTTTATACGCAATAATATTAAAACAATTATATAATTGATGTCTATCTAACTACAATAACGTACATGCAATCAAGTTTTAGAATTACATTTGGGAAAATTTAAACATCAGTTGTAATGGAAATGCTATATTAGAACTCATGTTTAAAATAAATATATTTTGACGATATGTAACGTTGGTGTTACTCAAAGATATAATATCTTTGAGTAAATTATTACTCAATGTAAATTATGTATATAAAATATTCATATATTATATATACAAGAGCAGAAGAGACAGACGGGTTGTTTGAGGCGAGATATAATGAAGATATTGGAAATCCGATTGTGTGGACGAGGAGATGAAGAATGATAAAAAATAGAGAAATATGACAAACTGTGCCGACGTCAAAAAGTAACACACCTACCCTATATTTAAATTGTTATTATTAATAATATAAAAATACGAGTTCCGATTTCACTGGCAAGTAATGCAATAGGCCATTGTAATACTAAATAACATTTGAGGAATTTTGAACATTAGTGACAAGAATTTTAAATTTAGGCATTTCAACAAAGATTTTGTTAATAACGTAAATTCCTTACAATCTAGAATTATTTTCTCATTAACTTAGGTATGTGCTAATTGATTTTAATTTTAACATTATATAAATGGTAGAAAAATTAGTACAAAGATTTTGGAAGTTAGAAAAAGAATTTCGAAAAATTATAATTCCCGCCTCAAGATCATAATTGTTCGAAATTATTTTTCTAACTACTAAAATTTTTGTATTAAGTATGTGCTCTCCTCTATCATGTAAATGCGTTCATTGTGATAATAAAACTAATAGTGATGTAAGATTACTTTGGAATACCTAATATCTAAGAAATTTTATATCTTACAGAAAAATGTAAATTTAGCATAATCGTACCTTGTTCCAAATAGGTAGGTACCTTGGTGTTTAAACAATAACGCGTTATAATACCACAAACTAGAAAACTTTACATTGGATTTTGTACTTTATTAATAATAACAGAGTCGAACGGATAATTTTTATAGCTATTCAAAGTAGGTAGTAAGTAGTGTTGCTGACTGTTCATATACAATAGGACAAATACTATCTAACTTGTCTTTGTTTGATATATATTATCAATGGTGTGAAATGAAATATACATTCATAGATATTATAATATAATATACATAAATTTTTTCCAATTACAAATATATTTTTATCAAAGTTTTTACAATAAATTCTCAAAAGGCGTGAGAGTCTAGTTTGTCATTAACAAAATAAAAGATTGTTCGTTAGATCTTTAAATATCCGAGGTATTATATATTTGAGATTCATAATAATATTATATAGGTTACGCTACGACTCAGTTAAAATAGGAACTACTTCCAGGAGGTTTATACCAAAACTATTCTGGCTATTCTGCCAATCAGTAATGCATTACTTTAACGAACCAGCTTAGGTAAAGAATCTATTGAGTGGTAGGCTCTTTACCAAACCCAGCTTGTTTATATTGATTATGGCACATTATTGAGAATAATAATATTTGAATTGGTATATTCATGAGTACGCTCTACGAACGCAAAACTGTTGGGAATACAATATAGTGGTAATAGTACAAAAATACATGTCATACATTGCTCTTTTAATAAAAAATAACGGCACAACTCAAGCAATACCTCGAAACATGTAAAAGTATGGAAATATAAGTATGGGATTGCGACTCAATTTTGTAATTAAGATGTTTTTGATTTGGGTCTCTTTCATATTCAAGAAAAGATATGTACTACAGTTAGTAGGTAATTTACTTTATTAGGACGTAGTTAAGCAGAAGAGATCCAACCCAAACAAACAAACAAAATATATTTTTTTTCAAATTAAATATCTGTATAGTATATCCCAATTACAAAGTTAGGCAAAAGAAAGATTGGATCTAGCCGATCAAATGAATCGCCCCTATTTTAATAAAATTGCCGGGGGACTTGGTATAGTGCTAATTTTTTATTAGTGTCTACTATTGTGCTTCCTTTTCGTTTCGCTGCGCACATATGTGCTCATCATTTATACAAAATAAAATTAATGTTATTAATTATAATATTTTGATGATTGACAATAGTTATTTTAAGTCATTAATTATGGAGGAAGTGTTTTTTGAGCGGGAATAGAAGTAGTTGGGAAGAAATGGATCAACTGACAAGGGTAAACTCTATGAGTTACTTGTATTCTTACTGAGACTTTCTCTATCTAAAAGTGTTAGATAACAGACATTAATAAAATATCTAAAGTGCAGTTACATTGTTGAGGTTAATTTTTGAATCATCCAATATGTTCAATTTAGTATTCTATAAATTTTATTTTCAAAAGTTGGAAGTTATAAATGCCGCCAAATACATATCACATCTTATATGTTACGGTTTCATACTAAGTTGACAATTAAATAGTAATAGTCTACAATCTATTTAATGTTATTGACTAAGCTTAAGATAAAGAGTTCTTGTCAACGAGAATATTTAATAATTAGATAGTATTTTTTAGTGCAAGACATATAATTTTTAAGTTTAAATTCTTATTAATTAAGACATAATTCTAAGGTTCTATTAATCTTTCAGCTCAAAACGCTTTCATTTATGAACCAATAGGAAAGAAATGTATTTCATGCCGATGTACTAAAATATTTCGATTGTAGTATTTGTACTTCGTTATAATTTATTTTTAAAATGAACAATGTCGTTCCACCGGCCTTTTTCTGGCGTAATATGGAATGATTTAATAACTAAAAGGGACTAAACCCTACACATATATTAGTGCAAAAATAAAAATATCAACAGTAAATTGGTCATGAAATTTTTTCCAAACAACCTTTATAATTTTTCCTTAGACATGGAATTGTAAAATTTAGGCCCTATATCTATACTAATTTGACATGTAGTTATTATTTATAGGCTGATATTAAACTATGAACTATTAGCAAACGATTAATGTACTTAAATTTATTTAAAAAAATGCCTACAATAAGAACTGACTTACTTCTGACTAACTTCTGTGCTGGCCTGGGAGCGAATAAATAACGTAGAATAGGCCAGCCCCAACTCATCACATGGGTGTCGTAAAAGTCGACTAAGGGAGATTGCCCGGTGTAGACCAATAAGCACCTTGGGGCACCCGAATGGTGGAGGGCAAACCACCAACAACAGCGTACCCAAGGAGGGTTGGTGCCAGGCAGGCGGCCGGCTGTAAAACCTAAGCCAAAACCTTGAGCAGTATGGATTGGAATGTTGTCATTCTAATCACTCTCTCCGTTCATGGGTCTCTCGACATGGTCCGTTCCGTCTCTTTTCTATACATTCATTCATCACTAGCACCTTTACGGTGGGATGGATGATATGAATCAAAAGGGAGTGGATGGCTTGATGACGTCTGACATATGAATGGAAGAGGAAGCATACTGCGCCGACCCCAGATAGACTGGGAACAGGGCAGGAAGAAGAAGCCTACATAAGAACTGACATTAATTGTTTGTTGGACCTTGAACATATAAATAAATATTACTCTCTCTCTGCCGGGACATTTATTTTATGATGTCTTAACAATAATTCATTAATTTTTTACAGCCAATACCTGGCCCAGGCTTCCTAATACCTACTTTAATACATTTTAGAAGCAATCAGAGACACAATTTTAAATAATATTAATATACAAGTCGTTATAAATTTTGAAGTACCTTTGGTCGTCAGTATAGTTTCTTCATGATAAAAAATAGTTAGGCATCAATGACGTCACTTCTGACTGGAAGATCAATCATACGTATCACTGAAAATTGTGTGAATGTAACTATTTTCTACACGATTACAGTGGATACCTAACGAACGATAACTACCTCACTATACTCTATTCGCGGAAGTGCCAAAAGACCTAGTTGCTCATTTGAGCAAATTGAACTGTCAATAACCAAACGATGCCTTCGAAAGCTGAAACATGTAAATAGACATTCTAGCTACAAATAATATACAACGGTACAGGGAATGAATTACTTTACGGTGGTCCAATATCTCACTGAGTCGGTGAGCATTTCACACGGAGGTGACTAGGTTGCGCATGCGCGCGGCGCGCCGCTAGGAGGATGGCGCTTTCCTCTCGTTGTCCAACAGCTTGTCGTCAGAACGGAACTTCTCCAGCTGTTTCACGTAGTACGTGTTGAAGTTCAATCTGTGAAGAAAAATAAGACATTACCATATCTACATATACCTTACTTGAGTTCGAGTTCACCAAAACGTAAAACAACCGATTAAAAAATAACCATCAGTTTTGACAGTTCTTCCGTAAGACTATAAAATGTCAAAAACCGACGGTCAAAAAATAATCGCCTGTTTAAGTGTTGGTGAACACCAGCGTTAATATTATAAAGCTGAAGAGTTTGTTTGTTTGGTTGATTGGTTGATCGCGCTAATCTCAGAAACTACTGGTTCAAATTGAAAAATTATTTTTGTGTTGGATATTCCATCTATCGAGGAAGGCTATACGCTATATAATAACCGACAATAACGCCAGGAAAGCCGCGGGCGACCACTAGTGAGCAAATAAACGGAACAGAGTTGAGCTTGTCAACTGGCTGTGCGAGCGAACCGGTTATTTCCAGTCTCGCCTAGCGGTCAGTTGACAAGCTTATTCTCTGTTCCGTTTGTTTACCCATGTGACTATTAACTGGCTTACTAAATATTTCTTACACCCATACCAATAATCTACAGCTGCGATTTGGACCTCAAGTGGTCGATCTCGGTTTCGACATAAGCGAAGCAACCGCAAAATGTTAAAAATTGGTATTGATGAGTGTTTTGTATTAATAAGAAAAACAACTAGTCTCTAGTCTAGAGACAGGAATTTTAAAGTAATTTTGCTATTGGTCTAAGGCATTCGTTTGTTTTGGAAGAGGGATGTCTTGCCCAAAGTAGTTTGGGAATCCCTGATCTAGAACAAGATTTTTGAGGTATGGATAGTAGAAGACGGAAGCAATTTGCTCCAACTCCCGTAAAAGTAGAACTTTACCGAACCAAGAGAATCTATAAAGCTTTCAAAACTGAGTAATTTCCCATTTGTTAAATTGCCACATTAATAGTACCTATTAATATGCTAAATATTAAAACGTGGAAAACTAACACTAATTATGAAATTAAATATAGAATTATCATTAGACAGGGCAGTGTGCAGAATGCAGTATAAAATTAAATGCTGCCTAAGAATGCAGTAAGTTTCTAAGTGCAGCAGTTACACCCTTATTCATAAACATTACTATGAGGTGAGTTAACACACAGGGTCCCAAAAACTTATTGATCGACAATACTTGAGTGACAAAACGCATTGAGAAATGTCTTACTTCGCACAGTGTTGCTTCTTTACTTAAACAAGTATGGTTTGTGAATACGGGTGTATGTCACTTACCTAGCTGATATGTTGAGGAGTTTATTTGTGTTGTTGTCTCGAGCCATAGTCTCGATGATCGCGAGGACTGACAACAGCGCAGCCGTAAACCGCAGCCCGTATCGCGACACCGATCGGGAGAACGAATCGGCAGATCCACTCGAGGTCGCGCCACAGCATCCAGTACTCTGTGCGATTAGCAATAAGGGCGCAATTAGAAAATCGTTATAATTTATCTTAGCGAAAAAAAATTGTAGGCCCAACCTAGATACTTGTTGAACTTCCCATTAATTTGTGTAAATTGTCTCAAATAAAAAAGACGGCTCGTTACATAGTTTAAAAATCGTTTCCGCTTATTAACTTTATTATTCTAAATGTCATGGCAGATTAGCGTCATTGTATGTTCAAGATGTAGGTATCGTCTAACGCCACGACCTCGCTCTTATCTGTCTGAATTATTCAATGTGTGTATTAAAAAAACTACCATAAAAGATATCCATACAATGCTATATTATTTTTGGCAGCGGTAAAAAATTGCTAACAAAACCGCCGTCATAAAGATTTGAAACTTTTTTGGTCCCTAGAACACAATAGACATCCATAACTACATTTATCATATTTATGGGAATAAAGAGAAGGACTGGAATGACCTCAGTCGCTAATAACAGGAGAGAAAGATATATCTCTATCATTTAATACAAGAGAGACGCATCTCAAAAATAATCAGGTAAAAACAATGTGTGTTCTAAATTCATGACAGTAAGACTTAGGTACTGTTGCAGAAATGCAATTTTTATTGGTATCTCTCTTATAACTAAGAAGCGATAAATATACTATTTAAGGTATTTAAAATAATGAATAGATTAAAAAAGTTTGCTGAATTAGGTAAGTTACCAATGAGGGGTGCGGCTGTGGCATGGTATCTGATATACTTTGGCACTGTCTCCGCGCTTCTATCGTCGGAGAATCTCCATGAACGAGCGATTATTCCGCCAGCATATCGTCATGACTCGTGACGAAATCACAGCGTGTCCGCAGCGACTCGTAACGGAATCGCCGCATTTTCTTTACGTCGCGTTGAGCTATTATTTGTTGAGACGCGCTCATGGAGAATATATAGAAATACGTGGCACGACAATAATATCATCGCGATTCTCTCGCTCGTGGAGACAGCGCCTTATGTTGACGATGAAATACTTGACATATTCTGACTCATATGAAAACTGCGACTGCGATTCCTATTAATTGAAAAACACCAAACTAAGAATCAAAGGTACTCACCATGATACTCTAAAATAGAAAAGTCATGAAAGAGGATTAAGTAAAGCGGTTAACAACAATTTTGTGTCACAAATACTACATGGAAGCATTATACATTGAGACTGATAGCTACACGGAAATGTGAATGTATTCGATTCGACCAATCAGAATAGAATTGAACAGAAATTTATTTCTATAACTGTGTATTCGCTGGTGTTAATGCTTAAATAAGTAACAGTTTTCCCATTTTAAAGTTAATCTTGTTTGTAGTAAGTATATTATTATTTGTAAAAGTATTCATTCAAGTTATAGTACAGTGATTATCATGTCTCATCACTGGTCCTTTTTTTGCCGGATCTTTACAACACAAACCAGTTTTTTAAAACAAGCCGAAGTCAGCAGGCGGGATTATATCTTAATGACGGACATCTCCTGAGAAAGTCGCGCTACCGAAAAAATCGGTTCGGTACCCATTGAAGCTCCAAAATTCGACCCAAAAGTAAAAAGTGTCCATTGGACCTCATTTAGAGTGCCCATTCGACCTTCATCCCCGAGAAGAGGCTTCGTAACGGAACAGCGTGATTGGTCCAAAAGATCACAAGTGACATAAGGGTGCGTTTACATTACAATTGCCATAATAACGTTAAATACTGAGCGGTTTAGTAATGATAACTGAGTTGAATGACGGTGTGCTCTAGTGGTAATTTTTGCGATATACCTCACTGTATTCAGAACTTTCATACGTTGATCCAAGCATACTGTTAAGCTCTGCGTCCACGAAGTACTTGTGCATCTCCTTTTGCCAATAAACGTGTTTTGGTAGCGTTAAAAGAAAATACAAAATAAATTATTGTTAGAAATCAATTGTACCTACAACTACTAACTGTGATAAACTGTCCGAAAAACAAATATAAAGCTGTAGATACTTTGCCAATTGATATCACCTGTTAATGTTGAAGCTAGTCAGATTATTGCAAACTGCAATATTCTCCAATTATTTTTAAACTCATCATTTTCGATGTAATATTCAAATTGATTGAGAACATTGTAGAGTTTGTGATAAAATGTCGTGCTATAGTCATTAGGAGACAAAATATAATTTCTAAAGGAGCTACGTGAAATCACTGGTAACCAAGGCAATCGAAAGAAACCATTTGCAAGCCCAGCTTGTAACAGAATAATTAATCTCCGATTGATTAACACTCCTGAGTCTAATGTCTCTAGCACGAGTGCGATCCCCAATCACTCTTGGCATAAAACGAACTGTGCCCGGCTAGCATGACCACCGAAACACGATATAATATAGCCATTTATCGCGTTAAACTTACAAAAATCAATGGATTTATGACAGTTCAAAGCGATAAATGGCTATATCTTTTATGTTAAAGACATATAGGCTAAATTATATAGCCGTTTATCGCTTCGAACTGTTAAAAATCCAATGTTTTTTGTAAGTTCAACGCGATAAATGTCATATCATATCGTGTTTGGGTGGTCATGCTTGCCGGGCTGGAGAGTCAGTCACAAGAGAATCAACCTCGATTAATTTAGGTTGCAGATTTATTTGGATGTAGTGATTTTGGTAAGGTAAGTGATTCTGGTGCATTGGTACTGGAGATATTATTAGACTTGGCTATTTTTAGGAGCATAGCGAAATGCCATTTATTTAAAACAATTGTCATGGTAAAGTTATCTACAGTGATAATTTATAATTAATTATTTTAGAAATAGTGAATCCGTTTGGCTTTGCCCCACAGTGAATAAACGTTACCCACGCTTTTCTTATACTTAGGGCCTGTTTCACAATCGACAAGTAAGGTCGAAATAGCTTACTTCGCAGATCCTTTGACAGTTGTAATATGAAATATTTGTCAATTGAACTGTAAAGTAAGCTACTTCGAACTTACTTGTCGATTGTGAAACAGGCCCTTAAATAAATAAGCAGAATACTAAAAACTACTAAGCTATCTAAACAAGATTATTATTTCCTACTACCAAGTTGTAAACTGTTTTTTCTAACCCGTTACAAGCATTTATTATACAACGTAAGAAATAAATAATAAATATATTCCTCACGTTATTAATAATGATATAATAATTGTAATAAATATAGAGTATAGGTACTATCCACTAAATTACAATCAACAACTGGTCAGGTCATAGTAAAATGTCCTATCCCCTGAGAGTCGAAAATTGGTCTAAAACCAGACGAACGGAATGCTGTTGATGGGCACATCATTAAAACAGCACTAAGTAACAAGTAGTTAAATTAAATAAACAGGGCACTGTACAACTAAATTATTACAATCTACTTAATGTATTAGGAATTATTATAGAACACAGACGTGCAAGTTGGCTTAAACATTTGTATGATAGATACGATATCGGATTAGGAATCGAAAATACAAAGCCACCATCTAAAGAACAGAGGTTAGCCTCGTGAATAATGTACTGCAAACTGTCAACATTTCACAATCGATGCTACACTACCTACGTCTACGTATTCAAAATTCTGATAAATTATTATCAAAATAAACATTGTTGACTGATCGACTGAATCGATTGAGAAATTGGACAAATTTGTATAATTGACTATTTTACTATTTGTACTGTAGAGTACATAAAATGGTACATACTTTTTTGCTCAAAAGGACATGGAATTTTCAAGTAATTTATCTCTAAACAAGTACTCCAGATATATAAATTAGACAAGAAACGTAAAAATTCCCTAACTGCATTTAACTTTATAAGATAAATTGTAAAAGTATAAAGATTTAAAAGAAATTGACGACTTTTTTCAGGTTCTGAGACTGATGAGGTGTTACCTATCTTAAATAGATGATAGGTACAAATGGTAGCAGCAAATTGGTTGTTTTGTTACCTGAATGAAGATACAGAACTGGACGCAAACGAGACAGAGTGTAGTGACCGCCTTCAGAAGCTGCGGGCTCGTCAGCATGCAGTCGCCGAGACACGACTCTAGGAAGTCGTTGTGGCGCTCCAATACTTCATCAACGTTGTTCACCTGCAATCACACACAACATCAATTTGTTTCACTTTAGTAATTGGGAGTTAGAATTCTTTCTCCTTTTTTGGAATACGCCTTCGGAACGCCTTAATTCGTTTAAAATAGTACCTAGTCTTTAGTGCTTAGGGTGTTTTTTTGAATTGATCACTTCCAAACTTTCATAATACCGATTAGAACGAACTGCAGCTACCAGCTGTTTACAGTGGACTTCGTTCGTACAGTTGAAATATTTAAGCTTTTTAATGAAGTGGTGGAATAACAAAAAAATATATTAGGTCTGCATTTGCGTCTTGGTAGAAGTTCCATATTTTCCTTCTTGATACGGTTCCTTTCTAAAGACGTTGTCTTTTGAAAGTAACCGGAAAATAACAATAAGAAAATTCATTATGGACTATGTAGACCAGGCCTAAGGCGGAAAAAAATTATCTTAAAAATTGTGGGCACCTCCCATGCGCGAATAGAGTTTCAAACTAATACAAGGGTAAGTACGTCAAATGGACCACACAAATTAACGGTGTGGTCACGTTTGATTTGCTGCGCACTAGTAAGCGCCGCCGGCAATATCCGGCATCGAGTACAGAATTTGGATTTATTGAAGGCCAGTGTCATTACAATTCATTAAAATGTCACTTATTACAAAGAACTAAGGTGCATGCGACAAAACTAAATTTTTTCCCACCCTTTTTTGTTTTTTTGATTACTCTATACATTAGCGTAATCAAGATATAAAAAAATATGATATTGTTTTACCGTAGATTTAGTTCCGTGGTGTAACAGATTACATATAAGGTACTGCTTTAGCATTTATCCTGTCATTGGCATGAATGCAGAACTACTCTCAAATACGGTTCTAATATTATAGATTAATATTGTTCAATTAAAATAAAATTGGCCGTGAAAAGTGCAACATGGAACAATGGAGTTTCTATAGATTTCATACTTTTTGATTTTTATCTTTTCCATTATCATTATTTTTTAGGATCGCCGCTATTTTATTGACTTGCTGGGCTTTGCTTTGATAGCAGGTTGTCTCGCACGTACGATTCCCACCAGTAATTGAGTTAAATCATGAACTTTTTAGAGCAACGTTCGATGTTGCTCTAAAAAATGGTCAAATTCAACTGAACAAGAATTGAAAGTCGACGTGTACTGATAAATTGTACTCAGGTAAGTTGTAATATTTGTGGTCGGCATATTATAACAAACTTTATAATTTGAACGATAAGATGAAATAATTGTAGGCAATCCAAAATTATTAAATACACATATTTTTAAATTATAATTATGTACCTATTGGTCACCAACCCGCACTGGGCCAGCGTGGTGGGTTAGGGCCCAATCTCCCTATATTCTTCCATCCATAGGGCCCCAGTGCCCGTGCAGTGCCCCAGCAGTGGGGACATTAAAGGGCTGGTGCTGATGATGACCTATTGGCCAATTGTACCAATTGGCTCGCCAACTAAGGTACATGAGACCTAACAGAATTAGCCAAACGTGTGTATATTTCAACTCTACTTACCCCTTCGGTAATAAATGGGCGTGATTTATGTCTGTATGTACTTTAAAATTAATACATTTCGTTTTGAATTATTAATCTACTGTAGAAAATATTTAAAATCGAATAAACAAGGGCAGATGCTGGTGATTATTTTTGGTAATAAATGGAGTGGCTAACCGACCGGAACACTACCGGAAATGTAGTGTACTCAATGCGATAATCGTGACCATATTATGTTTACAATACAGAACCTACATGAGGTGCATCGACTCTTTAGATTTTTGTTCAATTGTGGATTATATACTTTATTCCTCTCACATATTCAGGTTATTTTAATTATAATTTTGAATGACATCAAAAACTATAGTTACATTACATTACAGCGACCTTTGTTTATTATATGAATGAATCATAGGGAAGAATAATAACAAAATACTTTTCTTATCACTCCAAATGGTGCCTACACATTTATATTTTGTAGCAGAATATACATGATGGTGTACTTATTTAAAAAAGAATTAAATTTTCCGTATTTAATGGTGGAAATTAAATAATTATACATGATATGTAGTAAAATATTAATACCTATTAAGTATTACTGTTTAATTCATGTCTTTCACCTTTAGGAATTCTTAATAAGAACTTGCCAGTATTACAGAATGGCGTAATTTCATCTACTACGTGTATATTATTGTTGGTATTCTACTGTAACAAATCTGTACACAATACAAACAAAACGGGCTTACTTACTTCCTACAGGTATCAATGAATGCATATAATAACTAGTAAGTATTATAAAAAATCCATAGGCAAAGTAGAATTATGGTAACTATTCCCCACAATGCAACAGATACTGTATTGTATAGTGTCCAAAAAGAAACATAGCAAAGTTCACCCCAGTTAATTAATCGAAGCTTTTAGAAGTACACTCCCCTAGAAACATTGCGTCATCAAAACACGTGCCGAAAATAAGGCAATTACTTAACTACGCTATAAAAGTTCAGGTCACTCTACCTGAATGCGTCATACGCCGTCCAGACACCATCCTGTATAGTGTTGTATACAACAATACATTCACATTGATGTGTCCGAACTCAGAGCACTGTCGCAGAACAATACGCTCTTCATTAAAATATAGTACGTCGGCTCAGTCAGTGTTTTGTGTGAATTTAACTATCCAGCAATATGGTGGATGACATAAATCATTTGGTTATGTGTTAGGTGCCTAGTTCCTAAGTGATACTGACGGATACTCAAAAGGTAAGAGACTTATGAATTCGATAAAATAGAACTGAGATTCAAGTTTTATAAATTACAAGTTTCGGTATTTATTCGGCAATGTAATTTTTAAATTACTTACTGGTTAGGCATTGCTTAAAAATGGGTAACATCAACATGGGTATGTTGTGCGGACGCCAGATAAACATGGAAACAGGGCAGGAAAGTGAAGATGATGATGTTAGACGAATAAAAAACCTTTAATCTAGCGAAGCATATTCAATGTTTCCTTAATACCTTGAAATAACTCTATCACAGCCCGCATAAAATAACATATTAAAGAAAACAACACAACTTGGTGACGTATTATTAGATACGTAATACATGCCAGTATTTATGTTATAAATCTTTTCACATATTAAAAGAATAACTATTATATATGGATGACTATAAATAATAATGGATGACTATATAACTATTAATATGGATGTAATTTGTACCCAAACCTGAGCTGTATATTAACAATATATTTTGCAATTCCATAACAAAGCACGTACTATTCACAATGGCAGTCATTCGTTTTCATTGAATTCTAATAAGTTTATTGAATACGTAATTTAAAATCGTATTTATGATGGGGCAGGATACCAAAAAAATTATGTGTATAATATTGCCGTGTGGTGATGGCAGATAAGAATACAATTGTCACCACCCCATTCCCTCGTGGGTGTGGTACAAGGCAACTAAGATATAATTGTCATGAGGAAGGGACAGCAGCGCTCCTTGGTGTAAGATCTAGCAAATTACTATGATTAAAGTTTCCAGTGAATAGCAATAGGCTCGCCCTTTATTACACGAGTCCTGAAAAAAGCTGGCGAAAAACACCTCTGCCTACCCATTGGGGCGAGAAAGCATGATTTATGGATGTATGTATAATATTTAGACGAGGTGTTTAGACATATTCATTATTCAGTAACTATGTTTCTTTTTCATTTCATCAAGTCCCTTTTAATTAATACCATCCATCACACCGAAAAGGTACGAATATAGTGGTGTCCGAATGTACACAAAAATAACGGAAACTGCCACGTAGAGACTTATTGGAATGACAACATTCCAATTCATGTGTTCAAGGTTTTGGCTTAGGTTAAGTGTTTTAGTTAAGTGCTCCAAGGTGGTTATTGGTATACACCGGAAAATCTCCCTTATGCGTTTACACCTTTGGTGTGAATAGGAAGGAGCAGGCACATTCTATATTATTTTTCCGCCCCCAGGCAGGCAGCATAGAAGATAATAATGGGCTTCTCAAACTAAACTTTTCAAAATAGACATTCTATAAACTCATGCATTGACATATACACACATTAAAAAGGGAAAAAATATAAACTACTGATATACTAAAAATGACATGGCTCTTCACCACATTCATCCAACCAAACTTTTAACCAGATAATCTAATTACAAATATGTACAATTATTATTATATGTTTTTAGATTTTCAAACACCAAGAAATGTGTTTAAGAAATAGATGCAATACAAAAATAGACATTATACGTATTTACATTTTCAAACTTAGAATGTTTGTAGGCGACCTGACTCTGAGGCTTTTATTTTTTTAACAGAAAAGCAAATCTTAGCAAAAATTTATTTTTTAACATCTTACATGTTGATATATATTGTTCCGGTCAAAGAACAATGAGCGGCTTTGTCCGTGTATTATCAAGTTGTCATAATTATGTCAATTTATAGGTCATTATACTTAAATCACGGCATTACACCAATATACTTAAATTACGGCATTCTTATAACATTATTTAACAAGGTATAACATGTAATTAAGGGTACAGCTTGGCAAAAAAAAAAAATTGATAAAATGAGAGCGCCAGTTGCTTTGTTTTGTTCATTTTTAGTCAAATAACCTTTGAATTGAAGCTAATAAATTAAAATACAAATGAATCGCAAAGTTACCGAAAATTTTGATTTTTGAACAACCAGAGTTCGAGAGCAAATCAGTGATATCACACACACAGCAAATTCTTTTTTGCCAAGCTATAAATACAGCATTCTCCAAAACCAATGAGTATTAATATTAATGTAGGAAGTATTAATGTGCGACTAAAATCCTGTCACTATGTGTCTTGAATTCAATTTGTAATTTTATGTAAACAATGTCTTAATAGGAGCAGTGTGAAGTGAAGGTGCGAAAGATCTAAGCAAATGAGTTACAGGGTTACGGTATAAATTAATATACATGTATGAAAAATTAAGCTAAATAGAGCCCAGTTTAAGATACAATGTTTAGTTCAATAAAATTAAATTAATCATAGTTATTTAGTTTAGTTAGCCCTGCCCGTGTCGTGATGTTTGTGTTGTGCAATAAAATGAAGCCAAGACCTCAAATTGATCCACTATGGTGATGGAGCCCATACTATTTATTTATTTAGTTGCCCATTCTCCTTGCACTATACATTATTGAAGGATCTTGACTTGATTGATTGAGATATATTGGAGGATTGATGAATCATAATCCCTTAAACCTACAGTTGCGCCACAAATATGAGGCAATACTCCTGAGCTCTCTTCTATGCAGTATTATGGACCAGGCACACGCACGGTAAATCTATGGAATGCTAAGAGTTTACGTTAAAATTTATTTGTATTATTTTCAGATAACCATCATGATAGAAGACGGTTACGAAATGACTGACAGGTTACTGTGTGTGCCGCTTTTTGGCGCGGACCTACTGACGCAAATACGGACAGCGCTAGAAAGCAAAGACTACACAACGTTCGAAACATTTGTTCAAGAAACAGATCAACAGACCCTGGAGCATGTCTACCCTGCAGACTACAAAACATGTTTGGAGATAGCCGCTTCCGATCCGGGTAAATTGAAATTTTTAAAAGTTTTACTTACCAAAGTGAATGTTAATAAACTTCATGAAGTTCGACGTGAAGCCGCATTACATCTAGCTGTAGAAAATGGTAATTTGGACGGACTGAAAGCACTGCTGGAAGTCGATAATATAGACATTAATATTAAAAGAAAAGGTAACAACACAGCATTACTGTGGGCCATAAAGAAAATTAAGACTTTAAAAGATAATCGCGAACATTCTTTAGCAGTATATGAAGAGATTATAAAATTGTTACTTCAAAATGGGTGCGATGCTAATACTGGCGATTCAAAGGGTGTTACCCCCTTGCAGGCCGCCGAAGAACAAGGTCTAGAAAAAATTATAAAGCTTTTAGGCGAATACTCTGGGAGCCAAAATACAGTTGAAATAGATACCTTGGTTTCGTATATCTATGCAAACGAAGAAGATAAATTTCTAAGAGACTTTGTATGGCTAGTCAGTAGAAATCAACATCATGCAGTATTTACAGCATATAGTGGCACAAACTCTTTGCTCGATTTAGCCACAGAGAAAGGTTTAGAAAAAGTCGTTGACATTTTACTTAGAAACGGGGCCAATTCTAATGGCACAAAAAAAGATAACACTAGACCTGTAGCAATTGCCTGCCGAAATGGGTATGTGAATATTCTAAGAATTTTTTTAAATAATCAATCAACATCATTGGAACCTGTTAATGGTGAATCACTTCTCCAGATCACTATAAATGGAATGAGGTCACATAATTTAGACGATCCTAAGATAAATCACACAGAGTGTTTAAAATTTCTTTTAAATAGTAACAAAATTGATGTAAATCATCAGAACAAAGTAAAGAATACTCCATTACATTATGCTGCAAGAAATGGGGATGAGGATACAGTTTTATTGTTACTAAGAAAGGGAGCTTATATAGGATTGAAAAATCAGTTTGACGTACCACCATTGACAGATATCAGAGCTGAAACATTAGAAACTTACTTGAATGAATGCATTACAATAATTGGCAAACCAAATAGTAATGATGACTACGAAATACATATAGATTTCAGTTTTCTTGTTCATCCTAATACATTAAATCAAACCTGTGACGGTATTGGAAACGAAAAAGGCGTGGAAACATTAATAGGTAACACTGAAAATGACAAAAGCAATAAGATACCAGTTATTCTACAAAAAGCATTGGAATACGAAACTGAGCCATTATTGTACATGGCCATGAATGCAAATCTCAAACATTTACTAAAACATCCTGTAATAACTAGCTTCTTGTACCTCAAATGGCAGAGAATAAGTTGCCTTTTTTATACAAATATAATGTTTTACTTTCTATTTTACTTATGCTTAATAAGTCACATATTTCTGGGGTATAGCGAAGAAAAAGAAACAATTGATGAAATGAAAACATTTTATACACTGACTCGTTGGGGAACCATTATTGGTCTAATTATTATAATATTGAGAGAATTGTTTCAATTCTTGGTGAATCCATCATCTTATATAAAAAGTATTGAGAACTGGATAGAGATAGTACTGATAATTGTTACATTTTATATAGTTCGCTACGAAAACGTTCAAGAATCAACTAAACAGCAATTATCTGCTGTTGCAATTTTATTTTCATCAGTAGAATTAATTCTACTTGTTAGTCACTTTCCAACCTTGTCGACATATATCGCAATGTTAACAACTGTGTCTAAAAATTTCTTGAAATTCTTGCTTTGGTATTGTATTTTGATAATTGCATTTGCATTAAGTTTCTTTACGTTATTTCGAACACCTGTAGATATTCAAATAAAACCTAACACTACCTGCTGCACTGATAACAACACAGACTTCTTTGCAGATCCAGGCGGTTCAATTTTCAAAACACTTATTATGTTAACTGGCGAATTTGAATCAGGCAATATTAATTTTGATACTATTCCTTGGACCAGTCACATCTTATTCATTATATTCATATTCATGGTTCCAATTGTGCTCTTTAACCTACTTAATGGTTTAGCTGTTAGCGATATACAAGTAATCAGACGAGATGCTGAAATGGTAGGTCAAATTTTATTGTTAGAGACGATTTCATATTTTGAATGTCTATTTGTGACAAACATAATGGAATATCCAACATCAGGTTTTTACTGTCTGTCACACATAAAGTATTGGTATAATAGCTTCTTAAATATTATCAAGTCTAAAATGTTATTAATACAACCTCTTGCAAAGAGAATAAGTTTATTTCCAAAATTCATACCAGACTATAAAATAATCATCAAGCCCACTGATGAAAATAAAATCGAAATTCCAGGTAGCAAGCATACAGACCAATGTTCATGTTGTTGGTGGTGCTTTAAGCACTGTCCAATATATAGATTAAAAAGCGATATAATACAAAATGCCAAAATGTGTTATCAGGAAAAGAATAGTACAAATAATCGAAAAGCAAATAACATTATGGAAATTGAAGAGATAAAGAAATATTTTGAAGATAATAAAGTGAGAATAGAAAAGCTAGAAAATATGTTAAGGATATTGTGCGATCATATTTGTATTGAAGTTGAAAAAAAAGATCCCATGTAAGCTCGTTGTGGCGATTCAAATTCCCTATAATACTCAGTACTTTACCTTACTTTACTCAGTTCTTTGTTTGTTCAGTTTCACATCAAAAGTTAATAGAAATGTTTTAACTTACATTTCTTTGTACATTAATTAAAATTGTGGGAGTAATGCTACCAACTAATTTATAGCTGAAATTATTATGTATACTATACAAGGTATAAATAACTTATAACGGGAATTATTAAAATCGCTGCTTCCTTGTTGATTTCATAAAGAATATGACGAAGTATGGCCAAAATATGATGTATTTGAGAGACAACAAGCTTCATGTCCGTATCGGTGTATACAATGCATGCTACACAAGAAGTAACAATACATAGCCGATTTGAATCATTCCAGACATCTCATATCCCAAAAGAAAAATCTTCGCAATGGTGTGGCGCAAGTCAGTTCTGGCTATTATCTTAAAACAGGTACTTTGGTAGATGGCATCAGATAAACCATAGTGGAATATGTTGAATAATAATTTATCTGAGTATGTTAAAATCTTGTGAGAGAGGCTGTAGTAGCAAAGGAAACTCCTCATTCATGTTAATTAAACTTATTTTTAAGTATGTAGGTTAAGGTGGATTATTTCCAATAAATGGAGGTAAAAATGAGATTGTGTTTGCATATTTTTATATATACTATAGGATTACGTAGACTCAATAGATATATTGTATAGTACATGCTGGATTAATATAATTATTTGGATATCAACGAATACATATTAGCCTTGAAACAATTAATTCAACTGATATTGATAAATGTAACCTCAAAATAAATTTTTCTTTCACTTACCTATCATCGGTTAGTTATACCACTTGTTCTAAAACAGTTACACTGGCAATTTGGCACCTAGCGGATTAATGACAGTGCATCTAACAGAATGATTTGTTATACGTTAGGCATGCTGGCCTGGGAGCGAAAAAATAACGTAGAATGTGCCAGCCACGACTCATCCCAGGAGTGGCGTCAAGGGAGATTGCTCGGTGTAGACCAATAAGCACCTTGGGGCACCGGAATGGTGGAGTGCAAATCGAAAAGGGTTGGTATCAAGCAGGCGGCCGGCTGTGAAACCTAAGCCAAACCTTGAGCAGTATGGATTGGAATGTTCTTATCCCAATCACTCTCTCCGTTCATCAGTCATTTCTATAATTTTTCTATGCATTAATTCATCAGTACCACCTTTCCAGTGTGAAGGATGATCTGATTCTAAAGGGAGTAGATGACTTGATGACGTCAGACCGATATCAATGGAAAAGAAAAATACTACGCCGACCTCAGCTAAACTGGGAACAGGGCAGGAAGACGCATACATCAGACAGCTCACCTTATCGAGGCTTTGTATAAGTTGACACCATGACGGTTCAATGACTTCCACGCACATGTAATACTGTAGATGCTGGATGCAGCTCAGCATTCGCTGGCGGAGCGCGAACGCATCTGCGTACAATCTCGCTTCAGAGAACCGCTTCACCACTTTATTGTACAGCCACACCCTATGAACATTATCGGTGATAAGTGCCTCATACACGGACAGGTTTGCCTTCAGTTCTACCTGACCGGATGCAAATCCGTATCGTAAGTGTGTGAAAGCTCGCGTCAGTCGGCCGGATGGATTGAATCAATTCTATCACATCGGTCTGACCGAAAGAACTAAACGGATCGTGTATAGACAAATTACACACACGCGATATGGATTTGCATTCGGTCAGGTAGAACAGGCAAAACTGCCCGTGTATGAGGCCCATATGGGTACGAATCCGTTCAGGCCGAACTGTGTCAGGCCTGATCCGATCGGCCTCTCCGTGTATGGCTTTACAAATATTATTACAATATTATTACAAATATTACCAAATTTACCTAAACTATCAGCGAGAGCTTTGAATGAATGATGACCAAATGATTTTGTATGAATTTGTAAGAAAACCCGTACCGCCTAAACATTCAAGATGGTTGCTAGCTAAGTTTATAGCCGTAAGCAATGCATTGCTTTAAAGCTATGATCAGCAATCGAGTTAGGCGGTAGGCCCCCAGCTCTAACCGCACCTCAATTCTCATTGCTAAAGTGAAACAACGCAATAAGCCGAGTGGAGCGGCGTCCCGTTTTGTCACTCGCGTTATGATCGCACTAATACTTCATGGTATGGCCACAGGCGTGCCGTGTAGTGGTGGGAGTGGGTGAGAATCGCCTATAGGGACACGAGTGTACCTGGTATAACGCCGTGTGTGTAGACCGGGTCTTCGCACACTTATTTGACGGGTGCGGTGTAATGGCAAAGTGTTTTATCTAGTGCGTGTGGTGTGTTCGGCACTTTGATTAGCCTGTGTGATGGAGTCACGTCCCTGTTGCTGTCTTGTCCCCGTTGCACGGGACATGGACAAAATCTCCTCGGGGAAATAAAATATTTTCCTCTCGCTCTAACTCCCTCTAAATCCCGAAACAAAACACTGTCAAGTGGTGGAGAGAGATTTTGTCCACTGGTATGGGCATGTATGTAATGATGAGATGACAAGCACAGCCGACCGAGGTATATGGAATTATAAAACTAACTGGTCCGACCTCTGATAACCAGGGAACAGGGCAAAGTCAAAGTCAAAATTCACTTATTCATATCTGGTACGATTACAATACACTTATGAATCGTCAAGACGCTAGATACCGAAAACCCGTGTGTCCAGGAAAAAAATAGGGGAGTGCGCATTTGGGGTACTTTTGACCGGGCCCTTTTTAATAAACATTCAATTTGATTATGTAAGACCTACGCTATTTCCTCCATTCACTTCCTACACATTGCTACCTTTTTGTCATTCTCCTTTTATTAATTCTTTCTACGGGACTAAACTATGCGAGCATCTCTTTATTAATTTCATATGTGAGGACTTGTCATTTGAATTTCTTACCTGCACAACAGCCTTTCCACGTGTTTGCAGTAGAACAGATGTCTGAAAATCATTTGATAACAAGCAATGGCTTTGTGATTGAGGATTAGAGAAACTGGCCATTTCACCTCCATTCCAAATGAAAATGTTTCAATGCCTGTTAGCGGTAAACAGTCTTTGTTTTGTTTGTAATCTGAAACAACATATCTACATATTACTCTCCTGCTGCGGGAATCGAACCCGGATCCTTTGAAGTTCGGGCGGATTAGTTTTTCCAACATTTATTCAAAATGAAACAATGTTGTTTATACTATTTCAGACTCAACATTTCAGAAGGCGTAATATTAGCTTCTAAATCATACACACCTTTCTCATCTTCAGTTTCTATAGATAAAATTTTAAACATTTGAAACTGTAAATCATATGGCAAGAGTTCAACTCGCATATCTTCATTGTAGGGGTCATGACTAGCTGCAGAAAGCCTGGAATAAAAGTAAATATGTTATTGTACAAAGTGAGGACAATAATGAAATTGGATGAAGCGAAAGATATTAAGGATTGTAGCAAGGGCTTGTATATTTATTTGCCAAATGATTAATTAAACTTGAAATAACCATTATTAATACATTGTTATTTGTAAAATATTTAGGTACTGGATACACCGTTTTGTCTACATTTATAAGACTAAAAGATATGAACAAAACCTTTAGAATACTGGCTTCGGTACGAAATAACATTTTGGTTTCAATGGGCGCTATAGTTTGTAAAATATAGAATGATTCATAATATGACAGCTGTCATACTCATCCCCTTTTTTATCTCAATTTCGCAATTAAAGCAGTTTTATATTTGTTGCTTGCTATCGCTAGGAATCTTCCTCTATTTTAAAAACTATAATAGTGCAACACGGTCCGTCCACAGCGGTTGTTTGTGAAACAAAAATGAACCTAACGCTCTTGACGCAAGGGCAATGTCATAAGCAATGTAATCCGAAAAACATCCATAGAATGGCTATAAAAAGCCGGAGTAACTTCCGAGTAACTACCAAGTGCGTAATGCCACTTTTTGTTTAACTTATGTGACCATGCATTGCGGGCGGTCCTATTTGTATTGTTAGCGCCCTCACAATATAAATAAACAGAACTACTTACCTCAAACAAAGCCCCAATAAGGACTCCAATTTTGAAGGTATAATATCGTCAATCTTTTTAGAAAGTTCCTGTTCGGTCGCATCCATGAACTGCACAATAAAATCTCCTTGGCTCATGAGAAAGTAGTTCTTAACCGACTTCAATCTTCCCATCAGATCATATTCCTTAAGTAACAGCTCTAGAAGGGACTTGCTGGCGTAAGCATAAGCTTTCTGTATTATGGCACCATAGTTTTGTTCGCGTAAAGAGTATTTTATTTCCTCTGTGTTCGTTTTCGTTATAGGCTTGCCTGTTGAGAAATTTTAATTTATTTTAACCTTGTATGTTGTTCCGTGTTGTGCGATGACGTCAGAGCAGAATACAATTGTCACCACCCGGAATCTCTCCAGCGGGTGTCGTCTAAGGCGACTAAGGGTTAAAACAATGGAGAAGAATGGACAGTAGCATTCTTGTTATATCATCTACCAATATATTGCAATTTACATGCCCGAAAGATGGATTACCCTAGATTTGTGTTATATGGAACCTTACATAGTTGGTGAATAATGGGTGTTAATACACCTCTGCCTACCCCTTCGGGGGGGAAATAGGGGTAAATTATGTAAGTATGTATGTTGTGTATCATTAAAATACTTGAAATATATACACTTACCACACTGGCTGATGACATTCAGATATTTACCAGTCCTCAGTATAATATCTGTGAATTTGTCAAGGAACTTTGGCACTCTATCCCTCTGAACACTGTACCGTTTTTCCCAATAATCAGCGGAATAGTCCACGGGAAGCTCTTCTTTATTTATCAATTCATTATCTTCAATCATAAATTCCTTTAAAAAAATGATAATATATAGAGGCCCTAGTTTTGTTTTTGCATATTTAGAAATAAAAAATATACATAAATTGACAAATATTTAAATAATTTATTCTTATAATTGTCAGAGTCAGAAACATGGCCAGCAGCATTCCTCTTATGCCACTTAGCAATGTACTGCGATTTCCGTGCCCGATATATGGCAATAGGCTCGCCACCTATTACACGGGACCTAGCCTAATTGGCGAAACGTGACTGTTAATTCACCTTTGCCTATCCCTTCGTGGATATAGGCGTGATTTATGTCATGCATGTCAGTACAAACTTTGTTAATATAGGCGTGATTTATGTCATGTATGTCAGTACAAACTTTGTTAGGCAATCATACCTACTGTGTTTTGTAGCGAGAAAAGTTTGTACCATTTTTACAATTTGTTTATATTATCAAATGGCTAGAGCGACAATATAGAGTGGAGGAGCTCGCTAGCGCAGTGGCATAGCGCGCTTGGCCTGCGATTGCTTAAACTAAGCAACGTTTGTGCTTCGGAATGCACGTTAACCCGTTGGTCCCGGCTGCATCTGCAGTCGTTAATACCCACCAACCCGCACTGGGCCAACGTGGTGGGTTATGACCATCTCCCTATATTCTTCCATCCATTGGAAAGGCCCGTGTCCCAGCAGTGGGGATATTAAAGGGCTGGTGATGATGATGATAAGAGCGACAATATACTTGTAGGCAAGCGGCATAATGGCAACCGCCCACAGTAAGTATGTAGATGCTGGGAGTGGTTACCGCTCCAAGGTATAAATATTCAGATTTGATTGTATACATATTTTTCTTTGTTACAAAACAAAATACATTACAAATGACAACAACACTAAAATATTGAAGTTTACCTGAAATGGGTCTGTTATAGTGCCCTTGTGTATCCATTGGTCCAATATGTCCAAGTATGGTCGGCAAGCTCTTTCAGTTAGAAACAGGGATATTTCTTGGGCTCTGGCATCACCCATTAACATGTTCGTTTTATCGTGTAACACTGTTAACACAGCACCACCACGAAGTTCGCTCTAAAAAGATGATCATCATTGATTATTATTTTAAAACACTAACTTGCCATACTGAAAAAACATGGCTGCCAAATATAAATAAACATTGGTATTGATTTTTACTTACACTATATACATATAATGTAGCCCAAAGTAAGTTGCATTGTATTATGGATACTAGATTATCAGAGGTCTGTGTTCATCACAAAAAAATTGCCCCCACCAGGATTTGAACCTGGGATCTGGGTCCAGTTAACTGACGATTCAACAAACCAGTCAAACCATTAGTCTTAAAGGATAAGAAGGCAGTCTGCTGGTGGATTTTTGCAAGAATAACCAGTTACTCGTTTAAAGATTGATTTAAACATTTTGTAAAACAACAAAAAGTTTTACCTTGCCAATGCTTGTAACTACAGCAGCTAGAACTTGCATTGTATGCATAGTAGGCAGTACAAAGTACCATAACTTTTGTAAAGTCAAATTGGCAGCCATATGCTCCGTTTCCAACTGTGCTATCATTGTCTGCAATAAAGGAAAATTACTCTTTACTTTAAAAATAATGTTTAGGGGTTATAAATTTGTTTTTCACAACTTATTAATTAATTAACAAATCCGATTTAATAGAAAATGATAAATCAATAATAAAGCAAAGCTATACTAAATAGTTTTAAAATGTAGATAAATATTTATAAACTTTGTGTTAATAATATCTCATTTCTTGGAGATCAAGGGAAATATACAATATAATTTAAAATTAATGGTTTCAGTATTAAGAAAATATTCTAACACTTCTTAACATTTTTGTCTATTTAAAGGTTATTTTCCATTATGGCGATTTTTAGCTTATTGAAGGGTAATAAATTTGTGAATATTAAGATATTATTTCTATATTACTTTTTTTTGGTTTTAAATCGGAAATAGTATTAAATAAGATGTAAAATTAGTTAAAATGTAACTTGCTAACTTACATAATAGTCCTTTAACAATATTTCAATGGCTGCTACCAACGCATGAAGAACTTGACCAGACCACATATCACAATTTTCAATAAATCTTCTTACAACAGAATAATTAGATGCTAGTGGTAACATTTGCTGCACAATTTGTTTCAAGGCGTCATCCAGATCTTCCACAATTAAAAATGAGGTTGGTTCAAATGGATCCTTCACTGGTTGGTGAACAATGTAGTTGCCATCAATACCAGAGAATATATATAGTAATTCATCTATAATTATATTTTCTTGAGAAGCAATAGGCACTCCGGCTAAAACAAACATAATAATTATTTTTTAAATATATTTTTAATTACGTACATACAAACATACATAAATCACGCCTACATCCCCGAAGGTGTAGGCAGAGGTGAACCAGCACCCACGCTTCGCCAACCATGTCTAGTCCCATGTAATAAGTGGCGAGCCTATTGCCTTTTATTGGGCACAAAAGTCGCATATTTTTTTAAATTATCATTCAATAAATCTTAATCACAAAACAAAAGCAGAAGCATTGATAGAAAATAGGTGATATGACATGGCACTTAGTTAGACTTATATGTTTGGTCTAGTAATTCGGACACAAAATAACAAGCTCATATTTTTTAATTAAAGAGAAAAAGATCATAAAGTATCCATAAAATGATGAGAGATGCGGCTCTAAGTACAGACCTAAAAGCGAAATTATAAGTTTGGTAAAAGACGTAATGATTATAAGTTTGGTAAAGTAGCCGTGTGGTGACGGCAGAGTAGAATACAATTGTCACCACCCCAAATCTCTCCCCTGGGTGTCGTACAAGGTGACTAAGGATAAAACAGTGATGAGGTATGGGCAGCAGCGTTCCTGTTATATCTACCACCCAGTAATATACTGCGACTTTTGTGCCCGATAAATGGAAATAGGAAATATTACATGGGACCTGACATAATTGGCGAAAGGTGGGTGCTAGTTCACCTCTGCCTACCCCTTCGGGGATATAGGCGTGATTTATGTATGTATGTATGTAAAAGACAACCAGAACATTATTTAATTTTAAGCAATTAGCTTTTCATCGCAAGGCATTACAATCTACATCATCTATCTATCTTGATGAAGCCAAAACTATGATAAAGAATAAATAACATCATATAATTTTAATATAACAAAGCAAACTTACCTAAAGAAGAAATTATTGCAACTGATTCTTTTGGGAAATCCCATGACATAGCAGGATGATCTTTCTGCCAGTTAGGCAAATCAAGACTGTTGTACCAGTTTGGGCGGAGCCTAATTTCTTTTTCCTCAAACGATTTCATTACAAGTTTCTTACTCTCATCCACAGCTTTAAGTAATTTGTCTTTAATCTGTAAAATATTGTATGAATTTGAACTTAATACACAAAGAGGCAGTTTAGTTAAATTTGTTCCTAGGAACTGTAATTATGATGCCGTGTGAAATGCCATGAGTATGAGGGTCATGGCACAACATATATAATAAAGAAGCATAACTAAATAATTGTTTACAATTTGTCTTTCCCTGTAATGGATTCAGTACAGCTGTATTGATACTTTCAAGACTATACATAATATGTTTAAAAATATAAATAGTATAACAATATTATTATTACATTGATTTGTGCCAGTCATTAATATTAACATACCTGGGGCAGATCTTCTTTGGTTATTTGGTGTTTATTATCCCCCAAGATGGGTTTTGGTGCAACTTTAGGTTTACTTATCTTAGATTTTTTTTCTTCACACACTAATTTGTAGAATAATGATATGATATCAGACAAATTTTCTGTGCTGAAATAAAATTATGGGGTTTAAATTGAAAATACTTAATAAACATACACTTCTTGATCACAAGAATAGGTATAGAGAAATTTATTCAGGTTAAAGAAACGACAGTAATATAAAATTGACAAATTGTCATTCTTATATTTATTAATATAAAAATTAAAAATAGATGGATATTATACACCTCTGGCTACCACTTCGGTGATAAATAGGCGTAATTTATGTATACATGAATCAAAATACTTACTTCCGATTCTTTAAGTCTTCATACTTTTTGATGAAAGTTTTACCATTCACTGCTTTTAGTGCCAATCTTTGTGCGTAATCATTTATCTGTTTAGTTGTTAAATTACAGTTGCCATAGTTCGGATCATTTTGTATATAGTCTAATACTGTATCTGCGTCTAAATTACATCTGAAATTTAAATTTACAAGACAATAAAAAAACCATCATCGTTCTTTTTATAACTGAGAGAACTGCAATTATTAACCACCGACCCTAACGCGTCCAAAAGATCTTTTACTGTGCTTTGCATTTTATCTTTCGGAACAATCCAGTTTAAGTACATTTGATAATGGAGATTGTTATTATGTAATCAATATTGTTATTTTCTTTAAGATTTGTGATAATTGCTTTTCAAATTAAATACCCACTTTTTATTATTTTGACAGTTTGAATTAATTTAAAAACTTGGTGTAATTGTCAATGTCAAACAGCTGTCATAAAAACAAGACAAAGTGGTAATTGCTCATACGACCTATACAACTATACAAACCTATTACATAGCCCCATAAGCAAATAAAAATAAATATCCGCAACAAGTATATTTTAATCTTTTATTAATATTAGAAACCAAAAACGGCGACACATTGTCCTTGTGTGAATCATTCGCGGATCTTTTTTTCCTATGTTTTTTGTCGATAATTTATGATCTAGGGATTGTACTTTAACCAGTGAGACACACTGTTTATTCCAATGACTATTCCAATCTCATATACATACATTTTGATGTTTTACGAGAATAATATTCTTCCATCATATTAAATACCTACTAGTTGTTGCCCGCGGCTTCGCTCACGTTAATGTCGGTTATACAAAGCCTCGATAAATGGACTATCCAACACAAAATAATTTTTCAATTTGGCTCAGCAGTTCCTGAGATTAGCGGGTTCTTATTAATTGTGTAATTTTATAAAACAATTTTATAAAACATACATACATAAATCACGCTTTTATCCCCGATGGTGAAGGCAGAGGTGAACCAAGTTTCGCCAATTATGTTAAGTCCCATGTAACAGATGGCGAGCCTATTGCCATTTATCGGCCACAAAAGTCGCAGTACATTGCTATAATAGCAATGCAAGCAATCTTATACCATAGCAATTATTGTTATGGTATAAGATTGCTATGGTATAATAGGAACGCTACTGCCCATTCCTCATCACTGATTTATCCTTAGTCGCCTTGTACGACACCCACGGGAGAGATTTGGGGTGGTGGCAATTGTATTCTACTCTGCCGTCACCACGCGGCAAAACATTAATTAGTTTGGTTTAAATTTTTTGGTTGAAAAAGAAGCCGCTGGAATCTTGCCTGTGCGCTAAATTAAGAAAGTTAACGTAACCACCTTACTTGTACCAGGCTCACATAAACAATGAGAAGTAAGAATCTACGCGCATTGCGCAGAAATATTTGATTGGATAATAAGAAGAGAGGCGTGGCTTTGTACTCCGATTGGCAAAGCCGTGTATCTTGTACCAGGCTGCTATAAATCTGTAGAAGTAACAATTAACTTTGGGCTTAGCCTGTGTGTATCTATTATCTTTCTATGAAGCAGGTAGGTAGACACAATATTATGCGCATTGCGCAGAAAGATTTGATTGGGCGACAAAATGAAAGGCGTAGCGTCTGGGTCTGATTGGCAAAGTCCTGTAACTTGTACCAGGCTGCTATAAAGCAGTAGTTGTAACTGATAGGGCGTTTTTCCACTCACCGGCCCGGCTGAAACGGGCATGAACGCCGGCACAGCCCTGGCCGGCACCGATGGCCGGGGCTTCATTTTTCCACTGCGCCGTGGCGCGCCGGTGTCGCTGCCGCACACGCACACGGCTACAATACATACACAATGCACATGCAATATTACCGGCCGACAGTGAGCGGGAAGCTTGCTATTCCGGCACCGGCGACGGCACCAGTGGGAGTCAACGCCGTGCCGATGCCGGCGCCGCGCCGGTGGGAGGAAAAATCTGTTTGTTTGTTACTATTCTCTTTGAGGGTACCTCTACCTATACAGAGAAGTGTTCAATGGCTATTTATTATTATTTTCAAAGTCTTCTTCTTCTTCCTGCCCTGTTCCCAGTCTATCTGGGGTCGGCGCAGTATGTTTCCTCTTCCATTCATATGTCAGACGTCATCAAGCCATCCACTCCCTTTTGATTCATATCATCCATCCCACCGTAAAGGTGCTAGTGATGAATGAATGTATAGAAAAGAGACTGAACGGACCATGTCGAGAGACCCATGAACGGAGAGTGATTAGAATGACAACATTCCAATCCATACGGCCGCCTGCCTGACACCAACCCTCTTTGGGTACGCTGTTGTTGGTGGTTCACCCTCCACCATTCGGGTGTCCCAAGGTGCTTATTGGTTTACACCGGGCCATCTCCCTTAGTCGACTTTTACGACACCCATGGGATGAGTTGGGGCTGGCCTATTCTACGTTATTTGTTCGCTCCCAGGCCAGCATAGAAGCCACTATTTTCAAAGTATACCATTAAAATATCTAAATTTTTGTCTGTTAGCATTTTTTTATTAAGAACTAGCTGACATATACATGGTTATGACACTTAAAGGTCTTTACATACGTAACGAGAAAATACCCTGGAAAGGACGTGGAAGGGACGGGGACGGGGCCTCTCTCGTTCAAATCGCCCGTGTGACAAATGTTTAACGTGATACCAAATGTGCAATAAATAACGGTTTGTAAATGGCTGCGGTCTAGTTTCGTTCCAGCTCCACAGCACGATTTGGTTGCTATGGTACGTCAAATGTTTGACAGGAAAGCAGTTTATGGGATAATGAAATTGTTGTTTATACCTACTATTTACCTCGCAATTTTTCAATATTTTCTCACCTTTCCCAGCTTGCCTGACCCAAGACAATCATTTCAAAACCAAAACCAGCTAAATCGGCCCAGCCGTTCTCGAGTTTTAGCGAGACAAACGCACAGCAATCCATTTTTATGTTTAAAGATTAGAAGATTACAGTTAATAATTTTAAACGTCAGGCAAAGTGTTGCCTGGGCGATATCATAGATGGCATGATTGGCACTGTTGTTAGCAATGTTCTATGGAATTGGAGGTTTCTCTCGCTAGAATGAGACCATCACCTCATCTGATAAGTTGGTGGCACTATAATCAGAAATACATTACCACATAATAAGTAGGTAATTGGTAGGTATATTTCTGAACAATCCAACCATCTTAATGGAATATATAAGCTGATTAATCAAGAAAATCTTCAGACATTTTTACGACGACAGTTAACAGTCTTCCAGGCAGGCCTAGGAGCGAAAAAATAACGTAGAATTGTGTGGCAGCCTCAGGTGGCAGCCCGACTCATTTCATTCCAGGGGTGTCATAAAAGTCAACTAGGGAAGATTGCCCGGTGTAGACCAATACGCACCTTAGGGCACACGAATGGTGAAGGACAAACCACCAACAACAAAATACCCAAAGAAGTTTGATGTCAGACAGGCAGCCGGCTGTAAATTTAAAACTTAAGCCAAAACGTTGAACAGCATGTTGTCATCATTTTCTCCGTTCATCGATCTATTGACTTGGTCCTGTCAATCTTTTTTTTGTACATTCATTCATCACTAGCACCTTTCCGGAGTAATGGATGATAGGAATCAAAAGGGAGTGGATGGCTTGATGACGTCTGACCGATATGATTGGGATAGAAAACATTCTGCGCCGACCCCAGGATAGACATGGAAACAGGGCAGGAAGAAGAAGAGTTAGATTAGAGAAATCCTGGAGCCAGTAGGTAGAAAACGGAACAACCTGACAAATCTAGCCAAGTTTTAATACCTAACTGACCAATTGAGTCTCAAAAATAGTGGCTCTAAATCTAAACAATTTGTTCCTAACACTAATTAATGTATTTGAACTTGATATCAAAAAATTGTGTACATAATATTATGTAGTTTTTGTTATGCAACACCGTAATCCGATTATTGCAACAAAAAATATCAACGATTTGTTAAGGAAGTTCGTCTACAAAAAGTTTCTCTCACTGCGAAAGATCAACGTCTGCTTTAGTCCTTTTTTCGATTTGTCGGTCCCACAAAAGAACTTACAAAAGATCGGCAGCCGTTTGTACTTAGTGACAAAGAATAAGCATGGCACTATTTTGATGGTTTGATAGCAAAACTAAAAGATCGGCACTTGTTTGAAATTGTCGATTCATGGTTCTAGAAGGCTCTGTCTAAACATTAAAAATTTGAGGCGTGTTATCAAACAAAAGTGGCGGCCGTGCGATACATGTGTAAAGAAACGTGCGACTCGCACACTCAGATTGATAGATCTCGGATTTCAAAGGTGTCGCGAATTCAATGTGTTGTCTAAATATTTTGTACGCACCACAGTGATAAATACCGGTCTTATAAAACCTGGTGTTCTTATTCAACAATGGTAAAAAGAAATTAAACAATAGCGACGCTTCACTGTTACAAGAAGGATATCATCACAGATTCGTTGGGAAGTGGGTAGGTACCCAATTCCCAACGAATCTGTGATGATATGTGATGATAAAAAGACGTATCTAGTATATAGGTATATACTAGATACGTCTTTTTACCTATTAAATTATCGGGAGTAATTATATCCGTCTTAGCACACATGTTAATTTGATACGCCTGTTCCCTTTTTGTGTGGACTGTATCACTGCTTGCTGGGTTTTCTGTGGTGATTTCAATTAAAACGATAGCTTGCATATAAAAACGTGTATTCTTCTACCAAAGGCACGGACAAAGAGAAATGTTGCCACACGGCAAAATATTATAACAACTAAATATTATTATTTTAATGTTGCTATTAATTTCCAACATGCTGCGGCCTGCAGCCAGATTATGTAAAAGTAAAATACAAAGGATACAATGGTTTACTTAACTAAATTAAGGCTACTAAGACGTGGCACAGAATGCAAACAATGTTGACGAGTCTCTCAATATAAAGTACCAAAATAAAATTTGTAATACCTGTATTATTATTTTTAAATGCAATTCTTTGATAAAGAGACACACCAAAACCGCTTACACTCTATCGAGATATAATGTCTAGAGTATAGTATAAGAAATTATTTTTCATACAAACTTTTCTTAACAAGATGAAAACTTAATCTACATCATCAATAGTTCGTGAAAACTTAATCTACATCATCAATAGGTAGTATGCATATTTTGTGTATGGAACGAGTATGAGTTTTATTATTTGATGTTCGAACCTCTACAGCTCTCACCTTGCCATCATGGCCAGTAAACACTTTCACAATTCTAGCCATAGGCCAAACTTTTGGGGAAATATTATCCTCCTTCAATATAACTAGACTACCTACTTTTACATTACACTGACTTGTTTTCCACTTAGGTCTATTTTGAAGTAAATTTAAATAGTATTTATGCCATACATTCCAAAATTGTTGTTTTAGGTTTGTACATAAATGCCAAAATTTCAACCTATTTGTTGGTACAGATGAAACATCATGCTCAGGGTACATTGTCAAAGAGCTACCAATAATAAAATGACCCGGAGTCAAATAACAATAGTCATTCGGGTCTGAAGACAATGGTAATAGTGGCCTAGAATTAAGAACTCCCTCTATCTCCACTAATATAGTATTCAATTGTTCATAGGTTAATACCTGTTTTGATAACACTCGTTTTAAGTGATATTTAGTACATTTTACAGCTGCCTCCCAGAGTCCACCAAACGTGGGCGAATAGCTTGGTATAAAGTGAAATTCTATGCCTTTCTGTGACGTAAATTCTAAAACCTTTGCCTGGTGACTCTGTGAGGCCTGCAGCTTAAACAATTCAGCTAATTGACTCCTTGCGCCTTTAAAAGTACTGGCATTATCGCAGTGAATTTCACTGGGCAACCCTCTCCTCGCAATAAGTCTACGTAAGCAAGCTAGAAATGTTTCTGTCGTGAGATCAGAAGCTAGTTCTAGGTGCACCGCTTTAGTTGTGAAACACACGCAGACTAGGATATAACCTTTTCCAGTCAATGAACGTCTAATACGGGAAAGTTTAACCTCTATTGGCCCAGCAAAATCCACTCCGATCTTCGCGAATGGACGGCTAGTAGCTGCCACTCTACTGGCTGGCAAGGAGCCCATCAGCTGCTTTGCTGCAACTGCCTTTTGTCTGAAACAAATTAAACATTTATGAGTTATCTTTTTTATCTGTAATAAACCATTCACAATCCAAAACTGCCGATTCAAACTAGCAAGTAATAGCTGCGGGCCAGCGTGCATTAATCTTATGTGCTCTCTGCGAATAAGCATGTCAGTAAGTTGCGAGCCTTTAGGCAATTTAACTGGGTGCTTTTGACTATATGTAATATTTGCATGATGCAGCCTGCCTCCTACACGCATAAGCCCTAACTTATCAACGAAGGGATGAAGGTTTGCTAATTGTCCTTTTATATTTTTATCATTTGTTAACAAATCTAGTTCAATTTCAAAATATTTGCTTTGCTCATGTTTAATTAAAAGCATTAAAGAATTATTTAATTCCGCACTAGTTAGAAAGTTGCTACCTTGTTTAGGTTTATTTTTAATTAAATTATTTAAAAATCTCAATATGTATGCAAACAGCTTTATAATTTTATTGACATCCGAGCACCTGTATAAGCGTTCAAACACATGCTCCAATGGCTGTATCTTACAAACTAAATTGCTAGAGAATGTTGAGCAAGATCGAAGTTCTGGTAAGTCATCCGCCAAGCTCGTGCCGCTGTCAGTAAACTGGTACTCACGGTTTTGTAGAAACAAAGGGCCACTCCACCATATTTTGTGCTTGCTTAGGTCGCCCGGCTGCACACCCCTGCTTATGAGATCAGCTGGATTTTCGCTGGTGTTGACATAGAGCCAATGGCATGTATTTGTATTTTTCTTTATTACATCTACTCTGTTCCCCACATAAGATTGAAGGTTTGACACTTCGGTCTTTAGCCATGCAAGAACGATTTTAGAATCACTAAACAAATAAATGTTGTTTATTTTAATCTTTAACTTTAGCGTATTATACGTTTTTAAAACTAATTTAGAAAGCAATAGGGCTGCATTTAACTCTAATCTGGGTACAGTCATGCCCTTTTTCAAGGGATTAATCCTTGACTTTGAACAGAGTAGGTGTAACTTAACCTTACCAATGGCATTGATGATTCGTATGTATAAACAGCATCCATATGCAGTCATGCCCGAAGCATCAGCGAACCCGATCAATTCAGCTGACAGTGCGTCTGAAAAATCTATATTTTTTTCGTAGTCGGAGTCAATGCAGTGGTTGTTTCGAGTCAATGCAGCGCCGTTTTATTTCTGGAGTGGGTGCGAAAATATTTTTGTCCCGCTTACTCGTTCCTGCGTTTTTCTTCTATCCTCTTCTAATTGAACGCAAGACGGTGCCAACGAGAAACAAATTGTGCAAAATGGCCGAGCCTTTTTTTGAGGTGAACAGAATTTCGACACTTGTATCTGCCTTCTATGCTGCTATTTTCACCAACCTTTCTATTCTTCTTTTCTTAGAAGGACCATGTTCCCTTTTTGTGTGGACTGTATCACTGCTTGCTGGGTTTTCTGTGGTGATTTCAATTAAAACGATAGCTTGCATATAAAAACGTGTATTCTTCTACCAAAGGCACGGACAAAGAGAAATGTTGCCACACGGCAAAATATTATAACAACTAAATATTATTATTTTAATGTTGCTATTAATTTGCAACAACGCCTTAAAAACGCATTGAGGATATTATTTAAGTTACTACAGTAATATAAATATCTTGTTGACGACTGCTGCCCGTGTGTCTGTTGAGTTCTGTGTCTACTTTTAACTGTTATTGGCACAATATTAGTAGATCGCCCCAGCTTTATTAACTCCATATGAGTAGATAAATATCCCACTAACAGGCGTAAGGGCGACCCAAAAATGACAAAGTCCCATAAACACCTGGGTTTATTGAGCTAATGAAAAACTGCGTGCCTTTGAAATCCGTTTCTGTGATGTTGGACGGGTATCGCCATTCTTTTGGTTTAAATTTATGTGTTTTATACGGCCAGTCTATAAATGCCGCCGTTTTATTGGGCGCTAGACATTAACTGATTAATAAAGTGGGTGGAGACGCGGAAGAAGTTTGTGACGACACTTCCTAGAAACGGGTGCGTTAAAAGTTAAAATTTTTGTCTAAATAAATAGCTATGTTATATATTTTTGGGCGCCTAGTGACGGCAGATTAAGGAGTGGAAGAGGAAGACATGTGTAGCACCGACCCTACTTAGAGAAGGATAAAGGGCAGGCAGAATAAAATTCCATAATCCTATCCTACCGCTCCTTGTATTTATATTGGGCGCTAGAGATGCGGAAGAAGTTTGTGACGACACTTCCTAGAAACCGGTGTAAGTTGAAGTTCTATTTTTTTGGGAGAAGATAAACCCGGAAAAATGTATGAATTGACAACATTTCAAAAATTATAACCCCCCAAAATAAGAATTCCGTTTCTTTATTTTCCAATCCTGACTTCGAAAATATTTTTTTTACTTTTTTTATTACATAATTATAGAAAAAAAGTCAAAGTCAAAGTTAAAGTCCTTCCAAGACTTTAATTTTAACTAATTTAAAACATATTTTACTTGAAAATTAATTAGTTAATTATGTTTTTATTTTTGCCACCGGAAACACCAGATTGTCATTTCGCCATTTTTTTCGTGGAGTGACGTCATTTGACGCTTACGTCTGTTTAGTATGACCGGAATTTTAATCATGTTTTTTTGTATGAAAAGACGGTATTCAGAAAAAATAAAAAATATGGGTGTCTTCACTTTCTGTCTAATTTCATATAACATCTTAATAAAAGTATGTTGAAAAAATGAAATGTTGTCATTAATGTGTAAAAGATGATATACCTATCTACGAATGAATACAGATGATTTTATGATGGCAGACTGTTGTATTGTAGGAAAGCCAACAGTGCCTATACCAGATACCTGGAATCAGGGCAGGAAAATGATGATGGTGACAATTAAATTGGTTTTTCCACACTGCAAAGACCCATAAAATTATGCAAACCAAATAATTTTTAGAGTGCAAAACGCATCATCATAGCATAAATGTAGTACACGTGTACACAGACTGTTTATACGTGTACTTATTATGTTTTTAAGAGCCCTATTACAAATCTCACTCCTCTCATACCCAGACGGGCGTTGCATCGCTTTTCGTAGTAATTATGCAGTTATGTTTAGCCGTGTGGTGACGGCAGAGTAGAATACAATTGTCACCATCCCAAATCTCTCCCGTGTGTGTCGTACAAGGCCACTAAGGATAAATCAGTGATGAGGAATGGGCAGCAGCGTTCCTCTTATACCACCGTCCTGACAATGTACTGCAACTTTTGTGCCCGATAAATGGCAATAGGGTCGCCACCTATTACATGGGACTTAACATAATTGGCGAAACGCGGGTGAGAATTCACCTCTGCCTACCCCTTCGGGGATATGGGCGTGATTTATGTATGTATGTATGTATGTTTATCGTGTTTATTGCGATAGGATGATAAATTCTTTAACCGCTTGTCTGTCACGCCACCTCATTGAGAAAGGTGTCAAATACTTTATTTGTCATAGAGTAACAATTATTCGAGTATAAAAAATATTATTGTAGAAAGGAGATATTCACAGTTAACTTAAAGCTATTTTCGAAGTTATTTTTATTCAGAATTTTTTTTTTTTTTATAATAAATCGATGATGTTTGAAAATTCCGAGGCCGCTACGAACTATTCGACTATAATACAGATAAAATTATATTTTTTTTATTTCATTTGCGTAGATCAGTAGTTTACTCCAGGGAGCTCTAAAAAGGGCCTTCGCGCATTTTATAAAAAAATTTCTCTACAATTTTGGGCTTCATTAAAAAGTTAAACAAACAATAACCGAGGCCACTACGAAATATGCCAATATCTATTCTATACTATTCACTAAGTTAAAATTATCAATGTATTTTTGTTTCTGAGATCAAGAACACCAAAATTGGCCATTTTACGCAAAAATCACAGTCAAAATGTAATCATACAAATGTTTTGGTATAAATTTAAAAGCATTTGATAAATTTTTCTTTTCATAATCGTGGTTTTAAAGTTTAAATTAGTGGTATGTTCAGTATTTTAGTTTTAGTAAGATATCTAAGCCTTATTATTATGGAACCTGGATTTTTTTATTTAAGAATTTAAGCAATTATATTATTATTTTGAACATAAAGAGTACCTATTCAGTACTATCTAATCACATAAGTTCATAAGGCCTTTTCTTTGGCAGTCAAAGTTCTGGGTGCTTGCTTCATCCGCATACCGACTCGTGCGTTCCGACGTCCAGTCGGAATTAAAATGTACGGAATCCACAGACTCCGTTGAGCGGTCCCTGCGTCCGTATCCGAACGGAATAAGAAGCAATTTTACTGTTAACCCTATTGTTCCAGCATACACTAAACAATGTATTTTCGCCCAATATGGTGGTGCGATTATGTCAACGATTGTGTTTTGTTTTTAAAATAATGGCGGCGCAGTTTCGCATCGGGAATCGCAAAACATGTGACCGCGCTTCCAGCATTTTAAGTGTGTCCGGGAGTCGGTTGACTCCCTTGACAGTATTTGTTTATTCGATTGTGTAGACAGGTTATAAGCAAGTAGCTTTAGAAGAATAAACAGAAGTTCTCAGTAAGAACTGTTGGTAGGTATAATAATTAGCATAAATACCTACTAGACATTGCAACATTGCATTTCTTTCTATCACTGGGAACATTTTGCTTAGTTGCTCTAATGTTAAGTCAACATGAAGCTTACTCCAACCGAAATCTGTCGAAAAATATGGTCTAGAAATTGTATTTATATTATGTAGCTCATCAAACTAGGCAAGTTTTAAACCTACCTATTTGGCAACTTATATAGTACCAAGTCTAGATTATTATAATTAGGTTATGTCTAAAAGGCATGTTACAATTAGGTATGCCAGGTTAGATCTAGGTATAGATTGTGTCAGGTTGTGAATCTCATGTTAAGAGGGCTTACTGCGGCACTCAGAGACGTCAAATAACGTTAATGAGTACTTTTTGACATTAAATACGAGGGCTTACTGCGGCACTCAGAGACGTCAAATAACGTTAATGAGTACTTTTTGACATTAAATACTCATTAAGTTAATTGACGCCTCTGAGTGCGGCAGTAAGAGGAATATAATATAACTAAATAGATACTAATGTAAAAAATAATTTCATTCAAGATAAAGACGACTTTATTTAAATATTAATGTTAGAAAAAATATTATTATAAAGAAAATAAGGTCAGGAATATATTTTCCGGCAAATATTTTCTTTGTAGGTAATTATTATTTTCTTTTGAAACTATACATATATTTTCTTCCCATACCTATAAATGTGTTGTGTCGAAAGAATATTAAAATATTATCATACGATATTAAGTCATTCATATGTAGGCATCTACTTATGCAATAAAACTTGAACTACACTAGAGCTCAAAGGAAACACATTGAATACTTTTAATGAAAGGTTTAAGAAGGTGTCACCATCAGGTACTAGCTATCGCTACAATTTTGACCATACATTTTACCAAGTCAATTGAATCGAAGTTCGCTCTAATTGCTAATACATTTTCTAAATCGATAACAGATTTAAACATTGTTTTGCGGGCCAGAGTACCTAGGTATTAAAAGTGACGTAATAAGAACTATTTCCGCAAAGGCACTACTAAACTGTTACTTGCAAGTTTAGTGAAGTGTACGGTGGACTTACCAGCGTGGATTTCGAAAAGTTTTTATTCCGTGTATATAAGGGCTAAAATCAAACTGCAGGCGTCAAATCCGATGTGCACGTTGCTGTATCTTCGGACCAACATTGCGTCAGCGGAAAGGTTGCAGTGCTTGTAGTTACATCAAAAGCCGATTGCGTCCCTTGGTTACTCAATACGTGGGGAAAGAGGCTTAGGGTTTAATTCTCAATGAGATTGTCTAAATTGCACAATATAACTTAGAAGTCGTAAATATAATATTGGTTCGGTAGGTACCTTGTCTTGATATCATTAAAACAACTGGAATTACATTAATTCTATGTCTTGAAATGTCTTCCATGGGTGTCGTACAAGGCGTATGGGTTATTTGCTACAAGGTGACTTGGGTAACAATAACGATAAATAGGTACCTAATGGGCATCAGCGTTCCTCTCTACAGTACCTACTACCTAGAAATAAATTGCTATGGTTGCCAATTGACAATGTCTACAAATAGACATGACAAGGTAAACAGCCGAAAGATTCAATCAATTCAACATAATTTGAATGAAACATTTAACGACACTAAGCATTAAAGTTCCGGCGGTGGTTACGAAGAAACGTCCATTTTCGCGGTAAGTATGCGCGGGGGCATCGGCGCACGTGGCTTGGAGGCAGAACAAGGAGAACAACGGGCCTAGCACGGGGACGTGGACAAGTCTCTCTCCACCACATGACAGTGTGTTGTCTCGAGATTTAGTTTGAGTTAGAGCGAGAAGAAAAGATTTTCTTTCCCCCGAAGGAGATGTGTCCACGTCCGTGCTACAGGGGCTGGGAGGGGGAGGAGCACGGAGTCGCTGACCGCGCATGTGACGCCGTGCATAAGGACCTAAGGCAGAGGTGCTCAAACTGTCGATGGCGAGTGCTTTTTGCGCTTTTGAGAAAAAATTCCATCATTATCATCACCAGCCCTTTAATGTCCCCACTGCTGAGGCACGGGACTTCTTTGTGAATGTAAGGATATAGGGAGATTGGTCACCCATCCAATGACCGGCCTTAGCGAAAATTGCTTAATATACGCAACCGCAGGCCAAGCGCGCTATTCCACTGCGCTAGCGAGCTCCTCGCTATAGAACTATTTAAACCGATTTAGTTTAGAGGTTATGAGGGCTCATAACTTTCTTTTATCATACGTTCCTTTGATAAAACCGCCTTTTGCTAGCGGCAAACTTACCTTGACCAAAAATGTAATATATTGTGCGGTAAAGCTAATTCTATACCACGCATGCACCCTACCTAGACGACAATCCTGCATCACACATTCTTGCGGACTCTCAGATTCGATCGTAGTCTAACAATATTGAGGTAGATCGCTAGCAGTTCGAGTTTGAGCACCCCTGACCTATAGTAAGGAGCCGCCCGCCTTTGTATTCCGGTATGGTTGCGGGCGCCCCAACTAGCGAGAATAGCGCGAACTATTTATGTTAACACTTCTCGAGTACCTGCTAACAATTGTCATTTTTTCTGACATTATCATATTGATGAGGTGAGTCGGTGTTCCACGAAAATGGCGTACAATAGTTACATTACTATAGGCATGGCTAGTTTGGTAAGGTGTTAGTCTAATAATGTTACCTGTTGGATTCATGAATAGTTTTTATTAATGATTGCACAAGGAATGAATTAACATAAATCACGCCTATATCCCCGAAGGGATAGGCAGAGGTGAACTAAACGTCCACTTTACGCCTTTTATAATCTGTTTATGTAGTATATTTCAAATAATACCTTGTTTCACAATCGACAAGTAAGTTCTAAGTAGCTTACTTGGCACACATATTGACATACTTATTATATTTCATATTACAACTGTCAAATGATCTGCCAAGTAAGCTAATAAAATAATAATTTTTATGTACCTACCTATGCTTATTAAAAATTTGTCCGTCAGCGTACCTATCCATAATAAGTAAGGGCATGCTACTTACTTTCGGCTAGTTGAAATTGGTGAGGGTAAGAGATATTTTTTTATTTTATTTAAACCATTTATACCTCGTTTATTTACGTTCAATTCAAGTCGCACTCGTTATAAAATCACCTCGGTGTATTAGGTAAATGTGAGTTCATGTGATTACGATTGCTCACAAAGAAGCGACACGACGACATCTGATTCTGTATGCGGCTGCGGGCGTCGCTTCCTGCTGTCCGCGTTCCTTTGGCCGATGGCTATGGTAATTTAATTGTACATCGCGGCACTAGAATGGATTACCGACAACGGGAAAACCCTCTCCAGTGAATTGTTAGCAAATGAGCTAAGTTAGTACCTAAATTACAATATAATATACCGCAGGCTTCGATCATAAATAATGGTCGAATACCGCAGGCACCGTATAGCTCGGTATAGCGCAGTGGCTTAGCGCGCTCGGCCTGCGATTGTGTTAACTAAGCAATGGTCGCTAAGGCCGGTCATTATTGGGTGACCAAAAATGTATTTTCTCGAGTTGTTTCGTGCTTGGGGAGGCACGGTAAGTAATTAGTTCCGCCCGGCTGCATTTGCAATCGTTATACCCACTAATTCGCACGTTCTCTCTATTCCTCCATAGGGAAGGCCTGTGCCCCATCAGTGGGGACATTAAAGGCTTGGTGATTATAATGATGATGTACCTTTAACTTTACTTTTTTATATTCAATAGGTTAGGCGTTTAACCACAATCTCGTCTGATGAAAGCGTTGACGAGGCCTAAGATGGTAAACGCTAAACAGTTAATAAATGCGGCGATGAAACTTAGTAAGAAACTTCATGTAAAGGAAAGAACAAAGGTTGCTGAGTTTCTTGCTCGTTCTTCTCAGAACAAGACCTCCTGGTAGTTTACGAACGAATGGCGTAGCTTATGACTATGACCCAGAATAGATATTTACTGTTCTGAGACTGTGACACACACTTTGACGATTCATGACTCATCAAGATACCTGAATGAATAAACCATAATTTTTATTCATTTATTTAATCAAACCAGGTATCAGGTCTGATACCTTGTCACCACCCCACCACATCACTCTTGCGCTTTGTTGGCTAAAAAGCATGCTGCTGGTAAATGCTCCATTAATATAGGCTTGGTCATAGATTATTTGTAGAGCAGGACCCCACAGTCTTAAATCTGGTCTCGGCTAGTTCCATTTAAAACGATTCAAGGCATATGAATAGGGATGATGACACCAACAAAAAATCACTGATATAATGATTTATAATATTAATTAAGGATAAGGAGATTCGTTACTAGTCACTTGTTATCAGATTATACTTGTGATTGATATTTATTTTATAAAAATAAAAGTACAAAACTTAGCAGTCCGGCTTATTTGCTAAAATAAGCGTGACGTCATTATTTAGTTATCTCAATTTATTTATTTTATTTGCCAATCAAATTCACTAGTTTAATAAAGAAATTATCATTTTTACGGAATAATGACGTCACAGACGCAATTGCTATTTTGGCGTTTTGGCGGAAATTTTAAATTGCATTAGTCAAAACATGTTTTTTCTATCAAAATCGAAAGTTTTTACAAAAATATATTTTATTTTGGGTAAAGTAGACACGTAAGTAAAACATGGTGTAGTTTAATGTTTTCTTATATTTGCACGAGCACTACTTGTTTTATTTCAAATGGTGTAGTTTTTCAAAATTAGTCATCATGCCTATTCTATGCACATAATATTAAGTACGAGGGCGGGTCAATAACTCCGTGACTTTTGGAATAAAACACAGATTTTTTGATAAATAAATCATTTTATATTTCAACGTAGTCTCCCTTGAGATCTATACACTTTGTCCAACGCTTCTCCAATTTTTTTATCCCTTCCAAAAATGTGATTTGTCGAGGTTCAAAAAGAGGTTCAAAAAAGTCACGGACCTATTGACCCGCCCTCGTATAATAATAAGTATATCTACCCACGTATAGTACTATGTCTTTCTATGAGAAAGGTCAGTGACATTTATTGTTATTGTTGTAGCGTAACTATCGACATGTCGTGGCCAAATCGTAGAATTAATCACTTCATGATGTGGCCGACCATTTCATGAAATGGTTGCATTTCATGAAGTGGCCAGCTAAAACTGACCATATCGTTGAAATGTCAACGTTTGATGATATTTCCATCCACGTTTGGCCATATCATTAATGTAGTAAATGTTTAGTATTTTTACGTTGCGCTCGTTTTTTGAGTGCCTTAAAACGTAAAATTCTAGTAATTTGGTGTCGTAACGACATTTCACTTCACTTTTATCTTCCATTACAACATTAATAATAGTTAGTGTTTTAGGATAATATTGTCCGCCGCCATGATGCATCACAAAAACAAATCGAAATAAGCGCCTCTAACGGTGGTTAATGTAACTATTTTACGATATGATTATTAATGTTTGGCCATATCATGAACTAGCCATGCGTTTAGCTATTCACATCGTTAAACGTTGGTTATTCATTGATCTGGCCAGACCATTATCATGATATGGTCAGTTTTAGTTGGCCATTTCATGAAATGCCACCATTTCATGAAATGGTCGGCCACATCATGAAGTGATCAATTCTACGATTTGGCCACGACAGACATACCGATACCCTTGTGTCGTGCCAAATGCAAGGAATAGGTAATCAAATAGATGGATCATTGACAAGCCGATTTACTATGTAGATGTACCTATCCTTACCGGCGCAAACTAAGTAGATAGAATGATAGGTAATATAATATAGGTACGTAGGTTTAAATGAGTCGGTAATTAAGTTAGTAAGAAACTATAATTAATACAAAAATATTTGTTTGTATCCCATGATAATTATAAAAAATGTTGAAAAAAAAAACAATAAATAGGTCAGAAAGAAGCAGACATATTCGACAGGTGTATTCAATACCATCTACGGTTCTACGGTTTCAGTTATAATATTACCATAGCTCTTTACCGAGTACTATCGAATCCAAGTTTGACGCCGTTGGTTTCGAGAAAGCTTCGTGAATACAAATGTCGATATTTGGCGGTCAGCGCGGTCACAAATACAATAGTTTAATAGCTTCGTACCAGTGTAAACACAGCCGATGAACACTACGTATTTTCACGTACGACGCCTGTGAAAATCTGTGTACGCCCTGTGGTACCCAGAATTCTATTATAATTGCTTCCGGTCACAATCGTTCTTCGAATTAAAACACATCGTAAAACTATTCCTCACAAGAGCTCATGTATAATTTATTACTTCTGTTATTGGAACTTGATTGCCATATAGATAGTTTTGTGTCACATGTAATTTAGGTTGTACCTATGTATCTCTAATAAATGCATAATTATTTTAAGTATTTATTAGAGATGTGCCGATGTGCCGAAGCACCTTGGGGCTCTCGAATGGTGGAGGGCAAATCTCCAACAATAGCATACCCAAAGAGAGTTAGTGTCAGGCAGGCGGCCGGCTGTAAAACCTAAGCCAAAACTTTGAGCAGTATGTATTGAAAAGTTGTCATTCCAACACTCTCTCCGTTCATCGGTCTCTCGACATGGTCCGTTCCGTCTCTTTTCTATACATTCATTCATCAGTAGCATCTTTACGGTGTGAAGGATGATATGAATCAAAAGGGACTGGATGGCTTGATGACGTCTGACTGATATGAATGGAAGAGGAAACATACTGCGCCGACCCCAGATAGACTGGTAACAGGGCAGGGAGAAGAATTAGAGATGTGCAGACTATGACTTTAGCCGGTTAGTCGGCCAAAGTCATCGTCGGCTAGCCAATTAGTTGGTTGTAAAAAGCCTGAGTAGGCGGTCAACTACACGACAAGCCCACGGTTTTTGGGAATATTCAAAAATTTCCGAATTGGATTACGAATGTTACCATGACAGCTACAGTTTCGAAAAATATTTTTCTACGCAAGTTTTCTCGCCAACAAATTTCAATTCTATATGTGACAAAACTTTTGCGTTTCATATGCCAAAAAGCAAGAGTCAGGGAAATATATATTTTTTATATTAAGTATTACTTTAGAATCAGTTACTGGCTTGCCAAGCATATGATTCGAGGGTTAATTTGTTTTTTCGTAATATCCTGTCCTAATTGTGTTGATATTATAATCCGAATTATGTCATCTATAAGGGCCTGTTTCACAATCGACAAGTACGTTCGAAGTAGCTTACTTTGCAGTTCATCCGACAGTTGTAATATGAAATATATGTCAATTGAACTGCAAAGTAAGCTACTTCGAACGTACTTGTCGATTGTGAAACGGGCCCTAAGTTTGATAAATTAATTTCTTAAGTAATGCCGTCAAGCGCAGAGGGATATAAGTAATACTTTCTACTACTCATCAATAGATGGCGCTACGTGGAGTGCTAAATAATTTAATTAAGTTTACTATGAACACCAATAACACGAACCGATTATACTCATAAATAAAGGTGACAGTAACATGAGATTTTTATATTAGTTAAAAAAAATTTAGTAGTGCTTATCTAACACTCTTTTATATCATGAGAGAGTCATTATAATGGAAGAGGCAGATATTATTTTGAAAGTGATGTTTACATCTAACACTAGATATGTTAAATAATAATTCGATATGTCTGGTGTCCTTTATCTACATGTATTTATAAAATATAGTTCGTGGGTGGGTTATACATGCTATAATAATACAGAATAAGGCCGTCGTGCCGTACCTACCTTTTAAATGTGACAATAATTTACGATATTCCCACGGTTTATGTGCTACCAAAATAAATGCTCGTGTAATTTTTATTCTCAACAGAGACAGACTTTGACATAACGTATAATCTGCCTAGTTGTCATGCGACCGCCGTATTTCAGACTCCAAATTTAGGCAGCCCATCAAGCCGCGCTATGAACATAATACGTTATGTTAATGTGGACAGTTTTGTACCTACGGGCCAAAGAGGCGCCCACAACAACAACACCGGTTTTTAACAACCCTGTTCCTAATTCATTGTTTATAGTGATAAATTGAAAGTTACTACTGTTGGATACATAGGTTTATTTGTTAGTGAGTGTAGCTATCTGTATAATACAAAGATTTTAGTGGTTAGAAAAAGAATTTCGAAAAATTATGATCTTGAGGCGGGAATCGAACCCGCGTCCGCTGCTATCCGGGCAGGTGCCTGACCGCTCGGCCACCCAAGATACTAATTAACTTGCCGAAATTCTTCTAACCTTTACACTTCACGTTGTAAGCCAACGGGTACCCTCGCAATGTAGAAATAAATTTCAAACATTCCAAAGCAGATATTTTTACAAATACCGTGCGTTCGGTTAAGCTTGGGTTTGCTTTATAAACTATTTGATTTTAATTTTAACATTATATAAATGTTAGAAAAATTAGTACAAAGATTTTAGTGGTTAGAAAAAGAATTTCGAAAAATTATGATCTTGAGGCGGGAATCGAACCCGCGTCCGCTGCTATCCGGGCAGGTGCCTGACCGCTCGGCCACCCAAGATACTAATTAACTTGCCGAAATTCTTCTAACCTTTACACTTCACGTTGTAAGCCAACGGGTACCCTCGCAATGTAGAAATAAATTTCAAACATTCCAAAGCAGATATTTTTACAAATACCGTGCGTTCGGTTAAGCTTGGGTTTGCTTTATAAACTATTTGATTTTAATTTTAACATTATATAAATGTTAGAAAAATTAGTACAAAGATTTTAGTGGTTAGAAAAAGAATTTCGAAAATTCTTTTTCTAACCACTAAAATCTTTGTACTAATTTTTCTAACATTTATATAATGTTAAAATTAAAATCAAATATCTGTATAATACTTATTTTGCATGTCTAGAATTATTAATTTAGCTTAGACTTACTTAGACTTACTTAGACTTACTTAGACTTACTTAGACTTACTTAGTCTTACTTAGACTTACTTAGACTTACTTAGACTTACTTAGACTTACTTAGACTTACTGGCAGCACAAATGGGCATGTACGAGTGAGCACGGCTGTTAAAGCCGGATCCAGACGAGTGTAACGTGTAATGTAACACGAATTCTACATTAGGTAGGACGGCACTACGAGCGTTACATGTAATGCTACATTACACGTTACACTCGTCTGGATCCGGCTTTAGTATCACAGCCTCTGGCGGGTGTTTGAGACGACGAGATCTAGTAATTCAGCCATTTATCATTGTCAGACAGGCTGCTGTAAGACCTAAAACAAAACATTGAAAAACATGGTATGAAAATATTGGTATATCCCAATTACACTCTCAATTTAATCGGCCACTCGACAAGGTTGCAAGGACCTTGTAATTCAGACATTTATCATTGTCAGACAGGCTGCTGTAGGACCTAAAACAAAACATTGAAAAACATGGTATGAAAATATTGGTATATCCCAATTACACTCTCAATTTAATCGGCCACTCGACAAGGTCCTTTCACCTTTTCAAGATGGACTCATTCCTATTTATGAATACGGAATACCAAAATATTTTCGAGTTAAAACATTCCTCGGTTTGAAACTTTCTAATTAATTTTATTTCCCTTTCCACCAAGAGCTGCAAGACATAAGTTAATAGAAAAACTGCATGGTCACTTCGTAATAGATTTGTGATATCAATCCTTGCTTCATGCTCCAGACTATTAAGTTTGTTCGAGCATGAAAGGGTTTTTTAGCCCTGTGGTTCCGTCGTGGCTTTATTTTAGTTCTGAAACTCGAACGGCTGCGGTCTGCGGGTGCATTGTATGCGATGTGCTTCAATGCACTCTTTGAAGGGCCCAGATACGTCTTATTGGCTTTTTTGTTCGCTTATTGAGACATTATGAACTCTGATTGGTTTGATAATGACGTAAGTGTGTCATTGGTACTCTGTATCATCGAAATGAAAATGAAAATGAAAATATGGTTTATTCATATTAGGTATGATTACATACACTCATGAATCGTCAAAGAAATAACGTTAAACACTGGAAACGAAAAGAAAAACAGTTTCCAATATTTAACGTTATAAGCTACACCATCCGTTCGTAAACTACCAGGAGGCCTTGTTCTGAGAAGAACGGGCAAGAAACTCAGCAAGTTTGTTCCTCCCTTTACATGAAGTTATGAGTTAATGAAAGTGAGTGAGTTAATGAATAAGGGCTTGAATAATCGTCATCATTGTTCCTAGGTGATCTGGGCTCGGCACAGTTAGTTTTATACTTCCATACATCTCGGTCAGTTGTCTGAATATCATCCACTCGTTTGTCATTCATATTGTCATTCCTCTTCCCCTTTACTCACTAACGTCCATCCACATCACTTTATTTATCTAGTCCATGCAATCGCCTTTTGACGTTTTTACTGGTTGAAAAAATGAGACAATATTGAACAATATTAAAACAAATACTGCTCAATAGTAAAATAAATGCAAATTGTGACTTTTCATAGCCATTTTTAGCTGCCATAGGAAGTCATTGTATGTGTTTGTTCATTTTGACCTTTATTGAAATATCTGTTATAATTTACAAAAATAATATTTTTTATTTTATATTTTTTTTCCGTATATAATTTTTAGACAAAAATAAAATATCAATTAAAACAATGTTTTTCCAGTGTTCACGTCATTTCTTCAGTAGGTACCTTTCTACATTTTCTAGTAGGCACGAAGACAAAGCAAAATTAATGTTGTATTTTCTAATTCCTTTCTAACTGCCGTACTCAGAGACGTCAATTAACTTTAATGAGTATTTAATGTCAAAAATATAAAAAAATTGAATTGTCATTTTTTTATAGATTATGTAGGTATTTGACGTCTCTGAGTGCGGCAGTAAGTTTTATTTATAATATGAATTAAAAGAGATAACCAAACATATTTTAATCGGATTTTTCAAATAGCGTTGAGTCATTGTCCCTTTACTTCAGCAATATTCATGTGATATTTGAAAGAGCAGAAAAATCTTCAAGGCCACAAAGAAGGCGGACGTGTCATACCATCAAGACACACGGAGTAAAATAAATTTGATGTAGGTTCACCAATAGTTACAGAATAAAATAAAAGTAAAATAATAATAATTATGAAAATGAATGCTTATAACAACTTAATTAAGCCCCGTGTAGGAGAATAAAATACACCTACACCTTTCACATTAAATACGACTTGAAAACTATCGCTCATTTAACAAGAAAAACAAGAGAAACTCAAAAGATACTTAGAATCATGGTGTATTCTAAATGTATTAGGTCCTTACTTACAATATAAGACTTACTGCTGCGGAATGCAATTGAGAGTTGTTTTCACTCCATGATAGGGGAAAGGGGCCTAAAACGGCCATGTTGCCTAAAGCAGGTAGGTACTCCGGTGTATGTAATGTTCTCCATACAACCAAGGAGACATGAGAATTTCATTTTTCCCGTGTCCGCCTTATTATCCTATTTGAATATTTAAATCTATTTTCTTTTTCTTTAAAGATTTTAAACGATTAAATGAATGAATGGTTGTCTTATGTGAAATATATTTTCTGACACACCCACCGTGTGTCAGAACCAGGGTCCAGTAGCGAGCCGACCCAACGGCAACGATGTTAGAGCGGCTACGCACTAGGTCCGAGCGGAATCCGTAGTAGCCGAACAAATATTTCTATGCTAACTTACGCACTAAATTCGATTTCCGTCATCCGATTTCTATTCTTTATCCGTCATCTTATTCCAAGTATTCCATATTTTCACGAATTCGGATCAGACGTAGTGCGTTTTATTCTTCTTCTTCTCCCTGCCCTGTTCCCAGTATATCTCGGGTCGGCGCAGTATGTTTCCTTTTCCATTCATAATTACTCCCTTTACATCATAAATCACTCCCTTTTGATTCATATCATCCATCATCGGACGTAGTGCGTAACCGCTCTTATTGTCTCTTGGCGGAGAGACTATTGTAGTTGAGTGCTAAGCCACTCAAACGCCATGGTCACCCTATGCCATGGCAGCGAGTGTTCCTACTTCCTAGTGCCGCAGCGAGACGGCTGCGTTTACGTCGGGAAATGTCAAGGTCGTGCCCGTTCACTTCCTTTGACACAAGCCTGTGCCTCCTGCGCCCACGCCGCACTGCCACAGAACGAGTAAGTACAAGATAAAGTACCCACGCTAATTTATTGGCCGTACATCCGGCACATTCGTCGTATGAAGAGAAAATATTGGAAAACAAACAGCATTTCAGTACGCAAATTAGATGGGTAAGAGTACACCATTTTAGCCTAAATTCGTTATACTCTTTTGTCACTGTCACTACTTCTCCTTGGTGTGTCGTCTATGTATGGAAAGGAAAGTGTAACAGCGTTCTTAGAGCAACTCTTTCAATAGATACTTGAATGGTGGATATAACAATTAATATGACCATCGCCCATATCCAACACAAATTATTGTCGTGATGCGGGATCATAATAATATTTAAGTCACACCTAACCATAAAGACTTTTACGCCCGCTACGCGTACGGAAAATCTCCTTGCTGGTCAGAGGGTTAAATAAAACTATGATCTTACCTCGGGTGATAAAAAAGAAAGTCTCAGATCGCATATTTATCAAATACTAGTCAAATACTTGCGATCTGAGATATTGTTATATCGCCCTTGGTCTAGTCTACTTTTTTTGTGTAATGAAGGCAGAGTAGAATCCAATTGCCACCACCCCAAATCTCTCCCGTGGGTGTCGTACAAGGCGACTAAGGACACATCAGTAATGAGGAATGGGCAGCATCGTTCCTCTTAGATACCACCTAGCAATGTACTGCGACTTTTGTGCCCGATAAATGGCAATAGGCTCGCCACCTATTACATTGGACCTAACATCATTGGCGAAACGTTGGTGCTAGTTCACCTCTGCCTACCCCTTCGGGGATATAGGTGTGTTTTATGTATGTATGTACTTTTTTTAAATCTTTTTTTATTGAGGTGTGGCAAGAGCTGTAATTTCTTCATGTCCTAGCCGTTCTCTCTTCGGGCTCCACTAACCACTTTCCGCCAGGTGGAGTGGAGTCACCTGTAGTGCTTGCTTTAAAAATATATATTTTGCAAGAATTACTTCGAACAATATCGAGGGATTTTTTTTTAATAGACATTATAGGAAGCGTTTGGCCTTTAAATCTGATGTTGTATTAAGATAAGGCCGATGGAATTCACCCGGAATCCTTTATCACGGATGAACCGACTACTGTACCTCGACTAATAGTTCAAAAGCACGTTAGAAACAAGCGAATTATATGATATTTTATTATTGTTCAGAGAGTCATCCATCACACACTAATTATAATCACTATTTGGGTGGTGTTAACTTTTATCTGATCTCTAAAATATAATATTTTAAGCAATGAGGGTTGTCAGACAAGCGAAAACCATGAGCCGATTGAAATTTTGTGATCCAAACCACACTCTCCGCTCATCATTTATTTCAGTAGCATCTTTCATGTGAGATGGGCGTTTTGAATCAAAGGGGAGTGGATGGCTTGATTTTAACATTTAAGCATTAAGAATGGAAGGGAATGCTTTACTGAACCTCCATAAGTTGGGAACAGGAAAGGAAGATGGGATGATCGATGATAGATGAAAATATTTTTAGGCGTAATTTTGTACGTATAACGTATGTATTTCCATCCGCCCCCTCAAGGAAGCTTCAATGAGGTTGAAGGGAATACATAAATTATTACTTACGATGTTATGCCGATTTAAGCTGTATACCCGCCTTGGGGTGCCTTCCCTATGTTTAGCATGTCATAAGTAATAGGTTAGGATCTGAGAATATATTATAAAACTCTTTATTTAAAAAAAAACTGCTAATAGATTTTTTTTAATAGAAAACGCGAACACGGAGAACGCAAAATAGTTTCCAAAAATAGATCTTGTTTCCTTAAATAATTGTGTACCTTAGTATTCGGCGCCCAATTGTATTTTACTACCGGGAATTATCATGTTCGCATTCCGTCATTTCCTTGTAGGCCCACACACACAAATAAAACAAATGAATGCCAACTTTGCAGCCGCCCGCGACACATAGGAAGTTTAAAAATTGCGCGACGACTGTTATTTGTCTTTTTTAAATTAAGAAATACTTTACCTGACCATTTATTTTACATTGCATAGGTACGAACTCACCTTCTATACCTATTTGCTCTTTGTTATAAATATTTTATATACATATAATACTTCGCACACATAAAAACGGTAGCACGACTCCAAATAATCCAAAGTCGATACCTATCTAAAATATTCCAAGATCGAATCTGCACCTTAAATCTAAAGACATTATGTAAATAACTCTGTCAAATGTAGATGTAGAAAATGTACATACATGGCGATGTAAGTTTGTGTTACAGAATCGTGTGACCATCCGTCGACGACAGAAAAGCATCACCAGGCAGGCTGCAGGAGATGTTAGTACCTACGTTGGAATAAGTCGGTACCTACACACTAGAAATAAAAATAACATAAAACTTCAAAACAATATTTTTAATTGAATTAAAATAAAATTAGTATTGACCAAGAGGTCCCGGGTTCGAATCCTGGTAGGGGCAAACTTTGTGATGACCACAAATGTTTGTTTCCGAGTCATGGTTGTGTATATGTTTATGTAGTATATTTTCAAAATTTATATACATAATTATATTAAAAATATGTCCGTCATCTAGTATCCATAACACAAGTGCTTACCCTACTTACTTTGGGCTAGAATCTAGCATCTATCACCTATCATCTAGCCGCTAGATGATAGGTGTGAGTGTAAAAATATTTATTTATTTATTTGAGCTACTGTTCTACACTTATCTAGGTAAGATTAGATGATTTGATTTGGGTACTACATCATAATGCTTTATATAACTTAACGTCTTTCTTTCTCGACATTTTTTGCGTTTGCACAAACTAAGCCAAAATGCTAGTGTAGGATAATTGACGTTAAATAAGCCCTGCAATGGTGGCGTGTAGACGGTGTCAGATGGACGGCCGTCGACGTACCGGGGCCGTAACGACGACTCCAATGGAGCGCACTTCCACAGAACCTTTCTTATTTACAAGCCCAGATTTAAATACAGAAGGCAGTGGAGTGGATCAAATATAAATTTATTTGGAGTTCACATTCAAGTGAATAAAGTTGCCCTTTTCGGTATATAATGTGGAAATAAGTATGTTTATTGTTTAGGTTCAAATTTCAAACTTGTTATGCTTGTTTATTAATTAGTCCGAAATGGAGCTTAGACCGGCAAATGGCAAGATCGCAATATATATTTTACTTTGTTGCAATAAAATATGTTTGTATGGAAAAATGAATTTTCGCTAAATTCTCCATACAAAACGGCAATTTGATACTTAAACCCCTAATATATAAACATGGTATGGCTATTCCGCGTTTTGTCTTCGTCTCATAAACATGATTTTGAATGCTAGAAAAAGAGACAAAATACTGTCTATACTTAAACTGTGTTTATTAAAAAGGCCGTTTTTGATTTGTCATCAATTAAACTCACCTTAATATAAAATGAATTATGACCTGAATTATACTGATATTTATAATGTACAAAGGTCCAATTTCAAATTTCATCAATATCTGATCCCACAAAAAGTACCTACAGAGACTGTCTCTCTAAGCATTTCTGTGTGAGGCATACGAGGCAGTTTTCGTGGCCGGTGGAGCGGCAAGTGCGACCAAACGCCCACACTTTCCCATCGGGCCGTGGGGCGCGTCTATGTTCTGTGATCCGAAGCCTTAGCAGCTAATTACTTCGACCACTCATGGAAATCTTGGTGAGCATGCTGAGATTCCCATAGTTAATATACGGGTCTTCTTGCTTGACCTGCTTAGTGCACAAAGGTTGATCATTTTATACAATAGTAGTGCATTGCATAATAACGTTAGTACCTAAGCTACGTATATGATTTTTAAGAAGATATACCTAGAGATAAATAAATACTTAAAAGCTATAGGAATAAGCAGAAAAAAAAATACTTAAAATTATATTTTGAGACGAAGGATTGTTTATGACGATCCGATTTTTTTATGTCAGACTAGAACCAGTTGGACTAACGAAAAATATATCCTTAAAAAAGACTAAACTCAAAAATACTTAGAAACTTTGTGTGTTCTAAATTTATGACTGTAAGACGTACCTGTTGCAGGAGTGTCATTTTTAATGTTATCCCTATTGTATTTAATATTAGGAATCGAAATGTCGTTGGTGCTGTATGTGCTGATTGTGAAACAGGTCCTTAAGTAGATAAATTAGTTCTTTAAAATTACCGTTTTAAAATTAAGTTTAATAAAAGTGCCGTGTGGTGACGGCATAGTGGAATACAATTGTCACCACCCAAAATTTCTCCCGCAGGTACAAGGCTGGATAGGTGTAACCGTGTAAATACACCTCTGCCTACCTCTTTGAGGATAAATAGTCGAGCTTTATGTACCTATGTATGCAAAATTACCGTTTTGAAATAAACTGTGAATCGCAGATCTTTTAAAGTAATTGGGAATCATATTAGACGACTTGCCATCGCAGCAGCAGTAATTAAAAAAAGCAATTCCGTTGCGTAATTGCGTGTTAAACATAAAGCGCGTGTTACGCGAGCGAGAGTGCATTCCCAGCCATCTAATGACAATGACAGCCGCAGAGCATCCCCGCTTTCCAAGTTCATTGGCAACGAAAGTGTTGCGCATGCGTGGAAACCTGCGCCAATAACAAACGGCGAGTGCGCGATGGGTGCGCAGGCGCGCTTCGTTGCGCGACCACAGTCAGGGCTGATTGTAGAGACAAAAGCAGACTACTAGCTACTACATAGAATATTCTTATATGCATTGACAGACACTCTAAGCCTCAACTCACGCTAGATCTTGGGTTTGAAACTGGCTGGCAAGGCAAGGGGTAGGCAAGAGGTTTAACACCCACTTTTCACCAATTTAGGCCCCATGTAATAGGTGGCGAGCCTATTGCCAATTTTCGGTAGCATATTAGTCTCATACTGCCGCACTTTCAATTAACTTTAATGAGTACTTAATGTCAAAAAAATTTATTTAAATTCAAACCATAGACTCGGCAAGAATAGCGACTAGTTTTGAATTGTCATTTTTGTGTATTTAGTACTATTAGAGTGCGGAAGTTAGTCCTACCCATTCTGATTTTACTGATCACCAGATTAACCTTACCTCAATACGTCAGTTTCATACATTTGTAATCTATTCGTTCGAATAAATTGGCCACTTATCCAAAGGGGATATGCCTACATGATATACCTTCATATAAAATTGGACAAGATATATTGATAGAAGGTATATTATTATGATTTAAAAAGTTTTACTAGGCAGCCCTAGCGCGACGATGCGGCTTATTGCGCGAGCGCGAGCCTCATTGCCAAGGCCGGTGCTTTCTCCGTGATCTACAAGTTACGTGGCTCTCGGGACTTGCATAATCCGATGTAATCGGAATTCGTTTTACATTGTGTAGTGACGTACATTTCCTTTCGCATTTATAACACAACTGTGCAGTATATCGTTTTTTTTTCTGGGAAATGACAAAAAAATTACCTTATTTTATTATCTGTAGTCTAATTCCTCCGTGCTTCTGAAGGCATGCCAAGCCGTTACTCTGGGCTGCTAGTTATCTTACTCCTGAAAATATTTCCGAACATTCGACATTGAAATAGTGACATCTTGTACTCTTACTGCTTCACTAGCGCCTTATTAGATCATTATTGAGCGGCCATTGTATGAAAACAGCTACACAAGATTGAAATCGGATAGCCTTTTGTTCGGTAGATTTCGGTTATTTCGGTAGTACTTATTCCTTAGTTTGTCAATCGGTGCGATACTCACTACTAGAGTTTGGTCAGTCAATCATGATCAAACGCTAGTAGCCCTATAATTAGGTAAAGATTGAAGCAATTGAAATTTAAACTAAAATAACATCTAAATTCTGGTAATGTGGTAAAGTATCGCAGTGGCATGTGTTGGAGGTAAATTATTAACCCAGTGTTAAGGCAACTAGAACAATATTAAATTCGATGTCCTAGCATAATTTATGGACTGCACTGTCCCCTTTTTATCAGGCCAAGTACAGCGAATTGTCGCGTTATCTATAAAAAATATCATATTACAGTTTAGTATGATCTGTTGAGTGCGCTTTCTGGGTAATAAGGTTTATGAATGTCTAGACAATAATTGCTTTAACAACTCGCATTTGTTTCAGATCTTTCTAAGAAATTGCTTATGGAATAAGCTTTGCTCTTCAGGTGCTAAGCACAAAATATTAGCCAAGCTTACAAATCCTCCTGGCCTGGGCTCCAGGTAATAATCATTTTTTAATTCTTAGTGACATTGTTTCATTATACCTATTTGTTGACATTGTTCCAATTTTAGGTGCTGTTACCTCATAAGTCTCATAACATAAAAGCACTTTTTTGAGCTTTTGTGATTAAAATAATTAATCTTTTCGGCATTTTCAAATATACCATTATCGATAATTTAATTCCCTACCGTTATCTCCAATTATCGTCGAGGTCAAAAATAAATTATTTACAATTAAAAATGAGAGGACTATGTATAAATGTCGAAATTCAGTAAGTTTTGCTATTTCAAACGTATTTAAATCTACCTAATCACATCACATTGGTCGCGGGTATACCTACCTACTGTATTTTACGGTACTTTTCCGGAAACCAAACCTGTTAAATCTCAAGGCCGTGACGTAAGAAACCACTAACCAACCCGAGTAGAGAGGTGGAAAAAAATAATTGAGCGCCACGTAAATACCTACTGACGTGTGACAAATAGAGTTTTTGCTTGAAATAAAATAATGAGATCTAAGGCCTTTGGTCCAAACACCATTAACTGATCCTGAAAAACGCAGAAGGAATGGCGAAAAGCAATTAAAATCGGAGTTAGTTCCCATTCCTGAAACAGCAATAAAAAAAAAATTCTTTGACCAATAATAATAATATTGTCACGTTTATGCTCTCGTCAAAATCATGTCTTCCTCTCTATTCCTACCCATCACTCTAATTTTATTAACTTAATTTATAGAAAACTAGCTTTTAACCTCGGCTTCGCTCGCGTTGATGTCTTTTAATAACTGTCAAACTCGTAGTCTTTATTATGATAATTAACAATAAAAAATTTAACACCGATAAACATAGTTGAATGTTTACCTTCAAAGGGTATCCATAGTAACCTCAATTTTCTAACAAATAATAAATTGACATACATAGACAAATCACGCCTATACCCCCGAAGGGGTAGACAGAGGTGAATTAACACCCACTTTTCGACAATTATGTTCGGTCCCATGTAATAGGTGGCGAGCCTATTGCCATATATCGGGCAATTTAAAAATGACACCACGCAATTTTTAACGAGAGAATATTAATTATTATTTGTATACAACTCATTAGAAAATCGAAAATATCAATGATATTATATTTAAAATAAATATAATATCATTGGAAAATAGCCTATATTTAAGGTAATCAATTATTTTGTCGCTGTTGATGTTGTTTTTGGAAATCACGCCGAATACTGGTAAATTCAATCTGAACCAAACATATTTTTTGACGAAATATTAAGTTCGCTGGTTTGGCAATTAACGTATCGCTATGTTAAGTGGGCCATACACGCTACGACTAGTTTTTAACACATGTTTATTAAATACGTGTTTATAATTTTTATATTAATTTAATATAATTATAAAAAACTGTAAATATTATCGTAATTTAAGATCACGATTATTATTTTAGTTTGAGAGTGCTTTGAAACTTTTTTCTTGTTGGTCATCCATGTTGACAGCTACACGATTGCAAGTAACAGTTTGGTCGTATGGACCACGTCGAGCATAAAAACCCATATTACGACCAATTTAATCGTGTCGCACGGTTTCATAACTATTATATACTAGTGGTCGCCCGCGGCTGCGCTCGCGTTAAAGGCGGTTGTTATATAGCCTATATCCTTCCTCAATAAATGGACTATCCAACACATGAACCAGTAGTTTCTGAGATTAGCGCATTAAACCAACCAAACAAACAAACTCTTCAGCTATATAATATTAGTATAGATGGGACCTGCGACGTGACCTTGGTCGTTGGTCGTACAGTCCACTTTACAACCACCCGTACCCAAACGACCAATATCGGTCGGATAGTCTGTAATATCGACCGTCGTAGCGTGTATGGCCCGCATTAGTCTTATAAAGACACTCTGTTACATGCATGACAAACCCACTTTATTCAATCCTTTTTGCACGTTGTGTCTAACATCTTAAATAGAAAATCCACTGGTTTTGACACTAGTGTATTAAGTTAAAAAATAGAATGTTTGTTTTAAGTAACTAAATAGCAAGCATTCTAATTCTAATTTTATTACCTAACTACTTACCTGTTTTAACCTGCGGACAGTTTTGAGCACTATACTTACAGTACTGTCGTTACCCGGTAATAGGAAACTATTACTCAATGCGTACCGGTTAAGGTCGCATTTAATTCACGGAGCGTCGAAAGAAATATTGAGCTAAGGACTTCCCGGGTTAGGCGTTAAGTCATCGGTTGGTGTGCGATCTCATTGACGAGCGTTGAACCAGGAAACGCCACTCAAGGCGACTGTACTGTATTCCTAGCGCATACAGATTCCGGCCTTTTCCAGTATCTAAGTACCTACAGGTTGATGTGTACTTACCTACTAGCAAGCAATTGATTGCACTTATTAACATAGGAAAATAAACAATCGTTTTGCATTTGGCGAGTCGGTTTTGAATAAAATCTATATACTTTATACTAATATCATAAAGCTGAATAGTTTGTTTGTTTGGTTAAACGCGCTAATCTCCGAAGCTACTGGTTCAAATAGAAAAATTCTTTTTCGTGTTGGATAGTCGATTTATTGAGGAAGGCTATATAACAACCGACATTAACGAGAAGCCGCGGGTGAGCCTAGACGGTGACGACGTAGTCACTGGAAGTAATTTTATTAGCTAGTATTGACGTAGCAACTATTTCCCCCCCCCCCCCCCCTTGTGATTATAGATAAGATACAACGAGGAAAACAGTTATTGTTTTGCATAATTTTTATCCTTATATTATATAAAATTAGTGGATCGAAATATTTGGAGAGGAATACCGAAGAAGCGTTAGATGGATTGTGTGAAAGATGTTTATTTTATTTATTTATTAAGGCACGTCAACAATGTAAACGTTAGTAGATGTTATAAGAGTAAGAGTAAGTAGTTCATGCTGATCTTGCGTCTAGTCTGATAGAAGAGGATGGAAGAAGAACAAGAAGACATTTTGTACCGAAACCCTTTAGAGTGGGACAGGGAGAGGGAGAAGATTGAATCAAAATATTTTTGAAATAACCTTACTATAAATTACCAAGGGTTAGAAATAAAAGAGCAGAAATATATGCATTCTTGGTGCAATCTAAAAATCAGTGGGCGTCTCTGGGCTGATACGATTGACACACCTTTCACATAATACCTATGTACGATCCAAAATAAGTAAGCACTTAAGCATTGTGTCAAGAATACTAGATGATGGATACATAAGATTTGGGGTTCTCTGACAAATGGACGCGTTTTTGAATCTCGCTTCAGAATTCAACATCTAACTTCTCTAATGTAAAAATACCGTGTTAAATATTCTCAAAAAAAGTTCTGCATTTGCACGGTTACATCAACGGAGGTTAGCGATTGCGATCGTCTATTGAATAAACACCATCTATTGACATTTGAGAATACAATTCGCGATTGATCTTCACAAATAGGTACGGTACGTGCGTGTGCTTAAAAGGAAGTTTGGTCGCACGCGCAACTAGACTAGAGAACCCAGTGACGCGACACTGGGCGTGTTCGCGCCGTGCACTGTTCATTGACAAAGCTTGTATTAACTGCGCATCGTTGCGCAGAAAATGAATGGCACGAAGGCCTAAAAAGTGCTGGATAAATCGGACACCCACGTCGACCGGCCCGGGGCTATTATCGCTCGTCCCACGGGCTCAGGCTACTGAAGCCAAAGTTGGGCGGTTCTCACAGATCTCACAGATTTTGTGTGCACGGAGATTTTTTTTACAACCCCTTGTAACACGACCAGATTCCTAATTTGCAGACTGACACTATTTTACTATATTATAATAAGGCCCGAGTTCACCAACACGTAAATCATGCGATTAAAAGATAACCGGCAGTTTTTGACATTTCGTCCATCGTGTTAATTGTCAAAAAGAACCGGTTAATTAATAATCTGTTTATGTGTTCGTGAACTTGAGCCTAAGGCTGGAGTTCACCAACACGTAAAAAGATAACCATAAGTTTTTGACAGTTCTTTTAAACGATAAAATGTCAAAACCCGACGGTTAAATAATAATCGCCTGTTAAAGTGTTAGTGAACTCGGGCCTAAGTATTTTATTTATATTTCATCACATGACCAAAATATGTGGACAGATAATCAACGATAATTAATATGTTGTTTTTGTTATTGTTATTCAACCATGGCTTCGTTTGTGGCTATGCCGTATTGGCTTTTACTTCAGTTTTTGAAGTTTTTTTTTATAAAGTTACCAAAATAGATTCACTTTTAACGATCTTTAAACCAACATCTGCAATTTAGAGAACTTGTTAAAATGAACGTTAGAATATTTAACGGCTGAATCTTACAAGATTAATGCAGGGTACCTCGGAGACTCTAAATCTGTAATAGAGCTGTTTTATTGTGTGGCTTTTTAATTTACATCGCTCAGTGTGCAGGCTGGCCGGGCGTCGTTAACGCTCTTCAGACTGAGATAAATAATTCGGTGTTATTGTTTACGGACCACCAGGCTCGAGATAACGCGTGTGTATCAAATAACCCCTCCCGCGAAGACGCCTCAATCTGTGTCAGCCACCTACGTTTGTGTTTTGTACAATATTATTTTTAAACGCCCTAAGCAGTGCACCACATGTGCTTCCACCTGACCTCTACAAGCTTTCCCACGCCGCGCAACGTCTCCTTGACTCGGTAACGCGACGGTTTACGTTTCATCCCTACACAAGATTGTTCACAAACTCGAGGCAAACCGAAAACCGGGCTCCTGTGATCCCGCCAGGTTTGTTTACGGGGGCAAATATCTCGGTGGCAGGGAGGCTTAAAACTTTTTCTGTTTACTCAAATGATCTGGTGATTGTTTTTTAATTTATTTTGTCATTCGGCGCTCGTCATGTGGTTCCAATCAGTGCCCAGGGATGCTTTTAATTTTTTCAGAGGCGATTATCACGGATTTCGGTGTCTTCGGTAGGTACCACCGGTAGGTAGAAAGAAGCAATATTTTTTTTTATTTGGATTTAATTTTGAGAACTTAGTTACGGAATTGGATCATTAGATATAGTGGCACTAATTTTATATTTTTCTTTTCGTTTTGTTTTTCTTAAGGATTTTCATAATACCATACAACCAAAGTTCTGGCATGGCCTGTAATCATGCTACCTATCACTATTTTGTACGTTCTAGACAACGGCTCGATCAAGTTTCGAATCCTGGTAGGGAAAAATGTTTTTGCAATGAAGAAAGCTCTGGAGTCATTGATGTTTTAATAATACATAAATTATGTTTGTATAATTGATACCACACACCATAATTGACCCATGATATAACACAAGCGCTTAAGCTGCTTATTTTGGAATTTAGGTGTGTGTGGAGTTTGTGCCATAATTGTTTACATAAATTAAAAAGAGAGCCTTTTTTGCAGTATATACATACATACATAAATCACGCCTATATCCCCGAAGGGGTAGGCAGAGGTGAACTAGCACCCACGTTTCGCCAGTTATGTTAGGTCCCATGTAATAGGTGGCGAGCCTATTGCCATTTATCGGGTACAAAAGTCACAGTAGGTACATTGCTAGGTGGTATAAGAGGAACGCTGTTGCCCATTCCTCATGACTGATTTATCCTTAGTCGCCTTGTACGACTTCCACGGGAGAGATTTGAGGTAGTGACAATTGTATTCTACTCTGCCGTCACCACACGGCAGTCCGGTCCGATATAAACCGGTTCGCCTTATAGTGTCGCACTGATTCTGTTATAGTTGGATCGCGATAGGTCAATAAATATTACCCTTTTCTTGATTCTGATAGTTTTGGACATTAATAATACAATACAAGTAGTAGGTGTACCTACCTATTATTATTATATATTAATAAAGGCCGTGTGGTGACGGCAGAGTAGAATACAATTGTCACCACCCCAAATCTCTCCCGTGGGTGTCGTACAAGGCGACTAAGGGTAAATCAGTGATGAGGAATGGGCAGCAGCGTTCCTCTTATACCTACCACCTAGCAAAGTACTGCGACTTTTGTGCCCGATAAATGGCAATAGGCTCGCCACCTATTACATGGGACCTAACATAATTGGCGAAACGCGGGTGCTTGTTCACCTCTGCCTACCCCTTCGGGGATATAGGCGTGATTTATGTATGTATGTATGTATATTAATAATGATGGCACAGCTTAGAATTGAAAACTTATATCACCTGGTAATATAAGAATTGAGCCTAAGACATACGTCACAGTTATAACGGCGATAACACAGTATACCCAGGCGATAACTTCCAAGAAGTTCGATGTTGACATACTACAGGGTCAGCCTACAATGTTGCTAGATAAACTAGGAGATTGTTACCTTTGTTATTGTTTTAAAGGTAGGTATGGTCCTGCCGAAATAGATATTTGTATTATTACATGCGTAAATCACGCCCATTTATCCCTGAAGGAGTAGGCAGAGGTGTATACAGCTACATTAACACCACGTTTAGGTCCCATGTAGGTATTGAGCCTATGCCATCTATCGGGCATGTAAATCGCAAAGCAAAAATATTGCTAGGTTGTATAAGAGAGGAACGCTGCTGTCCATTACTCATCGTTGTCTAGTCGCCTTGTACGAAACTTGAGCAGCTGAGATTGGTGGTATTCTGCTCTGCAGTCACCACACGAATTTCAATTATTAGGTACTTACCTATTATTGGAACCAACCGACACCTAAACTAATTACTGAACTATAGATTCTCATTCTAATAGCAACCAATTATAAATATCCCGCTGAAGCTTTTACGATACTGCCCAAAAGATTAAGAAACAATAATGACACTAACAAATACTTACTCAGACTTTAGAATGAATGGACTGTATGTATTTATTGTTGTAGTTTTGTACTCGGATAGCAGCAATATCCGAAGGGTTGGGTTGGGATGAAACAAAGAGTGTAATTGTCAATATGTCGGGTGAGCGGAGCGTTCGTCTAACGCCACTGGGCATCCCGCTGCGTGTAACCCCACTTTGAACATCTGGCGTTGAATGGTACCTAGTTACTTTTTATGAGTCATTATCAATCTATTGGCTTATGCTATTTTAGTAGTGCACAGTATAAAAATATTTCATTCGAACTCCGAAACTCTTTCGAAAGGAGTTTTCGTTGGTGTTATTTTTTTTTTAATTCAAATTAGAGATTTCGATCAAACAGAAAATTTTATTATTTAAGGAAGAGTTTAAAATATTACATACATAGTGGTTTCATTTGCAATTCTGCCCTAACAAGCCACTAAAAGTTATTTTGGTTGAGCTAAAGATTTCGGCTTATGCGGGCAGAATTGGATATACGTGATTGATATTGGCATGAATACGTTTAATTACCATTGTATTAAGCTACTGAAGAATATTTTTAATTTTAACTTTCTAGCAATAGTTAGAGTGAGAACATCATGATATCTCCGCACAATATTTGATTTGGCTCTCTTTTTGGTATTTTAATATACTGTTTAATTATGCCAATGGTATTTATTTTGCCTTCTATGCTGTCCTGGGAGCGAACAAATAACGTAGAATAGGCCAGCCCCAACTCATCCCATGGGTGTCGTAAAAGTCGACTAAAGGAGATTGCCCGGTGTAGGCCAATAAGCACCTTGGGGCACCCAAATGGTGGAGGGCAAACCACCAACAACAGCGTACTCAAAGAGGGTTGGTGTCAGGCAGGCGGCCGGCTGTAAAATCTAAGCCAAAACCTTGGGCAGTATGGATTGCAATGTTGTCATTCTAATCACTCTCTCCGTTCATGGGTCTCTCGACATGGTCCGTTCCGTCCTTCTCTATACATTCATTCATCACTAGCACCTTTACGGTGGGATGGATGATATGAATCAAAAGGTAGTGGATGGCTTGATGTCGTCCGACATATGAATGGAAGAGGAAACATACTGCGCCGACCCTAGATAGCCTGGGAACAGGGCAGGAAGAAGAAGAAGGTGTTTATTTTGTCGAATTCATACTCGGATAATGAATGTATAGAAAAGTGACGGAACGGACCGTGTCGAGAAACTGATGTACAAAGAGAGTGATTGAAATGACACCAACCCTCTTTGGGTATGCTGTTGTTGGTAGTTTGCCCTCCACCATTCAGGTGCCCCAATGTGCTTATTGGTCTATCTCCCTTAGTCGACTTTTACGACACCCATAGGATGAGTCGGGGCTGGCCCATTCTACGTTGTTTGTTCGCTCCCAGGCCAGCATATAAGAGTTTACTGGTTCTATACCACACACACGCTTATTCATTATTGTAAACACGCACATTGTAAACGTGTGTCGTCTAAAAGGAACTAACTAAAATAACTAACTAACTATCGCGTCCGATTGCTATAAGAACAAGGAAACTGCGAGCGCCCGGCCGCCGCGTGACGTCACGCACCGAATTAACTCGATTCCGAGAATTGAACTGTTGGTGCACTTGTCTCGATCGGCGGCACACGTGTGGACTTCCTAAGTTACAATGTAGACAAATATCCCGTCCCGGACGCGTAGTAAGTAAGCTCGAGTCACTCACTCATACATCTATACTAATATTATAAAGCTGAAGAGTTTGTTTGTTTGCTTGTTTGTATGGCTAAACGCGCTAATCTCAGGAACAACTGGCTCAAATTGAAAAATTATTTTTGTGTTGGATATTGATGGTCCATTTATCGAGGAAGGCTATAGGCTATATACCTAACAACCGTCATTAAAGCGAGCGAAGCCGCGGGCGACCACTAGTAATAATAGAAGTATCTAGTAATAGATACGTAACATTCCAATCATTCAAATTCACGCAACCACAAATATTGTGTTAAAGAACTCGTTGCTGTTCTTAATCATTTTGATTTTTTTTATTTACCATGAATATTCATAATATTAAATTAAACAAACAATAGATTACAATGTGTTAAAATTATCAACATTTTCGGTATTCCTGAGCACTCCAGCAAGAATGACGACACAACAATATTTATAACTCATAAAGATCTCCCGCGGTCTGACAACGTTACATGAACAATATTAAAACAATAACAAAAAATAAAACATATCTCCTGGTGACCAATAATTTTTGTAAGAACGATGATTTGATTTTTATTTGAATAAGTTTAAATAATAATCAAATCTTATTGAAGAGTTTGCTTTAGAATAATGGCTATGATAATCTATGTATTATTTACCTACCTATAAAAGGAAAAATGTGGTGAGAAAAAGTTCGAAAAATTGTATTCTTGCTTGATGCGAGAATTTAACCCACGCCACGTCTTCTGCAATCCGGGCAGATGCCTAATATACCACTTTTTCTAACATTTATATAATATATATTCAAATAAAATAAATATAATAATTATACAGTTTCAGACTTCTTGGTAAATTTAATAATTTGTTTTGTGTGCATTGATGAATAGGTAGATGAATATGATTTTTTTTTGTATTTTAGTATCTAATATTTTGTCTAAACTTACCAAAAATGTCTCCGTGGTTCGGAAGGCACGTTAAGCCGTTGTTGGTCCCGGCTGCATCTACAGTCGTTAAAACCTACCAGCCCGCACTGGGCTAGCGTGGTGGGTTATGGCCCAATCTTCCTATTTCTTACATCCATAGGGAAGGCCCGTGCCCCAGCATTGGGGACATTAAAGGACGGGTGACTATTCTTTCTTGGCATTTATGGTAAAAAAAAATTGTCATCATTTCTAACGTGGCATAGGGATGTACGGCGCAAGTATATTCTTCTTTTTATCATGCATTGAAATGTAGATGTTAACAATTCAATGTGTTCTTGGTGTGTGCTTGGCAACATTTTACGAAGCTGTCTTTACTGTAAGATGGATGTCGGGAGTGGCATTGACCAATAAAAACAGCCACTGTTCCGGCGATAGAATTCCTAAAGCGTTTTATTGTTTGTCAACGCGGTCGGCATACAATCCTTCTCTCACTGCAAAATTTTATCTCAAAAGCACTCCAAAATCTGTTCTATTAAACGGATTTGCCGGATTTGGTTTTATATTGTAGGTAAGGAAGGTACCTTTTTAACAAGAGCGTTTCACAATTTTTTTAACGTAAAAAGACGAATAACATTTTAAATACGTACCAATCCACTGTCAAAGTAAAATGAATTAACGTGATCCATATGGTCCATATAGAGAATATAATTTTGTCATTTTGTGGTACCACCGTGATTTGTTGTTGTGTGTAACAACTGTACAGCCTTTTACTGGTGGACGGTGTGTGATGGCGGCATTATCAAGTTCAAAGTAAACATCACCCCACGTAAAGTTGACCGAGCGAGGCAGGGACTTTCAATTCCACGTGCCGCAGGGGTGACGACTGAATTCTAATTGATGTCAAATAAATAAATAAAAATTTGACTTTCTCCGTGCTTCGGCAGGTACGTTAAGGCCCTACGGTAAAAAAAATAGGGATTTTCAAACGCATTTATCTCGTAATCAATAAGCAGGTATTTGATACTCAGATTTTTTTTTCAATATTACAGTTAAACGGCTATACATTAAAAGGTGAGACTTGTATCAATGTAAAGTGTATATAATTTCCTAGGGATTGCTCGGCGATAATTTGAATAAAAACTGTTAATAAAGTCACAGTTAATTGAAGTTTGATTTGGCGCTTACGTCAAATTCATTGAGCAGGGTACGCTGCGCTCTATCTCGCTTTCGAGACCGTGCGGCACAATACAGCTATCTCAATCAACTTCGTGCTACAAGCGCCGCCACTTTGATACAATTTTTTTTTTCCGTAAGGCCTTAAGCCGTTGGTCCCTGCTGGTACTAAATATCATTAAATACAAAAGTACATCAAAAATACCACCTAGGTACCAGTGGCGTGGCGTGAAAGAACAAGTTAGGCAAGCCACAACTATATGAAGCCTCTTATGGTTTAAGCATTAACTTTTAACACCGCCTGCTAGGACACGGCTACAACTGTTCAACGCCATCTAGTGACGAAGCGGAGAACTACGTTGCCACTTTTGCGTGCTTGTGCTTTGTTTTATACAGCCAGAAAGACGATTCAACCCGGTCCGGAGCGGCGCACGACCGCGATATTGAGTGCAGTTCACAAAAGAAATTCCGCTTTTATGGCTATTGCAATAAGATCTAAAATATTTACTTTTGACGGAACTTGTTTTCGTGGGAGTTTATTACTAATGTGTGCGTGTGTCGTAGTGTATCGATGCATAAGCGCGTAGGCTGCCGAAATGCCGGCTTGATGCCGGCTTGTAGCCAAACTTTAGGTACCATTTCGCGTTGCGTGCGCCTGACAAGACTACGCTTGTCTGTGTGCGTGCAGGCGCTGTATAGCAGGCGTCCATAACTCGATGTTTAGCGAGTTAGTTGAAGGAATCTAGAGAGCGGGAGCGAATTGTATGTACCTGTGTTGCATATTGTTTCGCGCGCGTTTAATACTGTTATGATAAGATTATATTGATGGATTTTTTTTATTTGCTTATAAAATGGTATTGTACTTGAATTATGGTAATGATTTTTTTATGCTCGCTCGTTTGGTACGGCTGTTGGGAATCGGGTTATATGGACGCTCCGCCACTGCTAGGTACTAAATTTCATTAAATACAAAAGTACATCAAAAATTACTTTTAACTCTAACACTGTACAAAGAGGGAGGTATTCTAAATCCGGACCACTTACCACAATGTCCCCTTTCACTTCTTCCCTGTTTGAAGAAAATAGCGGAGACCCCATTGCGCTTTATCTTTTATTTTATTTTATAACCTTTATCAATGCTTACCTTTGCAACTGTATTACAGTTATCGTTTTCCCCAGTAGCGTTTTGTCAAAAATCAAAGTCATTTATGAAAAGCTCATTAGACTAGCGGGTAAATCGCCTCAACAGTAAGTAAACCGGAAGGGAGACCCGGAAGGCCGAGGACGTGTCAGGGTGCTCTCCCCAGCCCCCCCTCTCCCTACCGCTCGTTTCCGGTCATGTTCCTTCCGCACCCGACTTTCCACGGCCTTCGGGGAAACATAAAATGGCTCAGATCTCATTTCTACAAAAGTCTGTCTATCAATAGATTTCTCAACTGATTCTGATTAGGTGTGAGAAAACACTATTGCTAGTTAGTAACTAATTGATTTTTTACACTTCGTTATTAAAAATAATAGTACCTCATTTCACATTAGAGACTAATTATTTATGTAGATCACGAACTGGCCCTTTGTTCTTTCAATTTAACTACTTCCTATTGTATGTATTTTGATTTAACATAATTTAACAATTCATGAATTTCCGGATCGGTAATGACAACGATTCAAAGTGATACTTTACGGTAGTTTATTAATTTTTTATTAGGTGTAAAATATAAATAAATCACGCTTATTTATACCTGAAGGAAAGAGAATATACCTATAGGCATGAATGTGGAAGGACCTAAAAGGAGAGGAAGACCAAAGAAGAGATGGATGCACTGTGTAAAGGAGGACATGATAGCGAGAGGAGTGGATGAGAAATTGGTGAAGGATCGAAAGGAGTGGAAGAAGAAGACATGTTGTGCCGACCACGCCTAGAGCGGGATAAGGGCAGGAGAAAGAAGGGAAGAGAATATACCTAATTAACATCTACCATTCGCGAATTATGTTAGGTCCCATGTCGTCGGCGAGCCTATAGCCGTCTATCGGGCACGTAAATAGCAGTATATTGCTACGTGGTTTACGAGGAACGCTGCTACCCATTACTCATCGTTTTGTCACCCCTTAGTCGCCGGAGAGATTGGTGACAATTGTTTCCGCTCTGACATTACCACACGGCTAGGCAAAATATTATGTTAATAATAAGCAACCAAATAACACGCGACAGTCAATAAGCTGGGTTTAAGCGTTTCTCTATCAATCAATACCAATAATTGTAATAGATTTTTTGCTAACGAACGCTTAGCTAAGCAACTGCGTCGGTCGGTCGTGATAAGCGGTAGCGATAGGCGCGTAATCGGACACTAATCCGCGTATCTGAGTGGCAGCCGGCAGAGCTGAGGCAGCTCGCTGCGAAACTCGATACCTCGCTACATTACGCTTTAAATGGCGTTCAAGACGTGCGGTCTACAGTCAACAACAAATAATAGTAATAAATATCGTTCATTAAATAGAAAAACCGCATAGTTCATAAATAAACTCTGTAACATTTTGTATTCAAAATTAAAGCTTCAAGACTTATTTTCGCAAGAAAAGATTTTTTTATTTGTGTCAATTTTCTATTGAGGAAGCGAAATATAAAATATACTCGATAGATGGCTGAAGGTTAGCCCCCTATGGGACGTCATATAATTGACAAAACGTGGGTGTGGATTCGCCTCTGCCTACCCCTTCGGGGATAAATAGGCGTGATTTATGTGAGCCATGTGGTGACGGCAGAGTAGAATAATTAATTGTCACCACCCCAAATTTGTTTCGTGGGTGTCGTACGAGGCGACTAAGGGTAAAACAGTGATGAGGAATGGGCAGCAGCGTTCCTATTATACCACCTAGCAATATACTGCGTTTTTCGTGCTCGCTAAAAGGCAATAGGCTCGCCACCTATTACATGGCACCTAACATAATTGGCAAACCGTGGGTGCTAATTCATCTCTACCTACCCTTTCGGGGATATAGACGTGATTTATGTATGTATGTAAACTGTACCCGATAGACGGCTGTAGACTCGCCATCTATGAAACGTCACATAATTGGCGAAACGTGGGTGTTGATTCCCTGTGCCTACCCCTTCGGGGATACATAGGCGTGATATTGAGGTCTATTTAGTTTAAAGTAGTTTTTAAAATAATTATAGCACAATTTAACATACCCATACGATTTTTATTTATTCATCACCTTTTGCTAATGTTTTCTTTTTGTTGACTGTACAATCGCATCGTTTAAAGTTCGTCGACTTGCAGTTGGATACCTAATGATGACAATTGAAAATGCAGAAGTGTTTTGAGTTAGTAATAAAAACGTTCTCTTAAAATTTGTCGATATTGGGGTCAACAGTATATTGTATATGGTTTTAGCCATAACAATTTAAAATAACAATTGTCTCCGTGTAGGATTATCGTAGTACCTTAATATTACTACGTTAGAATTACTTGAGGTAACTAACAATTTAGTTTGCCATTATTTAGTTATAATCAGGTTTAACCTGATGTTGTCTTACATTTATGCGTTTCGCGAGTCACGTACAACACGTGTAATAATTACCTACATATGCACGTATTTATATAATGTAAGATGTATGAACAAACGAATACAGAAACAACAGCACGTCAGACTACCACAAAATGGGAAAAAATTCTCAATCGATTTTGTGCTCTATTATTACCAACTTAAGGTTGACAATCGATTGAAGAAATTTGACAGTTTTGGGTAGTCTCAAGTGCCGTTGACTATACTGTGTCGCTTTTTAATGATCATTTACCATACATAATTCGTACCAAAATTATTTGACAGATAACACCACGGCTATAAACAAAAGACAGTCTTGCGTTATACGCTACGCTTTAGACTGATTGCACGTTGAAATATATTAAACGTCCTAATCCTACTATTTACGCCAAAAGGTTTTCATTATTAGCACTCTTCCCTGCTTTTTGCATAAAATATTTTTATTTCTATTCAATATTTTAATATACCTCCTGCTATGAAAATCTAATAACATTGTGGATTTTTAAAACAAGATTTTGACAAATCCTGCTTTATGTGAACAATTATTAGAAGAACCGTTTGCTTCGACGTTTTCTTCGATTGAAATATTTTTCACTGACACTTCGTATTTCGATTTCACCAACTCACAATGGGGCAACGCTTATGTTAAAGCGTGCCTCTCCTTGAATAAATGAATAAAACGAATCAGCGCTCCTTGACCAACGGATGAAATGAGATCACCGAATGGACGATTGATCATTCATATGACATTAAGAAATGTTGAACTTCGCAAAGACCTACAAAACGAATCCCTTTCAATCACATTGGCGCGCTTAAAGAGAGCAAATCGAATTTCAATGCGATGCTCAACTTCAGCCGGTGTATGTTACAAGACCACACTGTCTGCGATCGATTTAGCGTGAAAGCATTCTGAACGATGCTCCTGGCTCATTTTACGTTTTTCTTATGAAGATACCTTTTTATCTGTCTGCTATTTGATACCGCATTGGCAGCTGGCGCCTGTTGCTTCCGTAGAATGGGTGCTCGGGTGGTTGCGGAATCCGATATTTTGTTGATGCGCGATTCCGATTTATCTCCAAGAGACAATCTTGTCTCGTGCTTGTCTTGTGTTCTAACGTTACATGGTCTATTGTGGTGTGCTCCTAACACAATAGACAGCTTGTGTCGGGACTGACAAGATAAGAGGACGTTTAGGCTGCCAATGCATTTATCTGATTGTTAGATTTTAAATGTCGGTTCACTACCACGTGTCTCATTTTGTGATGGTAGTAATAATACGAGGAAATAGGAACTATTGGAATGATTCCATTTATTTCTTAATACAAAAATCGGCTTACCCCTTTCAATTCTATCCCTTTATGCGTAAAGAGCTAGAATATAGGTAAAGGTTTTGAAATAATACACAGATATTATTTCAAAATCTGGTGGCTAACATATTTTCAGCGTCTCCTTGCGCTATAAGACATGTGCCTACTAGTGTAGTTCTTCCGTTTCTCAAAGAGGTCGCAAGCATTCGCAGCATGTTTCAACACCTCTCGCACTCTCAGATTCAGAGCAACAGAAAAGATTTAAATTTTAAAGCGCTTCGACAGTCCAATCGCCGTGTATCCTTTTTTGGACGTAAGCTTTACTAAATCGCTAACGCAGTCGCCAAGTCTGCGCCCTACATGCATAATGCGCGTTGTTACGGCGCGTTACGTGCGCCCGCGCAGGCCGTTATGCAAGCCGCACGGAACCGGCGCGCCTCGACGTGAGAAGCGGCGCAACACCTGTAATACACCACCGCTACCTAGGGTTGTCAGAGAAACGTTAAAAAAAGAAGCGTATTTAAAAAACCAGCGTTAATTCTACCGTGTGCCGTGTGGTGGGCGCAGAGCAGAATACAATGGTCACCACCCCAACTCTCTCCCTTGGTTGTCGTACAAGGCGACTAAGGATAAAACAGTGATGAGGTATGGGCAGCACCGTTCCTCTTATGCTACCTAGCAATGTACTGTGACTTTTGTGCCCGAAAAGTGGCAATAGGTTCGCCACCTATTTACATGGGACTTAACATAATTGGCGAAACGTGGGTGCTAATTCACTTCTGCCTACCCGATTTATGTATGTATGTATTAATTATACATTGAAAATCTCTGAACCAATCCGCACTGGGCCAGCGTGTTGGACTATGGCCATATTCTTCCATCCATAGGGAGGGCCTGAGCCCCAGCAGTAGGAACATTAAAGGGCTGATGAAAATCTCCGTGACAGCACTAAAAACTCTAGGTAATTTTATTATTCAATATTATCTAATTAGGAGAAACTGATGATTGTCACTTAATTCGTTTTGTTATGTAACACCGGAGACAATAACACTATCATACTAGTCGGTAACTTTATAAAAAAAGACATTATACACAAAATTCTTTTTTTAACTATCTCGTACTTGAACACACAATTAGTCACACAATTATTTTGGGCATTCGACAGCCCTGGCACACGATCACGCTATGAAACTCTACTAACGGCAAGATAATGCTTTTTGCAAACCATCACCCACTGTCTCACCCTATATATTCATACCGTAATAGCTAGCTCCATATTATTATGTCAAATAAAAGTGGGTTTTGCATAGTGTTAGATTACGTTATAAGTGATAGTGAAGTCGGCCTGAAGACTAGTCAATAGCAGAGAGAACTTAGCTAGGCTGAAAGCTTCCTGAAGTCTTACTAGCGGAAGTAGTTTCTATTGATATTAAATAAATATTTCTTACGTTCCCACCAATCATCTAGCCCAAAGTGAGTAGGATAATAAGTATGGATACTAGAAAACGGAAAAAAAATATATCAATCTCTCCCGTGCGTGTGGTACAAAGCGCCTCTAGGTTTTTATACAGTGATGTGTAATAGGCAGCTGCGTTACTCTTATACCACCTAGCAATATACTGTGATTTACATGCTCTATATGAAAATAGATTTGCCCCTTATTACATGGGACCTACTATGATACGTGAAATATGGGTGTTAATTCACCTCTGCCTACCCCTTCGGGGATAAATACGCATGATTTATGTATGTATATAATATTAACTACCATTTCGAGAGAAATAAATTTTTAGTGTTCACAAAGTTCCAATAGTAGGTACGTACGGCTTTTTAAAATTGTTCCTGTTACTAAAACAGAAAATAGGAAATGTGTACAATTGTTACGTATGAGCAGAATCAGGCCCAGGATATAGGTACACTGCGGATTTTTATTTGTTCAGGTGTCTGAATACTTGAACGAAACTGCCGACAACGTATGTATCTATCTATAAAAAAACCACTCACAAACACCTTATAGGAGCATCAAGAAAAACCTAAATGTTTTACTTTAGTTCATATTTCCAGCATTGTTGATGGTTCCTTTAAATCGTATTTTTGGCTATTCAGATCAGGCCTTTGTAAAATCATCGTCAATATGTTTCAACGTTTGAGTGCATGCAACTAGATATTATAAAAAATTAACTTCCAAAAGAGAAGCTCATGTTGAACAAACATGTGCGACGCGGCTCCTTAAAAAACGCGTTGCACTGAAAAAAAATCGAAGAACAAAATACACTCGAATGCTGAAGCTTGCTCCGTCTGACAGGAAATATGATATTTTATTTTGGGCGTGGGATCAAACCGAGTCGATAATTTGTGTTCGGATAGACATCACATAGACCGGGGAAATTAAATTGTTAAAAATGTTTTATGTTATTAATAGGGACGCGAAAGTTCTTTATTGTGAGAGGTATCTTTGAACCGTGGGTAACTCAAAGGCAAATTGACAAAGAATAATTTGGTCGAAAAGATAAAAGATGTGAAAAATAGGCCTTCTTAAGCGTCTGTGTGTATTAGGACATTAAAATCTCATAATATACTTTATTTTTTATTACCTAATACTTTTTTTGCTTAAATTTACCCGTTGTTATGGCCAAAATAAAGCAATCTACAAAAAAGTCAGCAGTATTTCCAACACCTGTGATTTTTCTTAGTTTTTAATTCCATTGTTAAGAAGACAATTATGTTTGTATGCCTAAAAAATAATATTTCGTGCGTACTGCATACAATTTAGTTAAGCTGACTATAGACACTGACAGTGACGCCAAAATTCCTAATATCGTGGCCTGTTTTTTGTTAACAGATGACGCAAACCGCTCATTTAATTAAGAAGTGTTGGTAAAACGTGTTGAATTATTTGAATGTGAATTGCCAGATCGTCAAAATTGTATGCTTCTGCGAAACAGTATTTCCTAATATCGATGTATCCAATACCTAGTATTTTTAAGATTGAATATGAATTGTATTAAAAAGTAGAGCCTAGAGATCCAGCCATATCTCTAGCCATTTACCACATCTACTTTAACAATATCAGTCAGAGCATTCAATTTTGGTCACTAACCTACTATAATTTTAAACATTGCTTAATTATACTAAGGGCCTGTTTCACAATCGACAAGTAAGTTATAAGTAGCTTACTTCGCAGATCATTTGACAGTTGTAATATGAAATATATGTCAATTGAACTTCAAAGTAAGCTACTTCGAACCTACTTGTCGATTGTGAAACAGGCCCTAAAAGAAATAAGTGTAGGTTTAATTAATAAAAATGTATTTCACAAATATTCTGTCCTAATGTTCTTTGTCAACACCTGTGTTATAATTACTTGTTTTGTTTTAAAAATGAAGTTTTATTCTATCATAATCATCATGATCTACAATCATCATCATAATCATCATATCATAGCCATCTAGTTGTAAAGAATAGTATGAAAAAGAATAGTAGGAAAATGACATACATACATACACATACATAAATCACGCCTATATCCCCGAAGGGGTAGGCAGAGGTGAACTAGCACCCACGCTTCGCCAATTATGCTAGGTCCCATGTAATAGATGGCGAGCCTATTGCCATTTATCGGGCACAAAAGTCGCAGTAGGTACATAGCTAGATGGTATAAGAGGAACGCTGCTGCCCATTCCTCATCACTGATTTATCCTTAGTCGCCTTGTACGACACCCACGGGAGAGATTTGGGGTGGTGACATTTGTATTCTACTCTGCCGTCACCACACGGCTACAAATGAGCAGTAGGTAAACTTGATTCATTCAAAAAAACTGCATAAAAAGTTCATACAGAATGACAGTATGATAATTTACCAGCATGTTAAACTAACTGCCGCACTCAGAGACGTCAATTAAGACACAAAACGATAATGAGTACTGAATGTCAAAAAATGACAATTCAAATATAGTCAGTATTCTTGTCAGTTCGTTGGTCTAAATTGAAATGAAAATTTTTGACATTAAGTACTCATTAAAGTTATTTGACGTCTCTGAGTGCGGCAGTATGACTTTATAAATGACGCTCACAAAATTTGAGAAATACTTATTTTTAATCGGATCTATTTTGGGCCCTCGATATCGAATTATGGTTAAATATTGTCTCTGCAGAGGGCCTAGCCGAGTGGCCAATTTAGCGAACGCATAGAATACAAAATTTATGAAACTGACGTATTACAAAGAAAACAATACGTCAGTTTCATACTTTTGGTTTCCATGCGTTCGAATAGATATGACACTTCTAGTCAAGTGCATCACTGCAACACTTCTAGTCAGCCCTCAGCTTACAGCATCAATAAGCTCGCCACAACAAAAGACACACCCATGCAATGACTTACAAGTGTCAGACGGTGTTCTGGTCACCAGTAATGAGAGGAATCAATATCAATCAACAGCAATCAGCACCCGGAAGCCATGCTCGACCGACAGAGTGTCGCCGACTGACGTGTTATTATGTACAAGCAAACGCATATCTTGCGAACACATTGCATTTAAAGATGATCGTTAGTGTTCCAGATTTGAAAGGTTTTTTCAAATATCTGGAAAACTAACGAGCAAATGTATATAACATCACGTATCCTAGTGTATAATAGTGTTTTTTTTTTATAATTAACTGAATTACAAAAAAAATATATTTTGCATTCAAGTTAACGTTAACACTTAGGGCCTGTTTCACAATCGATAAATAAGTCCTAAGTAGCTTACTTCGCAGATCATTTGACAGTTGTAATATGAAACATATGTCAATTGAACTGCAAATTAAGCTACTTCGAACTTACTTGTTGATTCTGAAACAGGCCCTAAATAGTCAGTTAAAAATTATAACTATAGAGGAAATTATATTTGTATTTTTAGTAAATTTTCCGATAAATCTTTTCATACTTACGAAATATTATTTCTGCAAAATAAATTAAATACACCATAAAAAATAATAAGGTCTCCACAAGAATATATCAAATAAGTAATCTCACAATTTCTCGCTCTTACGCCACACATAATAAGAGTAAAAATTGGAAGACTAGTTAACATATTACTTTTAACATATTATTTTAAATAGAAAAACAACTGTTTTTCCCAATTTTCATAACTTAATAGAAATATAATATTATGATATTAATAATTTGTATACCTACACACTTGCATTGAATCGCAATATTCGGGGATTATCTTAAATTAGAAAACTAACGACTTTTTCGACGTTTCATACGACCCATTAAACAAATTAATGTTTTTAATAATACAAGATTATAGTAACATTCAGCTCTATGTTATTGCTATTAAGGTTTTGCTATAGCTGAGACGGATATCACGAAGATTAAATTTAAAATACTCTCAAACTAACTCAGTTTAGGATTAATTATAAAAGATTTATGATTGTACTGTGACAAATAGAATAGCAATAGAAAACTAGCCAGCTCCGACTTACACAAGGGGTGTCGTAAAAGTCGACTAATGGAAATTGACCGATGTAGACCAATATACATCTTGGGCACCCGAATGGTGGATGGTAAACCACCAACAACAGGATATACCCAAAGAGGTTATATCAGGCAGGCGGCCGGTTATAAAACCTAAGCCAAAACCTTGAGCAGTATATTATGGATTGGAAAATTGTCATCCCATTACTCTCTAAAACTATGATGAACGTGCCCGGTGAATGACACTAGCTCCCTATTACATGGGACCTAACATAATATTGATTTTTACACTAATATAGGTAATATACATAATATAGCCTCTACCTATCCTTTTGTACAGGCGACGGGGCGTAATGTTTATATATTGTCCATCATCTAGTAGCCATAACAGAACCGCTCTTAAACTACTTTAAACTAACTTAAGGTTAAGTGATAGGTGTGAGTGTGAAAGATATTTATTTATTGAGACAACTTTTGAGATCGTCTTCGCTTTACTATACAGTCCTACTTACGCGTCATCTTAAACGCCAATAGGCAACGGAGACGGTGTCATTGAGCCTATAAAATCGACTAAGTGTAAACACACGTAAATACCACGAGGCACGCTCTCGTAAAATCTATTTTCTAGCGTCATTGCTGCCTCGGGCTATTAGGATGTTACGATAAACGATATATTAAAAACTCTAACTATATAGCAAACAAAAAAATATTAAAAAAATCTACGAAGTTATAAAAATTTATGTTTCTATTTCTAAATATTACCTACCTCCATTGAAATACATTTTAGCTCTAGTTACATCATGTATCGTTAGTCAAAGTCCATAAAATATAGGCACAAAATATTAGTTTATGTCCCTTGTTAAGTAATTATAAAATAATATCAAGTAAAAAAATGCCATTATTTATATAAGTTTCTTTTCCCTTATTTCCCGGTAATTATAAAATTAACAGTCTAAAATTTCAAAATATACAAGTACTTAATAAAATTGAAAGGAAGTTTAGGTTAATAACTACAGTAAAAAGTATTAAATAAATAACCGAAATAAGTTCCTAAATGAATGAATGACCTGGTTTTGTAATAATATATTTTTTTTGTAGTAATTAGTCTTAGGAGGCGACATAAGACGAGGAATGAGACAGCAGCGTTCGTAGTAGCTCTCCATAATAATAGGACCTAATATAGGAAATTGGTGAAATATAGTATTAAGGCTAGAGTTCACTTCAACAAGCGATTAAAAGATAACCGTAAGTTTTGACAGTTCTTCCATACGAAAAAATGTCAAAAACCGACGGTTAACTATACGATTATTTTTAGGTATTTATAGGTTTTTGACATTTTGTTGTATTTGGCTGTTTGTGTTGGTGAACTCGGGCCTAAACATAGCTCTACCTGCCTTTTCAGTGATAAACACAGGCATGATATTACACATATAGGGGTGTCATGTTTCGTTTCGATTAATACTTACATATAATTCTATTGTTATACTATCAAACATTCAAAAAAGGCTATCAACATTACGAATGTACGATGAATAAAAAATCATTATAAATGTTATAATATGTTAAGTACTTTGTCGGTATTTCGGTAACTTTTTAAGGAAAGAACAGGCCCTTAGTTCCAAAAACAGAAATTTTTATATCTAAAACGAACAAAAATTGACAAATCGAAATTTGTCACCTGCATTCTTGCATCATGGTATTCTCCGAGACGTGGAGGACAAAGGCGGTGAGTCAGCGACGAAACTATTAGGCCTAATATTACACACACGCGCCACGTCTAACAAGTGATTAGTTTATTGCTATTCCGAGCCCACAACCTAGTGTATTTCAGAAAATAATCGTTCCGATGAAGTCATCAGGAAACTTTATAAAAGCGCCCAGACAGTCGTAACATAAATATCCCAATGCAATAACTTTTTAACAAAACTATCTTAATGACACTATTTGAATATTCTTATTATAATAAACGAATGATTCAATTCGACGCTTATTAGCAAATTATTCTTAGGTATAGATCGTTTTATAACGTCGAAATCCAAAGTCAAGGTCAGTTTAACATTAAAACACAATTTTGAAATGAATTTTTTTATTATTAGGAATCCAGTCTTTCTTGTTTCTCTTTCTGTATTGGTGGTTCGCGTTTTCCTTGTCAACTCAAATTTTTCACGTGACATTGTTTCAATGTAACAATATAACGAAAGTTCTAGGTAGCAAACAATTTGTTAATATGAAAATTCAGCCAACTTCATCAGCCTGAGTCACAAAGCTAACAAATTTGACAATTATTGGCACCTCAAAAAAGCCAGTCACACAATCTCGATCATAAGCTGCGGCAAGTTGAAGCTTTGCGAGTGCGCAAGGCACTAGAGGGTCTGATATAGGGGTTGCACGAATAAATATCTCTCCTTTAAGTCCTGGGGCTAAGTGGAACCTAGTCTGGGGATAGCAACGCCACCTTGCTACTCGATGCACGGAGTCCCCCCACAGATCACAGCAATGGATATAAATGGTTCGTAAACACGTGTTGCTTACGCTGTTGAATAATTATTTATTATTACAGTTGATATCCAAATAAGAGAGATGTTATCGTTTAAATATATATTTATACCGCGTGGTGCCAACATAGGAACAAAATCATCACATCATATCATCGTACATGGGGTTTTCTCCGGCTGCCACAACAGGAATTTTGGTTATATATGCAGGCGATTGCCTATAAATACCTAGCGGTTCTTGACCAGTGTGATAAAAACACATTACCCGGACCCAAAATAATTTGAAAAAGCTAAACAGTAAGTAGAATATTTATTTTATAATTATAAAGGTGGCTAATTCTGTATAAATAAGGATCTTAACAAACCCACTGAAGTTGTTATAATTCTATCGCAAAAAAAGTATTCAAAACTTCTAGGAGTATTCAAAAATTACAGCCAGTTTAGTCGAAAGGTCCCAGATTCGAATCCTTGTAGGGGTGTTTGTGTGATGAGGTATGGGTGAACACAAACATTTCGAGTCATGCCTACGCTTTTTACTTTGGGATATTTTTATTATTACTAATGGATTCTAAATCGTATATTAATACAACTTACCATAACTTCTTCAGGGCGATTTCTGTTGAAATATCAAAACTCAGAATATCTGGAGACCACGAAATAGTTAAAGGATGAAAGGGTACCGGTTTCTGTATATTTGTGATTTGATGCATTATTTTGATTTTGGGTGTCTTCTTAATTTTTATAAATTCTTTCATCGGTACCTTGAAAAATGTTAATGACTAACGTTGCAACTAATGTTGTAAATAGTAAAAGCATTAAAAAGTACATTTATCAAAAATGGCTACAAAAAAGCATAGTGGGGCTTGTTTGGTGGAACAGAATGATGGATCACGTCAAATGTTTGAGATGGACACAGAAATTTGTTCTTAAGTCATGGTGGTTTATTAAAATACATTATGTACGATTAAAATCATAAAATAGCTATAACACAAGTGCATATCCAATATTGACTCAGGTATAGTGAGGAATAAGGAGTTGCCTGTAGCCTCTTCACATTACGTTATTGAAAAATAATAAAAAGAAAATAAAGACAGATTTTTCAATTATTGTCTTGGTGCTGAAATCGAACTCTTATCCTCGATAACACTCATCATCAGACTTTTTATTTGATAGTATTAAAATTTATACAAACCTCATCAGCAATTATTTTTTCATGTGTATTTGCGCATATATGCGGGGGTAATGTATCCAATGGGGAGGTGACAATTTCCATTGCGGCAATCTTTATTGTTCTTAAACATTTTACAGCAAATAAATAGTACTACAAGAAAATTAGGTAAATAGTCTTGAAATCTAAGTGACAACATGCATCAAATGTGCGTGCGTAACCCAACGCATATGACCTTTTTTAAATCGTTTAGATAGGCAACGGGATCCACCCAATACAGGCATGCCCAATACAGTCTTGCATTGTAATAAATTATTTCAATCACGCCTATTTCCCCGAAGGGGTAGAAGCAGAAGTGAATTAACACCGACGTTTCGTCAATGAGGTTATAGGTCCCATGTAATCGGTGGCGAGCCTAATGCCATTTTTCGGGCACGGAAATAGGTAGCACAAGAGGAACGCTACTGCCCATTACTCATTACTGTCTTAAACCTTAGTCGCCTTGTACGATACCCACGGGAAAGATGAGGGTGGTGACAATTGTATTCGGCTCTGCCGTCACCACACAGCTTTATTTATATTAAAAAATAGAACAACAATACATAACTGTCAATAAAATTACAATTTGTACGATGTAGAACAGTGCCGCCAACGGGCGTGAGGACGGTAAGACACGACTGCGCACGCGCCGGCGCGTGACACTCCCAGGAGCGGAAGTCTTGCGCGCTTCCGCCGCACGCACCGCCCGCAGATCCGGCGAGCGACGTTACACCCATCACTTGTAACGAAATCACATTCTTGCACTGCTGTTATTGGTATTTCTTCACCCGAAATAGTAACGAGTTGTTGCTTTCTGGTTTTGTAAAGTACATCTACACATCTATGGCCCGAGTTCATACATACATACATACATACATAAGTCACGCCTATATCCCCGAAGGGGTAGGCAGAGGTGAACTAGCACCCACGTTTCGCCAATTATGTTAGGTCCCATGTAATAGGTGGCGAGCCTATTGCCATTTATCGGGCACAAAAGTCGCAGTACTATTGCTAGGTGATATAAGAGGAACGCTGCTGCCCATTTCTCATCACTGATTTATCCTTAGTCGTCTTGTACGACACCCACGGGAGAGATTTGGGGTGGTGACAATTGTATTCTACTCTGCCGTCACCACACGGCCATGGCCCGAGTTCACCAACAATTAAACAGGGGATTATTATTTAACCGTTGGTTTTTGACATTTATATGTATGGAAGAACTGTCAAAAACTGGCGGGTATCTTTTAATCGGTTGTTTTCCGTGTTCGTCTATGCTGGCCTGCTGGGAACGAACAAATAACGTAGAACAGCTTAGGCCTGCCCCGACCCATCCCATGGGTGTCGTAAAAGACGACTAAGGTTGATTGCCAGGTGTAGACCAATAAGCACCCGAATGGTGGAGGACAAACCAACAACAGCTACCCAATGAGAGGTGGTGTCAAGCAGGCTGTTGGCTGTAAAACCTAAGCCAAACCATGAGCAGTATAGATTGGAATGTTGTGATTCTATACACTCTCTCCGTTCATCGGTCTCTCGACATGGTCAGTTGCGTCTCTTTTCTATACATTAATTCATCACTAGCACCTATACGGTGTGATGGATGATATGAATCAAAAGGGAGTGGATGGCTTGATGACGTCTGACCGATATGAATGGAAGAGGAACATACTGCTCCGACCCCAGATAGACTAGGAACAGGGCAGGGAGAAGAAGATCTACACAATGGTACAATTTTAATGTTATGGTTACTGCTAACCATACAGTTTTTAATATGACAAATTGTACACAACTGTAGAAAAATTAATAAGGAGAGAAAACAATGCAAGAGAAACCTAGACGTGTACCTACTGTTGCAGTAAGATTTTATTTATGACCGTAAGTGCACATGAAACATCTAACTACATATTATTATTTCATACCTACTTTAAAAATCAGCGTCTACAATCTACATTATAGCCATCTATCAACTCTAACAGCATAGATACAAGTAACATTGTTATCAAAAATAGATCAAATTATATAAAGTTAAGAATTTCTGAAACCCACGCGGGCAACATCCCGTGCGTAACAATCTATAATAAAACAAAATTTCAGTACAAATTAACCTCGATACATAAACTCTTTTAGATGATAATAATAAAGTATGAGATAATAACAACTTTAAATTGGAGAACTGTGTAACTGGGCCTCTCAATATATGCGTGTTTATGGCTCGTAGTTTTGCGATTATGTAAGTGTAATGGGCCTCGGAGACGGCCAATCAGCTTGAGTCAAGCTCGTTCATTTTCTGTCTGTTTTTGTTCTGTTACTAGGTCAAACAAATGTTTTTTAAGTCAAACAAATCAAACAGACATAAAAAAGATCTGTTTGACGTAGCAACAGAACTGAAACACACCGAAAATTAACGAGTTTGACGGCTTTGACGCCAAGCTGATTGACCGTCTCCGAGACCCACAACACATACCGAGGTACAAGTCGGCTAGATAGAGATTTGTTAGTGTTAGTTTGGCCAGGGACCATGCGTAGACTAAACAATGAGATCAGCTGCGGCAACGCGACGGCGTCCCGGAACAAAGGCATACATTCAGCTGAATGGTTTCAGGGACCGTGTACGATTAGTATGCATGGCACGCTAATCAAACGGCTCATTATGTGCCCTAACTCTGGCCGAATCCAGTATCCAGCTTAGACAGCTATTGAGGTTCAGATCTATTGATAGTAATTGATTGATAACATAATTAGAAAATAAATAATTGAAATCGAATCAAGAGTAGGTAGGTACTGAAACTTTTGATTCAATTTAATTAAATAATGAAAATTTATTTAAAAAATGTGTCTAACCAGTCATACTCGAAATTTCACAAAAAAAAATCAATTTAATTTAATTAGTTAACGCTGAAATTTAACTTCTATGCGTAGATAAAATAAATTGTCAATTGTATCCTGACATTGTATCTCGTTCGCAATGTTAAAAAGTAAGTAGGTACCTAAACAATGGCAACGGACTACGACTATGTTAATGCTAAGAACTTCTTTGTACTCATAGTAAGGCTAGTTGGGTTAATATCCAACTATAGCCAGAAAAATGGCGGCGGTTACGGCCTGCTCGCTGACTGTGGTGAAAATTTAATGACATTAAATAGCTAACCGTGTTGGGGATTGTTCTGCCTCCTCTTGATGACAAAAGAGATTAATCAAAAGTATACCTAGTAATATCATAAAACATCGAATCACGCATATTTATTCCCAAAGAGATAGGCAGTATTACGCCAACTACGTCCAATGTAATAGGGGGCGAGCCTATTGCCATCTATCGGGCACGTAAATCGCAGTATTTTTGCTAGGTGTTAAAACAAGCATGCTGCTGCCCATTCTTCATTACTATTGTAACCGTTAGTCGCCCTGTACGACACCGTAGGCGAGATTGACTATTGAATTCTACTCCACCGTCACCACACTGCTAAAGCGGACACAAGGTTTTCAAATAGTAAATAATATAATAAGAAATATAGATTACCACTAATAGTTACCGGAACATAATTGTCACACATTTCTATTTATAAAATCATTGTACTAACAACTAAATTATTCGCTTCTAGAGAATCTGGAAAGTAATCAGTGTAGTCAGCTTCCTTGTACGATGGAGGGCTGAGGTGTGGCAAGAGAGGGGCGGAGAGGTGAAGTAACGGATGAATGTCCGTGGGAACGGCCGCCACTTCCGTTCCGATCTACTCGCGCGGCCGACACTCTTAGTTATTTCCTTTATGTAGGGTGACCCTTATCTAAGTTCGAGTTGGACTTCAGTAAGCTATAAATATCTATACTAATATTATAAGCCTGAAGAGTTTGATTGTTTGTTTGGTTGGTTGAACGCGCCAATCTCAGAAACTACTGGTTCAAATTGAAAAAATCTTTTAGTGTTGGATAGTCCATTTATTAAGGAAGGCTATAGGCAATAACAACCGACATTAACGCGAGCGAAGCCGCTGGCAACCACTAGCTATAGTATAACGAGCGCCAATGGTCCAGAGTAAAACTATTGACGGTGCAAACATTACCATTCTTAACCAAGACAACTCAAGACAACACAACAACAAAAGAATCTGATCCCGCGTCAGGCAACAATTTATCGAAAATTTTCTAACCTCCTTTTCATTGTAGCGCAGTGTGGTGACGGCAGAGTAGAATACAATTGTCACCACCCCAAATCTCTCCCGTGGGTATCGTACAAGGCGACTAATGTTAAATCAGTGATGAGGAAAGGGCTGCAGCATTCCTCTTATACCATCTAGCAACGTACTGCGACTTTTGTCCCTGATAAATGGCAATAGGCTTGCCGCTTATTACATGGGACCTGACATAGTTGGCGAAGTGTGTGTGCTAGTTCACCTCTGCCTACCCCTTCGGGGATATAGGCGTAATTTATGTATGTAATGTATTTTTTTATTGTAATACTAATTTTAATTTATTTATAAGTCATAATATTACAAAGGTAAAAGCTGGTAAACTTGTTAAATTTACTATTAATAAGCTCACAATGTGTGTAACATTAGTATTAGATTGTAAGTATTTGGTTTTGTTGTAATATTTTTAATAACAATTTATAAAATATGAATCCTTTTATTGTATTTAATTTTAAACTTTTTCTGTCTCCAGAAAAATAACAAATAATTGGTGCCACTACATGTTAACGTAGAAGAACTTGCACAACAAGATCGTGTTGCAATGTCAACTCGAGTCCGCTATAAACATTGAATCTGATCACACTGATGCTTCTTACTGCTAATTTTATTTACCGTTAATTCTATAATTGGACTGCACACTTTCAAAAACCGGTGCAGTTACATGTCATAAGACAGTATATATTCAAATTGGTGTCTATTTAAGGTTTTCTTTGATCAATCGTTTGCCTATGACCTGTGACGGTTTGGATTTCGACCATTTTTTATTTTATAAGTAACAAAATTTGTAAAATCACACGATAGATTGATTAATAATAATGTATTGAATAAAACGAGAGCTTAAACTGTCTAACTGGGCTGTGTGCTGTCGGCCGCACAGAATACAATGGTCACCTTAGTGATAGGGGATCGCTTCCATGGGTGTCGTACATGAACATGACGACTTGGGCTATACATAATACATGCTGTGTTACATGGGACCTAATATAGCTAGCGGAATGTGAATGTTAACATCTTCTGTCCCTGCTCTAACCATCAATAGCTTTATATTAGTGGCCTCCACATTTTACAGATTAGCCTGTAATGTACATACGTCATACATACATACAAAAGTTACGCCTATATCCCCAAGTGGGTAAGCAGAGGTGAATAAACACCCACTTTTCGCCAATTAAGTAAGGTCCCATGTAAATAGGTGGCGATGCCTATTGCCTTAAATCGCAGTAGGTATATTGCTAGGCGTTATAAGAGGAATGCTGCTGCACATTACCCATCGCTGTCTTTACCCTTAAGGCAGGGGTGGTGACAATCGTATTATTCTCTGCCGTCACCACACAGCCATAATCTACACGTTTAGGTGCAGGTTAATCTAAGATAAATAAAGGTTTTACTGCAAGACTATGGTTCAACGTGCACCTAAGTAGGCAGGTCGAGGTACATTGACCGCTGTCGCAAGTTGCTTAGTTCTTGGTGTTATCGGCGCGGGCGGCCGGAAGTGGCGCGGCGGATATGCGCAATCTCGACCAATTGGACGAGCGCTCTGTCACGGCGCGCGCGCATGCCCCTCAGCCCCCGTAGCACGGGACTGTACACGTCCCGGTATCTCTTTCGGGGGACAGAAAATATTTTCTTCTCGCTCCAACTCCCATTAAATCCAGAGATAAAACACCGTCAAGTGGCGGGGAGAGTCTTGTCCACGTCCCCGTGTTAGGCCCGCTGCGAGCGCCGGGCTGCTTTCCTCGACTCTTGCGTTGCCCACGCATGGGTACTTTGTGTTTGCGTTGTCCTGCTCAATTTAAAATCGGATTGCTGCGTAGCTCAGAGCCCCGAGTGTAAGTTTCTAACGAAAAATCAAATACGTCTGTCTTGAACGCGTTAATCGAGCTAACGAATGGCGATCCCTTTTTACATAATATGCGAGTGTAAGTTGAAACATTGCGTGTCACTGCGTTTTGCGTTTACTCGCTTGTTCGAAAGTATAAGTTCATTTTGGCAGTTTGGTATCTACGATTCGAAGTAACTATACGATTTATTTCAAAAGCCGTCACTGTTTCTACTTCTGCTACTATCCGCTAGGGGCGCTTTTTCAGTTTTCATACAATTTGAGTTAAAAACGCAAACTAAGACGAAGAAGAAGAAACGATAGTTACGTAAAAACTTACCTACACTAGGGGTAGGTAACTACATATTATGAAAGTGACAATACACTGGACAGCATGTACCTATTAGTTTCTTTTTAACTTTTATAATGATGATTTTGTTGATTGTTTTTTATTGGAACATTGTATAAATGTTGAGTTAATTATGAAGAAAAGTAGTGAGAAAAATTAAAGAATCAAGAGGTCAAGTTTGTTGTTGATTAAAATTATTTTTATCTGCTTCCTTTTATGTAATTTATTATTTTAGTTTTAAAGTCATAATACTTTGAAAATAACTTGCATACTTGTTAATTTTACTATTAATAAATAAGCTGACGATAACTGAATGTGTAGGTACATAATATTCATATTTCTTTCTCTAATACGTATCATCAATCAGAAAATTAGTGGCAAATCCAACAGCTTTTAAAAGAAATGTTACAGTTATTTTCCATATTATATAAATGATACAGATGAACAGTATCAATATATTACCAACTAAAGAAAGAGTAGGCCCGTTCTTTTTAAATATAATCAACAATATTTATTTTTCTGACTTTTTGACTTCCGAAATACAACATAGCTTATTAAACTTAGGATTTACCAATAAAAAATAAATTCATTCATTTTAATTACCAAATAGTTACTGTTCTATCACATACAATGTGTCACATTTACCGAAAAAAAATTAATGATTAATTTACAATCTTGCAATAAAATTGCAATCGTTTATTTTCGGTGGTACCTAGCCATTTTTTTATTTAGTTAAAGGTTATAAAACACTAGCGTTACAAATTGTTTGCAGTCCTTTCCCGTAAAACATTGGGGCATTTGTAGATATAACAATTTTTCTCATCTGCTCCATTAATAGTGCAAAGATGGGAGAGACATTAATAATATCTGTGCAATAAGTAAGCTTGCAACTTTGGGAATGTACCGCGATAATGATTTATCTTCTACTCCAAGTACGTAGAAGATATTACTATGACAACTTTTCGAATATACGTATCGCCTAATCACAAAGCGGAACCGGCAGAAAACCAATTAAAGCGGACCCCAACAACTTCCTTCTGCTCTGATGATTGAAATGAAAGGCAAGGAAGCTAAACGCACTGTGAAGGCTCTAGTTTATTTGGTCGCAATGTTTAACTGACATTGACCTCAACCGCTCGGAGCTTCTCTCTGTGAATATAAATATTCATACAGTTATCTACATATTAATGAAGGTATGAATGTAGTATTAAATACAGTGCGACGTTTAGGCTATATAGGCATATCGGTTTAGTGGTTTAGACTAATCTTAAGTTGGATGAACATACATACATACATAAATCACGCCTATATCCCCAAAGGGGTAGGCAGAGGTGAAAAGCACCCACGTTTCGCCAACCATGTTAGGTCCCATGTAATAGAGGTCCCATGTAATAGGTGGCGAGCCTATTGCCATTTATCGGGTACAAAAGTCGCAGTACATTGCTATTGCTAGGTGGTATATGCCAGGAGGAACGCTGCTGCCCATTCCTCATTATTGATTTATCCTTAGTCGCCTTGTACGACACCCACAAGAGAGATTTGGGGTGGTGACAATTGTATTCTACTCTGCCGTCACCAAGTTGGATGAAGCAAGTAGATAATAATATCTATGGAATCTGGATTATCAGGATTAGTTGAATTTTACAGCTTCCATAATTTTATAGGGATAGACAACAAACCGTGTGGTAACTGAGCAGCAGAATACAATTGTCACCCCTCTCTCCCACGAGTGTCCTACAAGGCGACTAAGGCTATAAGTAATGGGCAGCAGCATCCACGAGGTTAGGTAGAGATCAATTCTTTCCACTTGCTACGATCCTTACATTCTTCTTTCGCTTCATCGAATCTCATTGCTGTCTTCATGCATGCTCGTCGGTTTCGGGTACTCTTGGCCTTTTTCTTTCAATTTGATTGTGAAAGATCCGCTGAGGGCTTCCCCTGCCGTTTTCTTTATTATAAATAAGCGTCATTTATGTATATAGACAATGAACAATCTCGAAAAACGATTATTACAAAGCAAAATTTTCAGATCTATTTTAATGGTAACGTGGAAGTAAGGGATGTTTTAGAATGTATACATTGCTTTTAAATGTTATTACCACTTAACTTTCACTCTAATGTATTCATTTCTACAAAAGTAGTCCGAAACGAAATACAATAAGTAATTATACTTGATTATTAAATGCATACATACACACATACATAATTCACGCCTATATCCCCGATGAGGTAGGCAGAGGTGAACTAGCACCCACGCTTCGCAAATTATGCTAGGTCCCATGTAATAGGTGGCGAGCCTATTGCCATTTATCGGGCATAAAAGTCGCAGTACTTTGCTAGGTGGTAGGTATAAGAGGAACGCTTCTGCCCATATCTCATCACTGATTTATCCTTAGTCGCCTTGTACGACACCCACGGGAGAGATTTGGGGTGGTGACAATTGTATTCTACTCTGCCGTCACCACACGGCCAAATGCATAGGTATCCTAAATGATGATTCTCAGTAACAACGATTAGGATTAGGTATGGACCTAGTATCTTCATGATAAGAATCAGATATATATATAAGTTTTTATAACAAAAAAAAAGGGAAGAACACGAAGGCAGATATGAGGAAGGAAACTAGTTGATATTTGGCGTCGTACAACCGGTTCTGCAAGTGTTATTCCGAAACAAGATGACTCCCGCCGGGACTTTCCGATCGCGTTGTTTTATTTAACATTTTTTGTCCCCGTCGTTTACATATGCCATATAAACAGAGCCAATGTAAAGTACGAACTAAAGACATAACTTGAAGATATTTAACTTCGATTGTTATAAATATTCGCTCTGATAACTGCCTTGTGAAATACACAAGTATTTTTTTGTTTTGCCGATAAGTGAAACTGATTTATAGATATTCATTCAAAAAACTTGATTACTTTTAGGTAAAAATGGAAAATCCATTCCAAAATCACATATTTGCTTTCTATAGAGGTTATCGTATAAGTGTTTTCCCCTGAAACATTTTATTTCAAATGTAGTTTTACAAACAGACAATGTTTACAATAAAATAAGTAGATAAACTAATATCAGTTTCTGCAAAATCAAGACCCAATTAATACCCACTACTGCCGCCCGGACCTTATGCTTTTCCCCTAATTCGCTAGAAGCCTGCGACATGTGAGAGGAAGACCAAAACAGCTTTGTACAGATGAACCGGCGAAGGTCACGCGGAACTCTGTCTAGTTCGACGAGATTTTTTGTCTCGTGTTACGAAGGAAGTAATAAAAACAGACTTTGCAGAATAAATAGTGTGTGCGAAACGTCTGTTGAGCTGCTAAATATTTACTTAAAGCGATGATGTACTTATGTGGTCTCACTAGACACGTGGACGTGATTTAGTGTCCTCCTGTAAGAAAGTGGATGGTAGATGGTGGAATCCAGACAATAACAATTAGCTCAAGAATTGAATTTACTAATCCTTATATTGTCAGCATAAGGGGCAAAGTCCTACTGCCTCGGTTGGCATCGCTACCCCAACGACCTGTGCCGCCATCAGTCACATACATGCGAATGAATGCAGAGGTGAATGAAACACTCACTTTTCCGCCAGTTAAGTTAGGTCCCGGAAGATATGATGGGTGTGGTGATAATGGTATTCTGCTCTGCCGTGACCAAACGGCACTGAAAACTGAAACAGAACTGATAAAAACATTTTATAATAACAAACAACTATGATCAGTCAGTTGGAGTTGGAGATACATTGCATACCTACTCTTTAAATGAAACTTTAAAAGGTATCTATAATCGAAAAGTGTTGACGAGCGTAAATCCTCTACACTATGCTGTTCAACTACGTAAACAATTATAAAGACTGCTTACTTAAGTTATTTTTAAATAAATATTTAACAACAATTTATGTGTCCCAAAATAATGGTAACTTTGAACATTAATCACAATCACACATTTTAGATAATTAAACCCCTAACGCGGCTAATGATATCAGATATAACGTCAGAAAAAATATGAATTTAATTTAATCTAAATCTTCTGTTTACAGAAACGTCGCGAACGTAATCTGTGTCAAATCAATTTCCTATTAATTATATTGAAATGCGTCATCCGAATACGATTAATGCAATGTTCATATGTTGGGTAACGAGTGTGGACTATGACCCTTATTCGACGGAAAAAATTACGTTAGTGACAATTAAAACTAAGCATTCTTTTAACTTTTGCAATCCTAAGTAAGCACGTTTTTCCTGAAAGATGGCTGTTTACATTAGATAGTACAGTGACCCAATGAATAACTCTGCATTTACATCGTCAGCCGTAGCAAGTGTAAATGCTGATTCAATCAATCAATTCAGCCGAGCTGACTAAATATTATGCCGGTCCTAATACATGGATTGTATTAATATTTAAGGCTGTGTAAATTGTCGGCTAAATGTTGTTTTACTTTTACTGATAACATAACATGTGTAAAGTTATTTTTCTTTCCGCTAATTATTTGTGGAAGTTTATTGGAAATTTTAATAAGACTATTCGTAGGTACTTACCGTATTTTTCATGATGGCGGAGTTCGCACTCTACTGTGATTTGATGTTTTCGTGGAAACTGGGGGCGCTGAAAGTAAACAGGATACGGAAACCATACATATAGTATAGTGGGCATGCAAAACCGAACGGATTTATCGATTGGAGTCCGGCAATATGGCGGCGGCTTATTTATCTTCTATCTACCTTCCTGGCGCCGCACTTCCGCCGGAAACGGGCGTCGTCTCCGCTCTAACCCTTACCGCGGTTCCGGTTTCCGGTCGTCTTTGAAGTTTCCTTTTCGCTATCCTATTTTAGAACAGGCTTCTCAGTCCAATGGCCACGATAATTTGGGCCGGCTCCTTTATTTAACAGAAAACTTTACTTTTCTAATAGAGAAATGCCTATTCATGCCTAACTAACTATGGTCAGGCCACAAAACCCCTAGAATTTTTACAGTCTCTAAAATATATTTATTTTTCTCGCTCACGCCTTATCAAATTTTAATAAAAATGGCATATGAATAAAAGGCAAGTGAAAGTGAGGTACCCATTATATTACGAGTATACCCAAAGAGGGTTAGTGTCGGGCTGGTTATAAAACCTTTAGCAAATGGATTGGCATGTTGTCAACCCAATCACTGTCTCCGTTCATCGATTTGTCGACATCGACATACCCTTTTTCTTATTCACTAGAACTCTGAATGCAGTAATTTGGTAGTTTGTGCACCGAACGATGACAATTTAAGACAGTTTTACCCCCTAATCATTACTAAAAATCAATTAAATCAGAAGAGGGTTTTACATCATAACGAAAAGACACCGAATTGTGTAGTTATGGTTTCTTAAATTTTTATTTGTATTTACATTGGCAAAAAAGACATAGGTACTATTTATCGCAGTCTAAACCCTTGGTCGCCTTCTTGGACACCCTCGCTCGTGGAGATTTGGGGTAGTGAAAATTGTATGCTGTCACCACAGCCCTGTGGTGACAGCAGGATACAATTGTCCACATTATGTTAGGAATAGGATACTGTATTAGATAGGGCATAAGTTACATGAGCCTGTTGAGAGACTGTTTAATTTGACATGACTGTGTTGACGTGGGTTAGCTATGAGCGCGACCTCACCATTTCATAACTCGGGTACGCTTCCTCGATTACCGAAAGCGCAATTTCTTCATTGACCGGTTGTCGGTTCGTACACTATTGCCTGCTCATATTTCTCTTTCCAAACCTGAATTCCTATAATCTGTAGAACATTCCGGTTGCGTGAATTACACACTGCGCTTGAAATTAAACGCACATAAACTATGTAGGTATTAATTTTTTATGTAATTGTGTAAATTAGATGGCATAATACTTGAGTTAATGAGGAAAAAACTGACTGGCAGGATTATAATATGTTTAAAGATCGAAGCATGTACTTTTTTCATCAATTTTATCCAGTTACTTAGTATCTCATTCACTCCATTTGCTTTCATGTCATTTCTCACAGAATCCATTCATCTAATCAGTGGTCTTCTGTCCAGTCTAATCTCTTTTTCTTCTTCAATCAACGTTCATGCCTCTTATAGTCGTTTCTTCTATTAGTGATAACTCTATTGAACTAACACTTATAAAATCGTGACGTGTCTTACATTAGTTACATTATTGTGATAGGTATTCATCTTCTTATCCAACTATTGCCTTAAATATTTCTTAAGCTTTAAATACCAAAAACTAGCTAACAGCATTTAAGCGTAGGTGTTTTGTTAGTGCCTACATTATTCAGCTGTTTTCTCAGCAAGTTATAACTATATCACGTGTCAGAATTTAGAAATGAATTTCCTGGTGAGGCGGTTTTGCAAGAAGCCGGCCCGGCCCGGTTGGTACATGTCGTAAGCTGGATAGGCAGTGCTTCCTTCATTGCGGACATCAGTGCAATGTGCCTAATTTCTTCGCGGTGGCATATTAGTCTAGATTTGCTATAACGTACTCCGCTCATCTGGAGGAACAGTGACGTAACTCACTCTGACAATTTATTAGAGAGCATCATTAAGAACATAACCACAAGATCCTATTAGTTTACAGAATATATCTGGTTCGATCAAGACTTGTTCTTAATGGTTTCAGTGATCTGTCTTCGGGTTGTTTTGCAAATGTGTTTGGTATTATTTGTAGTGTATAAATACCTTTTAACCAAATTATTAAAAAAAACATTGAGTAAAGGTCAGTATTTCCGAAAATTAAATAAGGTCTCAAACGGTACCAAAGTTCATATCTTTACAATTTGCAGATTTTTTTTCTTCAAAACTGATTTAAGCTCAAGGCTCTTTTCAATTACCATAATCGTAGTGTTGTCGTTGAGATTGTGAGATCCTTATAAACATTTTTTTTCTGTGTAGGTCTTTTTGGCAACATCGCCGCATGACGTGGCTATAAATGAAGTTAATTGGCCAAAACAACCCGGCCAGAGCTCGCCTGGAGTTGCGCAAACGATTAGTTTCGGCGCATCTCGTATCTCGCCCGCTGCGGTGCGTATTCGCTGTTGGCGCGTTACGTCATGTCGATGCCGGCGGATTGGGTCAGCGGCGCCTGCGTTTGTCCACAATCAGCCGACGTTATGTCATGCAAAGTGCGTAATAGGTACATGTGCGTAAATATGTATTACCTTAGCTGGCCCTTAAGTTTGTGTCAATCATTGTTGTTGTCTCGTGTTTCCCTTTGAAGAATCAGCACAATACTTTGGACGCGCCTCTGTCAAGTGTCTAATTGTTGTCGTCGAAACCCTCAGGTGCTCCCGCAGCAACCCATATAACTACCAGAGCCATCAGTATGCAGGCGCATTGCCAATTACAGCTGCGGAGACCTACTTTCTTACCTTCGAACTTTTACTTCCTGCGGGCCAGGCGAGGCGGCCGGTCGCACCACGCAACGAATTACGAAAGTAGCGCGAAATGCTCGGCCGACATTCGCGCGCTGCTTGCGCCACCTTTCAGGAAGTGCCGCTGCGGTGGGATTACGTAGCGTTGCTGCGCCCGCGCCGCCGAGGACTATCCTTGTCTGAGAAAGGCGGGAACCCGTGGTCGCGACCTACTGCGTTACCTCACTGCGCGCCTGTCGGCAAGCCAAGCTATAAATTACGCTGTTGCACCATTGAATTCTGGAGCCGTGCGGTGACGGCAGAGCAGAATACAATTGTCACCACCCCAAATCTATCCCGTGGGTGTCGTACAAGGCCACTAAGGACAAATCAGTGATGAGGAATGGGCAGCAGCGTTCCTGTATACCACCTAGCAATGTATTGCGACTTGTGAGGCCGTTAAATGGCAATAGGCTCGCCACCTATTACATGGGACCTAACATAACTGGCGAAACGTGGGTGCTAATTCACCTCTACCTACCCCTTCGGGGATATAGGCGAAATTTATGTATTTACCATTGAGTTCTTATGACACATGCATCAAAGGAATATAAATATAATCCATTTTCCGCAATAATCAAATGATTACGGCTTACGATAAAATTAGCAATCGTAGCGGATTTGATAAATTTCGATAAGGCATCGTATTCCGGAACAAACCTTAAAGTTAATATGGAATTTCTCATTCTTACTAGAATTCTGTAAATAAACTGTGTTTACACGGCTTCAATTGCAATTTGTAAGTTACTTCGCAAAGATCAATCACTCATTGCTGATGAGATTATAACTATTTCAAGTGCCTTAGTAGTTCGAAGCGTGTCAAGCTACTTCAACCATCAAAGTATCTGGTATGATTTAACAATACTCTTTTGAATCGTCAAGACGCTAGACATCGAAAACCCATGGGGAAGGCCTGTGCCCCAGCGGTGGGGACATTAAAGGGCCGGTGATGGTGACATTAAACGGTAATAGCTTTCGTCTCTAGAATCGCATAGCCTCTTCGGTTGCTCCAACATGACATTTTGCAATCCAGAAAGTGAATGTGGTGCGGTGAAGAAACAAGCTGGTATTATGGCTTCACCCGCAATGCAGGATGTATAATCTCTCTCGGAACTACGCTGCGTTACCTAAGCCAGGAGGCTTGCCTAACATTCTATAATATGGCTGTTGCGAAATCGCACTGTTGTTGCATCGGTTATTTAACAATGAAGAATTGACACTGTCTGACTGATTTAAGGGTTTTATACATATACATTATATCGCCAATTACCTTAGAGACCACCCAATGGGGCGGGTCTATTGCCATATGTCGTTAACGTAAATCGCAGTATGGTGCTTCCCATCACTGGTGTAATCCTTAGTCGCCTAGTCTGACACCAGCTTAAGAGGTTGGGTGTGGTGATTATTGTATTCTGCTCTACCATCACCACAAATATAATATTATCCGACGATCCATTTTGTAGCCATTAAGTATATTTGTAATAAGGATACAAAATATAGTTGTATGGAATAAAGAAAAATGGAAAGATATTCAGAAATGCTAAAGTTCAGATTAAAGTTCAGATGCTGTTATTACAGAGATTGTCTATGGCTGAATCGCGAACGCGTTTGCTAAGCAACGTTCCTAAAGGCCAGTCCTCGGAAATGTGATCGCAAATCCTAATTTCGTGCTCCAGGCAAATCAATCAGAACGCAGATTTAGTCCCGTCTGCATTTGCAATAAGTCTGTGCTTTGGTTCATTCTCTCTGTAAGTTTTATTGTATCCATAAATTGATACCTATGCTCATAGTTGAGATAATTAGGTGTATTTAATTGGGGACCTTCGTTTATGGACGATAGGGATGTTAGGTGACATTTTCGCAATCAATGAAATGATTAACACAAAAATTGACAAAGAAACGATAAATCTATTATTAATATTTTTAATCTTCACCCTGGAAATGATTGTGATAAAATATTATCATCGTTAGATAATGCTAGATTGTTTGCGTGTATACCAATTTGATGATATTTTGAAAATACATATTGTTATTTAAGCGTACCTACCTACTTAATATTTTATAGAAAATAATAATGTACAGAAAAAATATTAAAACAACATAATATCACCAAACCTGGTTCAGAGTGGCTGTGATATCTTTTACGACAATTCATATATATTATTTTGTTTTGTCTTACCCCCCAAACTCTTAAATCTTATAAACTTTAGGGTGTGCCATATTTGTTAATAATCGTTCCCTGGTTTCCCTCAAAACAACTTAAATCTGTAACATTACTTCATTAAAATTTAGCTAAACATCTCCACAATGTTTCGCACGGTTTTTCCGAGGCAAATAGGTACAATACATTTTTCTGGTAATCAACCAGCTCAGTTACAAATTACAGCGAACGGGTAGGATACAATGCATTAGGCAGTCAACGTGTTATGTCTGCAGTCGAAATGCAACTTCGGTTGCACAAGTTGCATAAAGCGCGTGCTAAAATAAAAAGTCGCACAAAAACCGTATTGGGGCGAGAAAATTCACATGAACGTATTCCGTTAGGCGGATAATTCGCTTAGTGCATAACCCCATCTCCACGTAATATGCACCGGTGTTGAGCCGATCTCGCACGACCGGTCCCGAAAGTGGGTCATCTCTTTTTGTTCCACCACGTTATTCCGTAATTAGAAGGGGGGTGAGTGCACTTACTACGTTAATACCGACTTTTCTCGCTGTAAAGTATTCGAACTTTAGAACGTTAACGCACTACGTTTACGTGCGTTACTGCTTTCAACTTAGGCCTTTAATTAATAAGTGATACTAGACTAATTTCCTCAACTGGTCACAACTTCAGGCCTTTAATTAATAGAAAAGCGATACTAGATTAATTTCCTCACTCAACTGTTATAATAACTGTGCTTGAAATTTTGCACATAACACCTATTATCTTATCGAGTCAGCAGTTTATGTATTACGTAGAAATGTGATAAGACTTGAGGAATAACACTGAGTAAACAACTCTCGCACACCTACTCGCCGCGCATATGTATACCTACACCTGTGAAATGATAAAAAATCGTATTTTATTTTAGGCGTCAATTCTTTTAGCTTTTATTATTAGACGTTTCTGAAGCGATACATGAAATGTGGCGGGAACGAGATCAGAGGCGAATCTCACAAGGTGTCAGCCAAGATGGCGGCACGCGGAAGTGTGTGCGACTTCCGCGTTGCCCTGCGCTGCGCGGGCGCTTCGGGCTACGGCCGCTCGGCTCTCGCACTGTATGCAATATTTAAACCACAGTCTTGCGAATATTTCACAATTGTATAACCTCTGTCATTTAATAAACTAATTCCCTCGGTCTAGTGGTAAAAGGTTTTTTTTTTCTAGATAATTGCTTTATGCAGTTATTTCAGGAAATATCTGTACCTAATGATCTGACCTTATGAATGTTGTAAGTTCTAATACTAATTTCATAAGATTATAAGTTTAATATTTTGTTTACGAATTCAGTATAAAATAATAAAAAAACCTGTAACATTTTGATTTTTATTTGAACCTTATATGTAGAAAAAATATTGTCCTGATGCACGAGTGGCTCTCGCAATGTCTTTTCCGAAAATTTCCTCACTCATTTTCTTTAATGTTCCCATAATGACCTCATTTTCTTTATAAAAACCTGTGTAATAAATTATAAATTGTGTCATAGCTTTTTTTCCACTGGGTACGTGACGTACTGAAATAGTATATGATAATACCTACCTATTAGTTTGATTGTGTGCAGTCAGTAACATACGATGCGACAGAGTAATTGGGCACAGTGTAGGGAAATACCGACAATATAATATCATATTGAGTCTATACCGCATATTTACCAACTTGGTTCCATATTAGAAATAAATATTTTGTCAGCCTGCGGTTGGTTAGTTAATTTTTTTTTGTTTCTTCTATTATTTTCTCAAGGCTTTTTCCGGTAGATTGTTTACTCAGAACCAATAACTGAGATTGAACCTGAGTCAGTAGACTCATCCAAAGAGTATGTCTTCTTACCACCATAGTAGTTTTCACCACACTCTTTCACATCCAATGGATGTCGTAATAGGCAACTATTGGTGAATCTGCACCAAAGTAAATTTTTGTAGAATAATATTTCCCAGCATCAAGTGTCATATCATAACATAAAGAGTTAATTCGAAATACTGTAAAATCCATCCAAATGTTACTTAATAACCAATTGGTCCTATTGGACCCCCAAAATTCGACCAAAAGCAAAAATGATCGTGTTGCAAAATATGTCTATGTCGTGGCCAAATCGTAGAATTGATCATTTCATGATGTGGCCGACCATTTCATGAAATGGTTGCATTTCATGAAGTGGCCAGCTAAAACTGACCATATCGTTGAAACGTCAACGTTTGATGATATGCCCATCCACGTTTGGCCATATCATTAATGTAGTTAATGTTTAGTATTATTAAGTTGCGCTCGTTTTTTGAGTGACTTAAAACGTAAAATGCTAATAATTTGGTGTTGTAACGATCTTTCAATTCACTTTTATCTTCCATTACAACATTACTAATAGTTTTTTTATTAGGTTATTTGTCCGCCCCCATGATGCATCACAAAAACAAATCGAAATAAGCGCCTCTAACGGTGGTTAATGTTACTATTTTACGATATTGTTTGGCCATATCATGAAATAACCATGCGTTTAGCTGTTCATATCATTAAACGTTGTTTATTCATTGATCTGGCCAGACCATTTTCATGATATGGTTAGTTAGAGTTGGCCATTTCATGATGATGAAATGGTGTGAAATGGTGGGCCACATCATGAAGTGATCAATTCTACGATTTGGCTACGACATCTACACAAAAATAACCATTTTTTAAATGATTTTCACTTTTTTGATAAAATTCACACGTCCCTTACGCGTGAGTTTAATATATTGGTTACGCTGGCTGTATGCTAGCATGTGGCACGGCCGGGGTCGCGACTCGCCCGGACATGCCGCCCACAATTACTGCCAATTGTGCCAATTGACGGCACTGCCACCCTTCCGCTTTCTACTCAAGTCGACATACTCGAATCTATCCGAACATCTGTCGTTTTCAATTAGCTGTAATGTGCCACCCACTCGCTTCTCAACGCATGAACAAAATCAGGTGTCTTCTAAAAGTGTAGCCATCTAGAAGGCGATATATGGTAAGATTTATTTTATTATGAAGGGCAAGTAATATATGATGGAGGGCAAACCACCAATAACAGGATACCCAAAGAGGTTTGGTTGTGAAACCTATGCCATAACCTTGAGCAGTATGGATTAGAATGTTGTCATCCCACTCTCTCAGTTCATCGGTCTCTCGATATGATCTTTCCATCTCTTTTTTATATTTTCGCTCACCAGTCTCACCACTAACCTTTCGTGATGTATATGTGAAATCAAAAAAACATAATCGCAAAAGCAACAATTATATTAATTTCTATCGAGAATTGTTAGCAACAGAGTTACGTAATCAGCCTGCAGATCGTCGGCCTACCTTGTAGGGGCCAACTTTTCATCCCGACACGGCCGACATTGGGCCAGTACGGTGGGCTATGCCCCTATATTCCTCCATCCATAGGGAAGGCTACAGCAATGGACTGACTGTAAACAAAATCTCGACATTAAAGAGTCGGTGATTATACTATAACTAGTGGACGCCCGTGGCTTCGCTCGCGTTATTTTCAGTTATTATATAGCCCTTCCTCGATAAATGGACTATCCAACACAAAAATAATGTTTTCAATTTGAGTCAGTAGTTCTTGAGATTAGCGCGTTTAACCATACAAACCAACAAACTCTTCAGCTTTATAATGTTAGTATATTGATCATATTTAAAACAGAAAAATAAAGTTTTACAATCAATACATTTTTTCTTTAAACCTATCTATTATAAATAATTATTTTTCAAACAGGTCGATCCTCAACATTACCATAAAGTACCTACGTAAGTATTGCTCTTACACAACACATATCTTACAAAGTCATAAAGTTTTCAATTACATTCATAAACAATAACGATCTGACTATGTCCAGTTTCCGCAGTAGGTGTAATGTAATCCACGTGGAAACGGTGCAAAACGCTTTGTGGATTATATAACGAGACATTGATGTTCATTGTTTTTAGTAATTAATTGGCTATTCATGCTACACCCCGTCCGCTTGTGATTCGTAATTCAAAGTTTATTAACAATCCAGTCTTAAAGGTACAAATCAATTTTGTTTCAGTACAGGATTGATCTCTGTTGTTGGAAGAAGTTGTTATTGGAAATTCGCCGTTATCTGAATACGAATTACGTGTTAAGTCAGTACCAATAGTAGACGCTGTCGGTGACGTACGATCAACCACGGTTTCCGGGCAGCTGCGGACGTTGATAACGCTATCTGCGCTGCGAGCGAGGTGGATGATCGATATATCGCAACACGCCTGCACTTGTTTTGTTTACAGTCAGCTACATAAATACCATGTTATCTGGGTACCGTAATATTTATATCTAACTATATTTTTTGTTGGCAACACAGCCACATTTTTAACTTTATTACCAGTTATAGTTATTTTCTTTGGGTAGGTATGGTCTAGAGTTGGAGGTTAGCCTCAACTATTACAACAACAAAACGGGATCATTTATTTTTACATAATTTAGTTCGGTTTAGAGATAATTTAATATTCATTCCTATGACGTGAGGACTTTAGGGTCTTTTTTTTTCCATAAGTAGCGATAACAATTCTTCAGGCTGTCTGTAAGAACAGACAGGCCTATAATTAGAGTTGGAATAGCTTAACTCATTCATTATTTTCCCTGGTCAAGTATGTACATACAGTCTTTTCCACAGCCTGCAGATTATTGCCGAAGTCATTTGCCACCAAATAGGTGAAGTAGTTCTGTCGTAAACTCCCATTCTCATTTATTAGATTTTAATTCTCGCGATTCCTCCGTTTAAAGCGGGATATTGCATTACACCAACCACGGCATTGGAAATCTCGGTAGTTTATTTGAATGGATACCATTACTGTGATATTGGTTTGTGACAAATAATTGTTTATAAACAAAATGACTTTACTGACTTGCACTAATGTGCATAAAAATACATGGCGGGGTTTAATGCTACTTATGTATATGATTAAAAATCAAAGACTTGTCAATAATAGTTAATAATACCTATTGTATTTTATAGTTTTACTTTTAAAAAGAGTTAGTTTAGTAACTACTCGCTGATTACTAACCGGATTACATGACATTCTCGAAAACTAAGAATCCCAAGTGAAATAAATAGTATGAATAAAAACTATCCAAATTAGTGTAATAAAATTTTACCCATATAACTTACTACCAAGAGTTAGTGTCCAAGATTTGCCATGCGACTCAGATTTATTGCTCTCTAGTGTATTTATTAGATTTTAGATTCTATATTAGGAATAGTAAAGATTAGTTTAAAGGTTAAACATCTGTTGATTGATATACCTATGTGAAATTGTGTAGTCAATTTATATATTTATATAAACAACCTTACTAACTGTGTACTTTACTTTTAAACTACACCTGGTTCACTGTTGACCCGGCTGCCGCAAAGTTAATCCGTGGAATGCTGGTAGTTATAATCTCCAATACTACCACTACTACAGCAACGCAATCACATTATTTTGGGCTAATATTTCTTTTAACATTTTTAGTAAGTTAAAGTTCTTAATTGTAAATATAAAATATAATGTAATGTTTAAAAACAAACAATTTACCCCTAAACACGTTTTACACAACGTACTATTATTATTGGTTGTTTATTACGTATTAATTGTAAAAACAAGCCTCATACGTCTATTGGACAAATCAGTCTAAGGTCACAGCAATAGATCAGGATAAATAAACATCCATGTGCATATCGCGGTTCAACCGTCTATTAATGTGTGTGTTTGCGACAATTGCGCGTGCGCACACAGGGCTGTGATAATGGGGCAATTGGATATATAAGGTGCTTGAACTTCTTAGATCTGTTATCATATTATAGTGTTCAATATGTAACTAAAGTTTGTACTTTGTAAACATGATTCTATTGTTATATAATAAGGAAAATGCAATGCAATTTTTGATAATACTTATCATTAATACATGTTATTAGCCAACTATGTTAGTTCCCATTCAATAGGGGGCAAGGATTCAATATTGGCTTCTATTAGGCTCGTAAATGATAAGTATATTACTGAGTGGTATGAACAACCTGTGAAACCCATTCCTCATCACTGTATTAACCCTTTTTCGCCTTGTACAGGACCCGCGGGAGAGATTTGGGTGGTGAACGGTTATATTTTTCTCTGCTGTCGCCACGCTATAATAATCCTTCTTGGATTAAAAAAGTGGAATCATTCCAGAAATGATACTTTACGTACAAGCACAAATATTTAGTGCGAGCAAAGACGGAAGACGCTGTGCTAAAGACATTTTCAAATAACGCAAATTTGAACGTCGCAAAACGATATCTAAACAAACAGAGCCGTAATTTGGTTATCATTTATGGCGTGTTTCCGTATTCTATCTACCAATATTATCCTCATCTCATCTTTAAAATGTTTCAAAAAAAATAAAATGCGAGCTGATTGTCTCGAACACAGTACAATAATTGACTTTTACCTACTTAAGTAAGGGTAATTTAATAAATAAATTTATAAATATAAACAACATAGTACTTTTGAAAAGACAGTATAGTATTTTTGACTTCCTAGTTCGCTATTCGAAGAATAACTCATTCCGGAAGCTTTTCGATAAGGTAGATTTTCTGATGAATACCCCATTGTTACAGGGCAGTAGACATAATTATAATAATTTAAAATTGGTAATAGTAATTTAGTTATGGACCAGGCAATGACTGAGAAGGTAAATGGGAACCGTTTGGTGTGGACCACACATGCTAAAGGGAAATTAACAGGAATGTTCTTTATTTATATTTTTTTAATGTTAGACAGGGAAGCTCTTGCCCTTTATCTCACCTGATTGTAAGTGACAATAAGGGCTAAAGATGGAATCGAGCTTCACCTGGAACCCTCAACCACAGAGGGGCTGGCTATCTTATCACACTTTGTCGGAATACAATAATGCTGTTAACATTATTATTATGGCGACAGATTTTGATAAAATGGCGGTAGCTAGCCAGGCGGACTTCAAAGAAGTCCTACCAAAAAAAGAAGTCCAACCAAACCGAGCACAAAGTTGTACCCGCCTGGGGATCGAACCCGGGACCTCTGGATCTTCATTCCGGTGGGCGAACCACTAGACCACGGAGGCGGTTAACCATGGAATTATGTCCAATGATGGCTTGGGAGCGAAAACATAACCTAAAATATTCCAGCTCCAACTCACAAAAGGCATGACAATTCGAGCACTCGAATTGTGGATAACAAACCACTAAGCAAAAACCCACGCATGGTGTCTTCCCCATCACTCTCTCCGTTCTACGGTCCTTCGGCACGGACCATTCCATTATTTAAATATTATTGAAACGTAATAGTGTTTTGTGATATGTGTATATGGTATAAAATGACGGGAGATTTTTATATCTATTGACTATTATGGTTCACAAAAATGTACCTATGCATGTACCTATGCCTACCTCAAAATATTTTAGTCCCCTTCCATGTTCCAGCATAGTTAACAATATTTGGAAAAAAGTAACGTGAATGCGTGCTTATTACTTTACCATTAAACAATTACATGGAACGCTGTAGAGCAGGTTGCATTATTATTTTTTGTACGCGTTGAAGTACGAAAATAGGTAAGTAAACTATACCTTCGCAGAATTCGCAAAACCGCAGACGTTTCATTATTGGATATTATGCATGACACCTGCTAGTCTCCGTTGTGTTAGCAGTTATAATTAAGTAGGTACTTGCTTGCCTCTCTGTTCTAAAAGTAGTTACTTTCCTAGGGACGTGCCTATTATTTTTTATCCACTGCAATTTCAGTAATTTGCCTAATCGAGTAATTATTCTAGCAATAGTGTTTGGTCACATGCTTTCCCTGTAAATTTTAATATAAAATATAAAGAATACACGAGTCACCACGTGGCTACAGCATGTTTTTGAGGACTAAAAGACAAACCACACCAACAGCTTCACGGCCTTGGGACGGGAAATATATATATAATCTGTATCGCGATATATCGGAAATATAAAAATTAAATAGTATTAAGGAAATGAAATGGTATATACGTACAACAGATGGCGCTCTTTAATACTTAATCAACATACTCAGATCACTAACCGGTCAAAACAAGCAATTAACAAGTAGATGTAGAGGCCGGAACTAAGTACTAATATGAAATCTTTTTCGAATGGTTTTTTGCGTAGCTGCGTAAAAATAGCTACCAGATAATAGTAATTGTCTAATATTATAAAACGGTATCAATCATCAGGGGATGTTATACTTCAACAAATTAAATCCTATGACTCACCAATAAAAATAAATGTAACTTACATACATACATACATACATACATACATCACGCCTATATCCCCGAAGGGGTAGGCAGAGGTGAACTAGCACCCACGTATCGCCAATTATGTTAGGTCCCATGTAATAGGTGGCGAGCCTATTGCTATTTATCGGGCACAAAAGTCGCAGTACATTGCTGGGTGGTATAAGAGGAACGCTACTGCCCATTCCTCATCGCTGATTTATCCTCAGTCGCCTACAAGGCGACTGAGGATAACGACACCTACGGGAGAGATTTGGGGTGGTGACAATTGTATTCTACTCTGCCGTCACCACGCGGCCATGTAACTTACAAATACTGAAAATATAAACGTAAAAACAACCCCGACATGAGAACAAAATTAAATGTATGTTTTGTATGTATTTCATCACTCAAATATTTTCCTCTACCAGCCCGGTTAGCATGCTAGCCATTTATCGCTTTGCTGGGCAGCCTCTTGACCATTCGACAAAACCGATCGTCAGAAATAAGAAACATTCTTTCACTAGGGGACCCTTAAACTCAGAAAGTGGTCGTGGAAACATGCATAAGTCATATAGTTCATTTAATTCCTTCCCCATAATAATGTAGTCAGTAGTCAGTCACAGAATATTAATTTGACAAACACGAAACCGGACCGCGGTTGCCTCAAACACACTCGATATGGCAATTCGTTTTGCATGACGTCGGCTTTTTGTCCGTAAAGAAATCACATTGTTTTCTTCTCGGCAGAAGAGAGTGACAGTGGCGGTTGCGTGCGCGCAGTCGACGCCCCCAGCACAGTATACCCAGAACAGTAATACGCCTTCATACAAACTGGCCGCTGCCCATTAGAATGGGGCAATTCCCTGAGTACCTGATCCCTGTTTACCTGTAAAATTACAAATAAATCGGGGTACTCTGGATCGAGGGCATCGAAGATCGGGGTACTCAGGGAATAACCCTTTCGTACGCACTGTAACGCACACATTGGGATAAAATACGGGGGCATAAGGGTTGGGTGATGTGATTGCGCGAGTAAAAGGTGATTGCATTTTCGCTCGCTACTCGATCCTGCTAGTTCCCGGTACGTTTGTGCTCGCAGCCGCCGCTTTACTGACCTTTTTTATAGTGGGAAAAATGCAGATTGCGCATTTCCTATACCGCCCGTATAAGACGATAAGGCAATAAAACGACCCACTTTTGATCGTCTTGCCGCGGGATTAAGAGAGGAGCCTAGGTGACAGTTTCCCATATGCCGTAGGGACTCCTTTTTTCCCCGCGGGGGCCCGCTGATGGTCGCGGGTTTCGTCAGATCTGCTGGTGTACCTCCCGACACTGGCCCTCACGGGACATAGGCGTATTGGTGACGCCTTTGCCCGGTTCTCTTTCGCCGGCATTGATCGACCTGAGGGTCGTCTTCCCTCGCCCGTTCGGCAATCTCTTTCTGTGTCATGACAACCTCACAGAAAGTCTGTAAGGCGTTGCGCTGCATCGCTGCCTGGTATAGCAGCCATCACAGGCGGCAGCTCCAGGTCGTGGCCGACAATCGATGCCAGCGTGGCTCTTTTCATTGCCCATGCTGGACATGCCTCCATGTTTGTTACATTACAACCCTAACGTCACGCAAGAGTAGGGTAATAACTCGCCGACAGGCCGCAGATAAACTACTGTTCTAGGTATACTGTGCCTCCAGTTTCTATAGGCGTGCGTGACCGTCGCGCATAACGTTTTTAATTTACAAAACGTAATATTGGCGCGTTAGCACAGTCTTTGCGAACCTATTAATTTGATTACATATTTGGAATTTGATTATCACTGATTAGGTAATTTGACTTGCATTATGGAAGCGATACAATAATAGCAAAGTAAAGTAAGTTAAAGTGACCTTTTTAATTGTTTTGTTCATTTAGCTTATTTAAGAACGACCAAAACGGACACTATTGTATAATATAAATGGAATTTTCTCCCTGTCTCCCTAGGAACTAAATGGTAGGGAAATGTGAGATACGTATTTTTTTAATTATTTTATTCACTATGCGGAGCTCGTCTTCCTATGCCATTTTCCACTATCCTTGTCCACTTTTCATCTTCTTGTTTTGCTGTAAATCACCATACAAACATTATGCATCTTTTTGGTCTCAGCTTATACAGCCACAATTATATTGACAAATAGATAAAACACTTATTGTTTTCTACATAGTGGTTTCAAGGCAGGCACAACTTATACCACACTGGACTTGTGTGAGGGTAATGACTCATTTTCCATAGGTATACCTAGTGCCATTCATTCCAGTTATTAATGGTAATAAAACAACTAACCTAGATGAGTGATTTTGGAGGATATGGTATGTAGACAATAATCGCAGGCAAAGGCATATAGGTACATATATCCGAATAGTTTTGCAATGATTGCAATAATAGAAAACCAATATTTTTTTATGAGCCTTCAAATTCCCACTGCTAGGTAAAGGCTTCCCCCGCAGCCCTCCATCTCTACCGAACCCGATCCAAAATTGTATGTTACTAATAAAATAAACCTTAATTAAAGCATTCAAATAGCATGTTAATGAAATAACGGAAAACATAATTATGGATAGTGCTAGATGACTCAATCATCGAAACCAGTTAGTACTGTTGAAATTTAGGCCTGCTTGATGAATAAGAGATTAAGAATCAGTTTAATTTTTTTATTACATTTTCGTAATCTGTGTTTTTCTTGCGACTTTTTTACGGCTTGAAAACGAACCGTACGTATTATTTGTTTAAAACGTTTGAATTTAACACATTGTTAATATTTTTACCTATATATATGCTATGAAAGCAATCTTTTCTTACAGATTTCTCCCATATAATAGAGCTATATAAAATATACCAGGAGTTTTTAGTGACAATTGAAAGTCCCAGAATGTACAATCATCGATAGATACAGGATTAGAAAGCTTTAAATCTTTTACAAATATGGTTCAACTGCTAACACTACTATTCGTACTTTAGTTGCTTATATTCCGTTTATTTCACAGTACAGTTGCTTCGTTATAACTTGTTGCGCTGAAGCTGTTAAATCGTCATTAGCAAATAAAATGTTTCAGATCTTGAATGGTTAAAGATTGCAATTCACTCTCACCAACCGTCTCGGTCGCATGCGTCTGCGCAAGAATCATTCCACTTTCTGAGCCTCAGATATTTCACGTGAGAAGATCTTGCGAAACTCTGTGATAATGAACTTGACGTCATCCCTGATTGCACGAATGGCTTAGTAAATAACAGAATTAGAAACAGTACCAAATCATACTGCATACTTTAATTAATACGTAGTCGTATTTAAAATAACATAATTTAGATACAAATTGTAATAATTTGTATAACAATAATGCTTAAAATATGAACAATAATAATCATTTGGATATAGCGATACATTGACCAAGGAAATTAACTACAATTTATAGAAAGAAATGTAGTACCTACCTACCTATTTATACTTGGAAAACACATGGCTACACTAAATGAATGATGAAAGCCAAAAAAGATAAGCTGAAGGAAGATCAGGAATAAAGGAGACTGAAAGTGATATATATATTTTTACAACCGAAAATATAGTAACTACTCTGAGAATAGCGGGATGCAATAATCATATAGGTAGGTACATAGGATTTATCTTAATTCTAAGTATAGAAGACTGGTAGGTATTTAAAATTATGTTAGTATGTATTTAGTTTTCTTAATACAGCATCCTGGATAAACTAGTCCAGACAATTATGTTTAGCCAGTTTGTGTCCTGGCGGTCAAGGAAGTGCAAGGACCATCGCCACAATGCAGTTTGCTAACAGAGCCGAACTCAGACACAAGCCCCCTTATTATAAAACATGGACTAAAGTTAGTCATGGTTTAAAATTGATGCTAACTCTATCTTTCTTCTTCTTCAAGTGACAGCATAAATTTTAAACTATGACTAACTTTAGTCTAATATATGTTTTATGATAAGGGGGAAGATGTCTAGAAAAGAAAATCTTAAAAATACTGTAGCATAATTCACTTTCGATTACCCCTTTTTTAATTTAATGGCAGGTACGAGTGCAGCAAACGTTATACGATCTCGTAATCGTCTACGGACGGTCTGCCCGTCCGTAGACTAGATTATGGGTAACCGGAGTTGGACAATTTTTGACTCCAAATGCAAGTTCGAAATCGTGATGAAGGCACCTCCAGTGTATTTTGCCCGATCTTTAAATGGTCATCCACTAGGTCTTTAATGGGAGGCTAAGTCAAGATTTATTAGTTTACCGTCCATGTAGTACAGTCGACAACACATCAGACTATACACATTATCACAATCTCCAATCGATTGTCGATTTCACTACATTGATCTAAACTACAAAGTCGCTTGAGAAAATTTTACTTATTATGGTTACGTTACTTTATAATATATTTATATTATTATATTCCAATATATTATTATTATTATTTCGGAAAAATCGCCTTGTTTACTTTTGCCTTATTGACAGCGTCTTTCAAAAAGGGAGACATAACAACTTAGGTACGTATGCGAAATTCAAAGTGAGGTTAGGTTTACGCGTGTGCGTTGAACGTGGGCAGTTATCCAAGATGGCCCTTGCAACGGCCCGTCGCAGACGGCTACTTGGTTCATCTAATTGGCCGTGTGAACCTCGACATCCGGCTTCAGACCACTCATTTTCCTTAGTGGCAAGAGTTTTTCTCGCCTTGCGTGACGCAATCACGGATGTTGCAAGCACCCATTATCTTTTATGGAATCCATTTAATTACTTATGGCATCGCTGGCCAATTGTTGAGGAGGGTTACTGTATCATCTAATTTCAAGTCCTAGCTGGTTAGGTGGCCGTATATTTGATAACGATGTATTATAAATATTTTTTCTGTTTGGAGATGCTTGGAGTAGGCCTATGCCCAACAGTGGGCCGTCTCTTATCTTTTAATAGATAATAATAGTAAAAGACAGGTATACGTCAAGTATTTATTTAATAATCAAACAAAAGGAACTATTGTCTACTCCTGTGTGTTAATAATCCTAAATCTTTATAAAATCTCAATCTCAATGGTGTTTCAATAGTACCTAGCCTACTATTGCTTAATATCACAGTTCTTGTTACCAAAACCGAAAACAACACATTCATTTGTTTAGTCATTTGTTATGTCTATGGTTTTTTTTATTCTCTGTTATAACAATCAAAACACACAAGAAACATCATTGAAATGTAGAACATGAGCAGAATCAATAGTAGCAGATTGTATATTAACGCGAGCTAAACATAGCAGTAAGCATAGAGACGAAAACTCCTAGTATTCCATGTATTTGCCGTGTTGCACAGAGGGAGGAAAGAGGATTTGAGAAATTGTGACCCCAATTGTACGGTTTACGGGACCCCTTTACCTACTACATGTCAGCACTTATCTTCGCCACCCCGTCTTCTCAGCTTAGCCATATTTGCTAAGATTCTGTGTGAGCCGTCTTACTGCCGCACTCAGAGACGTCAATTAACTTTAATGAGTATTTAATGTCAAATTTTTTTATTCAAATCTAGACCATGGACCTGGCAAGAATAGCGACTAGTTTTGAATTGCCATTTTTTGACGTTAAGTACTCATTAACGTTATTTGACGACTGAGTGCGGCAGTTAGACAAAGATAATTATATTATTTCGAGTTTCTCCTTGCACTTGATCCTTAATGAGAAACATGCCTTCCCCAATGCGCATCGTATGCATTACCCGTCACATTTGTCCCTGAAAAAAATATAAGCTCTTATTCCAACCTCAACTTTTAGCCTAGACTTTTCCAATGATTGTATTTAAAAAAAAGGTCTAAAACAGACACATTAAACTAAGGTAAATTAAAAATAAATGGAGATTTAAAGTGTTTTTTTTTTGTTTCTTAACACAGCTATTGCGGTGACCGTGAGTCGCTATTAATTACTACCTACTAATTTGGAACTTTTTTCTGCAGCCAACTCTTAGTACCTACGTACAACGTCCGTAGAAAGCTAAGACCTTGGCAATAGCCTTGATCGTGGAAAAGAACGAACGAAGATACGGAAGCCCATTGTTTTAACGTAGATTACGTATAATGAGTTTGTAGAGTCCGCCGTGCGGGGAAGCAAAGACGAATACCGCTGTTTATCTGATAGATAAATAAATATACCTACTACAGTGCGGCCACTGATCCCCTACAAATTTGTTCTTGGGGATCCGACCGGAATAATAATAAATTAAAATATATCTGATCCACCAGGGGATCGGTTCTTAGGGATTGGACCGGAATAACTCGATAGATCGCGTTTTTGACAGGGACTACATACATACATAAGTCACGCCTATATCCCCGAAGGGCTACCCCTTCGCAGAGGTGAATTAACAGACACGTTTCGCCAATTATGTTAGGTCCCAGGTGGCGAACCTATTGCCATTTATCGGGCACGAAAGTGGCAGTACTTTGCTAGGTGGTAGAAGTGGAACGCTGCCGTCCATACCTCATCACTGAAACTGTCTGTTTTTTATGGTGATAGAATAGAGCTTATTATTGCGTATAGGATATATAGATTAAACCAGATTGAGAAAAGCTTAGTTAGATAAATGTGAAATGGAACGGTGTAAGTGTAGGTTTACGGAGCCCATTGCTAATATGTTGTAACAACAATTAATAATTTGTTTGATTGTCATCTCTCGAATAATGAAAAATGTACCTTAATCAACGGAGTCAAGAATCAAACAGCACCTGTCAAAAAAGCATTCTCTCTCAGCGGTCGCACGGTTTCTACTTATTAATTTATTAATCATTCATAATAATATATTTCTGCCCCGTTAGGTAGGTATGCTTATAGGTATTTGGTACGTATTTTGTTAATTATTTGATCATAGATTTGGGTGTAATAACTATTAATTTATGTTTTTTTTTGTTATAAAATAGTACTAAATTAAACACTCTCCTAAGACGAGCTAAACTAGTCAATAAAATAAGAAGCTGATGATTAATTGTGATATGTGGGTCATATCAAAATAGTGTCTGTACCTATAGAATTGGTGCAATTTCTTTGCATTGTCCAGTCCTTTCACCTTACTGACCACTTTAACATTATAGTTACTACAATTACTACAAGCACAACAATATGGCTGACGAATTTGGAATGTTTCTTATTAAAATTTCTTTTTTTAAGTAGGTACCTAAACATAAATTAGTGAGGGTTATATCAAATACCTATGTGCTTACTCGTTTGTAATTCCCAGTGGCAAATGATTTAGTTTTTCCCCTCCGTAGATTCCACAGGTAAAAGTCTGACTTAACTGCGCGAACGTCTCAAACATGTTAAGATTACAAAACAATAATTAATCAACATGTACAGGAAACAATATCCTCGGTTTATTTTCATTGCGAATTCTTTTAATTTTTCAATGGCAACACATCGTTTGGATTGTTAATTGTTGTTATTAATTTTTTATTTTATAGTATTCTTACTCTTGTACGTTTATCAGTGATAATTGTTTCCATTTACTAATAAGCAGCAGCTTATTATCTTTGTATCCTAAATGTATGTATAGGTAATGGTCTAGATATGAGATTTAATTATAAAATGTCATTAAATATAGTAAAATATACATTGTTAATGAACATAATATAAATGTATATACCTAGACACATAAGCACACAAAAAAATAATTCAATCAAAATTCAAAAAAGCAGTTCTAAAAGGCATAAAATGGACCTAAATAAGTAAAATACATATATTATTACAACTTACTAAGTAACTGGAGACAAAGGCTTAGATTAAAATAACAGCTGTTTCATACTTTGGTTCAAGTAGGTATTATCATTTTGTATGAAACAGCTTATATTTTTTTCGTGAATTTGGAGTTGCTCCCATAGTGAAATTTGTTCAGTTTGATGGTCTGAACGAATTCCAAAAATTTGGTATATAACTAATTTTAAAAGAAAAAAGAACTAGATACCACTCTATCACTTCAAACAATCCAATTAAAATATTTATAAAATACATTATGCTAAAATGTCTAACAGTAGAGCGGATTATGATTATTTCTTATTGCTGTTGTCCGTGCGTTAATCGATGTCTCTAGAAACATCATTAATTAACAGTTTGTGTCGCTATAAAAAACCGACTATCGTGATTGCCCCTCAAGGCGGTGAGTGTAACATTACAGTGACCGCAGCCCAACAAAAACAAACTGAGAATGTCCTCAATCGTGCGTGTCCCGCTCAACCACCCTGCACTCCCGCGCAGGGTTCCTACTGGCTCAAATAATATTTGGTTAAATTAAATTCAAATTAACGTCTTCTGTGACACTGCATTGATTGTTTTAATACGTTAATGCGTGGCGTAGAGTAGGGATATACGGGCTAAAGCGGGAAGTCCCGTGTGTAAAATAATCTCTATACATCCAGCGACATTATGTATAGGAGCTTAAATTTGCACCACCTCCTGAAGGGAATACCTAGTAAGGCTTACGGAAAAAATGAAGCCTTCAAATTATTTTATACGTTTTATGCACTTTGCCCACTTCGGGCCTTCCCCTACTGTTGCACAACGAAAGGAGTTTGCTGGACCTGTGCATGTCATCGGGGTTCGTCACATAGTTTAGAGTAAATCTGTAAACCTAAGGGCCTAGCTGTTTCACAACCGACAAGAAAGTTCTATGTAGCTTATTTCGCAGATAATTTGACAGTTATAATATGAAATATATGTCAATTGAACTGCCGAATAACCTACTTCGAACTTACTTATCGATTGTGAAACAGGCCCTAAGAGTATTTTTTTAAGATGATCAGTGGGCCCAATCTCTCTATATTCTTCCATCCATAGCGAAGGCCTGCTGGGCCATTAACATTAAAGGGATGATGATGATGAATATTAAAATATTGAAATCACTACGCAATCACACACGGTACAGCCCTGTCTGTTATCTCGTTGGGTGGCTCGCAGTGCGCCGGGGCACTCGAGATGGCGCAGGAAGCCGCAGGACATCCGACACGTACAGGAAGCAGAACCAGTTCTTGGCGTTGTCCCCCGCCAGCGTCGCCCCTCCCGCCCGTCCGACCACATTCCTCCGGAGCCTCCCCGTGCTCGCACTCCCCGGTGTGATGCCTGACTTCGAAAAGTGTAACAACGAATAGCGAGGCCCCGTAAGTTTATTAATAATACGAATGCACGCCACCAAGAAATTGGTGTAAATGTTACTTTACCGACTTGGGTTAGCAGGTTGGTTAGATTTGGTTAGTATAAATGAACCAACGAAAAGCAAGAGCCTAGCGAGCATGCCGTGGCAGCGGCCGGCGACTGTTTTTCGTTGTTCAGTGATTCGTATTAGTAAACTTACGGGCGGCGGCGTGGTATTCGGTGTTACACTTTTCGAAGTCAGGTATCACACCGCGCACTCCCTACGAGTGCGTTGATTACCGTCGACTTAAATACTGGTTGTATCTGGACTACCCGATGTTCACCATACAATTATCGTGTCCGTGTGGTAAATGCTTCTGCCCAACCACTAAAATTACTGCTGGTATTTTAATGCTGGTGGATCTTTTGATTGCGTATCTGCCTAGGCGAGAAAATGGAAAATGGCGTTATTTAAATTGCGCTAATTAGTAAGCAATTGAAATTTTTCTGTACACTTCACTTCTTCTTCTTCTTCTCCCAGCCCTGTTCCTAGTCTATCTGGGGTCGGCGCAGTATGTTTCCTCTTCCATTCATATCGGTCAGACGTCATCAAGCCATCCACTCCCTTTTGATTCATATCATCCATCACACCGTACAGGTGCTAGTAAAGAATGAATGTATAGAAAAGAGACGGAACGGACGAAGTTCTGTACACTTCACTATAAAAATTTAGCGCTACACACACTGAGGTTCAAATGAAATTAGGTGCAATTTCGCACCCAATCATCTTTATTATGGTCAGAACGTGGTCTGAACTCACCTTCGAAATTCAACTCATTAGGTTATTTAATTTCGAAGAATGTTCAATAAAGAGTGATTAGGTAAATTTTAATCCTAATTTTAGAAGGCGCAGTTACACAGTTAAGTTTTATAATATATTTCTAAAAATATTATCATGTGATTTAATTAATCACATAATAATATTTCTGGGAAAGTATTAAATGTTTTTTTTTTATTTCACTTAATAGTAAACGGGTAAAATACCTGTTAGTAACATCGTGTCAAGTAAAAACTAAACAGTTCCTAGCTAAATCATAATTAATGATAACGATTTAAAATGTGACATCGTGGTTGGCTGGAATTATTGATAGCAAATTAGCTGCGCTGTTGACTCACTAACTCGTATTCGTATCTTATTCGTGACTCACCAATATTATTATCACATGTACTTTATTTATTTGCCAAACCTTTTGCATAAAAACAGAATTGAGTAATTTCTTTTCTTTCTTTTAATACCAATCGATTCCATTACCATATAGGATTTAAACACTCTTTGAGACCAACTGAGGTTAGAGTACAAAGTGGAATTTTCTTAAGCTTAAAGATCATTAATTTTTATGGGGACAACTTCCATTGGAACATTAAAGAGGAGAAAAATCGGTATTCTTACAAATAAAAAATCGTGTACAAATAAAAAGATCCTTCGGGGATTAATAGGCGTATATCAAGACTTGTAAATATCGACGATTTATATAGTTAATTTCTCTGAAATTATAAATATGTAGAGGGACTATTGGCACTTCGCCGTCGGTATGCCCAGGTAGTAACATTCAAAGTAAGATGCAGCTATTTACAAATCCGTACGTATTTGCGTACGCTCGTTGTTTTGGGCGTACGTTCCGTGACTGAAACAAACAACTGCCCAGACGGAATTACGGGATTCTAAATACGTCGCAAGCAATTTCCTCTATAAATACTACAACAGCTCTACCCTAAACTATGTAGTATATGATTAACTCCACCGAATGTCTCCGTGAAACGGAAAAACGTTGGCACCGAAAATAGTGCCTGTATATATTTCCGACTCATATTCCGCCTCGGCGACGACGCGAGACGTGGAAATAAAGTCTAAAGATGGCCGGCTCGCGCGCAACTTCCGGAGCTCTTATAAACATGGCGGCGCAACATGGCGCTATTTCCGGTCGCGCTGAATCACGTATGATGCTACTAAATAGTGAGTGCTCGCTGCATTTCTGGATTATGATTCAGACTTACGCAACACGTGGGTGTCAACAAACATAGGTGTTTAGAATCCGATGTCTGGCATACATAAATACTCAAGGCCGATGCTGAGTTCCGAGCTGTCTGTTTATTTGACGCTGCCCATAGCCACAAGAATAGTCTAGCTAAATCTTTGCGTCATTAACTTCCATTAGTCCGGCCAGGTATTTTCAACTCGTAACCGAAACAAAAGACTGGCAAATTAAGAAAACATCGAACGAGGATCAAAGCTCTGAAACAATGAAATAAGTAGTGGGCGATGTGCCTAAATAGAAATACTTTAAATTCCACCAATCTTATATTAAAATATTTCGCATTACGATTGTGAGAAGTCGACGGTTTGGTAATTAAAAAAAACTCATTTTAGGTTTTCATGTTCCGCATCGGTAGATGTAGTTAATATGTTGCGTAAATGCATTCCACTCAGACAAAAAAAGATGTGATGTATAGAGCAGCATAACAACTCAGTGAGTGAGCATAGGTATATCATCACCAGCCCTTTAATATCCCCACTATTGAGGCACAGGAGGGAAGAATATGAGAAGAATAGAATACAACGCTGGCCAAGTGCCTATATGCGTACAATATGGAGGCAGCATAAATGTTACAGTTTCTAAGTGTTGAGTATAAAAATGCAGAGCATGTTTCCAGTGTTCCTCCAATAACGGGTCGTGCGCACATGATGTAGCGCATACGCGGTACCCGGGATTCGAACCGGATTTAGTGACATTCCGCCAACCAACGGTGCAATGGCCCAGCTTTACTTCCCGACATTTCACCGATACTTTGAACGCACATAAATAATAGCGTGTGTACGTAGGTACGTAATAATGCGAATCGACGTTGTTGGATGAAGGCGAAGTGTAAGACCTCTCAAAAATGGATGGATTGCGTGAAAGAAGATATTAATAATAGCATCTTCAGGCGATTGCATTTGCGTAATTCGAATGGAGGTTCGTGGGTGTAGGGGAAAAGGAAGACCTCACAAAAATGGGTGGATTACGTGAAAGATGATAATAAGAATGACATGGGAGTGGATGATTTTATGACAGCTGACTGTGATGTATAAAACTAACTGCGCCGATGAGGGCAGGACGTGCGATGATGATTATTAGCTTTAAGGACCTAATGTAGATCCTTAAGAAGAAGAGCATTAAGAAGAGCATTAAGGACTTAATGTAGATGGCAAAATATGAGTCTTAATACACCCCTGCTTATCCCTTCAAGAATTAACAGGTATGACTTCTATATATGCATGTAATAATGTACATTATATGAGTACTTTATATAAAAATATAATTATGCTGCCGAAAATGATACCGCACTAATTGTCACACCAATCTGTTTAGCCCAAGTTGACTGATAGAGAAAGTAGTTGTCGTTAAGTCTTACAATTTTACATTTTTCTTATGTGCAATATTCTGTAAATAAATGCAGTTACTTAGTAAACTCTCACAACTAGTTGTGAATCAGAATAAAAGAATATGACAGCAAAATTTGTATTATAATAATAATAACAGTATCAATCAGATATTATGATGTGAGTATCTATGTTGCCATGAGTGATGTCGTCAGAAATAAATAACTTCAAATGAATTGCTGTTCGATATTCGTTTGTGATTTACGTGAAATGGTTATTTGCGCTTTTGTTTATCGATTATTCATTGCCTGTCGGTGTGATCGTTAATTTTATTGTCAATTATACACCCATGTGACAACTACTCACATGTGCATTTCCGGTGACAATTGTGGTTGCGTCTAACAGAGATATGCCGTATAGCTAAATTGTATGCAAGAATGGAATCCACCAATTACCTAGTTGCATTTTCTTACCATTCGCAAACGAACTGAATCTTTTGTCATATCGATATCTGGTTTATTGTGTGTCATGGTTTTCTAGAAATAAATAAATACTCATAATTATGTTGCTTCAATGTCATATTCTGAGAATTTTATATTTACTTTCATAGTTATAGTCTGTACCTATAATCCATAGACACTAATCATATTAGCACTTGAAGACATTTGCGCGGTGACTCAAGTTCCTGAGTAGGAATAGGTCGAATCGTCATATTTTTCCTATCTATTTACCTCACGTTAATTAATTTGCAATTCCATTAGCATAACAGTAAAACGCGACTGTATTCTATGGCATTAAGGTGGATTCCCGCTAAACTGACTAAGACATTTTCTATCAATATCATAAAAATTCATGGCTAAATCAGGGGAAGTTTGAAAGTAGTGCCAGTGACTGAGAGACTGCGGGGTGATAGACTTGGTTGATTTGGCCATTATGCGAAGAGATGAACGCTATGTTGGCAGAACAATGTTAAGTATGACGTAGTAGGAGAGTCAGACCAAAGAAAAGATGGATGGATTGTGTAAAGGAGGATATGATAGCGAAAGGACTGGATGAGAAATTGGTGAAGGCTCAGGAAGGCTGAAGAAGTGGAAGAAGAAAAGCAGGAAGAATATCACAAAAATTGATAGTGAAACGAAAATTTGCTCTGAATTGGATTTCATACAGTTTAGTAAGAAATAAACCTAAAGTGAGAAGAAAAGAAAAAAAATTAGTTTGTTTAAAAATGTTTAATGCTGTCACTGTCACAAACTACTGACAAAAAGTGACAACATACTGCAATGCCGATAATTATTTAATAAGATTAATGTTCATTGTTCATTAACAATAATAATAAAAAAACAAAATCTAACTAAACACTTCTTGACCGAAACACGGCCTGTTACACTTTTTGCAATAACACCGCTAGACTACGTAGGCATCGTTGTATAATTCATCATCATCACCAGTCCTTGAATGTCCCCACTGCTGGGGCACGAGCCTTCCCTGTGGATGGAAGAATATACATAGGGAGATTGGGCTATAACCCACCTCGCTGGCCCAGTACAGGTTGGTTGGTATTAACGACTGCAGATGCGGTCGGGGATAATAAATTTTGGTCATTCATCCAACGTCCGGCCTTAGCGACATTGCTTAGTTTACGCAATCGCAGGCCGAGCGCGCTATGCTGCTTCGCTAGCGAGCTCCTCGCGAGTTGTATAATTGCATAATTTAAAAAGCAGATTTTGGCAGACGAGTTGCGAAGGTGACGGCGGCGGTTGGCGCAGCAAGGTTGTCGCACCGTCGACCGTGACAGTGAACTTGCTTTCTACAGCGTTTGTGCCCGCGCCACGCCCCCTGCGACCAACCGTGAACCGAGCCGAGCGAACCAAACACCTATTGTACTAACTTTAGTCACTTTCAAACTTCTTTTTCCTTTAGCCGACTACCTATAACAAAAAAATACACTATTTGACAATGTCACGTCATCTATCATTCAGATGCCTTGCGCATTATTTTATTTTGTAAAAGATGTGAAAGGGATTGGAATGAAAGAGGCACGAAATAAGATAAAAACATGATGTCGTTGCTAAGCATATAGGGTGAAGTTGCTCAGCTGAAAGACAACGTTATGAGATAAGAGTGTGTAAGAAGATGTAGTGCTAAAACTATCGACAAAGGTAGGAAGGAGTCTCTATACTTAGCTACTCGCATATCAGTTCTTATTTTAGGGACCTGTTATCCGTCTAAATGACTATTATCACGAATTTCACGAATGCTACTGGATTTACATTATTACAAATTATAACAAAAGTCAAAAACATCTCTTAGTTATTACACCATCTATTTTTCTGCCTTTTTTTCATGGTAAGACCAGTTAAAGCTCTAATCCGTGTATAATTTAATTGAAACTAACAAAGCACCGCAAAAACGAAGCGTCCGCACCAAAACGGGAGGCTTTAATCGCCGCCCGCGTTCCTACTTCCGCGTGCATCATCCCGCTGCGCGGCCTAGGCCGGGTCTCCCGTTAGCACTAGCCCGTTACGTGACGCGCGTGACCCCGATCCGACTGCGCCCGCGCACGATGCACCTAAACGCCTAGAAAAACACCAATAACTGTCGCATTCCCATTGCGAACAGTAAACGCGCCGACAGATGATGAAGGGCACGATTTAATTGCGAATGGTAAGTCGGTAAGATTGCGGACGCAATCCACTTCTGCTTCCCTCAATGTCAATATAAGGATCTGTACCAATAGGTAGCGGCTGATTAAACGTGGGAATTAAACAACATGAGTGACCGCATACTGGAAGGTGAATTAGAGATTGTCAATCAACTAAAACAAAAAATTTAATAAAAAAGGTAACCTAATGACACTATTATCAATAAAAAAAATACAACTCTGGCACTCTGTTACGGGTACACTGGGTAGGTACGAGTTTATTTTACAGGCGAGCAACGAATAAAATATCGATTTGCTTCACATGGCTTCACTTTTCCCCAAAAAGCAATAATTATGGACGCAGTGATTAGGAATATTTAACTCTTAATAAACTGCCAAAAATTAGCGGTTACTACCTGCACTTAGAATCCAGCAAAATAGACGTATCTATAGCCACTATGTTAATAGTAAAAATAACACATTCTCTAGACGAAATGTTAACTATAGACAACCTTAAACTTTGTAACAAGAGAAAAATGCAGTTTGTTAAGTTACCGCGTTGTTCGTTTGTTTGTTTAGTTCTTGATTATTTAGTTACAGCAGAGTCTGAGTCGGACTAAAGTCCTCGGTGGCTCAAAAATTTGTTAAAAATATTATTGAGAGAACTTTAATAGCACTAAAATATGTCTAAAATAATATATGAGGCACTATATGTCATGTCCTTACCTTATCTTAAAAGAGTAAAAGATGTAAAAAATCCTAATAGCTTATTATGCGAACTACGCAGTTACCGACATGAAATTGCTATGTATGTTAATTACTACCAATACCGCTGTATAAAATTTTATATATTCCCTCCCTAAGCTCGCCAGGTACTGCCCCGTCTTCTTGCGCTAATAACTAGCTTGGGCGCCATAAATGATAGCTGCTTTATCGATTCGTCCCAAGACGAGTAATCTTGGTATTCCAGTTGGTTGGTGCTTTTGCTGTGCGACAGGGCCAATTAAAAAGGCAAGTAGAGTGCAGGTGGGACCGCTACTGCCTCAGGGTGACACTTAGCCAACGGACTGAAAGCATCGCCTACCGTGAACATTGCCACGACTGGGTGAACAAGTCATTACGATGTCGCAGCTAACAGGTTTTAAATTGATAGCTAAACCTGCCAATTTTCCAAAATAAAGCAATAGTGCCAACAACGCTTCAAATATTTATTATTATAGATAATTTGACAGGCCCTCGTGGTTATGTTCTCAGATAGCTAAATCACGACTCTTTATCCCAAGATTCTACTCCTCTAGATGTAGGTATAATAACACCTACATTTCGTTAATTATGCTATGCCCCATTAATTAATCGGGAGTCCTAGTTGGTAGGTATAACAGGAACGCTACTGCCCATTCCTCTTCACATTTTTAATCCTTAGTAGCTTTGAACGACAATAATTATTGTATTCTGCTCTGTCCTCACCCCACGGGAGTAGTTATTTTATTAAAATATGAATTCGTTAATGCAATTGTTTAATCTCGCACTTTTTGTTCTTTTAACAACTCATCATCACCAATCTTTTAATAGCGCCCTTGGGGGGGCACAGATATACCTAAAGGATGGTGGAATATAGGGAGAATTGACCAACACCTTGGCCAAGTACGAAATGGTGATCAATCACCCAATGACTGCCGGGCGTTAGCGAACATTGCTTACCAACTTATTGCGATCGCAAGCCAAGCACGTGATCCACTCGATCGAGCTTTGCAACAAGGAAAATTAAAGAAATTCGTAGAATATTAACTTTTCAATACTATATAATCAAACTATTCGATTTTAATTTTAACATTATATAAATGTTCCCGCCTCAAGATCATAATTTTTCGAAATTCTTTTTCTAACCACCAAACTCTTTGTACTATATAATCATATCATTTTTCCCTTACAAACAATTTTGCTTTATGACTTTTCACTGCCTTTGCGATAATTTTTCCTTTTTCTTTGATAACATATAAAAATGTGTAACGATTTGTTTGTGTGTTAATTAATACCTATTATAATTAACATGCTGGTTTGTAAACTATTTCGGGCTGCATTCTAGTTTACTGGCTTCTTTATATAATTATTGTGTAGCTAAGTTTATGAATCTAGGTAAACTATTGTGTATGCTATCTGTCAGTTTTTATGTATTTTCAGGTAAATATCAGTTTCTTGGAGTTTGGTGTGGTATTAACTATTAATGTTTTAACCAATGTCTGTAACAACTATGTATCCAAAAATATTCCATACCGTTATTATCTTTTTCACAGAGACGAAGTATCAGAATCATTGGAGACTTTATCGTTTAAGATCGTCATGATTATTTTGTAACGTGATAATAAAAGGCAAAATTTCGGAACACTTATGTATTAGGAACTGGCACGAGACAAGTTACAAAACACCGTCTTGCTCGCCCGTCCAGTTCACCGACAAAAAAACATGCATATATTTGAATTTAATTTCGCGAACAGGAAATACCGTAGCGCTTTGCCAAGACAAGCGATTCTTTAAAAGAAAAATACAAAAAACATCTAATTTGAGGAGCTCGAATGGCGGCGAGCGCTCTTGCCCTCCGATTACTTTAATCCACCATATTCGCAAGGGCCGATTATTGCATGGGTCGCCAATTAGTTTGACTTTCTTTTACTTGAACACCTACCAAACACTACTTGCTTAGTGGGTAATGATACTAATGACTGATTGTCCCAATATTTTTGTATACATAGAAAAAGGGCTAATGATTAAACCTCTACAGCTATCTCTGTTTCGAGTGGACGATAAAATGAGGAAAAATGTGTTAAAATTAAAAATTCCTTAAGCGCATTTATCTCAAAACAAAAAATTACGATTGGTTATTAATTTCGTGTAAGCAGACTGAACTTCACTTGACACTATAATTTCTAACGCAAAAATTTTACATAAAGTCGTGTACCGGTCACACTGGAATTAGCATTAATTAAAATTACCTACTTAGAGCGAATTCGTATACATTATTATTGAACTATGCTCGAACTATGCTTGCCTATTGAGCTCATACATCATCAACACAAGGTAGTGAATCTTAGATGACAGTTACAATGTAAAGAATCTCAATTTCTCGTAAAGCAAACACAATAAGTAGGCTGGTAGGACCATTGAGAACAACGCAAAAAGCAGTCTATCAACGTAAAAACGCTACAATAACAGGGAGTTCATCAATCTTCGACGTCCATGGAAGCGAGTTGTGCGGGTGATTTGACAATGACTCCGGTCATCTAGAGAAATTATTAATTGGCTCCTCGCTCACGACAAAGAAGCGGAAATATAAAACTTCTGCTATAGAACCCCGCGGTGTGAGGCGCTTACCTGACTCTTGCCCCGCTATTGTGATTCGATTCAAAAGGAGGTATTTGCTTTTGAAGCCCTGTGGGAAATTGCATAACGACCGTTTGACGTTGTACAAAACCCTTGAACCTTCACGTTATCGAGCACCGTATCATGTCTAATGATGAACTTGAATACTTTTCTGTAAAAAGCGAAGCCTTCTTACGAAACCCTTTTTAATATACGGCCGCGTGCACAACATTCTACTAGCGACAATACAAATTTAACGCATGAGCGATAAAAATAATACATAAAAAAGTTAAATCACGAACTGAAGATTAAAAATGTAGCAGGCTTCAAGACTGATACAAAGATAGATAACGGTTGCAAGGACTGTACGCACATATACGTGTATATTTTTTTATAATAAATAGTAACTTTACATGCCATAAACATTTTTCTGAGCTCTTTTCTTCTTATTATTATTTGTAGACTTTATCTAAACGAGATATGATTGAATATCTACATTAGGGAATGTCACAACTCGATTGAAGCGAAAGCTTTAACTTTGTCGCCTTTTTGTTCCACAAAGCAAACCAAAATGTCCAGTTGGCGCCGTATCTCCGATCACCAAGTGCAAAATTGTAAATTTACACCTTTTTGTTGACTTAGTGTGTAAATTCAAAGAGATCCGGACCGTTGGACCTGTCCACTACCACGGCCGCTCTATATCTCACAGATGAGTGTCAAATAAATCCAAGGCCGTTTCCTAGAAGGGACAACGCGGCGCTTTAGAGCCCCAAAATTTTTTGTACTCCTAAAAAATAATAAATGATGCCCTTAAGAAAAGATCCCGACCTGTTCACATAGATAACGATCAAGAATGATTTTTATGGAAATGCTTGCTGGAATTATAATGATCAGGAATCCTTTGAGACGTGATGGAGCGAGTAGACAATGCGTCGGCGCAAGTTGTAGCATTGAAGCAGGATACTGTGCTAATATTTGATCAAACTATCGATAAAGTGGTTAATGGTTTCTCTTTATATTCTTAACGGTTCCTCTTTTAACTGTATTTATAATTAAATATTATGTAGTAAGTAAAAAAAGCAATCTTACAAAATACACAAACACAACCTTAAAAAAACAACAAAAAGAATGCCGTACATAAGTTTAAATAATTAGTACTTGTAAGAGCACTATTAATACAAACACGGTATATTATTTACAAGATATATTGTATAGTAAGAACGTATTACATAGGTATAATATTTAAGTATAATATTTTTTATAATATTTATTTAGGTATAATATTTAATAGGTAATAGAGTAAACGCACATATTCCTGTAAATTCAACCGTTACAATGGGTATTAATAATGGAAATAATATAAAAAGAATTTAAGCTCCATGGCACCAGAAGCAGCACCTCAAAGAATATTTATGAAGACGCCGGCGTCTATGAGACAATGACTTGTCTGGAATGCCTCTTTACCATTCCATCCGCAATCTTTTGTATTTCTTCAAATAATAAATTTCTCATAAAGCACTCGAACCTTTTATTTCCTCACTTCTTCCATAGACCAGTAAAGTGAATGTTCAATATCCTATTAAAGTTTAGTTCGCTCTCTTTCTACGAAGGGATCGGAGATACCTTTATATAATATAATACAATCATTCTTTGTGACATACATAGTAGGTGAAATACAATGCACAAAAGTGTTTACAAATAGGGTACTTAGAATATCCAGCAGCATTTCGAAGATAAAGATGTACCTACTTTTGATAATTTTTGATTTAGCGGAATATTATTTATCTACACACATTGACTAGTAATAATTAAAAAAAAAAACAAAACATGAGCCATCGATAATCCAATCCAAAGGGAATCGATATTGTTTATCGATGCAGTCATTTAGTTTAAGTGAAAAATTTAAGGAGAATTTATAACTAAAGAACTACGTAAAATAATGTCCATAATAAGGTTAGTAGTATATTATGTCTTACAAATACTTTTACTTCTTTTTTTTGCTATAGGCACAATATTTGCAAAAAAAAATTAAGAAACCTACAAATTTAAAGACGTCATCCGTAGATACTGCAATGATATTGTGTTATTCACAAATGTTGACCACCTCACATAGGTTTGGGATCAGCTAAAGAACCGCTGTTTACCACTTCGTTACCCATTCAATCTTTTGTTGGGAAGTGAAGAAGTGCTCCATGCTTGGAAATATAATGCTCCCTTTTGTACGAAAGTTAATATTTTAGCCGAACGAATTTCATGTCCATTGTAGTCGTCGAAACGTTACCTGCAGTTGTATAGAATGAGCATGAGGATTGCACACTTTAAGGGTGGAAACGATATAAATGGACCAAATTTCTTCCAACGGATCTGATAATACTAATGCGAAATGCGTTTTCCAAGTGGGCTGGACGTTGTAATTGATAATCCAACAAAAAAAACGATGGAATCTCAGCACAATCAGTGATGAGTTATATGGAATAACTTTTGTATAATTACAATATGTTTATATTCTGCTAATGTAAAAAAAAGATAAAATTGTAATGCCAGCCTTGAATTTTGGAAAACTAAAAGATGTTATGGCTCATTACATCGTATCTATTTATTGAATTCACCGAAACGTCTCTAATTGTAAGACAATGTGTCGCGATGACGACACAGCGAGTAATGGCATGCGAGCTGGTGGACACCGCCGCAGTCGACCTTGGATGACGCTCGAAGTTTTCCTACTTCACTTCCTGCTTGCCATCTTGAGTTAATCTAGCTTGAACACAGCCAGTCGCGTCGCTTTGTTCATGTTATATTCTATGGAAGACCCTAAGATTATTCCTCATTTAACGAATGCTAATGCGGAATGTTCTGTTCCATACCTTCATATCACCGGAAATAACCTAATAACAATTATTTATTATTACTTTATTTCCGGTGTTTATTCCGGAAACTAACAACAGCAGCACTTTAAATCAGTATAACTCTAGGCTATTCATAACCACTTCAATTTGTAAAGGTGTAGTTTTTAACAGTTGGATATTTCCGTTTTTATAAGTGCGTATTAATTGCTAGAATATTCTACACAATTTTACTAAAGACTATTAAGGTAATGAGCTTTTTTGTCAAACGGCAGTTCAGACTATATTTCAGTTAGGCACGTTCGTCATTCTTTTATGCTGAAAATCACAGACTTTCTTAGTTTATGCAACAGCCATGGTGTCGTGAACAGAATCAACGGGAACCAGTGCATGCAAGACAATGTGACAACGCAGCCGTAGACAGTGTTGTGCCTCCTCAATCCGCACCCTCGCAATCTTCCTAATGAGTGAACCCTTTCACACTATGCACAAAGCTAAGGTTTTACGGGTGATGTGACATGTATTCATAGTCACCGCCCCTTGTTAATCCCAGCTGAAATGAGTTTTTACCTCACGTACCCGTAAATATACCCTGACGATAGGTGCGCTTATTGTGTCTTCTCGTGTTTACACGTGACAATGCGAAACAATAAGGAAACCTCATCAAAAGTGTTTGCATTTTGGCGTAATTATTGTTTGATTTTTATTTGAACATTATATAAATGTTGGAATTTTGATTGCCCTAATTTTAAAGGAGATTTATACTTTTGGCCTTCAGATGCTTATTGAATAAATAACGTCTGTTGTCAGGCCTAGCGCAGTTAGTGGACAAAATCTAACATAAAAATCTTTCACATATTAGACACATTGAAAAAAGATATGACATTCCAGAGCATGTTTACAAGAAACACTCATGTCAAATATAAATTAATAGGCTCACATTGAGTTAGTCCATACCTACTTACTTATACCCAGTCAACTAGCTCATTGTAGGAAAACTAATAGATTTAAAACAAACTTAGCTACTTGCTTAGCGTTCATTTGATACAGGTCATTCATATTACATTTAAGCATTAATTGCGAAAGTAACTTTAAACCGATGTTGGTAAAATAATTATAAATAAATAAATAATAAATAAATATAAATATTTTGTTTGTGTTATGGATACTAAATGACGGACATAATTTTAATATAATTACGTATATAAATGGTGAAAATATACTACATAAACATATACACAACCATGACTCGGGAACAAACATTTGTGGTCATCACAAAGTTTGCCCCTACCAGGATTCGAACCCGGGACCTCTTGGCCAATACCCAGCAATCTGAGCATTCGACCAAGGCGGCCGACGAAATATGTAACGATGAAGGTAATTGATAAAGATAATAAATAATTAAAGAGATGAGAATGGTGTGATGGATGTGTGGCGTTACAAGAATTAATAATGTCAGTAAAAAATGTATGGAAGTTTGTTAGTAGCACTATTGACAGAGCAAATAAAAGGGAATCGTTTGGTATGGACATATGAAGAAGAAGTAAAATTCATGTAGCTAGAAGAGTGATTAATGTGAATGTTGATGGGTAGAGAGAAATAAGAATACTACAGAAGACAAGAGACATACCTATGGAATTGGATTATGTGAGAAATAAAACAAAATATATTTTATTGTCAATGGATTAAAGGAGGAGTTGACAGCCAATAGAAGAGAATGGAAGAAAAAAACCATACGGTAGCGATCCCAAAAGAAACGAGAAAAGGGCAAAAGGCTGATGATAAAGGTAATTAATAAGTTATTATTAAACGAGGAAAGTAACTACTGCATCTACATCAAAGATTAATCTAATTCAGGGAAGTGATTATTATTATTGATTATTCCAACCGGAAAATAACTGGCAGCCTATCTACCTAATGTAAAGTGTTTATTATTTCAAGACCCATCCTTTGTCAATATTAGGCTATATAACTTTGATGATAATAACTAACGACAGATTTAATTTAAGTCTCATTAACAAATCCAATGTTGATTGGATGTAAAGATATGACTTATAAAATTTCCTTTCATTGGGTCATGCTATAAAATAAGTAGGTAAGGAAGTATATAGTTATCGAATTTTATAAGAAAGTAGGTTTCTATCAGCTTGCATAAGGTACAGAAAGTAGGTACGAAGTACGAGTATCTAGTGATAGATTGAATATCCAAAAAAATCAGGAAGGCAACTATAAAGTTTAAAGCAACGATAAATTCGCAGCTGAATTTTAAGTCGGCTTATTATTTTTGCTAGATTAGGATAACACGATGACGGCTATCATATACATATTTTTTCTCTTTTACAAATAGGTACATTATCCGCTTGACGATAGAATAAAAAGATTAACCGAAATTGAATTTAAAACATTGTTATAATAGCTCGCTTGTCGCCTGTAACACTGAATACAGCATTTTAAGATTTATGACATGTGTTTAACAAGTTTCGTGAATAAATTGCAGACTGACATAATATCTCGTTACGTCATTACATTAGTGAGCATTGATGTAATGTAATAATAAGGATGTTAGCACAGCGTGCGCAATACCAGAATACGCGCAACAGCTAGAAGGCAACATAGTAATAGTAACTAAGCAGCGTTTTATCATACTTGACATAAGTAAACACTTTTCCCGTATCTTTATAATAGAAAAGGTAATAAAACATAAAAATAAAGCAATTTTTATCACTTAAATTTTCCCCGATGTGATACTTCAAATTGCATGTTTAATTGTTATATTTACAAATAAATCAAATTATTTATAAAGCCTTATAACGTTTTAAGTTCAAAATTTGAGCTTGAAAATTTAATTATTTTACAATTCAAATTAGAAAAAAACAAATTTATTATACGCAGATATAACAATAACTCATCAATTCCCATGGCGCTTATAACGTGAAACTACCTGTAGATAGGGTATATAACGTTTCGTGGGGCCTTTGATTTTTTACAAAGAGGAAGAAGGGTTTTGTTCCGACTAATATTACGTATCTCACAGGTGTAAACGCTGATTTCGTTATAGGCCCGCCTATTAATGCCCACTTTCATTTAATTAATTACATCTTTTACGAGTAGGTTAAACTTAGGTATTAATTCGGAAAATACCTTTCGAATTTCTTTAATCGAATGATACCTAACTTTGATCACTTAAAAAAATTATCAAATAATATGAACCAGATTACATTGTTAAATAAGTGATGTGAAGTGTCTTAATTTTTAATAACTTGTTAACAAATTTTTCCGTAGGTACAATTTAGTTTATGCGATTCCGGTTTTATTTGCCGAGCACATCAACATGAAAAAAGAATTTTTTTTCAACACATTAAAGAGAAATTACCTTCTACGACCAGGATAAGTAGATATTTATTTATCAAACATAAATTCATACTAAAGCGGTTTTATTTTCTTCAGTATATTTTTTCCTACACCTCGCAGTTTTACACGTCGCTTATGTAAAATACCCTGTCGACGCAGGATTGGAATTTAATACCCTAAGCAAGCAAGTTCAAATCGGTTCGAATTTTTTACTGGGGTTAAACACCTGCACGCTCGAACACCACACAAAGAATGGGTTAGAGATACTGCCGCAGAGACCAGTGGAGAAGTGTTTTTTTCTCGACTTGTTTATCTTTGTCTTAATATTTATAAAATACTGTTTGATTTGTGTGATAACTACTTATGTAGTCGTTTATGATCGCTTTCCATCGGGCAATGCTGTGGAACGCTCTTCCTTAAAGTACATATGTCGAAAATCAAGGAACAAAAACCTTCATGATATGTACCTACGTGTATTTCATCTTTAGGAAACGTAAAGATAATTAAAAACCTAGATCCAGAAAAAATAGCGTACCTAATTTTAATTACCTAACCTGGTAAAGATACTTTGCGTAGGTTATTTTCCAAAATTGCAATGGAAAAATCATTTCACTCTGAAACAGTTGAATATTTAATAGGCTGTTCGGCAAAGATACCTATTTAATAGTCACTCTATATCCCTGGCATGGGAACAAATATGCAAATTCGCTATTATTATCAAGTAACGGTAAGTAGTGAGGAAAACAAAAAGAAATTGTTATGTAAGCCTACTGCACTCACGACTGTGTTCTTGAAGCGCAAGGGCACAGGGCGGGTTACGTCAAATTGAAGCCGGACCAAGTGTCCCTGGCTGCATCCCTCCTTCGAGAACGGGCGCGCATGAGACCGTATTCACACGCCATGTTGTAGGTATGTTTATATTTTTTTGCTGAACAAGTGAATCAACGAGTTCCCGTTCGATTCGATTATTTTTGTTTAGGCTGGAATCTTATCGTGGATTCGATTTTATATTCGTTTAATCAATAATTATGTTAAGGATATCTATTGGCGTGATTTTCTTATTGAACTACTTACGCCCAAGAGTTTTTAATTATGAAACGTGCAGATACTAACAAACAACTATCCGGAAGTATAGAGCCTAAAACAAAAACTAATTTAGTTGATTCGAACGTACACACGATTCGGAATACAAAATAAACGCCGCTTAAGGTGACTGTAAGTAATAATAACATTAAAGACCGCGTCACAGCGTTATAAGCACTGACGCAGGTACCAATCAACAACAGATTGCATTCGGAAGCTGTTAAAACTTAATCAAGTACTCAATTAAATAAGTGTATTGACAAATAACTAGTAAGTTATGTACTTTATAAATAAAGATACTACTCACCTCTTAATTCCATATCTATTTCTTAGATTATTGTATAAGTATTTGCGGCTATCAATGGATATTTCCTTCGCTCGTCTGTAATTTCCCTTAAACTTAATACCGGAAGGCATAAAGCAATTACTTTTATAACTGTGTTAAGAGGAAATGGAAGAAATAGTTTTCGCAGCCAATACATCTACTTTATAAACGACAGCTGTTTATGTAAGATTAGATTTACGCGACTAGTTTTTACACAATCAAATAGAAAAATTCCGAAATATGATGTCTTGTTGGGAGGACAACTTTAGGAAAGTTTAGTTTTTAGATTATCTTTACACAATTTGCCCAGCACATTATATCAAAATTAGTACCTAATTATGTGGTGTGTGGTGACGGCAGAGTAGAATTCAATTGTCACCACCCCAAATCTCTCCCGTGGGTGTCGTACAAGGCGACTAAGGATAAATCAGTGATGAGGAATGGGCAGCACCATCGAAGCCACCATCTAGCAATGTACCTACTGCGACTTTTGTGCCCGATGGATGGCAGTGGGCTCGCCACCTATTACATGGGACCTAGCATAGTTGGCGAAACGCGGGTGCTGGTTCACCTCTGCCTACCCCTTCGGGGATGTGGGCGTGATTTGTGTATGTATGTATGTACCTAATTATTTATATTTGAAATTGAGAAAAATTTTGAAAAAAATAATTATATTGTAAGTATAATGAGTACTTTAACTTTAAGATTTGTTAATTTTATTTCTAAATAAGGTTATTACTGCTCACGCAAATGCCAATATCTTTTTTTATGATATACCTACGTTTATGTAATGCATTGAAATCATTCTCAAAACGCCACTAATCAAATACGTAATGTGAATAGGTGCTACCTAATGATGTTTCAGTCTTTGTTAAAGATATTCAAAAGAGGAATTTGATCATTATTTTGAAAGGGATAATTATGTTGTTCTTAACAAAATTTAAGTAAAATCTTACACATTGTAGTCATATCTATAACAAAGACAGTATTTCCAATGTATCCATTATAGTTACTGCGACAACATACATTAAATAAAATGTGTCTATACACGCGCGATAAAGAAATTTCTACGAATGAGATACGAAAGAACGAAACAATGTGGACAGTCCATCGATTGATTCCAAAATGAAAATGAAAATAGAATCCCCTAACCCTTCGACTTAGCTTTAATCAATAAATAATGTCGGGCTTAATCCACCGATTGAGGCGAGGCGACAGATGTGAGCGACAAGGTTTTAGCAGTGAATTCATGGCACTCCCTACGACTGCAAACGACCCTCCGAATTGTGCAAACTATAATGTGCGAGCCGCATCTGTCCACTTGCAGTCAATATTGAAATAGTGCCGTTCGATAACATCTCAGTATCGATAGGCGAAGTATACACTAGGACAAGGACAAGTTATGCCTGTTTTCTTTTGTCTCTATAGGGAAGGCCGACAGCGAGGAGCTTAGCGCGCTCGACCTGCGATTGCGTAAACTCAGTAGTGTTCACTAAGACCGGTCATAAGGTGGGTGACCCAAAAAAAATATTTTCTCGCGTTCCTCCGTGCTTCGGAAGGCACGCGTTAAGCCAATAGTCCTGACTGCATCTGTAGTCGGTAATACCCACCAATCAGCACTAGCGTGGTGGTGTTATGGCCTATTTTCCCATTTACGTGGTGGGTTATGGGCCATAACTTATGACCCATATATTCTAACCCACCAGTGGTGTAGTAAATTGCGAGGGTTGTGAAGCTGTAAATGTTAGTACAAAAAGCGATAACAATTATCACCCCGTAAATGTCCAACTTTAATATTTTTTGGATATATTGTAAATATGTATGTAAAAAAGGGTTCAAATGTACGAAGCTATTTTTACGAAATATTGCTAAAAAAAAGAAAATTGTTAGTATCGAAATATCTCTATTTTTGACATAAAAACTTCCTCGAGCATTATATATATCTTTTTAATTTAACTAAACTGAATTAATTAAAAAGAAACGTACAGACTTAGATTAGGATGCACTCCTAATCCAAAAATACCTTCTTATTTTGTAAAGTTTTAGGGGAGTGAAAATGTTATCGCACGAGACAAGTTTTCAAATAGGAAATGTAGGCATTACATTTCTAGTCATAATGATAGGGAAGTATTGCGCTGCAGCTTAAGTATAAAGACAAATAATATTATTAATCACAAAGACGACCCTTAAACGAGGGTAGACAACCATTTGAAAATTCACATTTTGGTTAATTTTGTCGATTGTCACTACCAAAGCAACATCGTAACAAATCAATTGATGGCAATCACTTCCCGAAAGCGTTACAGTTTTGCAAACACAGCGGAACTTGTATTGTTTCGTACCAAGAACGGTAACGCATTGGAGACATTATGACAACTTAGATACCGTACGCTTCCTGTTTCCAATGAGAACGTAAACATATCGATTTGTTTCGCTTTACGTCCTGATCGATAAAGATTATTAAATCATAATTTCATATACTTAGTTAATGAAAAGATTATAGTCGATAAGCAAGTCAAAAATAAACACTGTCGATAAAGCAAGTGTCCTACCCTAAAGTAATCGGACGCTGCACTCTGTCCCTCACTGAGATAAAGTTGCCCTAGCATTCAAACAAGTGGCTCACACACACCCACACATCCAAATAATCAGGAAGTACAATGGAGATTAAAGACTTGACACGCACACACCTATCAATAATGTAATAATATTCGTGTACAATTTATAGGCCAGTATAGTAGAGGTAACTGAATATAAATAATATTGCGTACGCACACTACGGGAATATTTAAATAAAGCGCCTCTCGCTTTGTACCAGGAAGTAGCAGCTCGTCTACTCACACATGTGACATGGGAAGTGTGATACGAGTTAGTAGGTATTTTGTGTGTCGCTCGCGCACACTTGTGCGTCAACTACGCGTGGGAGCGCGCGCACATGGCCCGATTGGGACATGCCAAGTGAGCCCCCAGACGATACACTTTTTATTACGTGACACCGTCGTCGTCACAAATATTAGTAGCACTTCATCGATTAGATCAAGTAATTGTTACTGTTGTGGTTATTTCCCTTCTAGCACATAACTTTGCCCTTAGTGCAAAGATGACTTTACTAAACTATTTCTTTCTTATGTGATCTATTTAGTAAACAATTTTCACGGACCTCTTAGAAAATTAGTACAAGCAAACGGGTCAGGTTAGCACAAGATGTAAAAAATTCCCAGAACAGATTGTACTTTATGTGAAATTCGAATTTGCTTAAAATCAAGCATAAAGTGGAGAACACACAAGGACATCAATGTCTAGTCACTTATCTTTGAATCTTATCACAAACGATTATCATTAGATTGTCAAATCAAGTTTTCAGAGAGACAATTTCTCCTAGATTATTTATCTTATCTATCTATGGATGTGGTAAATAAATTAGATCTTAGATCAAAAACAAATATAGACGTATTAGTCAATAGGCACCTTTAAACACTACTTCAATGAACATTTATTTATTTATACTAATCTACTAACGGTGGATTTCTATTTTCCATCCAAAGATAGGTCAGATTGTACCTACCTAGTTAGCTGCTAGCAGTTTTGGTAACTTGCTAAAAATAACAGAGGCTAGGTTTACTAGATAGTTAATAAACTTGGGAGGTTTATTTTGATCTAGGTTCAGGTAGACATTGACATTGAGAGCGGCCGTTGGTGATTTAAACTTTTATCTTAAAATTATGTGCCAATCGGCTTTTAAATGTGTTCTTGGTATTGTAAACTCGTGTAATGACTCTACTTCTGTCTAGATCTGGACATTTATATTCGCAGGCTCAGATAATAGGCTATAAACCATGTAATTTGAAGAAAAAACCTTTGATATGTCATATGGCGCCCGGTAATAAAATAAAAACATCATTCTGAAATGATTATTTACGAAACATACGCGCATGTAGGTACCCTCCTCAATACGCGTGCATTCCCGCTCAGTTTTTTCATCGCGCCGCATCGCGGGTCCAACGAGTTCCAAAGAGTTCGCTTTGTCATGCGACACTTGTGCGCCCGACTTGCCCAGGGGGTTACTCGTTAAAATCGTGGATTAATTGTCTATTCACTCAAAGCAGTACGGCCAATATCGATTCCATGGGTTTTGTTGACTTGTGCTTCGTATATTATTATCACCTCTTATGCTACTTACTATGTTAAAATGTTTCTGTTAAATCTTAAATCTTTCAGTTAAATCTTGTAAGCCAAGGCCATTGCAATTAAATACTTAAAGCTACTATTTCTATAAGCAATCTTCTCATATCGCCTAATTAAATAGAATCCCTTACAGTTATGTGAACGTGGGTGCTAGTTCACTTCTGCCTACCCATTCGGGGATATAGGCGTGATTTATGTATGTATGTTCAAAGTTATATTAGGTTTTGGGACAAAAACTATGGAACGACCATTTAAAAACATGCCAACCAAATTCATTTTTAACCGAATTTCATTCATATTGATTCCGTTATTTTTGGCATATTAACGTCAATATACCACCTATTATTAGTATACATTCAACTGAAAACTCCAGTAGCCAGCCATACTCAACTTTACTAAGCATTAAGAAATTATTTTGATCACATGAATTTTAAGTTAGGTAACATTATTTCGTTGCGTGACTATACTGGCTACAAGTGGATGAGCGTCGCCTAAGGTCGACGGAAGTTGATGATTTCTTCACCAGCCATAATTACCAGCTTATGAAGGAAAAGGTCGCATGCGAACTCCGCCGCTCCGCAGACCCATTAAATTTAGTCATCGTGTCATCCTGATGGAACACAACAAAAGAAATCGATAAATCGTCGCTGATTTGCATACAAAATTGTGTACATATTTGAATAAATTTAAAGTTTTTGTCAGTCAAAAAGAAGAACTCATATGATATTCTTATTACTGTTAGTGGTATATGAATGTAAGCCATGTGCGGACGGCAGAGCCGAATACAATTACCACCACCACCTATTTCTCCCGCCAGTAAGATGACATAAAAGGAAGAACCCTATTCTTATATCAACTATCATGCCCCATCAATGGCAATAGGCTCGCCACCTATTACATGGGACCTAACATTGAGTGTTAAAATAATACACTTCCGCCTACCCCTTCCGGGATAAACAAGCATGATCTATGTATATGAACCGACTTAAGAAATTTAAGGCGGATTACATTCACTCCTTTATTTCCCAATAAGTCAGGCGTAAGTGGCGCAATTTTCTGAGTGACATCGTTGCCTAGTTGTGAGTGGCACCTCGTTATGTAACGAGAGAACAGACCCGAAACGAGGCCATTCGCGGCCCGCACGTTTCGGAAGTGCGTTGAGACGTTGCAACACTTGCCTCACTCATTGTTGGCACCGTAATCTACTGGCGATTACTCCATTCCTGCAATTGGCTAATATTTTATTTCGCACGCTATTTGCAAAAAATATATTTACAATTTAACAAAAATTAAATAGGTTAAATAAATAAAAATATGGTTTATATACTAACTTATTCTTCCTGGCTTGTTTCAAGGTTATCTGGGATCGGCGCAGTATATTTGCTTACTTCATAAAGCCATTCACTCCCCTTTGATTCATATCATCCATCACTCCGAAAAGGGCTAGTGATAATTGAATGTATAGAAGAGATGGAAAGGACTAAGTGGAGAGACCGATGAACGGAGAGAGCGATTGGGATTATTTGGGATGACAACATTTCATGAAATAATAGAAAAGTTTATGAACAACTTAAACGATTCAAAATATTTTGTCGCTTAATATTGTCATAAAACTGATGCGTAGTTATTACCATTATTACAATTAGAACGGGCAAAGATAAAGGTGGAAACAAAGTATCCCTAATCTTATTATTAAAACATCCATTGTTATGCTGTGAAATAAATAATGAAAATTAAAAACCCAGTTCGATTCGGGTCAGCGCACAGGAAGTGTCTCCATTTCCATATGATTGCAATTTAAAATAGTGCGGCGTCCGGTGTAGACTTCCGCCAAATTTGCAACGCTTTTCTCACCTCTCGATAACTGAAGCGCTTATTTCATTTACTTTTGACTACTTCTCACGACCTTCGTGGATTTTACAGTTATTAACACATACAAAATATATTATCGAATTAATTCGATCTTCCAAGACTTTATAAATAATTTTTCCAATAGCCAATAATCTAAGGAAAATATCCTTCCTTGCCTACCTAACAACCTAATTTCAAGCAGATGTAGGGTTTATGAAAAAAAATATGTTTTTAATTATAGAGGGATATAGAAAACATTCTACCTTGTCCACCTAAATAAAGCAGACCCAATAACTGCGATTAGCTAAATATTTCAAGTTCTGGCTTATTTACAGGAAGCAAGGCAATCGCTGCTTTACCTGTAGACGGTCGAAAAATGGTTGATAGCTTAATTTAAAATGCCACAGGTAATTTTCTCTGTGCATGGTATGTACGTAAACCGTTACTGTACATAATGTACACACATGGACGGACGCCGGATCTCCGTTTCCGTTACGGAACCATTCCTTTTACGTACCGCGGCCATCGTCGGAAGTTGGTTCAGATTTGCCCTCCCCACTCCCAACCTCGACCCTCACACGTCCGAAGCCCGCTGGTTCCTAATTTCCTCTTCCCGCGTATATTAATTTCCGGCTTAAACTATTCCATGTCTTTCATTTCCTATTAACGCTCATCGCAAAATTCGGTCTGCAATAAAAGATAGGGATTCGGAGACGTTAACTAAATTAAATCGAGGGACACGCATGAAATTATTTTTTTAAATACATCGAGTGCTTCTAAATCTTCTTTTGTAAATTGATATTTAATAGGCCGATTTAAAAATTTTGGAAAATTTCTAGAAAACTCCTTTATAATTTTAAATTTTAAGTCTTATGTTGTGTAAGTCGTTAATTGCAAAGTCACGTCAGTAAGCTTATTAAGTCATAATTATAATATTTTTAATAAAGTTATTTTCCTGAATAAAAGTAGGTACATCGATGTATTTGTTATGAAATACTATTTGGTAGTCTCTGTTTTCGTATAGGTTTATCTTACTTAGTTATTAAATATTTTGCTTATTGTGCAAAGTAACGGGGTACCCACGCTCTGTTGGTTGATGGTATGCGTGCGCGCAATGGACTTATTTTGAGCACTTCCGCATTTGTTCGGGATTCAAGTCCGGCCGTTCGTCGCATTCCGGCCGAGCCACAATCATCTTCTTAAAATAAGCATTATAAGATGTATTTTACTCCAGCAATCATATTTGCGCTTTATTCGACTTAGTGCATTTTCTTCTTAGATAATTTTTCCGTACATTGTTCATTATCCATTTAAATCAACAGCTTTATGCCAATAAATTCAATCCTTAGATCCTTTTCATAGTTCAAAATATCGATTCCATCTTCGTGGGTTTGTTTAAAAATATGAAAACTCACTAACGGTGAAGCTAATGTTTGTTGATTATTTTCAGTTATAAAGTTTATGACCTAATTAGAACGCTAAATATGAAAGGTAACAAGCAAGTACCTACCTATCCACTTAAGACGTATAGCGTTAAAATAATGTAATCTCTACAGGTTATGTCAGTACGTTACATTAGAAGGTTGACAAAGAAAGTAGCCAGAACTGCGGTCACGGTCACGTATGAGCAAGCATCGTTCTTTTATTCTCTAAATTACTGCACATAACTCCACGCGGAGACGAACGGCATACTAGCCACCGTCACACTAACAAATGCCGCCATCCAAATGAGAAAATGAGAGAGAACGATCGAGGGAACGCGGGGCGGGCGAAGGGAGCAACAGGTAAAGATTCCGAGGCCACTTCCGTCTTGGCTGCCGAATATTTCTGTCTCGAACCGGTAGTGGGACGGCCGCCAGGGCACACACGAGATAACCCGGCCGACACACGCATACCTACTCTTACACATGAAACTGGGCTGACAATTTCTGTCTGGGGTTCAAAATAAGGAACCCACTGCATCGTTCCAGTGATGTGTGCGTCTACTTTGTACAATATTAGTTGACATAATATGATTCAGATATTAATTTGCAGTGTGTGTAGGTAAGCACCCAGGAACTTCCTTATCAAATATCTTGCTGTTACGCAAATGGTAATCCTTGCATCGCAGATTACAGAAAGAGATTATGTTATCAAATTAAATTTGTTTTGTTATCTCACAGTAAGACTTTTCTTTGCGGAAAGTCGTTAAATGATTCAGTAGAATCACTGTAGATACCAATACACATGTAGTTAGTTCGAATGAGCTCAGCTCAAACCGGTTGGCGATCATATTGTCTCACTCGGCACCAGGAAACCGCCGTCCGGCTGCTCAGACGTTTCCTGTGCTTTGTCTCAACATTGCCACGACATCATGATCTGTCCGTTACAAAAACACTTTTAAGTATATCGAATTAATTACTTGGGACACTTTTTTCAATCACACCTAAGTATATTTTAAATCAAATAAGAATATAACAAATAAACTTTTGTAAATAACTCTGTTCACACGTAGTATTGTGATACAAACAAAAGTCTGATGTAAATATAAGTATTTAATTAGGTAAGGTAAATTAATATGATGATTTTTTTTAATATGCATAAGTTATTAAAACCGAGTCGTGTAATCGTGTCGCACCCGCGATTACTGAACAAACAAGGAAATAATGCGAGTTATTAAAAACTGGCGCGCTGACGTAATCCTACCGCACGGCCTGCTACTTCCGCGTGCCCTAAGAATGTGAATATCTTAGAGACGGGGAGTTACGGAAAACAACTGACCAATGTTTATTGTGCGTTAACACCAAGAACCCAGATAACGGTTCGCGAAAACAGTGGACAGGCAGTAGTTTTAGTTAAAAATGGGGTCTTGGTCTCGCTCCCGAAGTTTTATCTCGGCAATATGTGTGTGAGGCGACGCGGCGCGGCGTCGGACGGGGCGCCAGAGGTACGCGGGGGGGAGGCGGCCGCGCGTCCGTCCGCCCGCGCCACCACCGCATCATCAGTCCGCGTCGGAGAGTTGCCCGCGACGCTCGTCTGCGAGCTTGATCCCTCAGATACGCTGCTGGTTTACGGCGTGCCGTAACACGACACGTTTGGAGGGACCGCCGCCGCTACGCGTGTGTCTGGTGCTCTGTGAACTCTGGATACTGTGTTTTTGTGAAGTGACAATGCGTTTATGCTGAATTCTCCGGCCATCGTCTTCGTTTAGGATTTTGACGACTCAACCTGTTCCGGATCAGCTCAGCCGGTAAGTAGCTGTGCTTATCGCTCAGCGCGGTATCGCGGACTCACGCATTTCCGACCGCGCCCGATAAGGCCGGTATGGTGCCTCGTGATAATAATATGATGTTTAAATCCGGCGACAAACAACAGTAATTATTGTACTATACAGTCATATTATCACACCCATTATTTCCAAATAAAAAAATATATTGGTGTTTAAATTTTTCTAATTACTATACTAATTTAGAATTCTTAGTACAAAACTAGTTTTGTAGATACGTTGCTAGATCCCATCCCGTAAGACCAACGAATCCACAGGTAACAAGCACCTAAACTGTATTCAAACTTGCCGAAAAACAAGTGTTTTGCAACATCAAATAACAATGAGATTGGCAATACGCTCAACCTATTATTATTACTTTTTATCCCCCTCGGATTAGTTATCGGATAATAATACCCTCCCTTACAATGTAGCTATTCCCCATTCATTTCTATAAAATTGCAACCAGCAGGTGACAACCCTAAATTTATTCTATTACGGTCCAGGCTATTTCACCCTAATTTTAAAAAAGACGGTATCTCTTTTTATTATGACTAGTTTTTATAGATTATTCGTAACAGTACCTAGATAAAGTAAATTGTTATTCTTTATTACTTTTTATTTATTCATAGGTGCAATCCACAAAAGTCAAGAATTTTTGGTTTTACGGTTAAAAAATCGTATAATCGTTAATGGCCTAATGGAAATATTGGTTTTATTTATGTAACTACAATTTTCAATTGCAATATCCAGAAACAATTTAAGAGCTACGAAATGAAAGAAAAGAGTTAGTTTATTGGGTTTGAATAATAAAATACTAAATTGAATAATAAATACTTTCATTAATTCTTAATACTAAAACGTGGAGATGTTCAAAATGTGCTTCAAAATGCTCTGTTCTGTAATAATAAGTAATTTAAGCAATTAAAACATGGTTTGTTATTGATTCGTTACTTCGTTGTAAGATTTAACCAAACAACAAATCAGGATTTCTGTAATATTGAAATATAATCCTTATCAAAACTAAAATATAACATAATTAAATAGTTATTATATTACAAGTAGTACTACCTACTTATAATAACTATTTTTGTCACTTAATATGTAATTTATATTTATGTACACTCATCATAATTCAATAATGGGAATCGTAAGATAAAAATTACATTGTTGTCAATTATAGCGCCATCTATTGAGCAGTAGCGGTAGCACAAAAATATGTAAACATTGCCGTTGTTTGTAATAAATGAGCTTTAACAAAATTATACAATAACTATATAACGACATAAAACCTATCTCGGTGGTCATTTTATGATATTAAAGTGCAATAATTCAAACTTTTGAATAAACAAGTACTATCTAATAACTTGTAGCATGTATAGGAAGTAAATAACTAAATACTATCTGAAACATTGTTAATTAAAAATGAACGTGATCGAATAGTAGCAAAATGAAATTTTAACAATATTCAAGAGGAACTATTCATTGTTTCAGATTATCGTAATGAAAGTAGTTAGTCTACAACTGCCGTCTGGGCCCAGTATGGAGCGGCTTCCGCTGCCATTTAGCCCGACGGAACTTCTATGGCGGTACCCGTTACCGTGGGCCCCACCACCGCCTTCGCCGCTTGGGGACACTAAAGCCCAATTACCAGCTGGTCTCCCACCAGAACCGAGACTTTGGACAAGAGAGGATGTCGTCGTATTCTTAAAATGGTGCGAGAGAGAATTTGACTTGCCCAACTTCGATATGGACCTTTTTCAAATGAATGGTAAGGATTCAGTACATTCTATTCCATATTTACTATGCACACCACTAAAAAAAAATCCAGAGCAGGGAGTAATTTTGGTTTTCTTTGTTCACAGGTAAAGCGTTATGCCTGCTGACTAAAACCGATTTGGGAGAACGTTGTCCTGGCGCGGGCGACGTTCTACACAACGTTCTGCAGATGTTAGTGCGAGATGCTGCACTTCTCGGGAGAGTTCCTTCGTCGCCAGTAACGCCAACTGCACGCGCAGCCCCTTACCCGCCTTCCCCACACTCCCACCCACCGACACCCACTTGGGCTATCGATGGCTTCCATCACTTCCACAGTGCTGCTGCCGCGGCAGCGCAGCCCAACTCCGTAACATTAAGTCCTGCGCCTTCTGTCGATAGTTCAGGCAGTCCACAACGAGGCGAAACCGTCAATTATGCTCCTGCATACGCACCTCCTATTCAACCTCAAGCTCAAGCTGCAAGTTCCGGAAGCAACCATTCCGACTCTGATGAAGAAGCGCAATTTGCTCCCCCTCCGAGGTCTCCAAAAGAAGCCCCTCTAACACCCTTGGCTCCGCAAAACCACGCTACGCAACATTCTCACTATCGTACACAACACAGAGAATTCTTCCCAAATGACATGCCTGAATCAAACACAAGTAAGTTATTATTGTAATTGTTATTAGTTAAACAAAAGCGAATTATCATGCATTAGAAGATATAAGGTAATTGAACAAATTATTAATAATATATTTCCTCATTTCAGATGGAAGACTGTTGTGGGACTTCTTACAGCAACTACTAAATGATCCGACTCAGAGATACACAAACTACATAGCGTGGAAAAACCGGGACACTGGAGTGTTTAAAATTGTTGATCCCGCTGGACTGGCAAAACTATGGGGTATTCAGAAAAATCATCTTTCCATGAACTATGACAAGATGTCACGAGCTTTAAGATACTATTATCGCGTCAACATCTTGCGGAAAGTACAAGGCGAGAGACACTGTTACCAGTATGTATTTCTGAAATGATCTCGATTCATGTCTTTTATACATTGTTTGTATGTAACGTAATTAATGTTGCATTTCCTTTTTCAGGTTTTTGAGGAACCCCACCGAATTGAAAAACATCAAGAATATTTCGCTTTTGCGTCAACAAATGAGCCCTACAAGAGTGGCGCAGCAGGCCGTTGTGAAATCGGAGATGAAAGAAGAGCGCTGCGAAGACGAAACCGTCGATGAGGACATGCCAACAGACTTGAGCATGGCCGCTTCAGAGCCGTGGAGGAAAAGAGCGCGGCCAGACCCCGCGTCCATTCCCTCACAATATGACAAACACCGCATCAGTGCTCTCATTGGCGACAACATGATTTCGAAACGTGAATCAGATTATAGTGCCGACAATTACGCCCTTAACTTGAAAAGTGAAAAATGTGAACAATGATTATCATAAATCCTAGACGCGGAACACTTGCAGTGTAAGCGTTTTTATATAAATTTATGTAACGTGCAACAACTCCACCCACAACAAATCTAGTCAATTATGTACTCTCAGAATTGAAATTCAAGTCTTCCTTAAAAATCAAAGTTTATAATTATGATATCAACAAAGAAAATATCTGAGAGAACTTTGATAGATTTTGTATGGTTTCTGGAGTTCTACAGGGTATGGACCTTATATAATGCCTTTGTGCCAAGTGATTTTTATCTAATAGTGTCAATTACCTAAATAGTTAACTAAAGTGGACGAGAGTTTATGTGTGTTAAAGTCATAAAGACTATATTATTATTTTGTGCAATGGATCATTGAAATAACTGCAAAAATCTCGCAGTTACACATTTATGTGTTGCCAAAAGTATCTGTGTGTGCGTTTAAAGTGAATTTGCGCTCATTCATGCATTTTGTAATTTAATTATAAATCTTTTTATTGTATCTATAATTTGCTAAAAAAGAGTACCAGTTTACTATTGTGAAAACCAATTATTATGAAACTTGATCAGAGTTATATTTTAAATTTAATTTTAGTCTTCCATGGATTCTTTTTGGCAAATTGTTTAAATTGTAGCATGTACCTTGAAAAACACAAATTTAAACTACCACTAATTCTCAAAGTGTGCATATATTATGGGGAAATCACGCAGTCAGTAACTAGCAGCTTTAAATTTAAATAATTATAAAATTTGAATTGTGACTATATATTATATTAAAGACGTGGCTACATTGGTTTTTTGGACAAAAGACAATAACGACGAACAATCTTCTACCTAACGAATATGCCTTGAAATCTACAAGAAAACGTCCACTGTGATAAAAAATATAAAAGTGGTAGAGATAGATTATGTAATATAATATGCTAGGGCTTTTACTCAAAGATTTCCAGCTACAATTTTCTGTGATCTCTTTTATCAATATAGGTAAATGTCATAGATTAAACGTAAGAATTTGTAAATACTAGATATAATTAATTTTAAGGTAGATTAAAAACAGACTGTAAAGAGAGTGTATGTATGATTTGTAAAACAAAGTGGAGCTTTATTAAAGTACCTAGTTATGAGTAAGAATTACAACCGAGTTTGTATTTTTACAATTATTTCTACACCGGCAAGTGCATGCCATAATTTCCAACTTGTTGTAACACAATATGTAAGACGAAATATTTCTTATTAATATTGTGTCAGATTTATTATAACTTAAATAAATGAAAATAATGTTACTATACAAATTGTTTCATTTCCTCTGTAATATAATAAATAATTGAATGTATTTGGAGTCAAATAGGTATTTAATAACTGCCTTATCCTCTTGCATAACAATTGTATGTTTAATAGTTTGCCATGACAGTGATAAAAAATGGGAAACAATTAAAGTACGTTTATCACTAAAACTTATAGTATCGGTCTGCAATTTGAGATACAGATATTGGTTGTTTTGTTTCTAATGGTATCACGAACTAGTGTGCGAAGTAAAAGCTAGAAAGTGAATTCAAAGGACGTCTAAATATGCTCAGGTAACAACTAACAATCATGAATGTTGACGTTAGTTCGTTAGACTATTGTACACGTGCGCAACGTTAAAATCATTTAGTGTTCACTCGTTTATTACACAAAAGTCACGACAGTTGAATACGCCACAACGGACATAGACCGTGGTCACATTCACTTGTGGATAGATGCATAAAATAAATTGGCGAAACGTTGGTGTTAATTTACCTTTGTTTACCGTTACGGGAATAAATAGGCGTGATTTATGCATGTATGTTTATGTAGTTGTATACATATTATAAATTTTCATTTCCGATTTAATTAATAATTGTAGTAGGTATAGTAATGATACCCATGCCAAGACGAACTTAAATTTCATGTAAACTATATTTTGCTACAAATCAGACTCCGGTGTAAAGGAAAGCGATGCTTTTTCTTTGCAATTAATTGCATAACAAAAGCTGGGAATATAGCTTTCCCTCAATATCTAAATACGCCCCAAAATCAAAGTGTAGCTATTGCACAAAAAAAGCTCGAAATATTACAAACAAAAAGAGGACAGAAAAATGTATATAGGTTACCTAATGTTTAAATAAAAACCAAATACTTATGTAATAATAAGTACCTAAGCAAGTTTACGTTGTGATCAAAACAGTGTCATCGAAATATTACCGAAACAATCACGCACAAATGTTTTGGTTTTCAATTAATGCCAATTCAATTAAAGAAGTGGCAGTTTCCGGAAAATTGTACATCGGTGATTCTTATTATTTTCGGAATAATAGTAATTCAAACTAAAAACTTACTTGCCTACTACCAAATTTTAAACAGCTAGCGCCATCTATGTATTTGCCTATGAAACAAATTACCAATCCCCCGCACGCAGCACGGGACGTGGACAAAATCTCCTCGGGAAAAGAAAATATTATCCTCTCGCTCTAACTCACACTATATCCCGAGACAAAAAAACTGCCAAGTGGTGGAGAAATTTTGTCCACGTCCCGTGCTAACTGCTACAGCAGGGTAGCCCATGTAGTGCCCTCGTTTCAATCAATCCCTAGCGCCCTCTATTGTCAAGTAGTAAGTACCAACCTTGTTTAGCTACCGCGCCTGTAGTTGACCAGTCTGTCCTATACAAAGGACGAATAAAAACTACTACTACTGAAGTTGGCCATAACACGGGCGATGCAGATACCTAAAAACAGCTCCTCTCTTAAATCCTCTTCTTGAATATTCAATGGTATGGATTAGGTTAGGTATGGATTATTTGCAGACTGTGAAGGAATAGAATTTCAAGTTAGCTTAAAGATAGAAATTATAGAATAGTTATTTGAAATATTGCATTGAATACATTATCACCACCCACAATAAGTAAATAATAACACCCAAGTCGAGACTTAGGATTAAAACATGATGAGGGAGGCAGCAGCGTCCATGACATAGCCTATTGCCATCTATTGGGAAAAAAAATCGTCCATTTTATGGGACCTAACATAGTTAAAGCTTGTGTGTGGTTGTTTAATACACTTCTTGTTACCCCTTTGAAGATAAATAGGCGTAATATTAATGTATGTAAAATAGTACAAAGGACACAATAAAAAAAAATACTAAAGAGACTGATTATGTGACGCAAGACAAGGTTCAAAGAAAATGTTGGTTAGAAAAAGTTGGAAAAATCATTGTTTTTCGCATCAAGACTATAATTTTTCAAAATTTTCCTAGCCACAATTTTCATTATCCTAATTATTCTAACATTTATACAATGTTCAAATTAAAATTTAAAAAAATAATTGAGATAGGTCCTGTTTCACAATCGACAAGCAAGTTCTAAGTAGCTTACTTCACAGATCATTTGACAGTTGTAATATGAAATATATGTCAATTGATCTGCAAAGTAAGCTACTTTGAACTTATTTTTCGATTGTGAAACAGGCCCATAAAGATTTTGAGTATATATTGGAACAAGTAATTTATTTAATCACTTATTGGTACCACTTTATTTGTTTGTCTCCTAATAGTTCTGTTACTTTATGGCCATGATGCATTTGAGAACACTGAGAAACAGTGGGCACATCACACTTTTCTAAAATCAGAGGAGCAGTTGTCCAGCTAATGCTACATACATACATACATACATAAATCACGCCCATATCCCCGAAGGGGTAGGCAGAGGTGAATTCTCACCCGCGTTTCGCCAATTATGTTAAGTCCCATGTAATAGGTGGCGAGCCTATTGCCATTTATCGGGCACAAAAGTCGCAGTACATTGTCAGGACGGTAGTATAAGAGGAACGCTGCTGCCCATTCCTCATCACTGATTTATCCTTAGTCGCCTTGTACGACACCCACGGGAGAGATTTGGGATGGTGACAATTGTATTCTACTCTGCCGTCACCACACGGCACACTAATGCTAAAATGGATCAATGCCCAATAATAAGTATCAAAGCATATTTAACAAATTTAATTCTTTATATATACTAACTATAATATGGTACATAAAAGTTTAGTTTTCAGATGGTTGGTTTTGGAAAAATATAATATCATCAGCTACAACAGTTGAAGCTGTTCGAACCTGACCATCATCGAGTTTCACTTCTCCATAAGATAGTTTCCCAGTAACATACACTCTTTGGCCTTTTTTCAGAAACTTGTAAACTGTATCACGCAGTCCTGGTTTAAATATACTGACTCTATGCCAGTCAGTCCTCTGCAGTATATCCCCAGATTCATATTTGTAACTGAAATGTGTTGCCAGAGGGAAATTCACAACCGGATGCTCTTCAGAGCCACGCTTTTGCGGATCTGCCCCTACTCTACCAAGTAGAGTTACTTGATTTATGGCTACAAGAATAATTTGTATTAAATATAACTTAAGCTTTACCATACCAAAGTAGATAAACTTTGGATCCTAAAACATAATGCTTACTTTTCTCTGTTTTTTGATTTTCATTTTTTACTGCAGTGGTATTTATGCCTCGTTGCTGTATACTTAATGCTCTAATTATTGTTCCTGTTACCTGTTAACATAATAAAACAAAAAGATTAACACTTTGATATAATATTACTTGCAGTTATAAAATATCTCTCACTAGCCCAAACTAAGTATCTTAATAATAGATTTGCTATAGATACCAGATAAATATACATAACAATCATATAATACGTCAAGAAAATATACCTACCACCTAAGTAAAGAACCAAGACTTTAGAACAAAAATGCCTGTTTGTCACATAAAAATTTGTCCCTACTAGGATTAAAGCCTGGAATCTCTTGAATAGCCAGATCTGATCATTTGCATACTGGGCATCAATTTTAAGGAAAATGTAAACACTGAAAATATGAATATTTTCTTTTAAGTTATTCTATAATATATTTTTTGACTCACTATTCATCCAATAAATTTATTGATAAAAGTTAAAAAGTATCATAGAAACTATGTTGTCCTAAGCAAGGGTTTAAATTTGTCGCTAAATTAATACACATTTTAGTATTAACCGCGCAAGCTACTATTTTATAGAGCAGAAGAACAATACAATACAAATATTCTTTATTGGACACAAAAAAAAATAACAAAAAATACAACACAGGACAGTACATGAGGCGGCAACATTAAATGAATAATGTTTAGTCATGAAAGGAAACTTTAATAGGAAGCCACTGGGATCATATTCGGAAACGCATCGATGGGTATTACTTATTTGAATAAGATAAAAATGTATAGTAAAACCTAAAACGTAAAAGAATTACCTACCGTGCTTCTAACCTTCGAAGTAAACATAGCGTTATTTTCAGAAACTATTACGCAAAAAAATACAAAAAGTCTGAAAGCATGTGCCAAATTGATTAAGACTTAACTTTAATATTTTAATTAATACAAATCATTAGCCGGTTCACAAAGCGAGTTTTTCAAAATATTCTCACTCATTCTTTCTTTCTTCTTCCGGTAGATTTGCGCGGTCAATTAACGTTAAAAACGTGACATTTTGATTGATGTCAATGTCAGTGTTGATTGACAGTTTTCTTTTTAAATGTCCCTAATCCTTAAAGCAAATAATCCCAGCCCATGCAGCTTGGTATAACACAGTTCTTCTGTAGAAGGAAAAATCAAAGAAGAGATGGATGGATTGTGTAAAGGAAGATACGACATGATTGCAACTTCCTAGATGCGTTAAAAGCGTAGACAGTTTTCTCTGTCTACGGTTAAAAGGTGTAACACATAACAAAACAAAGTCATAAATTAAAAGTAAAATATATTTCATTCATTCATTTTAATGTAAAATAAATACTAAAAATATGGCTGTATTGCCCAGATTCCTTTGTTTTCCTTGACAAGAGGATAATTTATAAAAATAAAAAAACAAAATCACCATTCTTTTCTATTTTCTAATTTCTTCTCCTATTTAGAAAGCAATGGAATCCAGTCTATACAGCCATACGTTAATTAATTCCCAAGAAGATATTGTAGTTAAACTCATTTTAGGTACCTTTAACTTATATCTACCTAACTTTTATATACATATATCACATATATAAAAGTTAGGTACATATATATACATAGATCACGATTGTATCCCTGAAGGGGTAGGCAGAGGTGAATTAACACTCACTTTTTTATATTGTCACGATATGAATAATAATACCTTCCTTTATATATACATTCATCGACAAATTGGAGCAAATATTTTTAGTCTTACACCACAATACCGTGGACTCATCTTTTAATATGTTTATAAAATTTGTGCTTTTAAAAATGGATTGTGATTGTGAGGCAAGGCTACATCACTAAACTTTTTCTTGTGTTGCTAGAGCATAAAATCAATACTACCAATCTTAAATAAAAAAATTGCGATTTGCGTCGTTTTGATGACAGTTGTTTTGTGGTTAGGTATAGACAGATAAAAAAATCTATCTCTGTTCGTTCAATTCAACCACCACCATACCTAATCCAGGAAAAGTTGTTGCCTGTGAAGGATGCCTTCTGCTGCGAATGCAAAATCTGAAAAACCAGCCTCTTCGGAGGCTACGGACAATTCACCAATACGACAAATTATGACGATAATTGAACACAAAATCAGAAATTTGGAGAAAAGAAAGGTAAGATGTTTTACCAGCCAGTAACTTTTTACAGTATCTATTTTGATTCAATTCAGCAATGAATTGGTGCTAGGAATTTTCTTCTTTGGTATCTAAAATTGCTATTTGACCAGTAGTTTTCGTATTTCTTCAAATTGTATTGTATATAAATAAAGTTGCCGAGTACCCTTGACTGACGCCATTTTCACACATGTGCTCTTTACAATGTTGACGAGACAAACGACGCCCAAAAACTACATTGATGAACGAGAAATCAAATTATTGTAATTGAAAATTATCCCTGGAATATTTAAATTGCTTAAAAGACAACTTCTGTACTTACTTACTAGTTTTGCAAAGTTATTTTGTAACACAATTAAATTTTTGTCGGTATATGTATTTAATCTAGTAGTACACAATGAAAATATAAATATTAGTTACCTAATCGGGTTGTGGTGATTTCTTGAGGTTGGAGAATTTTGTTATAACTTGGTTAAGTTTAATATATTTACATACCTGATGGATTAAGTCTACACTACTACTGTCTACCAATTTTCTTTTTCAACACTACCCTTTAGGAACATAATAGTAATTGTTAATGTCATGTTGATTATTTTGAGGGGTTTCCATAATAACTACAGTTGACAGTGTAAATTGTTTTTATTGCTTTTTTCTATGTATTCATAAAGATTATCATTTGTAGATTTGTGTTAAATTTCATACTGTAGTGTGATTCTTTTGGAATTAATAGTTATGAATTATATTACATTAGTAGCATAATAAGTAAATTGGTAGCCTATGGAATTAGATGAGACAGAATAGCTTCTACATTTAATGCAAAAATAAATCTTGACAAATATATTAAAGTGCTTTGATTGTTAACTATGTATAGTAACAATAATAAAATGCATAATGTTTTTTCAACTCTTACCTTTATGTACCATAATGATTAAAAATCATTTGATGGAATTGTTCCATACCAATACAAAAATCTAACGTAAGAAAACAAAGTATAACAACACAGTTATTTGAGCATAAAAGTTTACAGAAAAAATGAAATTGCCAGCTAATATGTGTGTGTGTGCACACCACCAGGTGTGATTGCATTGTGTATGGCCAAAATTTTATCTGTACACCAGTGTGAGCATAATAAATCATATCTATACTAATATTATATAGCTGAAGAGTTTGGGTTGAATGCACCAATCCTAGATCCTGAGATCTACTAACTCAAATTAAAAAATATTTTTGTGTTGGATAGTCCCATCTATCGAGAAAGGCTATAGATTAGGTACATAATAACTGTCATTAACGTGATTAGAAGATTAGGACGTGAACATAGCTGTGGGTGACCACTAGTAATTAACTAATATGTATCTTAAACAAAGGCATGAACATAAAATGAATTTAAAACTTTGGTGGTATAAGTGTACCCAATTTCTTTAAAATTTATTGTTTCAATATCAATTAATAAAAGCTTTACTTTGCATCACTATCCATTAATCCTCCAAATTTTTGTTTATTTTATGGGTCATTTAAACATTTTTTTGTTTTGGTTTTCAATGCTCATTCAACCATTTATGTATTTATATGAGATCGTTTTATAAATATTGATTTGTAATCATCACTATTTGATTGTATTCCACAGAGCCGACTGGCTTCATACCGAGACTTACAAAAAGCAGGAAAAGAGTTAAAGTCTGATCAGAAAGTAGCTGTTGCTAAGTATGATGAAGTGGCTCAAACCTTGGAGTTTGCAAGAGACTTATCAAAACAAGTGACTTCTATAGTTACAACTGCAGAAAGAGATGCCAAGAAACAGGCTAAAAAGGTATATTATGATATACTCTCAATGTGCACTAGATTTACTTTTTTTGGGAGGTCAGATATATGAATAATTCACCTATACTAAAAAAATCATTTTGCTTGATACGTATATTAGGTACGTAGGTAGGTTAGGAAGTACCTATTTATCAATAATTATAAATAATATCTTAATTATTCAAGATAAGATAATTATATACACTGGGCCTTTAGTGAATTGTGTCTATTGATATGGGGGGCAGTCTGTCAGTAATGGACACATTAATTAAATTTAGTCATAAGTGCAATAATAATGGTAAATAATGGTAGACTGAATAGTGTTAGAAGATTTATAATAATGAATATTTTCTTTCTGCAATTATTTATCTGCATTATATAAACATTGTTCGACAGGGAAGTGCCAATATCTTCTAAATAACACATAACACAGACAACATTTATAAAAATGGACATTCATGTTAAAAAGATAATGAAGTCAATTTTTCGAAAAATGTAAGAAAATAGGAAGTATTGGCACTTACCCGTTGTGTTGTTTCCCATGCCCTTATGCAGCTGAAGCGAGTCTATGAATGGACTTAATTCATAATGTCATCTTATATTTGCATGTCCACTATACATTTTAAATAAAAGAAGTAGACTGGTGGAATCCCGGTGACCATTGACGCTAATGAAGTATCAGGATAAAAACATATATTACCACCAAAAATACACAGAAGTTACATCCATTAACAACTTACTCTATTTGGAATGGACTTAAATCATCACAATGCCTATGAAATAAGAGAAATAAGTGATTTTTCGTGATTTAAAATGTCCGCACGTCTTGTTGATTATGAGTATTAAAACTACACCATTTTTATAGGAAGCATGGGTGAGGTATGCTGCAGACAGTAATAAAATACGAGAGGTTTTGTTAATTCTTGATTGTCTTACTCAAATGGGCAATTCTGAGGCGAGGGAAGATTTTCTCAATGGATCTAATGGAGCAACCAAACTATCTGAAGAAGACCTTAAAATTTTGGATGATCTGTGAGTTGTAAAATATGTATTGAATGAGCATCTTTAATTGACATTACTGATTTTATGATTTATACCTTTCTAATAACATTAATAACTTTACTTACATTAATTAATTCCAGGTACCCTGAAGTAACACCTAAACATGAACTTAACGAAGAAGGCCAGCCTGCTTTTCCCGCTCAAACAATTAAAGCTGCTGAACATTTGTATTCTATAATTGATGGCAAACCGAAAGACGTTCTCGGAACAACTTATTCCCGGATTAAGGAGATAGTTACAGTGGTTCACGAGTGTGGCTACTTTGATAGAGTGGAAGTTGCAGTTGAAGAAGAAGAGAACCGATTTGTTGCTGTAGAAGAGGTTGCACCAGAACAACCAGTAGATGTAGAGGAAGTAGAAATAGAACCTACAAATGCCTACACCCCTGCTGGACCGTTACCTGTTCCACCAGCGCCGGCTGTGGTTCCAACGCCAGCTTACCCGTTGCGTCCTCTGCCACCCATGACTCTACAGGAGGTGGAACACGCCTACTTCTCACAGTACCCACAGCAGAGACCGATCACCGAAGTGATCGGATCGCAGAACTTCTTCTTTTTGCAAGAGTCCGAGATCGACAGTCCCGTGGGAACGCCGCAACCGCCCATCCCCAATCAGATGTCACCGGCTCAGATTCCGACTCAAACGTTCACCAACCAGCATTTCGTTCGCGTGCCCGACGCGTCCGGCCTGCCGCTGCCGCCGCATTTCCCGCACCCGGAATACGCTGGCGTTCCGCTGCCGGCGCCGCTGCCTCCGCACCCGGCACACGTGGTCTCCCCGACCATGCAGCCAGCCCAAGTGGCCGTCCCGGTGCCGGCCCCCGTGTCCCCTGCACACGCCCCCGTTCCAGCGGCGCAGCCTGTCGAAGATCACGCCCGTGCCCCCGAAGACAAGAACGACGACGAGTGGAAAGAGAGTCGCAGCCCTGAGCGCGAGGACGGCGACCGCAAGACTCAGGGACAAGACGACGGCCAGAACCGATACAGACGATACGGACGGACAATACGGGGCCGCGGAGCGCCCAACGGCCACCGTGGACGCGGCACCTTCGGGGGCAGGCAAGGCGACTACCGCGGCAGGCACGGCGACTACCAGAACAGGCCCAACAAAGACTACCAGAACAGGCACGACGGCTACCAGAACAGGCACAAGGAGTATCAGAATCGCGACGACGGCTACTACGGCAACGGAGACGCCGGCGACCACAGAGAGAACGAGAACAGATACAACGACAACTCCCAGAGCTACCAGGGTGGGTTCAAGAGCCGCGGCAGGGGGGGGCCGAGGGGGTCGCGCGGCGCCCCCAGACCGCTCCGCCCACACCAGTACAATCGCAAACCTGAAAATGTTGAATAGTTCGCGTGGCACTCGGCGGTATGCCGCTCCCTTGGCGACGTCGTCGTATAAATTTACAACTACCCTATGATGGACAAAATCATTCGTGGAAGGCAGATTTCACCGGCAACAACGCGTTGTGGCAACAACAAACAGAGATTATGGTATAAAAATAAATATAAAAAAAAGAATAAAAAAAAAGTAAAACAATAAAACATGAAACTCAATAAAAAATAAGTTACTTGGATTTAGATGTATGATATATTGCAATTATTATAAGTTACATAATTCTAGATTCTTGTATAGGTTATGGTCACCCCCGTGGCTATTGGCGCGAGTCGCTCAGTACCTCTTGCGTGCCTCGTCCTCGTGATAATTTAAGTACAGGAGATGTGCACACAACTCAGTGTCTACCGGGACTCTTTCCATATCTCAATTAACTTTGTACTTTAATACTGTTGATTTAAATTGTATTTATATGTGTTAAGGTATTCTTGTCCTAAAACGTAACATTCATGTTTTTAATTTAAGGCGTATTTTTTTAGTATTTTGTTTATAATTTTAATAAAACAAGATATCCAATTGCATCCATGTTAATATACATATAAAACGTATGACGAATCAGATACGACTTTATTATCGTATTTTAGTCATTTATAATTAATGTCGCTGTGACGTATTTTTTTTTGTTTTATTCGGGCTTTTCAATATTCCATTACATTGTTCTCAATAGAGGCTGTGTGCAAGCAAATTAAAAGTATTCTACAACCGAGCAATTGTTTTAATTTCAAATTCGCAAAAATCACAGGAAAATTAGAATGCGTGCCATATAAGTCTGCGCGCGAAAGATGGCGCAGCTCGCTAACATTGACACTCCTACACAAACAAAATAGCGGACGAATTTTAAGTTTCAGTTTTGACCACGCGCAGACTTATCTGGCGGGCACTTTCTACAGTGCGTTCACAGTTATTTTACCTCTGACGTTTCCATTTACGTTTTATGTGAGAGAAGGATACTAAAATGACATTTCCATATGTTAGAGCAGGATGATGACTAGTGTCGGAGGTAAAATAACTGGACGCACTGTAGTACCCTCCGTACGTCCTTTACGATCATAGCTTTGTCTATGTTAGCAAAATTACGGTATATTCCCGTTTGGTTCGTAGTTTAATGTAATATGTAACGTACCTAATGTCTAAAGACCATTCAAAAGCCATGAATTTGGTTAAAAAGGTTATGAATGGTATACTACCTTGGGGAAACTAACCCATTACAAAACTGAAAAAACAACATTCAACAGCACCCACCCTTTTTAAATAAATGCCAGTATCATCACCAGCCCTTTAATGTCCTCACTGCTAGGGTCCAGGCCTCCTTATGGATTGGAGAATATAGGTAGGATGAGCCATAACCCACCTCAAACCGGTCCAGTGCGAATTGGTGGGTATTAACGACTGCAGACGGGACCAACTGCTCTAAACGTGCCTTCAGCCCGGCTAGCATTGACCACCCAAACACGATATGATTTCATTTATCGCGTTAAACTTACAAACATCATTGGATTTTCGACAGTTAAAATCGATAAATGGCTACCTATATATATCTTTATGATATAGCCTTTCTGCCGCACGAGTCGTCAAATAACGTTAATGAGTACTTAACGTCAAAAAATTACAATTCAAAACTAGTCTCTATTCTTTCCGGGTCTATGGTCTTGATTTGAATGAAATTTTTTGACATTAAATACTCATTAAAGTTAATTGACGTCTCCGCGTGCGTCAGTTAAAGGCTTTTTCAATTAAGGCATATCAAGTGTTAAAATCCAATAATTTTTGACTGTTCAACGCGATAAATGGCTTTTATTATATCGTGCTTCGGTGGTCATGCTAGCTGGGCTAGAGCTAGGTTAGAAGGATGACACACACATGAAACAGGTGGAGAGTCAGGGCCCAGAAGGCCGCTAGACTGGAGTGGTCCCGACGGCTAGAACACCGGTCCGCCGGCCAAAGAACTATCAGGGCAATTCGCCCAGTTTTGGAGAAGTGGGTCACGAGGCGACGGGGTTCGCTTTCTTACCGTCTATTGCAGATCCTCTCTGGACACGGCTGTTTTGGGAGGTATCTGCACAAAGTGGCGAGAAGAGAACGAACTCCGGGTTAGCACCAATGTGCTGCTGCGGAAGACACTGCACAGCACACCCTTGAGGAGTGCCCGAGGTGGGCCACAGAGAGGTCGGAGCTCATGGTTGCAGTCGGCCAAGACTTATCCCTGCCGGCGCTGGTGAAGGTCATGTCGGAAGGCGACGACGCGTGGCAGACTACGCGGAGGTTCGCCGAGGCCGTGGTGGAAGCGAAGGATAAACAGTGATGAGGAATGGATAGCAGCGTTCCTCTTAAACAACCTAGCAATGTACTGCGACTTTTGTGCCCGATAAATGGCAATCGCCACCTATACATGGGACCTAATATAATTGGCGAAACGTGGGTGCTACTTCACCTCTGCCTACCCCTTCGGGGATATAGGCGTGATATATGTATGTATGTATGTAAAAAAAGTCTGAAAGTAGCGCCAGTAACAGAGAAGATGAAAGGGAGCCGTTTAGCTTGGTATGGACATGTTATGAGACGTGATGCCATGAATGTGAGTAAGAAAGTTATGGACATGAATGTTGATGGATGTCGAAGTAGAGGAAGACCACTGAAAAGATGGATGGATTGTGTGAGGTGTGATATGAAGGTGATGGATGTGAATGAGGAGATGACGAGTGACAGAAGAGAATGGAAAAAGAGGACATACTGCGCCGACCCCAAATAGGATGGGATAAGGGCAGGGCGATGATGATGATGTAAAAAAAGTTAGAAAGATGAACTTAGGCTAATTTTTTTTGGTCAGCCATCCAATGACCGGCCTTAGCGAATATTACTTAGTTTATGCAAACGAAGGCCGAGCACGCTTTTTTTTGGTCACCCATCCAATGACCGGCCTTAGCGAATATTACTTAGTTTACGCAAACGACGTCCCGTGTGGTGACGGATTAGAATACAATTGTCACCACCCCAAATCTCTTCCGTGGGTGTCGTACAAGGCGACTAAGGATAAAACTGATGAGGAATGGGTAGCAGCGTTCCTCTTATACCACCTAGCAATAGTACTGCGACTTTTGTGCCCGGTAAATGGCAATAGGCTCGCCACCTACCACATGGGACCTAACATAATTGGCGAAACGTCGGTGCTAGTTCACCTCTGTCTTCCCCTTCGGGGATATAGATGTATGTATATGTACGCAAAGGCCGAGCACGCTAAGCTACTGCGCCATCGAGCTCCTGTAAAAATAAATATAATACTCCTTTAAATAAATTATAATGCTTTTCAATCATTGTTTTTGTCCCTATACTTACTAACATATTTACAATACCTGCATGAAATTATTGCAACGACAAAATAAATAAGACATTAAAACTTAAAGTATGGAAGAACAGTGATTCATTCCAGCCGCGTCCGCCTCAAACCAAAGGGTTTCTTTTTGATGTTTATTTTTAGCATGGTCGTCTCAAACCCATTCGGAAGGAAGGACAGAGGTTGCAAACAGTAGGTACAGACATTCAGCAGCAAAATTAATTTTTAACGCGATGATAATACCTATCACAGATGTATCAATTTAAGATACCTATCTACCATCTATGGATTTCTAAGTGGTTTTTTTAAATGAAAAAGACAAATTGTAATTTGTAAGTTGTATTTGTAAGCGGTAATTAGTTACTTATTAATAATTGCAAAACTGCCCGAACTCGAACAGTGAAACCACGTTTTAGGTACTTACTCAATTCATCATCATCACCAGCTCTTTTAATATTCCCACTGTTCCCACATTTCATGTTCCATGCATGCTGCCTTCCTTATGGATGGCAGAATATAGGCAAAATCGTAGGTGATTAGGTTCTTTTATAAGAACCATTATCGACCATTGGCTAGATTATCTACTATAATCTACTTACTTAATTAAAAGAAACCTAGAGATGCGATCTTCCTTCCTTCTACCTTGGGGAAGGCAGTCCAAACCGTCATACTGGTTAAAACGGGCATTCTCCTTGTAAGCCTATTTCTAACCCAAGGGCAATGACGTGCTAGCATGACCACCGGATACAGGATATTATATAGCCCTTTACCGCTTTGAACTGTTAAAATCCCATGGATTTTTTGACAGTTCAAAGCGATAATACAATGTACGAACTGTTAAAATCCCATGGATTTTTTGACAGTTCAAAGCGATAATACAATGTAATGTCATAACTCGTTGACAATAGTGGGTTTCTCTACAGCCTACTTGCGTGCCGTTCTGCTAGCGGAGCGTTGGGCGTTTAGTATCATCTTGGTATTAAATGCGTCAGGGTCGGCGCTTCGTTGCGGATCGGGCATCGGAGCGTGGGCGGGTTTGGGAGACCTATCATTACAGACTGAGGCATGCTGCGCACTCCCCTATTTTTTCTTAGACACACGGGTTTTCAGTATCTAGCGTCTTGACGATTCATAAGTGTATTGTAATCATACCAGATATGAATAAATGAATTTTGACTTGACTTGACGATAAATGACTATATCATATCATGTATCGGTGGTCATGCTAGCCGGGCAGGCTCCAGAAGGTAGCAGATAAATTATTTTATAGACGAAAGTGATCGTTTAGGTAGTAGCTTGGTACACCCACTTTGGGCCGACTTACCCTATAGCTCAACACTTAACGCATGAGTAATATACATACATACATAAATCACACCTATATCTCCGAAGGGGTAGGCAGAGGTGAACTAGCACCCATGCTTCGCCAACCATGTCAAGTCCCATGTAATAGGTGGCGAGCCTATTGCCATTTATCGGGCACGAAAGTCACAGTAAATTGCTAGGTGGTATATGAGGAACGCTGCTGCTCATTCCTCATCACTGATTTATCCTTAGTCGCCTTGTACGACACCCACGGGAGAGATTTAGGGAGGTGACAATTGTATTCTACTCTGCCGTCACCACACGGCATGAGTAATATAATATAGCCTTGCTAAAATATAGAGGCACGCCTACACACCACACAAAGTTACGAAACGAAATGACCGACCCGCCCACAGCAAAAAACGAAGGCTTTATAAAAAAATATTGCAAGATGGCTGAATATCTTCAATCCGTCAAAGAAAAAGTTGACCTAAGTTAATGATGAATTACATTTGTTTATATTAGGTACACTCCGCTACTTTCAATGTTTAAAATTTAGTATGTTCCAAAGCAAGTTCCTGAATAAGAAGTATGTTATAACAGAGACGCCTAGTAGATAGATGAGAGTGGAAGAGGAAGACATGTTATGCCGACTGTACTTACAGTGAGATGAGAGCAGGAAGAAAAATAATCAGTATACGTAATTGTAGAACCTACTTAGGTACATAATTACGATCGGGACTTGGAAATTGTACTATAATTTCGAGTCCTATTTAAAGCACACTTTAACTAAAAAAAATGGCAATCCCGTACATACAACTCGATACCGAAAGCCGTTAATCTTACTGCTATTCGACAAAACTAAACCTATCTATGACTGCTCCAACCGAATGAAAATACACATTACCAATTATCTATTGCGACCAAACAAGTAGTGATGAGAAGAGTCCCACTCCTGTGCAAGCCCCACTGCTGAGGCTTACCTGTATGTCTATTTATGCACAATATTTATAGATACTCGTAGTTATCCTAACTAAACAATAGTCATAATAGGTCATGCATTCCCCATTAATACCGTTAAAATTGGTATCTAATGACCAAATAAACAAAATACAAGCTTTTAACGTAAGTTTTTATTCTACGCATTCATCCCACCTGATACTAATTGTCTTATACCTATTAATATTAGGTAGGTATATTTAGATAAAATGCTACCTACATTGCTTACTGCTGATTTGCAATTACAAACACACTAATGCGGTGTTTAAAATAAACTACTTGATAAGTAGATAAGTACTTTAAATCTTACCGATACTAAGAATAAACGCAATATTCTTGCAATTTAACCACAGTAGCAAATACAGGCTTAAACGATTATACTGCCCGTATGGTCTGAATGGCCGGTAATTGAGTTTGGTCAGCGTTAGGATCGCCTCCCACACCAGCCCTCGGCTCACTACGACTCCGCCGCCGAGTGGTGCGCCCGCGCAATCGCAAGTCGCACAAATAATTGCAGTGAACAAGTAAAAAGTGCCAGTGAAGTTATTGACTGAGTGTTGAAGGCTTTCAGTGCTATCAGGTAGGTTAAATTCGCTTAATCCTAGTGTTTCGTATTACAAATTAATCCACATAAGTTGGTAGGTACCCGAATGCTGATTGCTGTGGATGTGTCGCATTAATTCGCAGCAACATTAAATATTTCCGAAAACAATAATACGACAAAGCTATGATCTCATTACATACGTCATGTCTTAATTTTCTAACAAATTAAGTCTTACGTATCCTGACCTTTCCTCTACTTCGTTTATGCAGGAACAGTACCTGTATCTACCTTCGGGCGTAGGTTTTCTGAGACCGATGTCTCGTCAACGCTAGAGCTTTTAACTCATCTTTTAAAGAAATGTCTGTTAGTTGGTTAAATACTTATTTATATTACGTGTAAAATGCACATTTCATTATTATGTCCTTTCATGTTAAATGTTCAGTGTTTAGTACGAGGTCGACCGACATCGCCCGGGTGACGTCACCGGCATGTTGTGATCTTGCAGAACATGTGGTTATAATGTTCATGGACCCATGATAACAGGCACCACTGTAAAAGTCTTATGAAAAATAAAAATAAACAAGATAGATTATAATAATAATAAAGACATACGACATTAAAATGATTCATAATTATTATATTTTGTCTCTTTTGGTTTAGGTAGGTGCTCCTCTACTGCGCAAATCTCGGCATAGCTTTTTGGAATCATCCTTCCTTGTTCCGTTAGTTCGGTGTATTGAATTTCTATGTCTATAAATACACAAAATACCTACCGTACTTACTTTTATGTAGTATTAATAATGTATCTATTAAAATAAATATGATATAAAACGGTCTATGTTCTTACCCATGGATAAGATCATATATTATTCGATTTTAATTTTAACATTATATAAATGTTAGAAAAATTAGTACAAAGATTTTGGTGGTTAGAAAAAGAATTTCGAAAAATTATGATCTTGAGGCGGGAATCGAACCCGCGTCCGCTGCTATCCGGGCAGGTGCCTGACCGCTCGGCCACCCAAGACACTAGTTGCGGCGGACGCGGGTTCGATTCCCGCCTCAAGATCATAATTTTTCGAAATTCTTTTTCTAACCACCAAAATCTTTGTAAGATCATATATGTCAACAAGGAACACATGGTGTCTCTACCTGCTCAAACTTTGATGATAAATATGAAATATTAAAATATTATTTACCTAATGCACGTGTACACAAGAAAACAAAACATACAAAATAAAATTAAAATAATAAAAAGTACCTACGTTAAAATTAGACGGCCGTATGCGTAGGCCGTAAAAGCAATCTCTTCCAGGCAACTGAGCGTAATGAGGAATAAAATATATAGAAAAGTAAATGGGGATTAGGTGCAAAAGTAAGGTATAACGAAAAACGACGAACTTTTCAAGTATTATACAAAGAAAACTGTGGTTGACAAAAAGTTCGAAAAGTTGTATTCGGGATTCGGGAATCGAACCTGCTTCCTTTGCAATCCGGGCAGATGCCTATACCACTCAGCCAACCAAGATGTTAATTAACTTGTAGAAATTTCTCAAACATTTACACTTCACGTTACAAGTCTACGGACACCCTTCGCAATGTAGAAATAGAAAAATGCAACTAATAATATGTATTACATATTTTATAAATATTCCGTGACGTCAATTAACTATAATGAGTACTTAATGTCAAATAAATCATTTAAATCTAGACCATAGACCCGGCAAGAATAGCGTTTAGTTTCGAATTGTTATTTATTAAGTACTCGTTAACGGTAATCGACGTCTCTGGGTGCGGCAGTTAGATAAGGTTTAAACTAAAGCAAGTTTTGCAGGAAAGAACTCCTGGTTTCGAGATAACATTTTCTTCTGTTTACTCACGTTGGCTTACTTATCTAAACAGATAATACCAAATTCCGCTGTTTCAATACCAAACAGGGCGAACTGGCTAACGAATACCAATAAATGATATGAAATCTTCCATAGTAACTCAGTTCAAAGTGCAAACGTCCTATTTGGTAGCTCGTAACAGGATACGGTGACAGCGAGTATAATTGGACGCGGTTATCCGAAAAGGGAGCAGAGTCTTAGGCACCAATTTATTTATTTTTTTACTAAATCACCCTGGATGACGACAATAAACCAAAAGAAGAAACCCCAGTAATTATTCGATCCTTACATCGCCAAGACGTAGCTTTTCTATTTCTCATTTTTTTGTAATTAGATTATTATTGTTGTGAGGTCTTTTCTGAATGAGTGTATCCGCATTGACGTCAGCATCAGACATGAGCAGACAGTTAGCGGATTTAAAATGGTCAGTAACATTTCCGGTGATAATAGCCGTTTGGAAACGAAAAAAGTCTAACCGCTATTCGATAAATTATTTCAACAAACTAACAGTATTCTGTATTGATAATAAATATACTTAATGTAATAACAGTATCTAGGTCTCTATCAGTATTTTAAGTTTTACTAAAATGTACCTACTATCATAAGTTTTACAATTCGCCAGCGTGGTCAGTTGCGGCCAATTCTTCCAAAAATTCTTTAACCAGAGGTTAAGGCCTGTGTCTCCGCAGTAGGAGTATTCAAAAGCTGTCATGATGGTGTTACTTACATAGGTAAGGTAGGTATTCAATTACATAAGTTATGACTGTTTCTTGTTGAAGGGGTAGGCAGACGTGTAACAATAACACGTCCACATTTCACCAACTATGTTATAATAGGCGATGCTGCCGTCACCATACGTACGGCACAGACGAAGTAGAACGCCAGAGACGTTGCTGCTCAAAGATATATCAATATAAATTGTGTTCCTGCTCATTCATTCCTTTTTAGCGTCTCACAGTTATACCATACAAGAACGTGTGATATGGACAATAATTCAGTTATTAATGGGAATTATCGGGCACAGAGGAGGTCATCTATAACTCTGATAGACAGCGGGTGACCTCCCAGTGGCCCATAGACGATGCAGGTGTCAGGTCTACTAGTCATTAATAAAATCCGGAACATCATAGTTCCCACGGTGGAGCGCCCGTCCAGCCGGCATAGTCAGTAGGTACTACGAGATCTTATATGAGAGTGTTTGAAACACGCAAAGTGATTAAGATTTAAGCATGACCAATATTTGCGTTTACTAAATTATTGGCTCTTTTGGGTAAACGAGTTGGGCATGCCTCATAAATTCTTCAATACCACATTTTCCAATTAGGTAGGCACTAATATTTTACATACTTCTTTATCACAGCTTGCTAGCTTACTTTAAACTAGTTTTGGTGGTTTGTTAAATATTAATTTATGGTTGCGTAGACGAAACTTTAACGTTACACATTTTGTAGTTGATGCCGACAAAATTAAATATGTATTTTCAAACCTAAACTTGGTATTAAAATAAGGCACATCTTATTACTTTTTTTAATCGTTGCATGGTATTGCGACCTAGTAATTTCATTCAACAATTCCTGTATTAAAACAGTCTATTAATTTACCAATTAGACTGTACCGCCGCTTTTAATTAAACATAACTTTGGAGTGTTAAGGAGCACTTTGCCCAGCTTATTATTTAATGACGGTGACACATTTATCCGTAATACACCGGTCACGTTTGCCGTACAAACATAATGCAGCAACAGTTGATGCTCGATGACTATTCTCGCCCACGGACCCGCATTATGATACCAAATACGGACCTGCGACCGCCACTGGCTTATTTAACCTTTGCATAAATTATTGACGAGCCAAAATATTTTACTTTAACAGTGTTCTGAGGTTAAGCAAACGAATTGTTTTCAACTAGATTTTTATTTATATTTTCTCACAGGTTGAAACCACGTGAACTCGCAGGATGAACACCAACGCCACGTGTTTGACTGATAGGACCGCCTCCTATGGAATCGAAATATAGGCCTGCAGGCTTACACTTGGGTCACAAGCCACTGACTCCCCTCTCTACCACTACACTACACTATGTGAATCCATGGAATGCAAAGTTTTCGTCTCAATACCCACATAAATGCATTGATTATTTTAAATATAGAAAAACGGAGGCCGCGGGTTCGATTCAAGACTATAATTTTCCGAATTTATTCTAACCTATTTTTCGTTGTAATTAAAAATCAGAGAAGGTTACTCGCAATTCGAACCTATGTTTATGTTTTATTTTTAAACCTGATTACTTGGAAACATTTTGAGATAAATGAATCTAAATTCGTTCGTTAAACGCGTTCTACCAACACATTGGTAGAACGCGTTTATTGCTCTACAATGGCTGTAGCAAGCAACCTAAGTAAAATGTGACTCTATGGCAATAAATTATTTGAGACTTTGTTATTCATTGGAAATATTTTGGTTAATAATTTTCAGATCAATTAGGTCAAAGCTTTGATTACACGAGCGGTGAAATTACTACGCATACATCGTAAAACATACAAGAAAGTAAATATACGAAACAGGTACATTGACACCTCACTAAACAGCATTACACTGTATCAATAAAAACTTAGACGCCGCATTTGGAGGGAAAGAAATAAAAACGGACATTGTAACAGTTTGTTGAAAGCACAAATAGATGTCAACATTGGCCTAAATTGTCGGCTAATAAGAAAGAGAAATGATATGAAAACACCATGAAAGCGGTTATTTAAAATTGTAATGACGCGTTTCCGACTACGCAAACGCGTAGATAATTACATAAGTACGCTTAGAATTACATATTAAGATAATTCAGATTGGAGATGTTATAATCGTGTCATGCATAAACACGACAAATTAGCTAGTGATGAAAGTATCGAAAGGAGCATGTAAAGAGACCGATAAACGGCGAGTGTTAGGAAGGCCAACAAACCAATCCATACTGCCGAAACTTTTTATGGGCTGACCGTCTGCATGACTATTACTGTGACGACACCAACCCTCTTTGGGTATGCTGTTATTATTCACGCGGAATTAGATAGATATAGCCTCAACAAGTTCATTCATTTAATTTATAATCGCAATTAATAGATTTTACATATAAACAACATTCATGCATGCACAATGTACCTAATGTTCATATAATGTCATACAAATGTTTCAGATAAATTGATGTTCTAAGTACCTACAGTCATTTCTTCAATACTCAATCGTCTTCAGCAGCATTCTTGTTATACTATTACCTACACCTATATTTCAATCTTGAAATGTAGGTGTTAATACCTAGCGGCCGATACGGTGCGTAAATGCATTCCACTCCGTCAAAAAAAAAAGGTGTTAATACCTATACCTCCACCTACCCCTTCGGGGATAAATAGGGGTAGTTACTATTTATGTTATTGTCTTCGTGCTTTACGTTAAACTAGATAAGGTTGACAATCTATTGGATATATTTAGAGTTTTTCTAATTCTGATGTGCTGGTACGTATAAAAAACTTGAAATGGCCCCTAAAACTGCAGATTACAAATAGGTACCAAATGCGTCTGAGCCGCCCGTTCCAATATATCAAGTCGAATTCCTACTGCTAAGGCGATCTGGCGATTTATTTTCGTCTTTATAGTCTTTTAAGCACATAATGCAGTTCAGCGAAATTAACCTCACTTTTAGACTTGCATCAAAGACAGAATCATACCGATAGTAGGTACTCCAGGTACCTATTATCCAGGTCGCTTTTATAGCGTACAGATTGTTAAGGCTCCTAACTAAGTAATTAACCACTCGTAAACATGTTAAGAATACGCGTAGGAATGTAGCTGAAAATAGTAATTATTTTGGGAGATGTATAGGTACTTATCGCCTTTAGAAGAAAGTGAAAAATAACTCGGTTTTTAGGGCGGAGCAAATTAAGCACAAAGTTGACAAAAAGCGAGCCCAAGCCGAGACGAGAGCCAAATTGAAATGTAGTGTGCGGAACGGAAGGCTTTCATCTCCACTGGCCGAGCACCGGATATGTGGCAACGCAACGGTTGGGATCGCATGCAATTACTGCGCTTATTTCGAACTCATACTTAACTACAAAGATTTTGGTGGTTAGAAATCATACTTCACTCTTACTTCTACTCTACTTCATACTTAACTCTGGATAATACAATATGGAAAGCTTTGCTCTCGATATATCCTAAGATATTGGTCACGTTTCTATAAGATCATTTATGATTGTTATTCGGATTCCGTGACTGCTTCACGCAAATGGATATCACGAATAAATACTTAGTACCTATCTATTTAGTGATAGTCATTGATAATAGGTACTTACCTCAGTTGGTTTTTATTTCGTAAACCAAGGTCCAGTAATTTAGACGTTAGGGTGAGGTTTTCGCTAGAGATTCGTTTTCTTTGCGTCTTAGTGTAAATTTATTTTGTATTGGCTCTATGCTGGTTCAAATTTAACTTTTTATCTTACTCATCCTATTTTTAAGATCAAAGTAGTTATTTATAACAGTTTTTTTAAAGTTATACAATTAACTGTGGCACGTAGACTTTCAGTAACTATGTAGCGATTCATGATAATTTTTAATTCCTGCCTGACTCTAAACTCTTTAGCTTCATTTGATTTTCAAAATCAACCTTGAGTAGATTTTATAGAAAAATGCTAGGTAAGTACTTCATACTTTAAGGAGTAAATAACACCTACGTCACGAAAATAAATCGTTTATTTTGATGCTAGCATGCATCACAACTGACATCAAACCTATTCGATTTCTGTGACCGCACCGAAGTCTGCAACAGACAATGCTGGTTTCAGCTTACAGATATTGGACTAAAACAATCAGCACTAAGGCTCTATTCAATGACACACGGTTTCCGTTTACATGGTTTTAGTATTGTGTTGTTAGCTTGAAATTGTTCACGCGCCATACGCACGACTCGTCAGTATAAAGCAGTTTATCAGAGAGCGTAGATAAAGTGTGTGAAAAGCTTACCACAGCTTTTAGAAAACTAACACAGTGAAAATGAGCGTCGTTATAACACATACCAGATTCATTGCTTACCAATAAGGCACGAGAGGATAATATATTTTTATTTTTTTTATATAATCAGCTCCACTGTTGAGTTCTATTGCGTTACAGACTTACAGTAATACTAGTCATTATTCGTGGCCAATAAATGATACTTTGCGCATTTTTGTGCGCTATTCACATCTTGGTATATTAACCCCCGAATACAGAAACGCTACTTAAAGTTTGAGACTTGCTTAACATTTAATTATTGTCAAAATTGACGTTTTTCCATACAAATTCTGACAGGTAGTGGCCACTTAACTTGATAAGCAGTCCCCAAAATTTGAGTAGCGTTTCTGTATTCGGGGGTAAGATTACCAGTGTAGAACGCCTTATAATATCGAACATGATCCAGCTTTGATTACAATAGAATGGTATCTTTTGTTTATTTCAATACGAACGCTAACGGCTGAACCTATTTTCTGCTGGCAACGTTTAACTGATATAATCAATGCTGAGTTGTAATTTATTGTAGTTTTGTGACGTCAGTTGTTTTATGGTGTTCGTTACTTCTTCATAGGTAGGTATGCAGGTGGTACCTATTTATTTAGAATACTATCACATAACTTTGAATCATTTAAATATTTAATGTAAGATAAATGGTATCTGATGGTCTACAACTCTACATTTATTTTGCACTTGGATATATTTTTTAAGCTAAAGGTAATGTTGACAATCGATTAAAGAAATTTGACAGTTTTGGGTAGTCTAAACTCGGATTGACCGTACCAACGTCGTATCTGTCTTTTCGCTAAAATCTATATCTATTATCACGTTCCATCGAAAACTACCCTCGTAAACAATTAAAAGTATTGAATTCATTATGTATTCGAAAGCGAAGGCAATCCGCAATTGCGACGACACCTTTTTTATTTTAGGTCGAAAGGAAATTATAATCCTCTCGAAGTAATCCAATCGAAAACCGGTTTCCGACGCAGCGCAGTGCAAATAAAACTCAGCTCTCGATACGGTAGTGTTTCAAATGTAGAGCGAGATTTTTCTCTAAAAATTTGCAAAAACCAAGTATTTTGTAACTTATTTACTTACTTATTTTGTAAGCTAAACTACATAGACAGGTCCTATTTCCCAAAGTTTTCGTAAAGTCCATATTGTTAGAATTTTTGCCGTAAACGGTAACCACGCGAGCTAATCTAATAATATTATAAGTATTTGTGTGTTACTAACTTAATATTTGTAAATCATTCATTGGTAATCGGATTTGGGTAAATTTGAAACGTATATTTCAATTTAAAAGCAATATTTCAGCGTGCCCACATGACTCATCATCAGGTCGCAGAAGAAAATATTATTCTGTAGCTCGTCCCATGTTAAAATTATAATCAACATGAGAAAAGAATTAAAAGCAGTAGTGTTAGCAAAAGATTTAGATAACAATACATGCCTAAAGGCAGATACTGAGACCACATTATTGAATCACGAACACCAATTTATTTTTAGAAAATGTAATCTTCTCTCAGTTCTTTGTCAGCAGCATTAGTATTTTGTATTATTTTGTGTAATTGAACTTTCTCTTAATCCGGTAGTTACTACCTGCACTGATAATACTTACGAAAACACGTCTAAGATTAAGTATAATTTTGTTTCGAAGCAGTTGCCGAGTAAACGAAGGCGTGGCGGGCAATTAAGCCACAGACCCGGTAGCGAGAGATATAAAAAAGTAACTTGATGTTTTTCTTTGATGGAGAAGCAACGGATATTGGATACGTAATTACATAAATGACCTATGGTACCAATTAGTTAGAAGAAAACTTTCAAGCACAATATACCAGTCAGCAGCACACGAGACTATACAAAACTGCCAAGTATCTCCCAATACCATGTTATTGTGACGCATAGCGGAATGTCGATTGAGAAAATTTTATCTAAGTATGTATTATAGTTTTATAAGAAAAAGTGAAGATTATAGAACATTGTTTATCTAAATCCCGCCGTTAAATAAATAGGACGACAAAGTACGAAAATGAAAGCGTAGAAAGAGTAGCTCTGCTTGATCTTTGGCGTTTTTCGTTTGTTTATTTTTAAAGCCGCTATCTTTTAACAGTGGAAAACTAGTTTAAAAAGAGAAGTGTCGATAAATGACATAGATATTTATTATCTGTGGCGACAGATGCCGAATTCTTACATAGAAAGCAAAAAAACCCTCAAATAAATATTTTATCTATATTAATATTAAAAAGCTGAAGAGTTAGTTTGTTCCATAGATAATAATACTGTTTGTTCGGTTCGTTGGACACGCTAATGTCAGGAACTATTGATTCATATTGAAAAAAAAATTTTTTGTATTGTGTTAGATAGTCCATTTATTGAGGAAGGTTATAGGATATAACATCACGCTACGACCAATAGGAAAATCAAACCAAATTAAAAATGATAGAAAATCGGGAAAACTGTATCATTTTCAGAGCTTTCGTTTGTGCGCTGCATTAAACGGTTAGCTTTTACGCAAAAATCATGTACAGCGAGCGTAATTGCTCTCATTTATAAATCCCAACTATTTGATTTTGAACAAAATTATTCTTGACATCAGGAAATATGATTTCAATAAATATCTTAAGAGATATCATAGTTTTAAAATAGCTCTGGAACAAAATAATGACCACGCACGCATTTATGATAGAGCGGTATGTTTAGAGCGTTTGTGGACTATTAGAAAACCTTAGATTCTGTAGAGAACTGTGGCCGTACCATGAAGTATTAGTGCGATCCAAACTAAACGGGATGCCGCTCTACTCCGCTTATAGCGTTGTCTCACTTTAACAATGGGAATTGAGTCGCGTTTAGAGTTGGTGGTAAGGCCCCTGATCCGTGATCTTAATGTGGTGACATAAGATTGACTCAATATAACCTTTTTTTTCCATTGCAATACATTAATTGCGAAGGTGTTGTTATAAACATGTTTTAAATCCTTATACACCTACGTAGGACTTGTTGATATTTTCCGAATTCCACGCGAACGAACGAAGTCACGAGCACAGCTAGTAGAATATTAAATGTGATGAATGATCAGGTAGGTATACATACATAAATCACGCCTATATCCCCGAAGGGGTAGGCAGAGGTGAGCTAGCACCCACGTTTCGCCAAATATGTCAGATCCCATGTAATAGGTGGCGAGCCTATTGCCATTTATCGGGCACAAAAGTCGCAGTACATTGCTAGGTGGTATAAGAGGAACACTGCTGCCCATTCCTCATCACTGATTGATTTATCCTTAGTCGCCTTGTACGACACCCACGGGAGAGATTTGGGTTGGTGACAATTGTATTCTACTATGCCGTCACCACACGGCCAGGTAGGTATTATGTAGGTAGTAGGATTAGGTAGGTATTCAATACACATATAAGATTTTTACTGTGATACTCGCTAAAATCCAGTTTTATTATTATGACGGCGGTGATGGAGCTTAATGATATTAAAACGTAAACGCATAACTGACATGGAAGTTGAAGTAATGGACAGCACGTGTTATCACAACATCTACTATTTTATATACCGACTACATTTTCGTGAAATTTAACAGTTTTGGTGTGTCAATTAATGGGGTTGTAGGCCTTTCCACTCGTTATTGTTAGTAAACACTGTCACAGAGGAGTGAAGAATGTTAGATCTAAACTATTCGATTTTAATTTCAACATTATACTGGGTGTAACAGAAAGGTATAGTCCTATTTAAAGGGGTTATTGAGGCCATCAAACTGAACAACTTTCGCTAAGGGACCAAAATCAAATCTCAGAAAAAAAAATCACTTCCCCATACTAAACCGAGAACCAGCTGACATCAGTTTGTATGGGGGAGTGTTAATTTTTAATGAGATTTCGACTTTGGTCTCTTAGCGAAAGTTGCTCAGTTTGATGGCCTGAATAACCCATTCAATAGATACACTTTAATAGGTATAAATGTTAGAAAAATGAGTACAAAGAAAATTTGGCGAATTCCCGCATTAAGTAATTTTTTCGAACTTTTTCTAACCACCAAATTCTTTGTATACTAATGTTAGATCTACTCATAATTATTTTGATTGTAAAATTATCTTAAATAGCTTCTTTTCACATGTACTGATTAGTATTTTAGTAGGACATTATTTGTTCGCTATTTGTACGATAAAGAAATGTTTGAAAATTTAGGTAGGTGTTACTAGCCAATTGATAGATCGGTTTATCTCATCGAATGATGAAGTCTTCATATTCATGAAGTACCCGGAGTACTTATATGTAGTCGCAATTCAACGAACAGTTTTGTATCACAGCTCAATTTTAATCAATTTTCAAGTTTTTTAAATAAGTAAAATTATAAAAATACTATAGTTCCTATGTAGATATTAATAAGGAGCTTTAGTCCCGATATGTAGAGATCAAAATAACATTTAGATGTGAAAATATTATTATGAGGCGCATTGACAATAGAGATGATCGCTTATATTAAACCATCACCAATCGATCATCGTTGATTGAAATGATGGTGTTTGACATTCCGCCTTTTTACGAATTTTAATTAGCCTTTGCATTTGACTCTACCTTACACTTCACTTAATTAAAAGTATCAAGTATGAGTAAATACCATTTGATACATGTATAGGTAAAGGTAAATAGGAAATGGAGGTAGACAAAGTGAAATCTGATTAGGTACCTACTTATTAAGGTCACTAAATATTAGTTTCCTATTCTGATGTTATCAGTTATTACATGGTAAATGCCAGGGCTATTTATATGTATTAAATTTAAATAAAGCTAAATATAATATTAATAACAATGTTACCACATTATTTATGATCGAACTACTACATGCTTAGGATTACGAATAAGTGCTGCTGCATATTTCAATAGAATTAACAAAATATCCGAAATTATTGTGAAAAACCCATGTCTTAGGAGAATTTTACAATGGCTGAGTTCGCTCATTTGGTAGGGAGGTAGATACCTACTGTACTGCCTATATAACTCTGTTGATATCACAAATTACGCAAGTTTTCCAAACATAGGTACTTAAATTACGCAAGTTTAATCCGAAGGGGTAGGCTGAGGTAGGTACTATTACGTACCACCCATATTTCGAAAGGGATGTTAGGTTAGGGCCAACCACGGAGCACTAAACAGTCTTTGGGGCCATGTAATAGAGGTACGAACATAAACATCTGGAACGCAGGTATCGGTTCCTCATTTTGTATATGTCGTGGCCAAATCGTAGAATTGATCACTTCATGATGTGGCCGACCATTTCATGAAATGGTTGCATTTCATGAAGTGACCTAAGTGCTGGTGCAATCAAATCAAGTGCTAAAACTGACCATATCGTTGAAACGTCAACGTTTGATGATATGCCCATCCATGTTTGGCCATATCCTTAATGTAGTTAATGTTTAGTATTTTTACGTTGCACTCGTTTTTTGAGTGACTTCAAACGTAAAATTCTAAAAATTAGGTGTCGAACGAACGAAACGACATTTCACTTCACTTTTATCTTCCATTACAACATTACTAATAGTTTGTTTATTAGGATAATTGTCTGCAGCCATGATGCAATACATACAAGCAATGCATACAAGCGCCTCTAACGGTGGTTAATGTAACTATTTTGCGATATGATTAATAATGTTTGGCCATATCATGAAATAGCCATGCGTTTAGCTGTTCATATCGATAGACGTTGTTTATTTATTGATCTGGCCAGACCATTATCATGATATGGTCAGTTTTAGTTGGCCATTTTATGAAATGCCACCATTTGATCACATCATGAAGTGATCAATTCTACGATTTGGCTACGACACATACATACTTATAACCGTTTGTTTGTCGCCGGAGAGACTGCTCTCCAAGGAACACGGCAAGGCTAATAATTAATTTTTAATTACTACTCTTACCTTGCTTAATCCGCGAAATGAATATGCCGTTTCTAGGTATGCAATATTATTTTTGATTAATAACTAATTTGATAGTTTCATTAAATATTACCCGTATCTACCTATAATCGGCCTGAGAATGAAGTAAGTAGATTAACAACAAATAAATAAGTATTACTTACAAGTAGTAGCAAAATAAGTATTTATAATCTAGCCCAATGTGTGTTCATCACCAGGATTCGAACTCTTAGCCCGCGATCTCTGATCATTCAACCAAACCGGCCGGCCGTCAATTTGTTTTACAAACTAGTGTTTTGATAATAACTGCCGCTGCCGCACTTAGGGACGCCAATTAACTTTAATGAGTACTCAATGTCAAAAAAATCGTTTAAATCTAGACCATAGAATAGTTTTGAATTGTCATTTTTTGACATTAAATAGGTACTCATTAACGTTAATTGACGTCCGTATTTATTAGGCTGACCGGCTGACGCCTTACCAACTTACTGCCGCACTCAGAGACGTCAATTAACTTTAATGAGTATTTAATGTCAAAAATTTTCATTCAAATCCAGACCACAGACCCGGCAAGAATAGCGACTAGTTTTGAATTGTCATTTTTGACGTTAAGTACTCACTAGCGTTATTTGACGTCTCTGAGTGCGGCAGTTAAGTGTGTACAGAGTCGGTACACACTTAAGTAGGTCTGTACTACAGACAGTCATAATAAGGGCATTAAATCTGTGATAGGTACGTACATGCGTGGTACAGTTTGGCCATTCGTGTTGTAGAACGTATACCTACACTACATACGTCTCGAGTCTCGAGGTACTTTAGCCATAAACTAACAACTCGAGTGGCGATCTGGCACTGCTTCAGTGGAAATTTGTCTCTCAAATGTTCAAGTACCTCTATTTCTTGAATCAATAATAATGGTTCCGGAAGCTATTACCTACCTTTTTCTAAATTTATTTGTATTTAGAAAAAGGTAGGTAAATTTGTATTTATTTGTATTTGAATTCAGATTCTGTCTAAAATCTTCGGTTGGGTAGATAACCACTCTTTAGATTTCAACGACGGGTCGCATCAGGTCTCTTCTATCTAATGTCTTAGAAATATTATTAATTGCAGCTGAAGAGCTCGATGATGTAATGGCTTAGCGCGCTCGGCCGGTGATTGAATAAACTAAGCAATGTCTGCTAAGGCAGGCCATTTGGATGGGTGACCAAAGCCGAGCGAAATTCCCGATTTTTTCTGAATTTTTTTCATTGTTATAAAATGCATATTACTATTTGACCTGAATGGCTCTCACTGGATTTATCGCCTTACTGAGAAAGTGCCTAGATTTTTACAATTTTAGTAGTAGTAGTTTATTATGCTTACGGTATGCCCGGTAGAATATTTTACCCACAAAATAAGTCTAAGGTTGTACAGTATTGAAAGTAACAATTGTTACTTTTACTTGGACTGTAGAAGCTTGGACCAACGCATCTGGACTGCGATTTCTAGAATGTCTTCATTATTCAACCATTGGTCTCTCTAAACCGCCAATTAATCAATGTTCAAGTAAGTAGAGGTACTAAATGTCTGCCATTCTACTGCAGGTTGAGTCACGTTACGATTTATCGACGAATGGCCTGTAAGATTAATTGCAGATTTTTCTAATATATCATCTGACATTTGTTAATTTTATTGATCAGTTTACGTATGACCAGTCAACGGATATCTAATTAGATAAGTTGTTATATAGGGCAGTTGTTAAAAATTGTATTAATGTAAATTAATATTTTTGTTTTCAAGTAGGTACCAACTAACTTACCGTTGTTTAAATTTAGTTCAGTTTCAGGATTTTAGGTAGGTAATAATTGTACTCATTCTATTTCTTTATGTTTATGTATTTCAGTGCATTCCATGAAATTTTGTAAAACATAACATACCTACTACATGCCAAGTCTAGTGGTATGTTCAAACAATTTATTCTTTATCCCCATAAACACAATACAAAATGTGTAAATATTTTCGTTCGGAACATGTGGACCACCTATTTCATCGCGTTCCAATGAGAGAACATTGCTATTGTCCGTTAGACGCGTACACTATGGTTTACGCATCTTTGAACATTTTGTTGGTTTCACTCCATTTTGACCGTGAGTTACCGTCGCTATTGTTCTTTGTAAACTATAAGCAATCTTAGCAGCACGTAGGTGACGTGTGACTGTAAAATACCCCCGAATACAAAAGCGCTATTTAACACTGCTTTTATAGTGGACTAACCCCCGAATACAGAAACGCTAATCAAATTTGGGGGACTGCTTAAAAAGTTAAGTGGACATTACCTGTCAGAATTAGTATGGAAAAACGTCAATTTTGACAACATTTAAATGTTATGCAAGACTCAAACTTTGATTAGCGTTTCTGTATTCGGGGGAATATCTGTCAGAATTTGTATGGAAAAACGTCAAATTTGACAATACTTAAATGTTAAGTAGGACTCAAGCTTTCAGTAGCGTTTCTGTATCGGGGGAGAGACTATCAAGAACCACGTTACCTATGTTGTAGGTACAAAATTTGTTGTCCTATGGTAAATTAGATATCGACACACGAGCGAAGTGGTTTTAGTTAGAATATTAAGCACAAAGATACATTTAAAGGTACGAGGACGAACCAAAGTCTAAGGGCCTAAAGAACAACGAAATTAAACAATACTAACAAAGTAAGTATGTAGTAACTGAGGAAAATAAAGTAAACTACAAAAAACAAGCTACAAGCATGTATAGTTTATTCAAATAACGAACACTCAAGGCAACTATTAGTTACGGTGGATATCAAATAGAAAATCTGACAAGCAGAACTAACTACACAGTATATAATATATCTTCAGTAGTTTAAATAGAGCAATAAACGCCTTCGTGGTGTAGTGGTTCGCCCACTAGAATTAGATCTCGAGATCCCGGGATCGATCCCCAGGGGGTGCAAATTTGTAGGTACTCGATTTGGTTGTGGTAGGACCTTTTTTCAAGTCCGCCTGGCTAGCTCCGCGTCTCATCAAAATCTGTCGACATAATACATTATGTGTTCCGACAATTTGTGATGAGATAGCCAGCCCCTCTGTGGTTGAGGGTTCCAAGTGAAGCTTGATTCCATCTTCTGCACTTATGGCTAAAAATACATACCTACATACATACATAAATCACGCCTATATTCCCGAAGGGGTAGGCAGAGGTGAACTAGCACCCACGTTTCGCCAATTATGTCAGGTCTCATGTAATAGGTGGCGAACCTATTGCCATTTATCGGGCTCGCAGTATATTGCTAGCTGGATAAGTGGTGGTATAAGAGGAACGCTGCTGCCCATTCCTCATCACTGATTTATCCTTAGTCGCCTTGTACGACACCCACGGGAGAGATTTGGGGTGGTGACAATTGTATTCTACTCTGCCGTCACCACACGGCTATCAAATACATACCTGGTGGAACATAAAACCTCCTCCTCCTTTTTCGAAGTCGGATGCCGTGTTGTGCCCATTGCCATCTATCTTCACCACATATGGTCGGAATAAAAAAATCAGTTACTTGCTTAACAAGAGAAGAAATAATCAGTTACTTGGTTAACATCTTCTTCTAATTAAATACTTACATATAGCTATATTAACCATAGGCAAGCAATTAACGCCGACCGTTTACTCATCAAACAAATAACCAAACAATGGAGTCCACAGTTGCACATAGCTCTTCTTTAAAAATTACACAACACAGCAATCAATTTGAGAAAATTTAAGTACTTGTGTACCTGACCTTTTTGCAATGGTATCTATGGCCATGACATAGGGATTTGTTTTGTCTGGCACTTATAACCGTAAAGACTTGAATGTACACAATTAGTCCAACATAGTGAGCGTCAATCGTTCAAATTATGCATAAGTACCGTAGTGAGAGGAACGAAGGCACGTGCAGTGCATTAATTTTACGGCCACTACAAGAGAAAACCCGAATAATTGCCTTTTCATTACTGTATCAAAGTAAATAATAACCGTGCGGACTACGCAATGAGCTCATTTAATATAATCACATCACCCTGAACCTACTAAGGAGATAATGTTTAATTGAAACTCCATTGATGTTGAACTGTAGGTAGATTTAAATCGTAACATAGGAAGAGATTATGTGAAAAATCATTCCAAGACAATATCAAGAGAACGTCATCAATCATTCATACATCGGCATGAAACAATCGTTCATAATTTTCGCACCTACAACACTTAAAAGTACCGGTTGAATATTGTAAATCAGGTTCAGTTCTCGACAAGGGATTTTGTGTTGTAGTGGGGCTCTATGTTATAGTTAAAGTAACAATCCTGGAATTGCCGCTTTATTTGGGATTAGCAGAGATAATAGGGATATATTTTTTTATTAATTCTTCTCTATTAGATACTCGTCTTATCGTCATTACTGTTATTATGTGTATATGTTACAGTCAAAACTCATAACCCGTCAAAACCACTTTTAACTACAAAAATCAGGCAAAAGTGGTTTTGACCGATGCCCTTAGTTAAAAACAATTTTGACTGATCTAAGAGCATCGGTCACAACCACTTTTTTTACTACCGACTAGGTTTTCACTGGCACTCACCGGCCGCTGCCGCGGCACGCTCGCTTCGCTTGCTCGGCTCATGCTGTTCGTTGGTTCATATACAAACCTAACCTAACCAAGCAACCAACCAACTTACTTATCCTAGTCGGTAGTAAATAAAAGTGGTTTTGGCCAATGCTCTTAGTTAAAACCACTTTCGACTACGAAAATCAGTCAAAATTGTTTTAACTAAGGGTATCGGTCAATAGCACTTTTGCCTGATTTTTGTATTTGACGGGTTATGAGTTTTGATTGGTAACCTATACATTTATTACTAAGGGCGGTAAAACAAAGAATGTCTCAGATCGTAAGTTATGCGATCTGAGGCTTTCTTTTTTACCGCCCGTACAAAATGTTAATTTACCCCCTGACCAGGAAGTGAAATTTTCCGTACGGAAAGTGCCACTTAACTTTTCACTTAAATACCACAAAAACGCTGATATAAACATACGTCGTTCAGGACATTTATTTAGGTTACTTAAGTCTCGATTATTGCCATACCGATTCTTGATTGAAATAAGTATAACTTTGTAGCAACAGCTATTATTAACATCAAAAATTGGATAACAGGGTCCAGATGTTCCTTAAATTCTATTGTTATATAATTAAAAACAATTAGTTAATCAATTTAACGATCCCTTTTATAGCATCCTATACAATTACAATTAGCCCCAATGAGTAAATTGCACAGTATCTAATGATGATTTTTTCCGTTGCTTCCAGATGCCAGTGTGACGATAGCCATGTCGCGGGGCAGTTACGAGATGAACAATCGATTGACAAGGGGCGGATCTCTATTCGGCGCGGACCCACAGACGCAGCTGTTGACAGCATTACGAACTAATGATTACACAGCATTTAAGAAACTCGTCGAATCTGTCGACCACGAACTTCTTGAGTATGTCTATCCATACCCAGATTACAAGTCATGCCTTGAAATAGCGGTATCTGAACCTGGCAAAGAAAAATTCGCAATTCTTTTACTAGAGCACAAAGTGCATGTTAACAAACTGAATGAAACTCATTGCGCGGCTCCTATACATTTTGCAGTTGAAAATGGAAATTTAGAAGCCCTCAAGGCCTTGCTGGAACTAGATGACACTGACATTAATATCAAAAGTAAAGGACATAATACGCCACTTCTACTAGCAATAAAGAAAATAGAAGACTTAGAAGATGATCGTGAACAAGATTTAGCAATATACGAAGACATAATCGAATTACTGTTGAAAAAGGGATGTAATGCAAACACTCCAGATTCAAAAGGCGTATCTCCAGTATATTCAGCATCAAATCAAGGCCTTGAAAAAATCGTTAAATTAATACTAGATTATTCTAAAACTAAAGGACCCGTCGACATAGACACTTATAAAGATCGCAGAGGAAGGAATGCGCGTCATTTCCTAAAAGAAGCATTTCCACATATTTTAGCTGAGTTTGATTCAACTGAGGTAGTAAATGATACAATTGATAGTGAAAAGTTGTTTACGTATCTCTACCGACACGAGGAAGACAACTTCATTAGTGATTTTACAAGACTCGACAAGGATGAACGCGAAGCGGCCTTGGTTGCACACAATGGATCGAATACCATGTTACAATTAGCAACAGAAAAAGGCTTTATACGAGTTGTTGATGTCTTACTATCCAAGGGCGCAGATCCTAATGCTACATGTTCGGGAAACTCAAATCGACCAATAGAAATCGCTTGCCGGAATGGATATCCGGATATATTAAGGGCATATATAGCAGAAAACTCATCATTGGATACTTTTAACGGTGACTCATTACTTCAAATAACTATAAATGGAATGAAGTCTTTTGATTCTAAAGATCCTGACATAAATCATAAAGAGTGCTTGAAAATATTGTTAAAAACAAAAAAAATCAACGTAAATCACAGAGACATTAAAAAGAATACAGCTTTACACTATGCTGCGAGAATTGGTGACGATGATACAGTTTTGGAATTATTAAGAAAAGGTGCATGTATAGGATTGAGAAACCAATATGATATACCACCACTGGCAGATATCAATGCTAAAACACTGGAAACGTATCTAGATGAATGTATTACTACAAACGGCGAACGACCTAGCGATGATGACTTTGAAATTAATATCGAATACAGCTTTCTTGTATACCCAAATAATTCATACGAAAACGAATTAAGTAAAGAACAATTGATGGATAATACTAACAATAATATTAACAAAGAATATGATTCTATATTGGCTCCTGAAACTGACGCTTTGTTGTATATGACAACAAATGAAGAATTAAGACAATTATTAAAACACCCAGTGATAACCAGCTTTTTGTATCTAAAGTGGCAAAGAATAAGCTGTCTGTTTTATGCCAACATTACCTTTTATTCTTTGTTGTGGCTTTGCCTAATATTGTACATAACATTAGGATACGGGGTGGATATGAAACAATCTGATGGAATTGAAGCGTTAAATGTTATCACACGTATCGGGTCAATTATTGGCTTGATATTTTTGATTATCAGAGAGACATTTCAATTACTTGTATCACCAATAAGATATTTACAGAGTATTGAGAACTGGATAGAAATAGCACTCATAATTGTTACAGCTTGGATAGTATTTTATGACTCTGCAGAAGAGCATACTAAGCAACAATTATCAGCAATCGCTATTCTGTTGTCATCGGCTGAATTAGTTTTGCTAATAGGCCAATTTCCAACTTTATCCACAAACATAGTAATGTTAAAAACTGTATCATGGAATTTCTTTAAATTCTTACTTTGGTATTGTATTTTAATCATTGCCTTTGCTTTGAGTTTCTACACGTTGTTTAGAGAGGTAGTTAAAGAAGATGAAGTAGCGCCAAACCTGAACTTAACTGATAAACAAGCCGAAGAAGAAGAGGAAGACTTCTTCGAAAATCCTGGAAGGGCTCTATTCAAAACAATCGTAATGTTAACTGGAGAATTCGATGCAGGTTCCATAAAGTTTAGCACATTCCCAATAACAAGTCATATAATTTTCATGGTATTCGTGTTTATGGTTCCAATAGTGCTTTTTAATCTTCTAAACGGACTAGCTGTAAGCGACACACAAGAAATTCGTGCTGATGCCGAGTTAGTAGGACATATTTCTCGAGTGAAGATGATCTCATATTTTGAAAGTATACTTATTGGCAATGTTAATAATAATCATTCCAAAACAATGCAGTGCTTTCACTGGCCAATGAAGTGCGTTCAACCGCTGGCGAAAAGAATATGTCTGTTTCCCTATTTTTTGCCTAAGTACGGTATCATTGTTAAGCCAAATAATGACAATAAAATTGATATACCCCATGGCAAGACAAAAGATGAGGATGATTATGACGGTATAGAGGCTGGGCGTTGTTGTTTTGAAAGATGTCAAAATTATAAATTGGATAGAAGGATAGTAAAACATGCCAAACATGTTATCATCAAAAAGAATAATGTGTCAGATTTCGATGATATTAAAGATAGAATTCAGAGAATTGACAATACTTTAAACATGTTATGCAAACACATTGCAAACGGTGGAAATATAATACGTACCCCTGCCAAACAAACACACTAAAATAAAATTTAAGCTATTTACTTACGTTCTACAATCAATACCAGTTAATAACATAACATGTCTTATAGCCTGTAAAATTGATATAAATCCAAGCACCAAATAGATCGTTAATATTGGCTGAAAATATCAGTTGTCAAACACCAATGTATTCTTAAATAAGGATACACCTTATTAAGGACGCGATCTTAACATTAATTTGTTTTGAAGCACGAGATGTAGTAACTATATTGTGGTATTTTTTCCTTTCAAACGGTATCCAATTTTTATATATTACTATAATTTAATTTAATTTAAGGAGTAATACATATTGTAATAAACAATTTAAACCAAGTTAATAATTATACAGCATTTATATAACTTTTATATTTAATAATTCCACTTTAGTTATAATTTTTTAAGTGTAAATTTTTATTATAATTTTAGTTTCATTGAATAAATTGTTATTCATGTTTATTTTAAAATATTGTATATTTTTGTTCCTTATCCTTGGGTATACATTGCCCACACACATTATTGGCGTGTAACAAAACCTTTTTAGTTTTATTTGATACTGATCGGTAGAGTGCGGTCCAGATAAGTCCGCGCGTGGTCAATATTGGAACTAAAATTTAGTCTCCTATTTTGTTTGTCTAGAAGTGTCAATGTTAGCGAGCAGCGCCACCCCTCGCGTGCGGACTTATCTGGCCCGCACTCTAGTCAGGTTACAGCATAATAAAGTTATACATATTTCGAAATAATTTATATTAGAAAAGACATCAACGAGTGCCGGTATACTAATTTTAAGTGTCATTTAAATACGACTTCAACTTAAATTGTCTCGTTATTAAGAATTGTATAATGGTTGTAAACCGTAAGAGGTGCATTAGTTGTTCTCACTGGAAGTATATCAACACCACAAAGGTGATTTTTCACCAGAGTGACGAGACGAGGCGAGAAGAGAATTGAAATCGCACTGATCCTTTTCTAAAAATAGCTATCCCGAACTCGCGCGTGACCGCCGTAGGCTTCATTCTACGTCATGCAATAATATACGCAGGTATGATAACAGTTGCAAGTGAACAATGACTTGAACTATTCTCAGGTAATGTTTCTGTTGCAGAGTTAAGTTTTACTCTATATAAGAAGCAATGTTTCATTTTTACACAAAAAAATATTTTAATTCACGCCTCGCATATTCTCGACAATTCACACCCTTTCTACCAAAGATGCGCTAGGAGAGGATTGAAAATTTAAATTCTCTTCTCGCCTCGTCTCGTCTCGCCACTCTGGTTGAAAATCACCTTAAATTCCCCATCATCATTATTTCAGCTGAGAGATATTTTTTTTCACGCATAACCCGGGCACATTATAGTTGTTTGTTTATAACGTTGTCGCCTTGTGTGACAACCACTGGAGAGAGATTTGGTGATGGGATCATGGACAGAATGGGATCATAGCTCCACATTCACAAGGTATACGCAACATCACTACTCTCACAATGTTTTTAGGGCCGCACTTATATGATAATTAGGAGAAAAAAAGTTTTTCTTAGAATATTTGTTGAAGATTACGGCTCATTATAACATGCATAACTAAGTTACTTTGTGTTACAATAAAATACTCTTGAGCTATTGAAAAATTTTATTTGATAAAATTGCGGTTTAGGATGGCCTATATAATAAAGATGTCGAATGATTCAACATAAAACCTGTCCAATCTGAACAAAATAAATAAAGTCTTTTTTAACTTCAAATATCAGAAAGAACTTGTTATTTTTACAATGCTACTTATTGCTAAAATTACGAGCTACATCAGTGTATTTGACATATCGTAACCTATTGTACAACCTAATGCAATTATACAAAATATCTTTCCATACTGTACTTATAGTATATTTAAAATAGAAATATAATATCGTCACATTTTGTTCATTTCAGGTTAGGGCAGACAACATTTGTAATAGTTTCGTGTATACTTTATCGAGACCTTGAAGAAATTGCCTTGGTCTTTTGAAAGGTTAAGGAATGTGAAATAATGTTTCAAGTTTTTTATAATAATATATATTATTTACGTATAAAATGCTCACTTCAATTTTGTAAGTAATTGTGTGTAAATATTTTTGCTGCGGAATATTATATCACCTTTTGATTAAGCAAATAAGTTTTAAGGTGCTCCCTCACTGACAGCATTCTCCTGTACTGTAACGATGTCACAGATCCTAACTATATTGATGCCATAAGTAATAAAAAACATCGGCGATATTCAGGTGGTTTGAATTTTTTAAAAAGAATCCACCATAAGTAAACTGAAACCTTTACAAGTTGCATCAAAATCTGTAATAGACAGAACCACAAAACAAATCTGTAACAAGCGAATGCTCTAGTGAGGGGAGCACCTTTATTTTTTTATCGAATGTTGAAATAATAATATTAATAATATAAATACATATCATATTTAACCATAATATGATAGTTGTTTTAAATTGGAAATAACGTACCATAAAGATAAGCGTAATAAAGTAGGCAATATAAACAATAAAAATAGGAAAATTATATAATCACATGATCTAATGACCAAACTTCCTAATATAACCCAATTACAGATGAATAGGCCTATACAAATAACGATGTGAAGTAACCTAATCAGCTTTAGTCCGTACAAATCAGAAGGTTTTTATTAGAAAGTAAATCGAGATCGTAATATAAATTCAATAATTTTATATTCGTACTTTTAGTATATATTAGTCTTTTCAATGAGATTTGGGCTAAGTTTTACAGAGAACAAAACAAAATTGGACTTAATATATAACAAATTGAAAGTTTACTTAACTCTTGGTCTCTATTTACAATTTCACGAATATATTTTAATGTGATGTCTTAATGTAACAAAAACAAAATTAAATATCAATAAAGATAAATAATACACATTGGATGGTAATAATTAATAAACAAGATAGTGTATGCGAGTATTCATATAAATTAAGAAATTGTTAGAATAATATTACCATTTAATACATTAATATTACAATAATTATTGTTTTCATGACCTTTTATATCAATTTCGGCTATCAATAATTTTAATACTTATGGTGTGTCTGATTACATACAATATATTTCTGTATTCAATTAAAAGGCTATCTGGGACATATCACTCTTATGAAACTTTATACAACTATGTAATGTACACACTATGGGAAGACTATAATATATGCCTAATATTACGAAACCAAGCTCTAATCACCACAGCCAGCCACGAGTTAGACGAGAGCCGGGTTTATAGGCACAAAAATTTTAATGTATAGACCAACCATATTTATTTACACCATTTTATTTTGGAATTTATACTATTAGGTTCATGGTTTGCGTTAAATGACCAAAATATAGCCCAGTAGGTACTGTGTAAGAAATATAGTTTCGCATAGAGTATTGTAAAATTTTCGAAACTATAATTTGCCTAAAAATACTGCTAAAACACTAACCTGGTATATTATTACTGAACAAATTCAGTTTATAAGAATGTTTCTATTACCTAGCACATATCTTTATATCTCCAACAAATTGGATATAGTGCTTTTAGTAGTATCATAAAATTCAGTAGGAGCTTGTATGTTATTCAACATTACTTTGCATGAGTTATGGAAACAAATACTTAAGAAACTATCTAATTACAAAAAAACATGGGCTTTTTATACATATTTATATTATAATAAGAAATAAGAAAGACGGCAGAAATCAAAACAAATTTCAAACAAACCAAACAGTAAATACAAGTTTTTCAAATAAAAAATACATATATATTTATAGTAAAATTAAATTTTATTACAGTACTTGATTGTCTGAATTGTATCTGAACTAAATAACTATATCCTACTGTTTATCATGTGTTTGAGCTTTACTCCACATACTTCATCCCCCCCAATTTATGATTTTAAAGATATAAAAATTGTGCAGCAATGAAAACAACGCTTATAATCAGGTAGCAACGATAATATGATATTACAATTAAACAGAATCATTTACAATCACATTTACACACATTTGAGTTCGTATCCTCTTGAGTTTGACTCGCACCAATTTACTATTGATCAATGCTATAAGAATAAGTTATGCCGCGCTACGGATGGCATTTTACAAGGCTGCCTTTGGCGGGTTCATGATTTAACTTACACTGGGGCACATAGTCCTATACTATTACAAAAACTGGTTACGTTCACTGCATGACTGTCTCAAATTATTTTTAATTATGATTTAGGCCCAAAGAACTACTTTGCAACTGACATGCAAAGCATTGAAATGGCACCGGAGTATTGAAATAAACCTTGGACACCAGGTATCAGCCAACGCAGACGTAAAAACGAAAACGAATGACCCACTTTGTCATCATCATAAGAATAATTTTGCTCAGTTTTGTAAAAATATGTTTTTAAATGCTAAAATATTGTATAATAAAATACAAACAATTACATACAAGCACGTATTTTACATGAGATTGTCCGTACTGTCGCCACACAGCGAGGGCTAGTGTTATATCATTTGGCGAGACAGCGCGAGCCGAAGTTTACATTCCCAGGTCTCCGCTTCCGCCCACGAGTGCCGCACATCGCGAAACAGCTGGAAAGAAAAGTATTAATTAATTGACAACATTTAAAAAAAACAAGTTATGATAATTACGAAACCATTTGGAGATTAGAACATTATATAAAATTTTCAGAATTTATTAATTGCGATCTATAATTGATCTATAATTTTTAAAACATCTCATAGATTTGATATTATTATCATCAAAGATTTGACAGTTGTAATGTAATTTTTTTATTTTATTTGTAGGGCACAAGACTTTATCCTCAAAAATCCTACAGTTGTACCTACTTACGTCGTTTTAGAATGAATAAGTTTTGAAATTTTAATTTCTAATACTTAGACTCGAAATTAAAAAATACGTGTAGTGTTTTTATGTCTATTTTCCATCCTTATAATAAAAAAATACTTTTCAAAAAATTTAATGGTATCAATTACAGTAAAAGCAACGAACGGAGTGACTATTTTTATATTAGAAAAAAAAAATCATTTTGATATAAAATGGAATTGTCCTATTTTTTGCTTATTTAAAATAAATGCTTACCTGTGAGAGCCACACCTCATCCGCTAATAATTCGTTTAATATAACTGTTGTGTCTTTACTGGGATTTTGCATTCTCTTTTCAGCCACTCTTTTACTACACTCAGCATACATTAGGTACTTTTGATGAGATATCCTTGAATACAGTTGCACACGACCACAACACGACGAGCATACCAGGAATTCCTGTAAATTAAAAATAAAAAGAACATTACTATTTTCTTTTTCATTTGGGTTATTCCCTGAGTACTCCGATCCCCGAGGCCCCCGTTCCAGAGTACCCCGATTTATTTGCATTTTTACTTGTAAAATAACAAATAAATCGGGGCCTTTAATTTGAACATTAAATAAATGTTAGAAAAATTGGTATACGATCAACAGCACTTTAGACTAAAGACCTAAAACTGGCAAACATCTTCAATCGATTGTCAACCTTAACTTGTTGGTAGTAAAGCACGAAGTCGATTGAGAAAATTTGACATTTCGTGGTAGCCTGACGTACTGTTTACTATACAAAGAATATTGTCGTTCAAAAAATTATAGTCTTGATGCGGGAATCGAACCCGCGTCCTCTGCAATCCGGACAGGTGCCTAAACCACTCGGCCAACAAAGACGTTATTATAATTATCGATAGTGCTATCAACTCTTTATATGAATTATTACATAAAATGTTCATTATTTACTAAGCTGCATGGAAACAAGCTAGAATGGTTTTATGGCTAGAGTGGAGTCATATTAAGATAAATAAGCTGAAGAACATTCAAAATATAGTCGACGACTTTCCTTTTTTTTTACAGATTGCTACAATGAAGTTTATAAGACACATAGTTACTACTAAGTATGAATGCAAAAATAGACAATTCAAAGTTATTATCACACTAATTGTAGTGAGTATTATTTACACATTATTATTTCTTCATTATAGCACATGCATTCACATTGTGTACTGTGTACGTTCACCCTGTACTAAATGTCAGACTGTTTTTTTTTTGGGGAAAAACCGGCACAGTAGAGGTTCTTTTATACTACCACCATCTAATCAAAATCTTTCGCCATAATAATAACGTTAAAAACAATAGTGTGTTCCGACAATTTATGATAAAAAGATCGATTTCATCTTCGGCCCTTCATCAATTACCATCAGCGAGTTAAGATCAAGAGCTTCCCTGGCAATCATGAAAAAACTGAATTTAATCTAACCTTTTCATAGGCGTTCCTGGCGTCTGGCTGAACAGGTTCGAGTGTAGCGGGGTTGTAAGGCTGGCCGTATAACAACAGCCGCGCCACAGATGCGCGAGCGCAAGCGCGACAAGCACCCGCTCCGCCCGCTGTACATTTAATTATAATATACATTTATTACTAATAAAATAATAAATAACTAATAAATTATCAGTTTGTGTTTTACTTGTAGGGGAAGGGGGCTCAAAGCGGGCATACTACCTAAAACGGACAATTTTGCGTGTATTATTGTTTTTATCCAACCAAGGAAACAGATGGAGATTTCAATGAACGCAATGTGATGCACATTTTCTTCTCGTATCATGGTTACTATTATAAGAATATTTTTTTCAATGTTTTATTTATACCTTACGTTTACGTATAAGCCACTTGATTGACACACACCTGTGTAAAATATTTACATATTTTATTCCTTTGAAATGATAATTAGCACTTGTAAATATTATTTTCTTACAAACGTACCACATGTTATCTGAGACAATACTGGAGACAATAATAACATACAGAAAATAAAAGTTACTTTATATTAAGTTGTTGTAAATAAGTGAGTGTTTATATATTGACATATTTATAAACACGCAACACAGAATGCAATTGTCACCACTCCCGATCTCTCCCGCGGGTGGAATACAAGGCGAGAAGGTTAAAGTAATGGGCATGCGTTCCTCTTATGCCACTAGCAATATATTGCGATTCACGTGCCCGTTAGATGGCAACAGGCTCGCCCCGTATTACATGGGACCTAATGAAATTAGCGAAACTTTGGTGTCGATTCACTTCTGCCTATCCTTCCTATCTATCCTTCGGGGATAAATATAGTGATTTATAATTATAATTGATTTTAATTTTGATATTAATTATAAATGTTAGAAAAATAAGTAGAAACAAAATTGTGGTTAGAAAAAGTTCGATAAATTATAGTCTTTTACAGGGTTATTATTAAAACATTAATAACCTCGCAAGAGTAAATAGCTAACATCATAAGCAACAATGTTGGTTGTACGACTTTTGATAATTCGTAAGATTTTACTTTCATACAAAAATAAATACTAATTTACCGCTCTAAAAGTCAATAACTCTTATGTGTCTCATCGGCATCAAGCAGCGCGTGGGCCTAGCGTAGCGTCGTCCTTTCGTTTATTAATGAACACATAGACGTATAAATGTCACGACAGTACAATAAAAACTTAAAAATATAATTTTGCACAATGTATTGCGTTATATTAAAACTCAAAAAACAAACGTTGTTGTTTATGATGTTAGCTATCTAGTCATAGGAGGTTATTAATGTTTTAAAAATAAAGATGCGGGAATTTGAGCCGTTTCTACATTAAGACTACAATTTTTCCAACTTTTTCTTACCATAATTATCTTCTAATGTTTGCATTTCTTTAAGTTAAATGCAAAGCACGTGCAGAGTGTATCTATTCTTATATTAAAAAGCTGAAAAGTTTGTTTGGTTGGTTGGTTCAACGTGCTAATCTCAGAAACTACTAGTTCAAATTGAAAAATTATTTTTGTGTTGGATAGTCTATTTATTGAGGAAGGCTTTAGGCTATATAACAACCTACATTAACGCGAGCAAACCCGCGGGCGACCACTATAGTCCGACAATTTCATGCGCGATCTTCCTGCGGTACGAGACGGTGGCGGGGCAATGGTAATGTATGTAGATGTCGTGGCCAATTCGTAGAATTGATCACTTCATGATGTGGCCGACCATTTCATGAAATGGTGGCATTTCATGAAATGGCCAACTAAAACTGACCATATCATGATAATGCTCTGGTCAGATCAATGAATAAACAAGGTTTAACGATATGAACAGCTAAACGCATGGCTATTTCATGATATGGCCAAACATTATTAATCATATCGTAAAATAGTTACATTAACCACCGTTAGAGGAGCTTATTTCTATTCGTTTTTGTGATCCATCATGGCGGCGGACAATTATATTAATAAACAAACTATTAGTTTAAAATATTGTAATGGAAGATAAAAGTAAAGTGAAATGTCATTACGACACCAAATTACTAGAATTTTACGTTTTAATTCACTCAAAAAACGAGCTCAACGTAAAAATACCAAACATAAACTACATTAATGATATGGCCAAACGTGAATGGCCATATCATCAAACGTTGACGTTTCAACGATATGGTCAGTTTCAGCTAGCCACTTCATGAAATGCAACCATCTCATGAAACGGTGGCCGACCGTTTCATGAGAGTTTCATCATGAAGTGATCAATTCTACCATTTGGCCACGACATATATACCTGCAGTGACACTGAGCACAGGCCACGTGCCGACGGCGGCGTCGAGGGCGCGCGCCCCGCCCGCCGCCGAGGCCCCGCCTGCGCTGCAAGACACCCGCGCGCGCATCGTCTCCGTCACCTCGTCCACAGTCTTCACGTTCGACAGGAAGTATTCGTCTGAAACGTTCAAATAATTCAAGCTATTACGGCGTTGAAGAAAGACGTATTACAGCTTAGTTGGTTCCTAATATTCTATCAACAGTTGAAGATAGACGTATTCACAGCTTAGTTGGTTCCCAATATTCTATCAACAGTTGAAGATAGACGTATTACAGCTTAGTTGGTTCCCAATATTCTATCAACAGTTGAAGTTAGACGTATTACAGCTTAGTTGGTTCCCAATATTCTATCAACAGTTGAAGATAGACGTATTACAGCTTAGTTGGTTCCCAATATTCTATCAACAGTTGAAGATAGACGTATTACAGCTTAGTTGGTTCCCAATATTCTATCAACAGTTGAAGATAGACGTATTACAGCTTAGTTGGTTCCCAATATTCTATCTTCATTGAAGATAGACGTATTACAGCTTAGTTGGTTCCCTATATTCTATCAACAGTTGAAGATAGACGTATTACAGCTTAGTTGGTTCCCAATATTCTATCAACAGTTGAAGATAGACGTATTACAGCTTAGTTGGTTCCCAATATTCTATCAACAGTTGAAGATAGACGTATTACAGCTTAGTTGGTTCCCAATATTCTATCAACAGTTGAAGATAGACGTATTACAGCTTAGTTGGTTCCCAATATTCTATCAACAGTTGAAGATAGACGTATTACAGCTTAGTTGGTTCCCAATATTCTATCTTCATTGAAGATAGACGTATTACAGCTTAGTTGGTTCCCAATATTCTATCAACAGTTGAAGATAGACGTATTACAGCTTAGTTGGTTCCCAATATTCTATCAACAGTTGAAGATAGACGTATTACAGCTTAGTTGGTTCCCAATATTCTATCAACAGTTGAAGATAGACGTATTACAGCTTAGTTGGTTCCCAATATTCTATCAACAGTTGAAGATAGACGTATTACAGCTTAGTTGGTTCCCAATATTCTATCTTCATTGAAGATAGACGTATTACAGCTTAGTTGGTTCCCAATATTCTATCAACAGTTGAAGATAGACGTATTACAGCTTAGTTGGTTCCCAATATTCTATCAACAGTTGAAGATAGACGTATTACAGCTTAGTTGGTTCCCAATATTCTATCAACAGTTGAAGATAGACGTATTACAGCTTAGTTGGTTCCCAATATTCTATCAACAGTTGAAGATAGACGTATTACAGCTTAGTTGGTTCCCAATATTCTATCAACAGTTGAAGATAGACGTATTACAGCTTAGTTGGTTCCCAATATTCTATCAACAGTTGAAGATAGACGTATTCACAGCTTAGTTGGTTCCCAATATTCTATCAACAGTTGAAGATAGACGTATTACAGCTTAGTTGGTTCCCAATAGTCTATCAACAGTTGAAGATAGACGTATTACAGCTTAGTTGGTTCCCAATAGTCTATCAACAGTTGATAGACGTATTACAGCTTAGTTGGTTCCCAATAGTCTGTCAACAGTTGAAGATAGACGTATTACAGCTTAGTTGGTTCTCAATATTCTGTCAACTGTTGATAGACGTATTACAGCTTAGTTGGTTCCCAATATTCTATCAACAGTTGAAGAAAGACGTATTACAGCTTAGTTGCTTAGCAACTTCTGTTATTTATCGTAATTTAACAAAAATGTCAGGCTACTAAACTTACTTTTAACTGTAGATAGAATATTGGAACCCGCCGACAAAAACCTGTTTCCTATCAGAGCTGTGCGCTGTATAGGTAAGCCACGTGCGAGGAGATCTACTATTAGTTTTATTTTTTATTTTTCACCCTTTAAACTCCCCGCTGGTGGGGTACAGGCCTTCCCTATAAAGGGAAGAATATACAGAGCATGGGCCATACACCCACCACCCTGGCCCAGTGCGGAAACGACTGGGTCCAAGGGCTTAACGTGCCTTCCGAAGTGCGGAGGAACTCGAGATAATACATATTATTTTATTAATTATTAACGACGATTTTACGATTACGACTTATAATTAATAATCACCATGGTTTAATATATAAACAAAGATACATACCTTGTTCTTGAAAAATTTCCGTGAGGAAGTTGGGATCCAGAGCATGTGATATCAATGTTTGTATATAAACTTCGAAATTCTCTTGGTACATTTGAGTTTCTAACATTCTTTTTTCTATAAAACTACAATCGTCGAATGGCAGGTCACTTCTAACTAATTCTACTATTGTTTCTAAGTGCGAATGGGACCTAAGTTTCACGGGAACTTGAGTGTACAATTTTTTATTCTCAGGATTCCATGCTGCGTACTGGAAAATAATCACAAGAAATTTCTATAAGTATCAATTAACATCATCAACTTCGTCAGACTAAATCTAGCTGTCTATTCACCTTTAATTAATATCATCCATCATACCGGATTAGTGTATAGAAAAGTGATGGAAACAACCATGTCGAGAGACTGATGGACGAAGAGTTGAATGGCTATTCCAATCCAAGCTGATCAAGTCTTTAGGATAAGGTTTTAAAGCCGGTCGCCGGACCTTTTTGGCTATGCTGTTGTTGGTGGTTTGCCCTCCACCATTCGAGTGACCCAAGATGGTCTATTTTGGGCTACACCGGGCAATCTCCCTTAGTCGACTTTGAAGACACCTCTGGGGTGTCTTCAAAGGCAACTAAGGGAGATTGCTTGCATCGGGAATGTCTGCCATCAACGTTATTTTAGTGTGCGTGATAATCGCTACACGTCTCTACTACAACAGGGGCAAAACGGACTTAGTAAAATAGAATGTATGTACCATGACGATGTTAGGTACTAAGTATACATATGAAATGGGTTTAACTCACCGTCGAAATATTCCTATACAAAACTTTTCCATTTTCTTCAAACGGTTCATACTTCTGTAGTAACGTTTTGCCATCAACTCTCCATATGGCTGGCCACATTTCTATGAGTTCTGTTTTTATTACCACAAATTCACCAGACTGTAATGTAAATGTTAATTAACACACAATTCTGAGACTTATCAAAAGTGATAGCAATTTTTAACAAAGACTTTTTTTATATAAATCACGTTTAATTGGCGGCACATTTCTCCGTTCTCCAAAGGCTTATGGCAACATGATCGCTACCGTTAATTAGACACTTATTGGACCTATATTCTCTGCTGATGTGTTAATGAGAATTACATTAATAGACTTACACATAATTGGGACTCAAACGGGCCAGCGCTAGGCGTCTGGAATAGTCAATACGACAGACGTATAGTCCGTAAAAAACTGTAAAATTTCTTCAAGAAACTTTCAACATTATCGGTAATAAAAAAGAAAATTTTGTTCTATGATATTGCTGTTAAATTATCTTACATGGATACAAATACATTACATGGATTCAAATCTGGGAAGTACCTGTTATTGGAGTAATGACAATTCGACGGTCAAAATAGCTACGGTCATAGTACCTACATAAATAGAATAAGTACTTGGTTACATCACAGTACGTATGTATTCTTGTTAGGCACCTAAACAAAAGGAGTTACCTACATGCACAATTGTATGGGAAATATTTATTTTTGTAACCCAAGTACATACATGTTAGGAAGGCAACCGCAATTTACGTATTCATGAATTACCAATGTCTACATCAACGCTCTACCGGCAAATACACGCAAATAATAGGCGCGTTAGTCTAAGATTCGAACAACCGATGTATCGCCCAACGACACAATCTATAACTTATTGTTGCAAAATCAATATAAGTAATTACATTATTATAAAACCATAATTACAGCATGCAAATTGGGGAATGTTACATACAGCTTCTTAGTCATATTCTTATTCTCTTAAGATCCTTCATTAAAATTTATATTTATATTCAAACGAAAACAGTGATGAAACCAGTTTTCGTTGGAGTCGTCATCAAATCAGCACTTCCTATGATGCCGAAAGTATTTTTACAAAATCTAGTACCTACACTTGGCAATGCTGCAAAATTGGGAATTGATTAGCTCGATGGCGCACTTATGCGCAGGTAGCGTCTAGCTAGCACGCCCGGCCATAGCGAATGCGGAAACTAAGCAATGTTCGCTAAGGCTACCACTTGATAGGCGAATACAGTATTATATGGAATTCCAGTGCTTCGTAAACTACGTTAAGCTGTGGCACCGGCTGCATCAATTCATTACTATTCACTAACCCGTACTTTGGGTAGCAGCCGTTCTTCCTATACCTACCACCTGGGCAGTGCTGTAAATAGGGCGGTGACACCGGTGCCTAAGCACAGGGCGTAGACTCTGAGTGGGCGCAAGAATGGCCAGACTAGGCAGGACTTAAAGAGGCGAAGGGTCCACTTAAATAGGGCGCAGTTATCTCGCACAGGGCGCAGAAAATGCTATTTAGGGGCTGCTCCTGGGAAACCTATATCCATTGGATAGGGAAGACCTGTGCCGCCCACAAGTGAGGATATTAAAAGTGCTCATGATAAAAGATAGGTATAAGGATATGAGCGGCGGCAATGCATGTGACACAAGTTATATCTAGGTAGTGAAAAAATATATTCAAGTAGGTACCTGATAAGGCATTTCTTCTACTACAGGTCTAGAAGTATCTACTTGTCCTGTGTTGCTAATTTGTTGATGAGATTTTATATGTTGTAGTTTCCTGTTCCCATTATTGTCGTTGTCGGTTGTCCCGTAGATACCGTAGCCCAAATTAGTAGTGCTATGAGCAGCTGCTACAACCATTTAAAAAGTCATTTTGTGAAGATATTAATATAATTTCAAATAAATTAATGTAGAAAATGATTTTACCTGATATTGATACCAATACAAAAGAAAAAATGTAATTAGGGAAGGATGGATAGGAATAGGAAAGCCAAATGATGAACAGTCATCACGATAACATGTACACATTGAAATATCAAGAGAACAACATCAAAGATAAACATCACATAGTTGGTTTGACCAATAAGTAATTAAAAATATAATTTACAATTAAAGTATATTGCACATGTTATCCTATATTGGCGAAGTGAGGGGTGCTACCAGGAATAATTACAAATTAAAATTATTTCACACATCATCAGTAATATACTCGTGTTTATTTTATGTCTTCTCCTATTATACAAAAGTATTTACATAAAATATTGAGAATTGTGCATAAACAAATAACAATTAAATAGAAATACAAAAACTTATGTTCAGGGCATGGCCATCTAATACATTATTTTGCACTTACTTGTAGCTGTCAAAAGTTATTATGCAATTCATTTCCTCCTTAAATATAAAATCACTTTCAGCTAAAGAATATGCATATACTATAGTAAGTACCTCCTAAACTCAAATACTGTAAAATACAATACAATATATTTATATATACAACAGACACCCACTGGTATTGATTCCATAAAAAAATATACCACGATTTTGGAATTATTAATGGTAGCACCCCTTCAATAGCGAGTATGACAAGAGTCACAATTACTACAATTTACAATAAAATGGCACTAATAATGTGTCATTATTAACAACAAAATGAGTGAAATCTTGTTACAGGCTAACCCTAAAATATCAACCTCTACTAAGATAGGTACATCACATTTTCTTCATAGAAATTAATTATTTACAGTATAATAATCATAGATTTCATCTAATAAAAATTTACATTATCACAGTTAAAATGTAACAAGTTTTCACAAAATCTGCCCAAGTGGCAGTTAGCTTGCTCCTGTCATACAAGCTTCAGGGCTAGCTCTTCACCATCGCGCTCTACTTCTTAAGTGGAAATCTAGTAAATTGAACGCACCTTCGTCAGGCTGGTGTTGGTAATAGTACTGTTGCTGCGGCGCTGCCTGCAGCGAGGCCACGGGCGGCGGCGCAGGCGGTCGTGGCTTCTTAGGCGCGGCCGGCTGAGGCGCCACCACCGCCGAAGGCGTCGGCTTATTCATGGTCGCGCGAGCCTTCTTCCCCTTGTCGTTCAGAGGTGTACTAGGCACGTTAAGCACAGGTTTATTTAACCTCCTTGCTTCTTCTTCCGCATCATATGCCGACTCCTCGCTACCGTCAAATTTACGTTTTCTGTCCTTATTCAAATTATAATATCGTGGGTCATCTAACTCAACACCTTTTGCTTGTGAGCCAAGAAGAGTTGATGATGCGCCATGAATTTGATTAGCACCCAACAAACCAGTCGAACTCATATTCGCTGCTGAGTTCATGGCTGGAGTACTTAGTGACATTCCTGAATTAATTACATTTGGTGAGCCCATTGCTCCATTGGAACTCTGTTGGACAGTAGAATCACACTGATTTTTAGTGTGATCATTTTGGGGGTATACTTTGTTATTAGTGTTACTATTTGTATTAGTTCTAGACCAGGTGGACTTTCTGGCGCCTCTGCCGGCCGGCGGAGGAGATGTATCGCGCTCTCCTTGAAGAAATTTCAAGTAAGAAGCCATGAAGCCTGAACCGGGGCCCGTGACTGGTACATTGAATTTTTTTTCCATAATTTTTGAAGTAGTGTCTTGTGAAGTGCTGTTTATGTTCTGCTGCTGTGAAGTGGGTGCTACCGAAGATGCTGTATTTGCCCGTTGTTCTGCAAGGAAACCAAGTTCTTCCTCTATATTAGGCACTACCACCTTAGGCTGTTCCTCTTCACGAGTTTCAGGCGTAGAAAATGATGATGAGGAAGCCGAAGGTGGAGTTTCACTAAATGACGATAATGGTGTTAACTCCACAGATGATTGGAAATCAGGATGAGGACCCAGATGAAAAGGTGGGAAATATGTTAGTGCATGTCCATGTGGCATAGTTAGAGCTTGGTGCTGGTTGGCAAAGTTGGTGGCATGTAGGGGAGCTTGGGAGCCAAAAGCTGATGCACCAGGAAACATTTTTGGAGGAGGCGGTGGTAGATTCCATCGTTCAAAATCAAAATAACTACTATTTTGTTGTTGGTTGCTAGTAGAACTATGTGCAGGGGGAGGTATTCTATTTGCTAAGTAGTCTGCCATTACAACATTTGATATTTCATTCATATTTGTATGAGGGATTGGCTTCTCCGTACTTTTCCTACGTGCTGTAGTTTTACTGGATGATGTTGCAGTTGGTATTTGACTTTTAGGTAATTTTGTGTCTTGTAATTGACAACTCTGCTGTAAAGTTTGTAAGTTTTTTACTATGGTCATAGGGTCTCCTCTACAACTTGATAGATCTTGTAATGCTACATTATTACTATCAAAATAATTATGATGCTTTTCTGGCAAGGTCAACCTGTGTGATGCAGACTGACTTGGAGTTGATGATTCTTCAGTGTGAGTATTGTTTTCTGTTAAATTACTACTACTAAAATTACCACTAACATTGCTATTAGAAAACTTTCTAGAAGACTGTCTATCATTTTCCCAGCAACTTTGACTGGTGGACTGATTTTGACTACGTTCATACCTATTTTCTGAAAAACTTTTATTTTGTTCAATACCTAAAGCTCTGGTTATTACAGATGGGTATGCCACCTGACTACTTTGAGATGGCGGCCTATTAATAGATGCATCTAAGGGAGATCTTGGAGCTGCACTGGTTTGTTTACTATAATGATCTCCATGTTGTTGGGGAGAATTTAATGAATTCATAGGACTATGATACATAGGATAGGCAGGACTAGAACCATGACCCAAAGGCGAGCTTTGTGACTGGGCTTGTGAAGGACTATTTCTCCTTGCAGCAACTACACCACAGTCTGGACCATTTTGGGAACTACTACTAGAATATCCAGTATCAGTACTAGAACTACTCTTAGCCCTAACATGGTAATCAGATTCAACATTATTTCCACTTTGATAATGTCTGAAACTGGACCCCTGTGAGGTGTATTGTGAGCTACCAAGGCGATTAGATTTGGAAGAACTAGAACTATTACTAGTATAACTAAGGCGGCCAGGAGCATCCATTATAGAATAACTTATTGGAGATGACTGGGGCTGTAGTTTAGTATCATTAGAATCACTACTTTTCCTTTGTTCATTGTTTAACTCGGGGTAAATTTTGCTTTGTGCTTTAGTTTGAACTTGCGGTGGCTTAGATGTAGGTGGTACGAAACTAGTGCTACTACTATTACCATTACTATTTGTTTGTCTTGAAGACTTCTCACTACTAGCACTTTTAGGAGACTGTGAATTATATATGGAAGAAGGTCTAGTGGTTGGAAGGGTAGTTGCAGTGGACGATGATCGGTATTCCTTGCTGGGAGGGGTAGAGGATGAAGTCACAGGTGGAGTTGACACAATACACGATTGCTGGGATTGAGCAGTTGAACTTGCAGAACTTGAATAAGACTTACTTCCAGCATAATCCTGCTGCGTTGAAAGTTGACCACTCTTTGTACTGCTTGCACTATATGAATTATCAGTCTGATTTCCAAATGAGGGAGATTGAAAAAATGTAGATGATGATGTTGAAGATGCTGGCTGTTTCGACGCTGTTGCTGGTGAACCTGACCTATTGGTCTGTTTACCAGCAGTAGATATCTGGGAGTTAAGGTGATTATTTAGTGTTTGTGCTGTAGCAAAATTAAAATTTTCGTATGCAGCTGAAGCCTTAGTTGTTGCTGGGCTTGGAGATGATGGTACCACACTCTCATGAGGTAAAATCCCAAAGGGACTGGGCAGTTGATTATTTCCTTGCCAACTTAATCCTGCAGTAGTCCCAGGTGTAGCTGGTTGATCAAAAAATGATGTTCCTTGTGCGGCCAATGTTTGATGAGAATAATTTTCTCTGAGAGAGGATAGTTCAGATTCTACAGACGATTGTTTAGATGCTGCCGCAGCTTGTGCTATAACTTGTCTGTGTTGAGCTTGTAGAGAAGAGCTATAGTGTGCAGGTTTTGGATTAGCATGATGAAACAGAGGGGAAAATACTGCATCATATCCCACTGCTGGTGGAGAAAGAAAGCCTCCAGGATTGAAAGGAGATGCAGTTGATGAACCTAGTTGTCCTGCTAATGAAGCTGTTGTATGTGCAGCTTGCAACAGTAGTTGGCTTGTTGTCGATGGCACAGACTGGCTGCCTAATCCTGAGCCACCACTTGCAAGATGGTGATGAAAGTCGCCACTTGCAGCACCGGCTTGCACTCCTGCTAATCGATTGTAAGAAGCATATGCTGACCATGGTCCTACTGGATCCATTACCACCTCCGTGATGTTATTTTAAGCTTCAATGTGTATATTATATGTCAATAAATGTCCACACTTTCATCCATAGTTTGTACACATAAAGGATTGTATTTTAACACATTATCCAAACACTGTTATTCATCTTGGGTTTGTATTTCAATCTTCATAAACAGAAACCTCCCCTGAAAACAATAAATAAAATATCTTAAAACAAATTTTAAATGCTATTCTTCTAATAAGAAAAATAAATAAAATAAAGAAAATTGAAGAAATAATTAATGTCCCACTAGCAAGTTATAATTTAACAATTAATTTTTGACGATACAACATCACAATAAATAAACGACACAAAAATACCGCCGCTACGCCATGGAAGCGTCAATGGGCTTGGAACAATACAGTCAATTCATGTAAATAGATGTTTCACAGATTGCATTTCAATAGTGATACATACCATCGCCTTTTATTTTTATCAAATATTTATCAATATGCTTTCGGAGGACGCTCACACAACAGATAACATCATAAATATGGCCTCGGTTCGGTTGAGTCCTCGAGTTCTAAGTGCGACGGGTTTTGTCCATTGTGAAATGAAACGGCACTCAATGTAATATGATATAAAGAATAGTTCACTATGTAAAATACACTTGGACTAAATTATTGCTATGTTTTATAAGGGCAACAGTGAATTTTAGTACCGATTACTTTATTTACAAGTACAATTAAGACAACGTTTCGCCTTTCACATTAATCGCCGCCATCTTACTTGTCGATTATCTGTCGGTCGAACAACCGCACAAAACAAGCGAAACAGCGCCATCTACATTAATAATTATAAAAAATAAAATTCGGATACATTCATTATAAAAATTATTTACAAATTCGTAATGAAAAATGAACCATCTTTTTTTATTACAGTGTTACTCATCATCTCATCATGCAAGCCGAAACGATATAATTTAATAAAAATGTTATATATTTTTATATAATGTAATATTTTTTAAACACTACGGTACTAAATTATTTCTTATATTTCTCTGAGTTAAATTATTATCATTTTAGCAAAAAAAAACATGACAATACAGCGTAACCTTAACTAAATCCCTTTGCCTTCCAAATTTTTTTCCGGTTTTTTTTATGAACAAAAGCAAAGAGACTTACATAATAAAAAAATAATACATACTTTTCCTCATGGAAAGGCCCATTAAAATTTACGACAGTAGTTTTTGTAGCGATTTGTTTAATATTCTAATTTTGAAATAGACTACATTAAGTATTAAAGGCCGTTTACCCATACAAATTCTGACAGGCAGGTATTTTACACATAAAAAAAATAATAAGGTCGATTCTGACCATGGTTCTCTAAACCTAAGACTAATTTGACAACAGTGTTTCTCTGTCATTCTCAATATGGAATGAAAAGGAGAGACTGATCTTAAATTTAGTTTTAGTTTTAGAGAATCATGTCAGAATTCACCCTATTACCTGCCTGTTAGAATTTAGTTATGTGTAAAATACATACACATACATACATAAAACGCGCCCATATCCCCGAAGGGGTAGGCAGAGGCGAACTAGCACCCACGTTAGTTACCCGCGCCAGTTATGTTAGGTCCCATGTAATATGAGGCGAGCCTATTTTCATTTATCGTAACATAAATGGCAATAGGCTCGCCACCTATTATATAACATAAATATCTACCTACATATTATGTAGGTAGGTAGCGTTTCAGCGGGCCTAGCACGGGGACGTGGACAAGTCTCTCTCCACCACTTCACAGTGTTTTGTCTCGGGATTTAGTGGGAGTTAGAGTGAGAGGAAAAGATTTTCTTTCCCCCGAAGGAGATGTGTCCACGTTCCGTGCTGCTACTACGGGGGCAGTATTCGGGGGCTAGTCCTTTCAGAAATACATTTTTTTTTTATTTCTTGCTTTATTCTGTACAGTAGTATACATTAGCATTGCCGCCAGAGAGTAGCAGCACTGTGATGCCCACGTGTGAAACCGACTGAGGTCTTATTTTCTTTTCTTCTGAACGGACTGTATGGTTGTACTGTACCCTGTTGCCTTCCTAAATAGTATAACTGCCGCACTCAGAGTCGACTTAATGATCATTAAATGACATTTAAGTAAACTTAAAATAAAATTCCCTCTCAGAGTCAGATAATGGGTCAATAGTGACGCTAATGAAACTTAAATTTTGAGTAACCGATGACCCTTACTTAGGTCTTATGTGACGTCTATTTGACATTTCAAAAGTAGGGTTATCTTTTGTTGTAAAACTTGTAATTATATTTCAGTGCATTCATAGTGATATTTTCAATAATAATTTATAATAAATTACGTTGTGGAGTTTACAGATTACGTAAGAAGGTTCAGACAATCACAACCTAGATTCTATTTACGCGACTATTCTGATACTTTCACTATGTGCTTGAATTTCATGCAAGGTACAGATTTACACTCCAGGCAGTAAATAATACTTTACTCCCAAGTTTGGAACCTGATTTAAAAAGCACCGAAACAGGACAGGCTTGCCAATGCCCCTGAAGTAATAAAATTGCGGTATTTAGCAACTGAGATTTTTCAGGTTAGTTAAATATTACTTTACATTCAGACAGAGCAGAATATAATTGTTACCATCCCCATTTCTCCCGTGGGTGTCGTACAAGACAACTGAAGGTAAACAGCGATGAGTAATGGGTAGCAGCAATCCTCTACAACCTAGCAATATACTGCGATTTACGTGCTCGATAGATGGCAATAGGCTCGCCACGTATTACACGGGACCAACTTAATTGGCGAATAGTGGGTGTTTAATTCACCTTTGCCTACCCTTTCGGGATATAGGCATGATTTATGTATGTATGCATGTACTTTCAATATCTGTCATTGTCTATATATTTATTTCAGAAACTAGGTGGTGATGTGATGGAATATGGATAAATATTAGGTCAACAGTCAGTATCACAAATTGTCACCAAAGTGTCTATCCAAGCAAGAACAATGAAAGACTTTGTAAAATTGCCTTTTACCGACGAGGACACAAACAGAATAAAGCAAAATTTAATCAAGCAATGTCACAATAAATATAACTAATAATTGTAAAATTAAAATAATATAGTGAAATTCTTTTATAACCCTAATCTCTTTATTTTTCTGCTAATTCATTTTCATTGCGTGAGGTTTATTTTGTTTTTTGAATAAAACTAGTAGATTTAAAAGAAATATTTTATTTTGAGTTCCAATTTCTTTTTAATTCCTTGAACTGTAATTTGAAAATTTCCAAAAGAGTTTTACTCCTCTCTTCCTCCATTTCAGCAGCACATTTCTTTTTAACTTGAATCTCCGGGTAATAAAATATTTATTCAAAATTGACTTGGTGTGTATTTGTCAGTCTTTAGATTTGTTTGATAATATATCTATGTGATCTGAAAGAAAGATAAGTATAATATCATTAATTTAAATCATTTTTCTAATTGCATGTTATGATTGAACTATATACATTAATAGCCAGTTGCACCAAGTTTTACAATTTTCCTTAAAGTAACATAAAAACAACTTGATTCATATTAACAAGTTTTTAAACAAGTGGCCATTTTATATAAAACCTTATGAAATATAATAGGTACCCATAGCAAAGTCTAGGTCAAACTCATTGTCCCAAATATTTTATACTGTTTTATTTTGATTATTGTCTATATGGACAGCGCAATACCATCATTATCAAATGGGTTCTGCACTTCACATATAATTGAAGGTGCAGCCTGAATAATAATTATTAAAGATAATACGAATAGGTTACATATAGATTACAGATAATTTATATAAATTGTTATACTTTCATAAGTTTAATTAGTGGAAAATAATTGTTACCTCCTCTACTGCTTATGGATAGCTCCTTGCAGTGGGGAAAGTGGTGGATTTTATGGACCACTTCCAGATTAACTCCCTAGCTCTGTAGTTTTACAGGTTATGGTGTTATTGTATCACACTGCAAATTGCAAAGAAATATTAGATACTTTTTAATACAATTCTATAATCTAAGCACAAAACAATATAAGAAAATACTAATTACTGTGCACATATGCATTACAATTAAATTCCTTAGTCATTCCACTCCCGGAACTATCGAACCCCATGCATGTCACAAAGAAATCATCAATACTTACCAAGACAATCACAGTACTAATCAATTATTTCAATGAAGATAGGGTTCGTGTGGCTTTTTCTTCTTTTTTCTATGGCGTTTCCTATATGATTTTGCCAATATTGAGTGTGCCGCTGAGACTTTTGTATGTTAATGATTTCCCAGGCTGACTCCACTTGCAGTAGCTTAATATCTATTTGATCAATTTTGATCACAAAATAAATAATTTGATATTTATATGTTTTTGTTTGGTATTTCCATGGAATTATTTAAGGTACCTACAAAGAGTATATAATACACTACGTTTAAGAGTCGGGACTTCAAACAAGCTTTTTGATAATTTTGACTCGCAGTTTAGGCTCAGATCTCGTACCAACCAACAGAGACAGATAAAAAAGTAATGCCAACATACTACAAAAGCAAACTAAGGATGTGGTGTACGCTACAGAATGTGTCGATATCGATAAAAACGAATGGGTACCCCCCCTGCCTTGCAGACAGGTTTTTTAATCCTACAAAAGCAAAATAAAAAGCTCTCATCGTTTGAAAATATTGAGTATTATTCAATTACGTGTAATTATTTAATACAATTTATTTAACAACAAAAAATAAAAGTTATGTTTACAATGTGGAAATTAAATTGTTGGTAATTTTCTGATCTCATATTCTAGGCGGAGTCTTCAGATGTTAGCTGATCGATCAACACACGTTTTTGCAATGTTGTGTAAGCAAGTAAGCAGGACATTTAGATCTGAAATAATAAATAGAGATTAGTAAATATATCGTTTGAGTTTACGCTGGTCATCATCAATTCAATTTATTGTTCACCACTTACCATAGCGGACTATGTGTAACGCGCGCCCGAAGGTCTGCCCAATCAATGAAATCTGGTTCTGAAATAAAATACTCATTAGCTTCAGGAATTGAGCTATCAAACCATATCGGAAAGATAGGTTATGTAGCTTACCAATAGAGGCGCTTATGCGGTTGCAACGATCACACCCGACGGGCATCGTGTAGCAAGGCGGCAGTCACGCTTTCTTCTTCTTCTAGTGCCTCTTCAATTCGGAAGATAAGCCGTCAGCTTTTTATATTCATCTCTGTCAGTCGCAAACCGAAACAGCTTTTCAACGGGGTTAATGCCGATCCACTCTTATATGCTTTGCAGCCATGACTCTCATCGCCTTTCAACAAGTCACGCTGTGATCTGAAAAATAAGTGGAGTTGAACACAGAAGAACTTTTGATGATGATATTGAGAGATGAACACATGCGAATAATTTTGCGCAATGTTCTGCATTATATTAAAACTCATACAACAAACTTTGTTGTTAATGATGTTAGCTATCTAGTCATGGGAGGTTTTTGTTTTTTTTTTTAAATAACCCTATATATGATATACTTTATTATAATATATTGCAATAGACAATTATGTATTAAACTAATGAAACATCTCAAGTACATTTGATACTCAAATTTACGAAAATAGATTTTTTATCGATAATCTGGTAAGTAGTAAGGACATCGCTACGGCGCATATGGTTTTTGATTAAAGTGACCAGAACTTATTTCTAATTACTTAGCGTTTATATAATAACATGGAAAACTACTTACCGCTTCTCATCTAGTGGGAATTGGCCATGAAACCCCTCTTTTGGTTTAATTTCCTACCAGATTTTAGTCAACATATTTCACACCTTTTGTAAAACATTTTGCTGTTATGCACATAAATAAATGACACAAACTAGTAGATATACACTAATGATAAGTCACTGAAGACAATAAATAGGCACAAGATGGAAAACTAAACTAAAACAACGCTTTAATTTATATTTTCAAAACGGCATAGTGACTTATTGACATTAGTGACACACTCCGGCAGCGTGAGACAAGGAAGGTTAGATCGGAAGTAAGAGACAAAACAAGTCGCCATTAAAATTTGCCTAAACTCCATACATTTTTTCTGCAGTATAGGAGTTTCGCCAGGCTGGGTACCTATTTCTTGTTTGTTGTTGACATTGACTTTTTAATTTTATAATAAATGACTTTTGGTCCGGTGTGGCCAAATCTAAAAAGTCATAGCATTTACCGTTCAAGTTTGATTAAATTAAATTATTATTATGGATTTTTACGTAAATATTATATTAAATAGATATTAGTAGCTAATTCTTATGGAAAAAAATACTTTTATGATATAAAAACTAGTGTGACTAATAATATTGTTTAATGGCTTTTTGCATGTGGCAATTCCGCACTTACCGATAACACTGGATTACACACGCACTGCACTAACCTGACTTAAAATTGTCACATAACTAATCAATCAATTATTTTCGACTCTGAGAGGAACGGTCAATTAGATGTTTTAATGATAATTTGTAAAATACCCATTATCACTAATTTAATGAACGACTCTGAGTGCGGCAGTAAGAAATTAAGAATAAAACCATAACAAGATTTTTTTTGACGAATACCTAGACTACCAAGGTAATACAAATAAATACCAATCATACAGTAGGCGGTAGGTAGAGCTCGCTAGCGCAGTGGCACAGCGCGCTTGGCCTGCGATTGCATAAACTAAGCAAATTCGCTAAGGTCGGTAATTGGATGGGTGACCAAAAATTTACTATCTCGAGTTCCTTCGTGCTTCGGAAGGCACGTTGCAGGTGTGAGTGTAAGAAATATTTATAGGAAAGGCCCGTGCCCCAGCGGTGGAGTAATTTAAGGGCTGGTAATGATGATGATGATGATACAGAACTGTAAACTATTCGATTTAATTTTAACATTATATAAATCTAAAATTTCTAATCACCAAAATCTTTGTACAGAACTGTAAATTTTTATCGGGCGTTTTTATTTGTGGACACCGCTCTTGACAATCTCTGCACTGTAAACCTCTGGATTGTTCCCAAGATTTCGAAATGCTGGAGCACCGACATTTCAATTTTATTGTATTGTATTTAGTACTATTATATATATTGTATGTTTTATTACGGCCGTGTGGTGACGGCAGAGTAGAATACAATTGTCACCACCCCAAATCTCTCCCGTGGGTGTCGTACAAGGCGACTAAGGATAAATCAGTGATAAGGCATAGGCAGCAGCGTTCCTCAATTCAATTCCATATTTATTTGCATAAAACATGGTACAATGGAGATGTTATACCACCTAGCAATGTACTGCGACTTTTGTGCCCGATAAATGGCAATAGGCTCGCCACCTCGCTCGTTAGGCTAGGCTCGTTGGCGAAACATGGGTGCTAGTTCAGCTCTGCCTACCCCTTCGGGAATATAGGCGTAATTTATGTATGTATGTTTTATACAATACATTTTGCCTTATCCAATGGGAGAATAAAAATTGCGTATAAAAAAATTTGAAGCTAGAGCTGTTAAAATGTATAATTAAAAAAAAAGGTATTTTTTTAAAAAGAAAAAAAGAAAGGGGGAGAGTGTTTGGCGCGTTTCGTGGTGTCAGACTCAGTCAGATTTATTTTCGCTAATTCAAAAATTGTTACAGAGTGGATTTTGTGCAGTGAAAGTGGTGTTATTTTGATGCACAAGCATCCGTGTTGATGTGCAATTATGTAGAATCATTGAAAATGAGTCTCATGATGTGTTTGATGTTGTGGTGAAGACTACTATAAAAAGTGGTTTTGTTCACCTCATCAGCACCATCATGAACTCTGTTACCATTAAATTCGCTCCAAGCACTCCCTACATGCGTTAAAATGTGTGACACCCATATTTTAACGTAAAGTTAATTTCATTCATAAATTTCACCATCTCATTTTTTGGCTTGGCATCTAGGCCATTGAGCCATTCACCATCTCATTATTTCATACGACTACAGATAAAATATACACTAAAGACATGGCTGTATGGGCTAGACCCTTTGCCTTCCCTAAAATATAGGGAGAATTTAACAAACAAAAAAAAAAGAACAGGGGAGTGTTTGGCGCGTTTCGTGGTGTCAGTCAGATTTATTTTCACTAATTCAAAAATTGTTACAGAGTGGATTTTGTGCAGTGAAAGTGGTATTATTTTGATGCACAAGCATCCGTGTTGATGTGCAATTATGCAGAATCATCGAAAATAAGTCTCATGATGTGTTTGATGTTGTGGTGAAGATCGCTATAGAAAGTGGTTTTATCCATTTCATCAAGCACCATCATTAGCTCTGTTACCATTCAATTCGCGCCAAGCACTCCCTAGATGCGTTAAAATATGTGGCACCCATATTTTAACGTAAAATTCATTTCATTCATACTTTTCACCCACTCATTATTTCATAAGACTACAGATAAAATATACACTAAAGACTTGGCTGTATGTGCGAGACCCTTTGCCTTCCCTAAAATATAGGGAGAATTCTAAACTAAACTAAAAAAAGAACAGGGGAGTGTTTGGCGCGTTTCGTGGTGTCAGTCTGATTTATTTTCAATAATTCAAAAATTGTTTCAAAGTAGATTTTGTGCAGTGAAAGTGGTATTATTTTGATGCACAAGCATCCGTGTTGATGTGCAATTATGCAGAATCTTTAAAAATAAGTCTTATGACGTGTTTGATGTTGTGGTGAAGACTACTATAAAAAGTGGTTTTGTTCACCTCATCAGCACCATCATGAAATCTGTTACCATTAAATTCGCTCCAAGCACTCCCTACATGCGTTAAAATGTGTGACACCCATATTTTAAAGTTAATTTCATTAATAAATTTCATGATCTCATTTTTTGGCTTGGCATCTAGGCCTTTGAGCCTTTCACCATCTCATTATTTCATAAGACTACAGATAAAATATACACTAAAGAGATGGCTGTATGGGCTAGACTCTTTGCCGTCCCTAAAATATAGGGAGAATTAAAAAAAACAATATTTGCCGGGAAATTCAAATACAGGCCCAGCAGCAGGATTTAAAAGGGGTAGGTAAATAAAAATTAACTTTTTAACATTATTACTTCAAATAATTTAAATTATTTCTATGCCGTAACTACACGACCGCCCACCCCCATCTCTCCCGCAGGTGTCATACAAGGCGACTACAGAAATGGGTAATGGTACTTGGACAAAATCTCTTTCCACGTCTTGACAGTAATTTATCTCGATTCAGTGGAAGTTAAAGAGAGAGGAAAATATTTTGTTTTCCCCAAGGAGATTTTGTCCACGTCCCGTCCTACGGGGGCAGCTAGCAATATGCTGCAATTTACGTGCCCGATACAGGCTCGCCACCTATCTTATTTGGCGAAACGTGAATGAGGAATCAGCAGCGTTCGTCTTATACCACTTAGCAATGTACGTACCGCGACTTTTGGGCTCGATAAAGGGCAATAGGCTCGCCACCTATTACATCGGACCTAACATACTTGGCGAAATGTGGGTGTTGATTCACGTATACCTACCTCTTCGGGAATATAGGCGTGCTTTGTGTGTAGGGTAACGGGATAGATGCCCCACCTTTTGAAAATGCCTCCCAATTTGAAAAATTTAAATTTTCAATGAATAATTTGTACGTATTTAGCTAACCTCATTATTTGGGTTCAATTATTATTTGTTTTTTCTGACCTATCAATTGCAGAATTTAACTCTATGCGAAACTCCTTTTGTTGAGATAGATGCCCTTTATAAACCCGCCCAAATTTATGAGATATTTGTAATCCTAAAACAGCAATTCTCTCTAATGGGTCGTATTAAGAAAAACTTTTTTTTAAAATATTTTAATTTAGGGTTCTTATAATCACAAATCAACATAATTATTTTTTAAAAGCAGTTCAATGACAATAATTCTTACTTAGTTATTAAAAATATTAATTATTAAAGATCAACATGCCTAATTATATTTTATTAAATTATAATAATACGATAAAGTGATCCTTTTTAAAATCCTACTTGATTTTCCGTAGTCCAAGAACAAACTCGAGCTTGCATTGCACTCCTTCCTTCCTTCCATCATCTTTCGTGTCGTGATACCTATACAGTGTGGAAAGAAAGCATGGGCCCAGTAGGCCTATTCCCTAACTTTTTTTGACAGTTGAAAGTGATGATCACCGAACTATTTACTAATACATTGCTGTTATCACAGGACAAGTGTCACAATAGCATTATAGTAAAGTAGTAATGGATACGTAAATAGTTCGGTGATCATCACTTACAACTGTCAAAAAAAGTTAGGGAATAGGCCTACTGGAGGTAAAGTACCTAAAATATTTAAAATAGCTCAATTTGCTGAAAGAAAACATTCCTTTATTTTTTAAAGACACATAACTGCATTCACTGATTTCTCAAAAAGCTTACCCGAACCGGGAATCGAATCAACTAAAAAAAATATCCGTCGCCATTTTATTCTACTAATCCATGCAGTCTATGTTAACGATAAGAAAGACAAAACATTAATATCTAACATTTATTTTACTCTCGAATCAAAACAAATCCTTAATTTTTTTTGTTGCTCGCGATCTTTGTTGGTAAGTTAGTTTTAAATTCTCCCAATATTTTAGGGAAGGCAAAGGGTCTAGCCCATACAGCCAAGTCTTTAGTGTATATTTTATCTGTTGTCTTATGAAATAATGAGTGGGTGAAATGGATGAAAGAAATGAATTTTACGTTAAAATATGGGTGTCACATATTTTAACGCATCTAGGGAGTGCTTGGCGCGAATTGAATGGTAACAGAGTTCATGATGGTGACTGATGAAATGGATAAAACCACTTTTTATAGTGATCTTCACCACAACATCAAACACATCATGAGACTTATTTTCGATGATTCTGCATAATTGCACATCAACACGGATGCTTGTGCATCAAAATAACACCACTTTCACTGCACAAAATCCACTCTGTAACAATTTTTGAATTAGTGAAAATAAATCTGACTGACACCACGAAACGCGCCAAACACTCCCTCTTTGTTGGTAATTGGAATTGAAAAAAGAATGTTTGAAAATGGAACGTTTAATTTGTTAACGGTGGAACATTTTATGGCTAATTTGAAATTCGAACAAACATCTTGGTAATTTTTATTGATTTTGTATCGGCGTATCAAGAGCAATTAGATTTAATAGACGCATACATTTCAAAGTACAATGGTTAAAATTTAGCTATTCAGTGGTATGGTGAAAGGTTTTCAAAAAGACAAATACCGTCGACAAAAGATATGGCGCGAATGGTGAAAAACTTAGTAAATGTCGGAGGTTTAAAAAAAACATTTAGTACCTACGAAGGCCACATCGTAATATGCACATTTTCGATATGAAAATTATTAGTTAAATTATTAGACAACAGACGACAGAGTAGACGACTAAGGATAAATTAGCGATGAGGAATGGGCAGCAGCGTTCCTCTTATACCACCTAGCAATAGCAATGTACTGCGACTTTTGTGCCCGATAAATGGCAATAGGCTCGCCACCTATTACATGGGACCTAACATGATTGGCGAAGCGTGGGTGCTAGTTCACCTCTGCCTACCCCTTCGGGGATATAGGTGTGATTTATGCATGCATGCATGCAAAATTATAATAAAATGAGATTCTCGTAAGGATTGAGAGTATTCGAGAGTAAAAGTAAAACAAAGGTCAGATTTAATTTTTTTTATTTATAAGATCATATTATGTTTCTCAAAAAAAATTATCGTTAGATAACATGGACTAATACTCCTAAGTGCACCTATCCCTCCATACTATATGGGTGTCAGGGCAACTATCCTTTTTGTTTAGAAATAGATAAATTAAAAACAAAAGAGTAATTATTTACACTTAGATCCACATCTAATTGACCAGATAATACATTTTTGGTCACCCATCCAATGACCGGCCTCAGCGAACATTGCTTAGTTTACGCAATCACAGGCCAAGCACGCTATGACACTGCGCTAGCGAGCTCCTCCTGAACCAGTACTTTGACGTAATCAAAAATATAACGGAATTTTTTGCTACTTATAAAATTATACAATGGCAAATAGGTTAACCTTTAAAACTTTGACGTCTTTTTGAAACTCGCCGCGGAGATCAAAACGCATACGAGCGAAACGAGTCCTCATCACGCGACAGCCCGTAGGAAATTGAGTTACGAGGTGACTACGGCATACAGTTATACTCTAATTTCATTCAGTCGTGAGTTGGGTAAGTAAGGCAACTATCCCATCGAGGTATCTATCCCGGTTTTACCCTACTATTTCAAGCTGAATTTTCAGTGCATAGGAGATGCTTGGAAAGGGACAATGCTAATTATTTATCTTTCACGACCGTAACCAAAATTTTATTCTAAGATCATGTAGTAATGTTCTATTCTAAGATCACAGGCAAGAGATGTAAAAATAAGGCATAGGTATTGTTGGTTTATTATCAAACTCTATGACCTAAATAAAATAAGTATAATATTGAAATTTCTGTTTTATAAGAGAGACGATAACACCCATTAGCATTCCATGTATTCACCGTGCGGGTGGCGGATCCGTATATAGTGTGACAGAAGGTGAAGTCAGTGGCAGCGTTTGGAACTTGTGACCTGAGTGTAGGTTTACGGGATCCCTCCACAACATGTCAACACTTCCCTCGCCACCCCGACTTCTCTTTCTGCCTAGGCATTTGGAAAGATTCTGCGGGAGCCGCCTTTGACACACAATCCAGTGTAGAACTTACGTAAGCTCTAGACAAGCCAAGGTCTTTTAGTAGTGTATACGTATAGAGATTTGAATGAGGTGCATACTAGGAGGACATGAAATAAAACTTTTAATTACACTAAAGTTTTTATTGGACATTTTTCATATAGTAATTTTTGCGATCGAATAAGATTATTTGAATCAATTCATGATTTATCTTTATCCATCACAATTCTTTGGTATGTGTGCGGCGTTATCTGTTTAAAGTTATTAGTATCTTCGGTACCTAATCATAACCGATGCGGACCGGTCGATTTTATTTCATTTTTCTATGTATCTACCTATCTAAGAATGTCAATTTATCAGTTGTGAGAGTATTATCTACTGCTGTTCCCATCGAAAAGCTAAAGAAGAAAGAAGAGGTAAACTGAATGTCATAGTCACTACATATTGAATCAAATTAAATTTTAAGTGATAGGTAAATTAGTTTATGATAACGCCGCATTTCTTTAGTTGAAATTGATCATGAAACATTCCTGGAAAGACTATAATAATTACCAAAATAAATTTAACTTATACGAAATATATACACTAGTTACAGACTAAATTACAGGTAGGTATGTATATCAGTTAATTAACATAGATATCATTTGTACCAACATATTGAAAATCAAATTATATAATATAAATATTTTAATAATATGAGCACCAAATAAAAATAATGTTAACAAATTATGTAGGTAGGTACGTACCCACTTATAAATGATTTTAAAGTTATTGATTATCGGATTATTTATTATGTATATACTATATGTAGAATCCTATTTCAAATTGAATAGGTAGGTATATGTTTTTAATTTGAAGTCGTATCTGCATATAAAGTGCATATTCGTTAAAATATGAGATTTTTTTTATACTCGATGCTTATGGCGTGATTTATTCATTATAGTGACCTACATTTAGTAGGAATCGTTTATCGTGCTTAGATCAAAATAATATAGGACAGACCTATTCAGAAAAAAGAAAACAAATAATAACAATCCGATAATATTCTACTTGGTTAACTATTGTTCAAAAGGAAACAAAATTAAGTATTTAAAATAATATAAGTAAGTATTCATGATATGAAATTTATAAAACACTACGTCGAATTAAAATAATGGTTAACATAATGATGAATAATTAATGTTTGAAGGCTCAAAACTAGAGCGCGTTGATGTACAGTCAACTATAATATAAAACTGTCAAATTTCCCCAACTGAAGTCTTGATTGATGTTTTATTTAAGTATATTTTGGCACAACTATTACAATACAAAGTGTATAATGAAATTTTTAAGTGAAGTCTAAATTATAAAAAAAATTAAATTTTACTTACAATTTTGATGACAAGTTAAAAATAGTATTTAATTTAGTATCTAAGTATTAATTTCAAGCATTAAAAAGCATCAAAGAGTACAAAAAAGTAACTTCATTGATGTGAATTACTGGTCATAATTTAGCGGAAAGACTATTGGATTCATTGATAATTTTCTACCTAACTTTACTGAACCCTTTTACTAACATTTTGTGAAAGCGTTCATTAAAAACTAACATTACTGTGTCATTAAAACAACTATTCAAGTTTCTTTCACGTGTGTTATTGTATTAATCCTTAATTATTTATGAAGACAGTATACCCTATTTCAGATTCATTAGTTTGTTACATTAAATTAAAACAAAGTACAGTCGCTTGCTTATTCTAATCTAAAGTCTTACTCAATAAGTGCTTAACACTAGCTGATCGATGACATTAAACAAATAGCCTCTTAAATTCTACCGTGTCGTCCATTTCATTTGAAGTACGAACCTACTACTACAGTAACAGATACAATTCGCGTACATTATTACAATATAAAAAAAATATAACATCCACAAGCACCGTCACAAAAATAATCTTTGGGTTCCACTGGCAAGAATGTAAAAATAACAACAATACAGTAGTGCTTTTTAGGGATAGTATGATGAAACTCGAAACGGTAAAAGAAGAACAATAAAACTATCTCAGGAACTATTAGATCACCTTTGTGAAAACAAGTCTTCTTCTCCCTGCCCTGTTCCCAGTATATCTGGGGTCGGCGTAGTATGTTTCCTCTTCCATTCATATCGGTCAAACGTCATCAAGCCATCCACTCCCTTTTGATTCATATCATCCACCACACCGTAAAGGTGCTAGTTATGAATGAATGTATGGAAAAGAGACGGAACTGACCATGTCGAGAGACCGATGAACGGAGAGAGTGATTGGAATGACAACATTCCAATCCTTACTGCTCAAAGTTTTGGCTTAGGTTTTACAGCTGGCCGTCCGCCTGACATCAACCCTCTTTGGGTATGCTGTTGTTGGTGGTTTGCCGTCCACCATTCGGGTGCCCCAATGTGCTAATTGGTTTACACCGGGCAATCTCCCTTAGTCGACTTTTACGACACCCATGGGATGAGTCGGGGCTGGCCAATTCTAAGTTATTTGTTCGCTCCCAGACCAGCATAGAAGAGTTTTTGTTATCCACCTTTGTGAAAACAAGTATGGCATAATAATTTATGAGGTAAGGCGTGAGATAACCATCCAATAAAAGTAATAAAACAAGTAAAGAAGTGTTTGGTGCCCTTTCATTGGCGCCTATATCAAATTTTTGCTTTTTCAATAATTCGAAAATTGTTTAAGAGTGTACTTGTGCAGTGAACGTGGTGTTATTTAGACTTGACATTCGATTATGCCGAATCATTGAAATAAAGTGTTATGGCGTGTTTGACATTGAGAATTTTATAGTAGTTTCAATTTCAACCCTCGTCAGTAGCCATCATGAAATCTTACCATTATGCATGATGCAGTCAAAATGTTGAATACATATTAACTCACACTTGACCAAAAATAATCTTTTCACTTCTCATGCTCTGAAAGTGCTTATTTGTGCAGGATATAGGCTGCACAAAATCGAATTTTGTGCTCTAGAGCATTAACGTATCTACTCATAAATGTATCCATATTAAGGCAAAGAAAATAAGCCATGCAGTCAAACACAATAACACGTTCAGAGATAGAATTTGTTTTTTTATAATATTTACTTTAATTTATTTGCCTTATGTGTTTTTTTTTAACACATAATAGATATTAAAATTTAAATTCAATTACGGTAGGTTATTTAATTAATATAAGAAAATTATTATTAAAAAATAATTTTATACTAGGCTGTATAGGTCTGCAGCCCAAGCCTAATATCAATGGTAAAAACATTTTCCTTCAATAATCAAAACTGTACTCATTTTAGTTTGAATTTTAAGAAATGTTATGATAAATCACTGTTTTATTTCCTCGCAATTGAAGTGAAAAGCAGAGTTTCTAACTCGTCCACAAAACGATTTTCATCCTCGACAAACCTATCAGCCCTTGCCTTCGGCTCGGGCTGCTAAAAGTCTCGGACAAAAATGATTCGTTTTGTGCACTTGATGGAAAATCTACTATTATCAATCAAGAATAATCTTTGAATGGTTCCTGAGATAGTCTTCCTATAGTTTTCTCATACTGGCCCAGGTAAAAAAAACACTTTAAAATAACAACAAAAAAACTAATTTGCAGAGTTATTTTTAAAACATCAAAAACCTCCCATGACTATATAGCTAACATAATAAAAAACAACGTTTGTTTTATGAGTTTAAATTTAACGCGATACATTACGCAAAATTTTATTTTTTTATAAATTTTATTGTACTGTCCAGACATTTATACGTCTATGCTTCATTCATAAACGAAAGGACGACGCGACGCTACGGTAGGCTCGCGCCACAGTTTATCGCGCGCTACCTAATGCCGATGCAAGTAGGTGTTAGACATAGAGTTATTGACTTTAGATCGGTAAAATAAATTAGTATTTTATTTGTATAATTTACTTTTATAGTATTTATATATAGTATATTTTATATTTATTTATAGTATATTTTATAGTATTATTGTATAATTTACTTACGAATTATCAAAAGCCGTAAAACAAACATAATAATAATAATAAATATTTTTACACTCACACCTATCATCTAGCCCAAAGTAAGTAGCCTAAGCACTTGTGTTATGGATACTAGATGACGGACATATTTTTAATATAATTATGTATATAAATATAGAAAATATACTATATAAACATATATACAACCATAACTCGGAAACAAACATTTGTGGTCATCACGAAGTTTGCCCCTACCAGGATTCGAACCCGGGACCTCTTGGCCAATACCCAGCAATTTGAGCATTCGACTAAGGCGGCCGTCGAAACATTGCTGCTTATGATGTTAGATATCTATTCCTGAGAGGTTTTTGATGTTTTACAAATAACCCTGTATATACATACATACTACATATGTCGTGTATACGTGTCGCCAAATCGTAGAATTGATCACTTCATGATGTGGCCGACCATTTCATGAAATGGTCGGCCACATCATGAAGTGATCAATTCTACGATTTGGCCACGACACATACACAGAATCAGACCATAATTAATATCAAATTCATAAGTTTTAGTAAGATTAGTCAATTTTAACATCACATTGATAGATTAGTAAGGTTGTTTTCTAAAAAATCTTGAGACCACAAAAATAAATATACTAATTTCAATTTAATTTTCGAGTACCATAGTTATGCTTTAAGTCAGTTTTCTATACAAACTCGAGCCTTGAGTATTATTTAACAAAGTTCCTAAATAATTTTATAAATAACTAAATAGGATGGAAACTATCTGGCAAATTACTTCATCTAGGACTGGTCAAACCATCAATTTATGTAACTTCTACATAAAATCTCTTTGGACTAATAACTATGCTAAAACGTAGGTATCGAAACGCTACACTTATAATCATACTGCAGACTTCATAATTTAGAGCCTGCTATGAAGTAACTTGAGTTTCTGGTTGATTTTAGACACTATAATGCCTCACTTAATTCGTCATTGGATATAAAACAAAGTGAAGAGCTACAGCTACCATTTATTTTTATATAATTAAACACTGAATGGTATTTTTTTGTTGATTGGTAAAGAATTCTACAACGCATTTACCTATAGCAGTATTATGTGGAAAAAATAAACTATTGAGATATAATATTTTTACTGATGTGAATAGTTTTTTTTATTGTTTTTATAAGTACAGTCAACAGCGCATCAAGTTACCGCAAATTTTAAAATGTTTCCAATATATTTGACACTTTACAAACAACTAACTTACAAGCTTTGTCAAACAAGTTAAGGTTGAAAATTGTTGTAACCTGACGTGCTGTTGGTAAAATATATATAATATATACTCATGAATAATGTTTGTTTGCTGAAAGGTCTTCACTACTAAAAAGAAATTCCTCCCGACGTCGGTTCTCATGAAGTACTAGGTAAGCACTAACTCTATAATAAAAAAATATTGCTAACTGAAATTCATAAAAACGTTTCAGTCAATTGAGATTCAATAGCAAATTGTCCATTTACAGTCGAGAGATCGTAATATTGTTTAACTGCCTGTAACAGCTACACTTACATCTAAAGAACAATGGTAAAATTAAAAGTAAAAATAGCTCCCATATTATTGGCTCAGTGTCTAGGAACAGTGGTTATAAAAAATAAGTGTGATCATTATTATGACTATTTATGAAACAAGTTTACTGTATTTTAACATAGACTATTAAAACATTTAAATACTAGGGTACTTGCCTGCATGTTCACTGCCACTAGATATAGTAAGAACAATTTTAAAGTTATCGTATTAAAAACTTGTCAAGATAAAATGTGTTTGATTTTTGTTTTGTTTGAATGTTAATATATAATATAAAAAAAATCATAAGTAACAAACATACAATCAAGTGACATAATTTCGTGTAATAAAACACTCTTTAGAAGTATTATGTCAAGTAAACGTTATGATAAATGAAATTATATCATGTGTTTATATAATATTTTTTTTTGTATAATGAACGTATGTAAAGTTCAATTATACCAAATAAAACTATAAACATTTCTAAAAATAAGGGGTCTTATTAAACTTTCATCGTAAGGAGTTTGGATTTCTGTTGATATAATATCAGTATTACATAATACGAGTATCCATTTGTTACTGATTTTAATAGAATAGAAATAAAAATATCCGTGAACTAGTCATCACCATTACATTTAGGTTTATTTTTAATACACCAACAACCTAGCAGGCCGAGACTAGATACATAAAATCATAAACAACAACGTTTGTTTTACGACTTTTGAGAATTCGTTAAAAAATTATTTTCAACCTTTCTGCATGAAAGTAATTAATCCTGCGAGGTTGCTGGTACTGTTCTATTCATATACCTGTATGTATATATAAATGCTATGTGATTTGGTTTTGACTACTGCTTAGCATCACCTTGCTGGCTTAGCGCAGATCGATAGATAGAAACAAAAATTGCGACAAAGCTACTAAATTTGATTTCTACAAACGTTATTAATATTCATTCAGTAAGTCACAGACAATTAGCCTATTTTTTTTTGCATTATAACTAAACTGTATTTCATTGTCTTACCGTAACCTTAGAGAGCTGCCATACATCAATTTAGTGACAAGATTACACTGGAATATTGGTTAAATGCCTTGAGTAAGGGAATTCTCTAAAACTATATCAAACTCGTCCAATGGCTCTAATATCTGACGGAGGAATGTGAGAAGTCCAGGTTTCCGCAAGAAGCTTTGCTCTTCGTACATTTCAGCGGTGACTCGCGTCATAGACATTGGCACAAGCATTCTATGCAGCCAGTGTTCCCTAAAAAAGAAATAGCTGTATGAAATTAAATTGTATATCACTTTAGTGTTTATATGGTAACAAATTGCATTGGAATTGTTACTGCGAATAAATAATCGACTTAATTATGGCATGATATATTAATGAGTTATCATATTTCTTTTAATCTTGATAGAATGCCACTGAAAACTACTTAATAGTCAAGGTGGCAATGTTAAAATAATTGCCCCAAAGACCTAATTAGGGTGGGCCAACATTTTTTGCAAATAGCAACACTTGATTTCTCATAAGCCGTTAGAGGGAGGGGCGCGCGGGTGGCGGGGAATTGTGCGCCGCTTCATGCAATTTTAGTCACGATGGAGCGCTTCACGGGACAACCGCTAACTTTTTGTGTGAAACAATTTAAGTAAAACAACGACTCCTATGTTAATGTTACCTCCCGATTATTCTCTCCGTTTTTTAAACGTAGCCGTAACGTGTTTGTTTAATATCCAAACTCACATACGGCGGAATCCGTATTCAACTCAAAAAGGCGTCATACAGTAACGTATGAGTCGTTGTTTTAATAAAATTGTTTTACACAAAAAGCACGATGTTAATCGATAATTAATCATATACATACATACATAAATCACGCCTATATCCTCGAAGGGGTAGGCAGAGATGAATTAACACCCACGTTTTGCCAATTATGTTAGATCTCATCACTGACCTCTAATAAACAAGTATGCTGGACTGAAGGTTTTCATCCAAAAAATGAAGCCTAGAATAGGTCCCATGTAATAGGTGGCGAGCCTATTGCCATTTATCGGGCACAGAAATCGCAGTTCATTGCTAAGTGGCATGGGAACGCTGATGCCCATTACTCATTGCTGTCTTAACCCTTAGTCGCCTTGTACGACACCCGCGGGAGCGATGGGGGTGGTGACCCACCAATTGTATTCTGTTTTGCCCTCACCACACGGCAGTATACTCTCATTTAGTATAAGAGAAACCTCATCAATTTATAACGATTAGTTTTGTTTTAACTTAAAAATTTGGTTTAAGTCAAAAGAACCTTCTTCTCATTTCTCCTAAGTTTAGACTTACCGAAGGCTGAGGCAAATGAAGAGTTGGAATTTGCCATCTTTCCCTAGGGTGCGGCCTACAGAGCTGATCTCATCCATAAGGTGGCAGTAGCACCGCCAGATCGACCTGTGCTCCTGGTCTTGCCTGCAGTTGTAAGCGACGCCGCAACCCTTGTTGTTTGGAATATTGGTTTCGTCGCACAAGCTCAGCCGGAATTCATCTTTTACACGCGCTGCAAAAATGTTATGTAAACATTCATAATATATTATGATAACTTCACTTTTTTTCTTTGTTTATATTATGAAACTTGAAATTCGGTTGCCTAGTACCCAAGAATTACTGTAAATTAATAGTAAAGTGAATAATGCTTTCATACATACATACATAAATCACACCCATGTTTCCAGAGGGGTGGCTAGAGATGAATTAAACATCCACTTTTCGCCAATTAAGCTAAGTCCCATGTATTAAATGGTGAGGCTATTGCCATCTATCTGTCACATAAATCGCAGTGTATTGCTAGGTGGTGTAAGAGGAATGCTGCTGCCCATTACACATTGCTGTCTTTACCCATAGTCGCTGTACGACACCCACAGGAGAAATGAGGGTGGTGACAATTGTATTCTGCTCTGCCGTCACCACACAACTAATGCTCTGATCATTTCTTTCATTTGGTAGAGTTAAGTAAGATAAGGTCAATATTGATACTTACCGAAATAGTCCCATATAAACAAATTTTTGCCAAACAATCTCGCGGATTTAAACCCGCAAAGAAATGCTTGCTCTAGACACTTCACTAATCCATTTTCGCCACACAGAAGCACGCTCAGAGAGTTGGCGTCTTTGTCTCTTTTCGATTGATAGTGCCATTTCACTATAGCGTTCACGCAATCACCTGTTACCAAAAAGTAAAAATATAAAAAATTAAAACTTTACCATAACGTCACCACACAGTCAAGGTTAGCCAAAACGAACCTACTTTTAAATAATTTGCGAACGGATGAGGTAGATTTTTCGTTGGATATTGAAAGCTTGTGTGTCCATATAAGGTAGGCTGGGGGGGTTGATTGCTCGTGCGCGGTATGCTTCTAGTTGTGGGATTGTATCGTGCGTAATTTACAATGTACCTGCAATGTCATAACTCGTTGACAATGGTGGGTTTCTTTAGCTTACTTGTGCGCCGGTTTCTTAACGAGGCGTGTGGCTCTGGTGCGTTTAGTATCACCTTTGGTATTGAATGCGTCAAAGTCGTCGCTTTGATGGCGGACCGGGGTGTGGGTGAGTTTTGGACATCTATCATTACAAACTGAGGCATACTGCGCACAGCTCCTCCATCCTCTTTTGGACACACAGGTTTTCGATATCTAACGTTTTGACGATTCACGAGTGTATTGTAATCATACCAAATATTAGACACCTCACAAGTGGCTGAATTCAGCCACCGCACAGAAGCGCCATTTTTTTGTTGTTTGACAGATTCGCCACCTCACAGGTAAGAGGATAAAGGAATTTTGACTTTGATGATGATGATTAGCTCACCAATCATGTGCTGTATGGTGGAAGTGGAGAGATGTGTGGTGGGTGCCGGTGATGGCGGCGCAGGCGTAGGCGCCGGTGGTGGGGCGGGCGTGCGTGGCGAACGTTCGCTGCGAACGCGAGCGGCGAGCAACAGACGCTCGGTCGAACCGTCGTCCACGCCTGTGCCTAGCCAGCGGTTGCACGGGAACCTGACGACAAAGGAGTATTTCACGGTATTACATTTGACGGCCGGCTTGGTCGAATGCTCAGATTGGCTGGGTATTGGCCAAGAGGTCCCGGGTTCGAATCCTGGTAGGGGTAAATTTTGTGATACACATAAATATTTGTTCCCAAGTCATGGTTGTGTATATGTTTATGTAGTATACTTTCAACATTTATATACATAATTATATTAAAAATATGTCCGTCATCTAGTATCCATAACACAAGTGCTTAGGCTACTTACTTTAGGCTAGATGATAGGTGTGAGTGTAAAAATATTTATTATTATTATTCATTATTTCGCGTTGTATTACATACATCATGTATGTATGTAATACAACGCGTATCAATCACGCCTGTCTCCCTTCAGGGATAAGCAGGTGTTATTTTGTCAGCTTATTCTCACCGGGACTTTTCATCGCAGTAATTTGCGCGATGCTACCTATTCCTCTTTATATTATTATTATAACTTCGTGTTATAACGCCTTGTACGACACCCATGAGAGAGGGACCAATAATAATATTCTATTGACAATTGTTAAAGGTACTAGCAGATCAATATGTATAAGTTAAGCTGAAACTCACGTGTAAGTATGTCCGGTAACCTCGTTTCGTACAAACACTTGATCTAATAACCACCTTGGTGATAATCCGGAGTTGTCATGGCCTATCCTTAAAGTTGACAGTACGCCCAAGTTTTTATGCTGAAACAAAATAGGCAAAATAATCGTAAGCTCTCAATGACACAACACACACAGACACAAACTATATATAAAAGGGGGCAATTTCTATAAAAAGGGATATTTTTTTTACAATATTAAAACTACGTGCTGAATGCTGCTGCTAATAATTCTCTAATTGCAGCTCTGCTAAAAACAATGAAATTGTTGCTTTTTAAATTATGTATTTACGTTTTTACAATTTCAGCTGCAACAGAGTGCAATGTGAGAGATTTGGGAACTCAAATCGTAAATTATAATGGCTTAAATTTTTTTTTATTTTAATTGATAATTGTCGATGATGTTCTGAATTGGAATTTAATAATTTATTAACTGCTGTAACCAAATGAAAATGAAACTGATTTGTGATAACATATAAGCCAATTAATAAATGTTTCATTAAATCCATGCACTCACATGGAAAACAAATTCGTTAGTGTTACGTGGTATTGGTATTTTTGGCGTAGACTCTCTGTTTGCTCCCGATATTGATATCCAACAATTGGCGGTTGTTTGACTAGCTTTCCGAGACGGCATTATGAGAACACGGTAAGGTAATTCTGAAATAAAAAACAAGATTTTTATATTGATAGTTATTTGTGCTATTTAACATAAGTTTGAAACCTGAAGTGAAGTGTAAATGCCCTAAGGTTGAAAAATAACTCTAATCCCCCTTATTTTAAAAATGGACTAAAGTTAGCCATGGCTTAAAATTGATGCTAACTCTGTCTTTCATTCAGCAAATAAAAGTGACAATGTCAGTTTTAAGCAGCTTTAAACTTTAGTCCATGTTTTATAATAAGGGGGAATGTGTACATACTTGTAGTAGGGTATGTGTTGGTGAAGCAGTGATAGTCGACCGCATTCAACGTCAATAAATGGTACAAGAACTGTTCTCGTTCTTCCTCGCAGCGTAAAAAGGCCGTCCTTTTGTATTGGGACCGAAGAAGTGTAGTATCCGCCAACAACTCTCTGAGATGCTTCGAGAGCAATTTCTTTTCTAGAGACAGACGCACCCAAGCTCGCGCATATCCAATTTCAGTCTTTATATCTGTCATTGCTTGGACGTTTCTAAATATTACGAAAAAATATAATTTTATTAATTATTAATATAATTAAAAATAACAACAGAAGCAGAAAAAATAACAGATTAATTAAAAAGAAAACATTATTACAGTTAACTAACTTGCTTTTCTATTAACTGGTGAAATTGCATACACACATAAATCACGCCTATATCCCCAAAGGGGTAGGCAGAGGTGACTAACACCCGTGTTAGGTCCCATGGAATAGATGGCGAGCCTATTGCCATTTATCGGGCACAAAAGTCGCAGTACATTGCTAGGTGGTATTAAAAGGGACGCTGATCCATTCCTCGTCATTGTTTTAACCCTTAGTCGCCTTGTACGACACCCGCGGGAGAGTGATGGTTTGTATTCTGCTCTGCCGTCACCACACGGCAGAACAAACAGAAGAAAAAATAGAAGAAAAAAACTAATGAAATTAGGTAGTTATACCTCATGTCAAACGTGAGACTCTCGGGCAGAGGCCTCATGGGGTTGGAGGGCTGAGAGGACTTGCGCTCCAACGTGCCAGAATTGCTCAGTCTATCCCGCGAGCTGTCCCGGGACCCACCGCGGGAGCTGTCCCGGGAGCGACTGCCGCTACTGGAGCTTTGTTGAGCCTCTACTTCCGCGCCCACAGAGGACAAGTCTAAAACGCATATCATACAGTTACATACTGTACTTTTTCATCAGCCCGGCTAGCATGACCACCGAAACACGATATTTATGATATAGCCATTTATTGCGTCGAACAGTCAAAAATCATTGGATTTTAACACTTGAATAAGCCTGAATTGAATAAGCCTTAACGGCTTATTCAATTCAGGCTTATTCAAGTTATATATTAAAATAGCCATTTATCGCTTTGTACTGTCAAAAATCCAATTATTTTTGTAAACGTCGGGTTAAATAATTAATATGCCAAACACCAAATTATACGCGAGTCTTATCCGTAAAAGTTGTTTTATTTCAACAATATTTTTGTACGTTCAACGCAATAAATGGGTATATAATCATCGTGTTTGGGTAGAGATGCTAGCCGGGCAGGTCGTCGTTATGTAAACTATCAAATAAGCCCAATCGATTTCAAACGTGTAAATGTTGAACAGAAAGTTAAAAATTGCTCGCGGTCATTAAACTCTTTGCGATATTAATAGACAATCAAATAACATATTTTAATGTAATTTTCCAAGCTATAAAGAAGAAGCTATGAAGAGCCAGAAAGAGAAGAGACAGAGATGACAGAATGGTAGTTATTTATAAAGTTCCAAGTCAAGCAGCTATACATAGAAAATGTTAAGTACGGTATAGATCATAATGAATAGACACAAGATATAGATAAAGCATTAAAAATATTATATACTCACAGTCAAGACGTTTACGTAACACACACCAGGCCAAAGCTGCATGTTTTAAAAGCAATGACTTGTAATGAACATAAACTGTAATATTTTTTAAAGGGACATGTTGTAAGTAATTATAATACATGAGTATATTAGGGTTGTTCGACACATTAGCGGACCGGCATTAATCGCCACAGCAGGGCTGTAAAATTTAATCAATACAGATGAATGTGCGGGTATAAAAACTACTAAATATTAAACTAATACCGAATACAAATTATATGTGTTGATCATCTACCTTTACCTATCAGCACTAGCTGAATGACGTCGAACAAGTGTGGTAATTGGTTCGGTTCGACTTTGTTGTTCAGCAAATACTGCCGAACCGATAACGCCAGCTCGCTTATATGTCTAGCAACCATTTTAGTGACAACGAGAGGAATATTACATACAATATAACATCCATATTAAGGTGCAGTCAATATTATAGAGTTATATAAAATTAACACTTTTGAAAATAAAAATCCTAGTTTAAATTCGTATCATCACATTTGTAAACATGTATCGGTAATAAATATTAATGTTCTTTATAAATAGATTTAAATGTATATTATATAGTAGTACAAAGTATAAACAAATACTGGAAGTTGTAAGATTTATAATTCAAAGAGATTAATTAAAAAATATAAAAAAATAATGGAAAGTTATTGATAGACTTTAAGTAGACACACGATATATTATAAGGTAGGAAAAGAAATGCAGATGTCTCGACTTTTTTACCGACAGATAGCTAAAAGATTTGCCGGTTAGCCTAATTACCATTAAACTGCAATTAGGTAATACTCGAAATATACTTAGTTGAGGACAAGTACCTACTCTAAAGTTAACAGTCTCACCTGGCCTGGTACATTACCTTCACATTGCGCAATAGGGGCCTAATTGAATTGAATAAAATTCATACGCAATCGCATTCACAAAAACGTCATCGGAATATAATGCTGCGATGTGATTTGTACGAGGCGTCTCCGTATTTCAAAAGACATGTTCGCAGATATAACATGTCAGGGTCGAATTAAAAAAAATCAATATTGATCGATTGAGATTACCTGGTGTCAAATAATTCGGGTCGATCGGCTTAGTGGAGTTACTGCACTGTTCCAACTCTTGGTAGTTGGTGAGGTGCATCCACAGGGCAGACTTGCCCATCTTGTGTTGCAGCCCGTGAGACCAAAGCCGCTCGAGCAGGTCGCAGAGTGACGCGATCATTGTGTTCTCCTCAACGCCAGTTATTGACACTTCGCTTCCCAAACCAAGATAGCTCTCTTCTGTACCCATTTTTTCCACGAGCATGCGTTTAGTTTTGCTTTTACATTCCTGTTGGTTAGATACAGTGTGTTAACTGAGACCTGTTAGTGTTGTTGCGAGACCTGTTAATAGCGAGCATGTACTGCAAGGTTTGTTTACACATACCTACAGCATCTAGGCAAATCTGTATATAGAGGTATGGATCGCGAAATACCTATAGAAATTTATAGATTATTCGAATTCGATTTAGTTTTAAAATTTAGCTCTCCTAAATGTTAAAATGGGACACAATATTATGAAGGTAGTTGTGCAAGACTCTTTTAAATTGGAAAAAATATTGCTTTTTTGAGGCCTCACTATGAATATGTAACAGGAGGGTTCAGAAGAAATCATTGTTGCTCAAAAGCTAAAGATTTTAAGGGGAAAACTATAACAAATTCCCCGATTGTCGGTAAATTATAAATATATATTCAGAAATGTTTGGCTTACTAAACAAAAAACTTACTATTTGTCATTAAAATTATAATAAATATTTTAACACTCGCACCTATCATCTAACCCAAAGTAGTAGCCTAAGCACTTGTGCTATACTAGTTAGTTGATGGACACATTTTTAATATCATAATTAACATAATTAAAGGTATTGATAAGTAAACCTTAAATACGTGGTTGAGGTACTGCTTGTACATTTATAGCTAACAAATGCATGCATAATATAATATCAAGATTTCATTATAATAAAAATATTAAAGTTATTAAGTACCAAATAGTATGAATGGTCACCTTGAGTAATTTTTCAACAAAGGTCCTATTGTTCTGAGCAATGGCCGCGGGTGTTACTTCTGTAGAGAGCTTCCTGCTAATATCACCCAATAGGAGCTCGGGAGGGCAATCTTTCACCTGCCACTTCGCGTTTTTTATGCGCTTTAAGCTGTTCGTCCTGAAATGTCCATTACCAGTTTATAACAGATTAGTCATAGCGCAACATATCAATACAAAAAGCAAGCACACAAAGCAACAAGCTAGAGCGTGTAATGGATTATTACGAAACAAACATTTACTACATGCATTCTAACTACAGGTTGGGGGATGGTGTAATTATTTAAAATACAAAATATAACTTCAAAATATTTATTGCCTAAAGAAATAATAGTTGATATTTACATAAACAATGAGTTATTGTTGAAATAACCACTTGTAATATACGTATATGATTTGACAATTAAATCATTTTAATGAAAAATAAATATAAATAAAATAAATTCTTAATTGTTAAAACTAATATAATAGCTGTTGCCGTAATTACAGTACCTAAACATTGGGGTATCTTATACCATGCAATGCACATGCGATTGAAACAATACGTCACACATAATTTCATAATTATTATTGATATAACAAATGTAGAAGGATTGTGATAGATTTACACTATAAATCAATTATATTAATAATAATGATTAAAAAATGGAAAAGTAGAACAGAAAACACTTCACCATTTTTAATTAGAAGAGTCAAAATTCATGGTAAGTATGTATGCTTTTGATTGCAGGGAGTAAGATCTAAACGTTTAGATTAATAACAAGATAACTAAACTCTAATAACTAAAAGAAATATTGCTACTTCATTTTTAAACCAATAGCCAACATTTGACAAACGGTTCCAAAGATCAAATTATGAGAAAGAAAACAAATTAGCTTTATTTTTTCTCCCTTATTCACAGTCTGGTTTCAGGGGTCGGTCTATTATTGTTAAAGGTTGTCATTCAGACATTTGGGACCACTTGACAATATTTGTTTAGCCAGTAGTGGTTGAAGAAATAACCCAGTAGATTGGTATTATAAACATTTTTTTTATTATGCTGGGACATGCACATGCATGATTATGACACATGCTACAAATTCTTAATAATATGAGGCAATAATGTTATTAAAACATGCACTAAAAGAAATTTTGTTTTATTTTTAAATATATAACCTAGCCCTATGGTGCATTTAAAATTTATAAAACAATTAATCTCATAGTTTATATCACTTTGTATTAGCTTGTAAGTAGCAGCCTTAGCGTTTTGACAGGTGAAGTATTTAACATTGAAAATAGATTATAAATTATTAAATACACTACCTAGTCGATTTATGTTACCTAAAAATAGGATTCGTTTTTTTTCTTTTGTAAAACATTAGAATCCTGTCCACAATAAATTCGGTTTAAAATGTAACATTCATAAATCGTAAATTTTAGCAGGTACACAAAAATATTGTAACAAAATTTTTTTTCATAATAGTGAACATGAACTTCAGTACTAACAACTCCCTATTACAATATATTTATATCGCTTAAGATAATAATTTTCGTAGGTACACATAATCATCACATGCTGTGTTACATTTTAATATCAAGTCGATTTTATAATTAAGCAAGAATATTTTATAGATATAATTCGTATAATGATACTTGTAAACAAGTTTTAATATACAATGTCATCACAGATCATAAAAAGCACAAAAACATAAATAAAAAAAATATACTTCATTAAAAAATTACACTCCATTTTTTTACAATTTTAAATCACACCAAACAACACTTTTTCTTATCGTATAAGTAATAACAAGGCAATGGAGTAATTTTTTTAAATCTAATGCCATTTTGAATGGATCGCAATACAACAATAATATAAAGTTTAAGAATGTCTATTCTATTACAACGAAAAGCTCTAAAGTGTTACTATAAATGTTTATTTTTGATATTGCAAAAACATATTTATATATAGGTACTAGACATTGAAAATAAAAATATAAAAATGGTCATATTGCCACCTATAAGAATGTGTATCAATCACGAGTTAAATAAACTATAAATGTCATAGCCTAAATAATATACGGATGGCTCATAATTATAGCAATGTCATGGCAAATGCACAGAAAGCTGTTGAGCTAGGTGTTTAATCTTATACAGTTTTCTTATTTATATAATATTATTTATAACTATGTTAGCTGCACGCCGATCAAATATGATACCGCGAAATATATTATGGTAAGAAAAGCGTCAATAAGCTAGATTCTAATATATGCTCTTCAGTGATAAACCTACGAACCGATTGATCTGAAAACGTAACGAGAGGCAGAGAGATATTATATCATCATCTATAAATATATTCGGTGACTGTAGTCTTACAAAATGTAACCATATATGTATTATTATTGATTTTGAGAAATGAGTCAAGTGCAAATAAATAAATAAAACGATCACAGATACAAATAAAATATGAGAACTCAGGTTTCTTACAAACATTATATTAGAGTTACTACATAAATTAAATATTTTAATGTAAACAAGCACCACACTTCTGAGGGTTACATCACTATCTACTACACTAAGTAGTATTGTAATTCATAATAAATAATCACTAAGAATGTACAGCCCAAATATGCTACCACATGAAGCAATTTAAGCGAATACATTATTCATATCAATTTATCCAAACATTTGCTGTATTATGCGCACCTTTTTAGCTTAACATGCTCATTACCTCTATGCACCTACATTTTCTCTAGAGAAACGTTATCCAATATAATCAGCACCGTACGTATTATTTTTATCGAGTCATGGAAACAACTATGGTTTTCTAAGGTTTTTTTTAAATAAGCTTACTACACAATACACTACAAAGTCCATCATATCGAATATGAATTATCGTTTCCTATATTAAATCTACTTTCACAACATTTATTTCCGTACTAGGCACCATTCCGTAACTATTTAATAACTGTTCATCAGTTTCTCATAAGTATAGGGATTTTTTTTATTTATGAGAGATAAGAGATGAACTGTAATATAGTTTTTTAAAATCCACTAACGGATGGTGGCTCTTACGAGGCATCCAAATTTGTCACTTTTAGTATTTATAAAATTACGTAATGCCATTTAGACAAAACCATCAGTTGGAAGATTACAAAAAAAGTGTCAGTGGAACTGAGCATCAAAAACTGTCACATTGATGCGCAGTTCGTTTGTATCGGCAACATGCAAAGCAAGTACACTGAAATCAGGTAAGTTTAACGACATCTCACAACAAGGCAAGCCACATTAACACCACATTAACATGAATATTGCTTAAATCACAGTGGATGACACTTTTACAATAAATAATTATAGATAAGACTTATAAGTACGTCATGATTTGGTAAAAATAATGACTCAAATGAGGCAGCTAGCCCTATTACTGTTGGATATATGTAGTCCTAAACTTTAAAGTTAGATTATATAACGAACAAGTTGTTTGAAGTGTATTATAATATAGTTACAACGTTAAAATTACGATTAACTGAGTTCTGAACTCCCCAATTGTGAAGCCTAATTATGTGATGCAATAGGAATAAAATTCTGGTACTTATAACAATTTCATATCGATCTTACCAGAACGAAATTTATTTTTGAAGGGCCTAATTCGAGCGGCCTTACATCTACCGGGTTTTTAAGGGTAGGCGAAAACTTTGGAGGTTTCTCAATCTCCCCGAGAGGGTTTTGTAAGGATTAGGTTAATTAAAATTTATTGGGATCCGAACGAAGATTATATCGAGCGACATTTTATATTTATAAAGCAATTTGCACGCACTCACTTAGGCTGGAGTTCACCAATACATTAAGTATTACTAAATGATAACCGTCAGTTTTTGACATTTTATCTTATGGAAGAACTGACAAAAAATAACGATTATCATTTAATCGCTTGTTTTATGTGTTGGTGAACTTTAACTACTACTGAGAATTTAAGTAAGTGTGTAGCACTTAGCCGTGTGGTGACGGCAGAGTAGAATACAATTGTCACCATCCCAAATCTCTCCCGTGGGTGTCGTACAAGGCGACTAAGGATAAATCAGTGATGAGGAATGGGCAGCAGCATTCCTCTTATACTACCGTCCTGACAATGTACTGCGACTTTTGTGCCCGATAAATGGCAATAGGCTCGCCACCTATTACATGGGACTTAACATAATTGGCGAAACGCGGGTGAGAATTCACCTCTGCCTACCCCTTCGGGGATATGGGCGTGATTTATGTATGTATGTAGCACTTTATTATAAAAAAAATTGGTAGCAGGTATTGTAACTTTGAAAGGCCTCAAGTCAGGTCACGTGCACATGCCGCGCAATTTTTAATTTACTTCTAGACACCTGTTATAGAAAACAGGAAATTTGTGTGTTTTATACCATGTTTAATTGTTTTTATTATTTTCATACATTTTATTCCTATTTTTATGCAGATTACTTAAGATTAGGCTTTGAAAGCAACGTGTATAATTTTGTTAATTTCCAATACGATTTTCTATAGTTGAAGGAATAAATGACCTATGAAAAGATTTTGGTGGTTAGAAAAAGAATTTCGAAAAATTATGGTCTTGATGCGGCAATCGAACCCGCGTCCGCTGCTATCCAGGCAGGTGCCTGACCGCTCGGCCAACCAAGAGACAGTGTTTTGGTTGGCCGAGCGGTCAGGCAGTGTCTTGGTTGGCCGAGCGGTAAGGCACCTGCCCATTTATGCCATTTATATAATGTTGAAATTAAAATCGAATAATGACTTATGAGTTTAGACTCGTTAGGGCAGCTGCGTCATGAGAGTTGCAATGGCTGGCAGGGTCGCACCTGCGGTCTGCGGTAGGCGGCGGGGCCAGCGCCGTGGGGTCTAGCCTAGCGGGGAACGCGCGGTAGTACGCGGCGCGATGCGGCAGTCTCTCCGAGGGCGCGGCCACCTCGAGCTCCGCACTGTACACTGTGGTCTGCCCGCCCGCCCATACACTGTAACCGCGCGCGAGACCGCCCTCGCCTAGGCGGCGTCTGCAACGCAAAATAGACCAGTACAGAATGCCTCGCAAGTCCACCCCCTCTGGACTCCGGCAAGTTTGCATGTTCTTATCTGTTTTCATGACAATGCATGACTAATGAATGGTCACAACGCTGAACGTTGAAAAAAGAAGCTCTGCGCCATTTATCGGATAAGTATGAATAACTAAATGCCATCATAAAAGGCGGTATTTTTTTTTTTTAATTTCTATGACTTGACTATTTATTGAATTATTTCTCATTGTCAATCTTCACTGCCATGATGAGAAATTATATACAAAAAACTCTTTAATTTAATGTTTAATGTCAGTTTCAACTATCCCCAATGTCACTTAGGGCATTTACTGCCGCACTCAGAGACGTCAATTAACTTTAATGAGTATTTAATGTCAAAAATTTTCATTCAAGTCTAGACCATAGACCCGGCAAGAATAGCGACTAGTTTTCAATTGTCATTTTTTGACGTTAAGTACTCATTAACGTTATTTGACGTCTCTGAGTGCGGCAGTTAGGGACAAAGCATTATTTCATATAAGTATAGACTGATGAATATTTATGTATAAAATATTATATTGCCTTCAATAATTTTAGGGTAAGAAACTTTTATAATAATCATATGAACCATGTGAGATAATTTCTTGAAAGCCACGGAATTATACAAACTATATTATACATTTACAATACCTGAATCAAAATAAATAATTTACATAATTTTTTCCCAGTGTCAAAAGAGGATGTTAGTTTTTATTTTACTTTTGTACATATCGTTAATGTTTATTTATATGGAGTTGCGATTTATAATAAAATACTTGTCAGTTATGAAGAAAACCAAAATAAAGCTGCAAATGAATAGTATCTCGATATTTTTTATTTATTTTGGATAAAGATAAGCACGATTCAGAACATCTCTCGTTTAAAAAAACCTCGAAAAATAAAAATAGCAAAACAAAGGAGTAGTTAGTATAAATTAATTCTTATCACATTATGGCGATATTTAAACAGTCATGTAATTTTGTCAAATTTAACTTTGTATAAATATAATTTAGCTAAAATTAATTAAAAGGCATTCTGTACCTCTCTATTTAGGTGTCTGCAAATACCTAATTGGAATTACTTAAAAAAGTCTAATAAAACACAACAATGTATAATAATTACAGCACCATATTTATTAACATCAATTTGGTGTATAATTTGAGGATGTTATTAATATTAATAAATGCGATGACCTAATTGAACTATTATTCAAATAACACACAATTATTACCTTACCTAAAGTAACTGATAAATAAATGACAAAACATTAATATACCAATCCAATATATCAAGTTTTTGATAGTCAATAGTGACTGTTAGTACAAGTGAAAAATGTTGCTGCATGCCAATATTAGTTGAACCAGTGCATACCAATGTCAGTATTTAATTATTGTATATCATTATAACATCATTCTCTTTCATTTCACTGCCATACCACTTCCATTGACATTGTTTTATTACTTATTATTATTATTATTATTGCGAGTCATCCCAATTTAAAGGTTTTATTTATAATCTTGAATATTATAAATAACTGAGTTGACAATTCAGCCAGTGTGTTAATTGTTTCAAGATGAATAAACAAATATTTTATAAGAATCACATATCGTCAACCCTTTAAATAGTATTGCCGTATTTATTTTTTCATTGGTTTTAAACTTAATTACAAATGACTACGATCCAAATTAACGTGGCAACTAATATGCCACTGTTTTTAAAGGCTTAAGTTGACACGAATTTGGCGAAAAAGTTATAATCTGGCGTGCTTTTGGCTGTACTTGCAGCGAATCGTCAAATTGGTTATACCAAGAAAATTTAATTCCTTTAAATTAGATAGCTTATGTTACAATCAGATTTACCCATTTCCAACTTGATTCAGACAACTCATTTAAGTGATACTTATAAGTCTCTCATTCATACTGTGAAATCTCTAAGACATAGACAGAAATTCTGCATAAAAAAATGACTCACCTGATAGCTTTCACTCTGTGTTCGAACACTTGCAAATTGGCATCATATTCGCCCCAGTTGGCCATGATCTTGTTGTCTATGAGTGTCGCGAACATCTGCGTTTCCAGAAATCGCGACAGGAACGGTCGATGGAGTTCCGGTTGGTCCGAAAGGAAAGAAGCCTTGTCGAAGTTTACCATCGACTCACGCGAAGATAGCCACGAATCACGGTCCTGCGGTAAAGTAACATCAATTTAATTACGAACAGTTTCGTCGAATGCTCAGGTGCGCTGGCCTAAGACTGTCGGCCAAGAAGTATCGACGAACCATTGGGTGATGAATTTTTACACATTGATGTAGAATATTTTCAGTATTTATCGGTCACCTAGTTAGTATACATAACAAAAGCACTTGCATTGGCCTAGCTAGATGATAGCTACGATCATAGTAATATTTATTTATTACTTTTACGCACTTACATTTCTAAGCGCCAATGCACATTTTATCATTTTTTGTTTTGTAATATCAAAAACAATTTTATGACGAAATAATAATATTAAAAGTATACAGGGACATGATATAGTTTTTATATTTACTCGAAGAAGCAGTACCTTACTCCAAGATTTTGGTGGTTAGAAAAAGTTCGACAAATTATGGTCTTGATGCGGGAATCGAACCCGCGTCCAATGCGATCCGGGTCGATGCCGAAACTTGCCGTAAGTAGTAACTCACCTGATCTGGCATTATCACAAAATTCTCGTACATCAGGAACATGTGCACGAATCTGTTGAGAAAAGTCTCCCGGACTGCAACATTGAAGTGTATGTCTTCGTTGTATTGTTCTTCGTCGTTAAGTACTTTCTTCTTCATTACTGGCCTTACAGTGTCGGCGTCTACATCGTCTATGTTTACACCTGCAAGAAACGAGAGATCCTAAGGCATAGTTAGGATACAGAAGTCCCAGAGCGAATACTGCCTAAAACGAACACAGGCGTGTATAAAATAATATTGAAAACGGATATAAAGATATGATAGTTTGTTTGTATATTGTAAAACTCGAAACGCCAGAGTATTAGGTTCAGGATAAGTATGATAAGTTTGGGATGTAAGGTCATTTTAAAATAATAATTTGTATAGTATAGGTGAAGTCCTCTCTGTACATACATAGCCTGTATACCAAGGAATTTTGGAGTAACAACATACATACATACATAAATCATGCCTATATCCCCTAAGGCGTAGGCAGAGGTGAACGAGCACCCACGTTTCGCCAATTATGTTAGGTCCCATGTAATAGGTGGCGACCCTATTGACATTTATCAGGCACAAAAGTCGCAGTACATTGCTATTGCTAGGTGGTATAAGAGGAATGCTGCTGCCCATTCCTCATCATTGATTTATCCTTAGTCGCCTTGTACGACACCCACGTGAGAGATTTGGGGTATTCTACTCTGCCGTCACCACACGGCGTAGAGTAACAAGACTGCATTAATTTACCTAAACTTAAAAGGCAGAGAATACTCACCGCTCCTCTTAACAATATCCACGATGCGTTGCAAAGCGTCCAGTCTCGCCGGAGCTCGTCGTGTGGGCGAACCGGGAGGCGAAGCGTTTAGAGGACGATTCTCATCCCATTCGAGTACGTCATGGAACGAATGCTTGCGTCGGAGACCACCTATTACACAAGAACTTTTAGGGCCTGTTTCACAATCGACGGGTAAGTTCTGAATAGCTTACTTGGCAGTTCATTATCATCATCATCACCAACCCTTTAATGTCCCCACTGCTGGGGCACGGGCCTTCCCTATAGATGGAAGAATATAGGGAGATTGGACCATAACCCACCACGATGGCCCAGTGCGGGTTGGTGGGTACCAACGACTACAGATGCAGCCAGGACCAACGGCTTAACGTGCCTTCCGAAGCACGGAGGAACTCGAGATAATAAATTTTTGGTCACCCATCCAATGACCGGCCTTAGAGAAATTGTTTAGTTTACGCAATCGCAGGCCAAGCGCGCTGTGCCACTGTGCTAGCGAGCTCCTAGTCAATTGACATTAATTTCATATTACAACTGTTAAATGATCTGCCAAGTAAGCTATCCAGAACTTACCCGTCGATTGTGAAACAGGCCCTTAATATAAACTTACTGTAGATACTATCGCGCACTCCGACGCTTACGAAGTTTACGAAAAGATTGCTTTACCGTGTAAAATTCACTCAGAAGGAACTCGGCACTGATTGGCTGTAGTACTGTTACTACGCCCAATGAGATGTTATTCAAATTAGTCTCTAACTGCCTAAAATAAAGTGCAGAATTCAGTGCCTTCCAAATTACGAGACGTCGCGTCGTCTCACTCGCACACACATGCAGTCGCGCGGGTGTACAAGCGATTTTCGCCTTAAGCCTGATAGTACCTAATATATAATTTAGCCTGCCCAGCTAGCATGAACACTAAAATACGATATGATAAAGCCATTTATCACTTTGAACTGTCAAAAATCTATGAAGTTTTGACAGTTCATAGCGGAAAAGGGCTGTATGATATCGTGTTTCAGTGGTCATGCTAGCCGGGCTAGTAGCGAAAAATATCGCAGATTCGCAACAGCGAAAATATTTCTCATAAGTTAAATAAAATGTGTCATTTCTTGGGAATGGGTATATATTTTTAAATTATAAATTAAATTTTTTCTAGGTGTCAAATGCAAACTTTGTATTCTTTCAGGAATAAAAATCCCTTATGTACGGGTTGTCAAAACAAATTTCATTTTAACTGTCCCAAATTACATGCACATCGGTTTAGTAGTCCAGCCGTAAGAATGGCAAGGAGCAACAACTCTAACTGCCGCACTCAGAGACGTCAAATAACATTAGTGAGTACTTAACGTCAAAAAATGACAATTCAAAACTAGTCGTTATTCTTGCCAGGTTTATGGTCTAGATTTGAATGAAAATGTTTGACATTAAATACTCATTAAAGTCAATTGACGTCTCTGAATGCGGCAGTAAGTCTCATTCAAGCGACTTAAGAAGTGAGTGAATGATTAATGAAAGCATGAGTTAGAATTAAATATAAGTTTTTTACCTGATGGCAATGTGCAGCTACTGCTCATACTATTGTTCATATGCTTATAAGATGTGCCATTCAACGGCACGCCTAACTTTGTCGGCTCTGTTTCGGGTCTTTGAATCTGTTGATTATAAATAAAAAATATTTAAATACACTCTAAATATTAAGTAGTTCTATAGCTAGCAATAAAATTCAAAGTATCTAGTTATTTAACTCCAGACTCAATGAAAAATAATAATGTTTTCTTATATTTGCACGAGGAGCTCGCTAGCGAAGAGGCATAGCGCGCTTGGCCTGCGATTGCGTAAACTAAGCAATCTCGCTAAGGCCGGTCTTTGGATGGGTGACCAAAAATTTATTATCTCGAGTTCCTCCGTGCTTCGGAAGGCACGTTAAGCCGTTGGTCCCGGCTGCATCTGCAGTCGTTAGTACCCACCAACCCGTACTGGGCCAGCGTGGTGGGTTATGTCCCAATCTCCCTATATTCTTCAATCCATAGGGAAGGCCCGTGCCCCAGCAGTGAGGACAATAAAAGGCTGGTGATGATGATGAGATATTTGCACGAGGACTACGCGAGTTTTATTTAAGAAAATAATAATTTAAAAAACAAAGTAAACTTAACCGAATGACAATAAATAGACATTAATTACGGAATTTTTAAAATAAATAATACACAAATTGACTTCACCTGGTTGTTATCCAAAATACGGTTGAGTTCGTCGATAAAAGATTTTCGGTCCGGGAGTATTGGAAGTTCTTCGGGAAGCTGTATGTCCGGTTTATCGATGTCGACTAAGCAGAGAGCTGCCTCAGATCCGAGTGCTATACTTCTTGGACCGTTGGAGCCTACGCTTATCCCTGAGTTGTCAGCATGGAGACCTGTATACCGCCAATAAAAGCAATGTTATATAGCGGAATATGAAATTCAACCAAATGAAGCAATTGCAAATCAAAAAGGTCTTCATAAATATGGAAGTTATGGAAACATAGCAAGCGATGACATATCTAAATCTGTATCAAAAATACAATTCAAGGGATGATTATGAATCTATGACCATATGGCGGTCCCGTTATTAACATAGTCATTCACAATATCAAGCTTATTTATCCCGGAAGAAGACCCATATTTTGTCAATTGACAACATTTAAAAAATGACAACCCCCTAAAATTAAAATACCGTTTCTTTATTTTCCAAACCTGACTCCGAGATTCAGAGAAAAAAAAATGTAAATAACATGCGATGACGTCACAGTCACGAAGTTAATCAATATCATGTCTGTTGGTCAGGAATCAATCCATTGTCATTAATTGAAGTTAATCAATATTGTCAGATTGTCAGATTGGAAACGCCAGATTGTCATTTCGCCATATTTTTTCGTGACTGTGACGTCATTTGGCGCTTACGTCTGTTTAGAATGACCGGAATTTCAATCATGATTTTTTGTATGAAAACGACGGAATTCAGAAAAAAATAAAAATATTGGTGTCTTCATTTTCCGTCTATTTTTATATAACATCATAATAAAAGTATGTTGAAAAAATTAAATATTATAGATAGCTATATTGCAATGCACTGCTTACGGCTATAGCAACCATCCTGAATTTTAAGGCGGCACGGATTTTATGCCAAATTCATACAAAATCATTAGGTGATCATTCGTTCAAAGCTATCGCTAATAGTTTTGGTACATTTGGTGCGAAATGGCAGCATGGCGTCATAAATTATTGCTTCAGCTGTTCCCATTAAATAGGGGCGGTCCTATTGCCATATATCGGGCATGTAAATAGCAGTATAGTTATGTGCAGTTCAACTTCAAACTGCCTTAACATGTGACTAAAACATATGAGTCGGTGGGAAAGTCAATTAAATGGATACTTCATCGTGTTTTTACAATAAAACGGACAGTAATTTTGTTTCTTGATTCATCAAACTTTATTTTACCGGCAATACAGGTGTTCAATTGCCGGTAAAATAAACTACGAAAAGTTGTCTCATAACAATATATTGACAGCAGTTCTATGCTAGGAAAATAATCATGGTAAAGGTGCGCCTTTCGATTTCTCGCGAGACAAAGGGGGCCACAGAACACAAAAGTAATTGTTTCATTCAACACTGTATCTTACCCATGACGAAAGGCACCGGTGCGTCGAGAAAGTGGTATAGTGGCGCCGGCAGTATCGGCACGTAGACGTGAGCCCAACTGAATGGCAGCAACAACGAAACTATACACTCTGCCACCAACATTAGCTTGTTGTAATCTGCCAAAAACCCACTAATGTTATATATAACATAATAATTTTGGGCACAAGCCTAATCAAATTTTACAAAACTGTAAAATATCATCAATCCATGTATTTAGATAGTTTATAGTAGTTAATATTCAGCAATAATCACATGTCAAGATTAAAAAGTGGTCTGTTTAGCATATGCTCCTATTTAACATTTTATAAATTTAATTACGAATCAAAATATAAATGATAAAATCATCAGTAAAGTTTTTAGAAAAGATAAACATATGAAAAGGATTATTTAACATAATAGTACAGTCATTAGAAGTAATTACATGCATTTGCAAATTGACATTTTCTCCAAAAAAAAACTCATTAATTTGTCAGATCCACTATTTAATAACAATAAATAATTATTTATAGTTATTGTTAATTAATTATAAATAGTTATTGTTTAAAAATATTTACCACTAGAACGTAGAAGGACTTGATGTTCTAACAGGACGCAGGTAAATAACTGTATAACACATTCAACACCCAAAACTTGGAACATCAATCGTAACGGGTAATCAAGCAACGGTAACTCTTCAGGCGGGTTTGGCATTCTTATCACCTGGAATATAGGCACAAATTGATCGGAAAGGCAGCTACCATATTATACCATACTGATTTTTGTCAATAGCGGAATACAACAAAAATTGTTTTGCAGGCTGATTACATAACTGTGGTGGTATCAATTTGAAATTGTTGCTTTTGCGTGTATGTATTTACGATTAAATGGTCTCTTACATCAGACTCTTTTTTGAGATACTGCTATTTGGCTTTTTGGATTGGCAAGCATTATAATTCTTCATTTTATAAACTTACAACTGGGATAGGGTCAAGATGAGGTTCAGATGGCGGCACATATAAACGTAAAGCTTGATTAGGAAGTGGCACTGGAACTTCGTAAAGCAAATTGTAAACATAGGATTCAGGGCTTAGCCCAGGTCCAGGCTGCCTTGGTAATGATCTGAAAAACAAAAACAAATTTAGAGCAAAAATATGTCGACAATTTTTGAAAAATTACTTTGTCATTCACAATCAGGGCCACTGGGCTAACCATGACATATTTTCAATAAAACTAAATTGCTTGTTACTTCGTATTATTAACCCAAGTGTTTCTGAAATTTTTATTTTGTATAAAGAAGACCCCAGATAGCCTACTGCCTAACTCGATTGCTGATGATAGCTTTAAAGCAATGCATTGCTTACGGCTATCAATTTAGCTAGCAACCATCTTGAATGTTTAGGCGGTATGGATTTTCTTCCAATTTAATATAAAATCATTCGGTGATAGTTTAGGTACATTTGGCGCGAAATTACAGCATGACGTCATAAACTATAGCTTTTGCTTTAGCAATCGAGTTAGGCGGTAGGCCCCCTGGTCAGGAAGGTTTATCATGAGGTGGGAGTCATTAAGAAAATCACATAATAATATAATTTATAAAGTGCAATGGCTTTGAAAAACAATTGGTATAATGGTTTTACTTACCTAAATAAGTTCTCTAAGAACAATTGTGCAACTCTTACATAAGGGTACTGGCATATGAGAGCTATACTTTTGGCTACATATAATTTATCTTTGGCTATATCATAATATGTAAGTGCTGCCCCACTGTGTGGAGCAAGCTTAAATGATCTTGGAAGCGACCTAGAACTCTCCTTTCCACTGCCTTTTCTATAACCCGGTGGTGTTTGTCCACTTGATAACTCCGTGATGTACATTGCCTGTAATTAAGTAAGGAGTGTTCTAGTCATAAATGACATTATAAATTATTTTAGTTGTAAATAATTATTACAAATATTCTATATAAAAATCTCATAATAAATATATAATATATATAAATATAAAATAAATATATATAATATATACAAATCTCATAATATACCCTCAAGTTCTTCAGTTCCTAAGATTCTGGTTCCTATTTTTTATGGAAAGTGTGTGTTGTCCAATTAGTTATTAAAATATTATAGCATCTTTATGATGAAATTTTTGGAAAAGCTACAAAAACCATATTGGTTTTTTCAAAAATGTTTCAATGTATAATGTATCTAAGTATCTACTATTATTGAGGATTCTAGGTGAAGCTTGATGCCATCTTCGGCCCCTATTGTCACTTACCATCAGGTGAAAAGAAGGTCAAAAGCTTCCCTGTCTAGCATAAATAAAATATATTTACCTGCAATGTATGCATAGCACTACATATATTTCTGTTCCTAACTTCTTCATAGAAAATGAGACTGAATCCATAATATCTAGAAGCATTTTCCCTTGTTACAACAAAACTATGAAATTTTGGTTCTAAAGAATGTTTTTGGGTCCTGAACTGCAGTCCAGCTGGTAGACACAACTGGAATAAAACCCAAATATTAAATAACAATTTTATTGGGAAAAGACATTTTATTATTATATTTTCTAAAAGGCAGTGCTAATCAGCTGCCAGATATTCAATATACACTAAACAAAACTGAATTCCCTTACCATACATACTGCATGTTCATCAAAAGGATTACTTTGTATATTATCCGGGTAATGGGCCAATATTTTACCTTTATAAGAACGATCAAGTGGAGAAACATGTAAATTGTCACCTAAAAAGAGATTCTTTGATATATTATCTAACATTACAAATTAATTGGATCGAAGACTCTAGTGCCATGTCTAAACTTACCACATAGTCGATCAGGCTCTAATCCAGAATCAAAGTCAAGACCACATATAGCAAAATAGTCTGCAAACCTACATCCCACGGATATATCAGAGACAGACATATTTATCGACCCGTTATTTACTATTTGCGAAACTTTCTCTTTGCAGGAGAGCTTTGAAGCTGAAGTTTCAGCATTTTACTCTGGAACCAGCTAGACTTTATTAGCAACAGAATATGATTGTTATCTTACATATTAGAGTAGAACCTTAATAGAGAGTACGGGCTTTCTACATAAATAAATTTCGCCAGCAAAAACACATTTTACGCCACCACCAAATGAAACAGCTGCCAATGCCAAACCACTGGCAATTGCCAAACAACGTCACTCGCAGACTATTTTCATTATTTTTTTTATTTTTCTTTTTTTAGTTTTAAATTCTCCCTATATTTTAAGGCAAAGGGTCTAGCCCATACAGCCATGTCTTTAGTGTATATTTTATCTGTAGTTTCATGAAATAATGAGTGGATGAAATTATGAATGAAATGAATATTACGTTAAAATATGGGTGTCACACATTTTAACGCATCTAGGGAGTGCTTGGCGCGAATTGAATGGTAACAGAGTTCATGATGGTGACTGATGAAGTGAGCAAAACCACTTTTTACGTGGTTTTCACCACAACATCAAACACCATCACAATACTTATTTTCAATGATTCTGCATAATTGCACATCAACATAGATGCTTGTGCATCAAAATAACACCACTTTCACTGCACAAAATCCACTCTGTAACAATTTTCGAATTAGTGAAAATAAATCTGACTGACACCACGAAACGCGCCAAACACTCCTCTTTATTTTTCTCTTAAATTCTCCCTATACTTTAGGGAAGGCAAAGGGTCTAGCCCATATAGCCATGTTTTTAGTGTATATTTTATCTGTAGTCATATGAAATAATGAGTTGGTGAAATGTATGAATGAAATGAATTTTACGTTAAAATATGGGTGTCACACATTTTAACGCATCTAGGGAGTGCTTGGCGCGAATTGAATGGTAACAGAGTTCATGATGGTGTCTGTCTGATGAGGTGGACAAAACCATTCGATTTTAATTTTAACATTATATAAATGTTAGAAAAATTAGTACAAAGATTTTGGTGGTTAGAAAAAGAATTTCGAAAAATTATGATCTCTAGATCATAATTTTTCGAAATGAATTTTACGTTAAAATATGGGGGTCACACATTTTAACAAATCTAGGGAGTGCTTGGAATTATACTAAAACGTAGCTGTATGGGATAGATCCCTTTGCCTTCCCTGAGAAAGAGAGAATAAGGGGGTGTTTGGCGCGTTTCGATGGTGTCAGTCAGATTTTTTTTTCAATTATTCTACAATTGGTGCAGAGTGGATTTTGTGCAGTGAAAGTGATATTACAGTGGAGTGTTTTGATGCACAAGCATCCGTGTTCATGAGCAATTATGCAGAATCATTAAAAATAAGTCTTTTGACGTGTTTGATGTTGTGGTTAAGACCACTATAAAAAGTGGTTTTGTCCACCTCATTAGACAGACACCATCATAAACACTGTTACCATTAAATTCGCGCCAAGCACTCCCTAGATGCTTAAAATGTGTGACACCCATATTTTAACGTAAAATTTATTTGATTCATACATTTCATCCACTTATTATTTCATAAGACTACAGATAAAATATACATTAAAAACATAGTCCCTTTGCCTTCCCTAAAATATAGGGAGAATTCAACCAAAAAAAAAGAGAGTGTTTGGCGCGTTTCGTAGTGTCAGTCAGATTTTTTCGATAATTCTAAAATTGATTCAGAGTGGATTTTGTGCAGTGAAAGTGGTGTTATTTTGATGCACAAGCATCCGTGTTGATGTACAACATGCAGAATCATTGAAAATAAGTCTAGTGGTGTGTTTGATGTTATGGTGAAAACCACTTAAAAAGTTGTTTTACTCACAGTCTCCAACATGAACTCTGTTACCATTAAATTCGCGCCAAGCACTCCCTAGATGCGTTAAAATGTGTAACGCTCATATTTTAACATGAAATTCATTTCATTCATAAATTTCACCCACTAATTTATTTCATATGACAGATAAAATATACACTGAAGACATGGCTGTATGGGCTATACCCTTTGTCTTCTCTAAAATATAGGGAGAATTTAAAAACAAGAAAATAATGTCAATGTCAATGTCAAACAAACTTTACATTGTTATTGGTTGATTGCGAGGAGGGCGTGTTGAATTTGAGAGCGTTATTTTAAATTTTTATTTTATTTCACACAACAATAAATTGCTATTAATGTTTCCTAGCATAAAATAACTCTTTTTTTGTGCGTGTGTAATTGCCTGTAATATTTTTGTCATTATAAATAACGTAGATAGTGATATTATCTAATTCAAGGTATGTATTGTATTGTATGTATTGTGTTTACATCAAAAATGTTTTTTACTTACCAAACATACAAAAATTCTGGGAGTAACGTTTATATTCCCTACTGAGAGTTTTCGTTAAACCTCAATAAATTTAATTTATTTACAAATTTGTTTCAGGATGTTGAGGGGTACAGTCAAGCATTTATTTCACTGTGCGGCATTTTTTACATACATAATTCTGTTTCTTGTTTTTGCGGGAGCTATAAATTTAAATGAAAACAAAAAAGAAGCTATTGATCCCTGGGAAGCCTATGGAGTGTATGGCACGATTATTTTATATATATTAAGATTATTAACATTTCTCACAATTCCTCAAGTTCTGAGCAATTTTGTGGGGTTAACGTTTTTTAATGCTTTTCCTGGAAAAGTCAAGTTAAAAGGGTCTCCATTATTAGCACCTTTTATATGTATTCGAGTCGTAACAAGAGGCAGCTTTCCTAAATTAGTCAGAGACAATGTTGCAAGGAATATGAATTTGTGTGTTGATGTTGGAATGGAAAATTTTATGATTGAAGTAGTTACTGATAAAGCAATAAATCTACCTAAACACAGAAGATTGAGAGAAGTGGTAGTACCTTCGGAATACAAGACTAAAACAGGAGCACTCTTCAAAGCCCGTGCACTACAATACTGTTTGGATGACAGTGTAAATATACTAGCTGACACTGATTGGATTGTACACTTGGATGAAGAAACATTGCTTACAAAAAATTCTGTTCGTGGCATATTGAATTTTGTGCAGGATGGGCAACATCCATTTGGACAAGGATTGATCACATATGCTAATGAGAATATTGTGAATTGGATAACAACTTTAGCTGATTCTTACCGTGTAGCAGATGATATGGGAAAATTGAGATGTCAGTTTTATTTATTTCATAAACCACTGTTCAGTTGGAAAGGCTCATATGTGGTCACACAGGTAAATTGAAAATAATCCATATAAATGCATTTAGTTGATTCTTTTAAATGAGTTGTTATGAATAGTGTAATATTAAAGTATAATATTATTATGTTTTAGGTGAGTGCAGAAAAGAAAGTTTCATTTGATAATGGTCTTGACGGATCAGTTGCCGAAGATTGCTATTTTGCAATGAAAGCTTTTACTGAAGGTTATACATTTAACTTTGTGGAAGGAGAAATGTGGGAGAAATCACCATTTACCTTATGGGATTTCCTTCAACAGAGGAAACGATGGATCCAAGGTATTCTTTTAGTAGTACATTCTAAGGAGATTCCAGTTCGAATTAAGATATTTTTAGCAATTGGCTGTTACTCATGGTTGACACTGCCATTGTCAACAAGCAATGTTTTCTTAGCAGGTCTTTGTCCTATACCTTGCCCCCAAATTATGGATTTAGTTTGTGGATTTGCAGGAGCTGTAAATATTTATATGTATATATTTGGTGTTTTAAAATCCTTTTCAATTTATAGATTTGGACCAATGAAATTTAGTCTAATTGTATGTGGAGCACTGGTAATAATTCCATTTAATATTATTATAGAAAATATAGCTGTCATATGGGGTATTTTTGGTAAAAAACATAAGTTTTATATAGTTAATAAAGAAGTTAAATCACCTGTAACTGTATGAAAAGTTAATAATTTTTTAACATTTTTATAATGTTCAAAGAAAAATAAAAGAATACTTATTATGCTTTTCATATCATTTGGAGTCTCTAGTTGTATGTGAGTGCACTTAAAGAGTTATTCTTGCACTTTATAGTCATAAGTTAAGATTCTAATGATTCATCAGTCTTGATACTGGTTTTGTAAAGGTGACCTCTTTTGATTATACATAATATACATATTTAAAATGACTGAATCTTGTTAGTTTTTGTACCAAAGTTAGGATTTCTTTTTACAATTTTGGCATACTGGATTCTTATATTTTACTGAAGATATTCTTGTATATATTTTTATAATTTATTTTTATTCCTTTTTTTGTGGTAATGTAATGTAAATGTTGGTAATAATATTTGGCAGCTAAATAACATATTTAATACACCTCATAATATATAAATCCAAAAAAGAATAACTAAAGCATTAATTTTATGTGAGTGAATATAACTGAAAGATTAGGGTGTTTGCTTATTTAGTATTTAGTCTTGTACTTAATAGTCCGTAAAATTAAATAATCTAATGAGAAAGTTAGTCATACATGCTATTAATATAGGTAGCTAGGTATTATATAACTGCACTGGATAGAATTGTCCAAGAGATAATATTATGTGTACCCTTATCTTTTTAGACCTGCCCCACTAGCATGACCAAAAATCCATGTATTTTAGACAGTTCAAAGTGATAAATGGCTATATCAAATTATGTCTTTATTACTTATTATAACATTTTCATTAGGTACATAACTGGAATTAATTTTTAGATTGCACCATAATTCTGATATTCCATCCATACATTTTTTGGTATTATTAATTTCACATACATTTTAATATATATATTATTTATTAATAGACTCCCATTATCTTGGTGCACTGACATTACCGTCGAGGAACGAGTGGCAAATAATTAGCAGCAATCAATATTTTTGAACTGTTATTTTAAATATTAACAGAATACTACTGGTATTAAATTATAATATCATCATCATCACCAGCCCTTTAATGTCCCCACTGCTGGGGCACGGGCCTTCCCTATGGATGAAAGAATATAGGGAGTTTGGGCCATAACCCACCACTCTGGCCCAGTGCGGGTTGGTGGGTACCACTACAGATGCTGCTGGGACCAACGGCTTAACGTACCTTCCGAAGCACGAAGGAACTCGAGATAATAAATTTTTGGTCACCCATCCAATGACCGGCCTTAGCGAAATTGCTTAGTTTGCGCAATCGCAGGCTAAGCGTGATGTGACACTGCGCTAGAGAGCTCCTCCTCATTAAATTATATCGCAAAATGAAAATATTACATATTTTAACTTATTTATTAAAAACTTTGATCCAAGAGACAAAAGTTTTTAAATAGACACACCTGTCTTTCACACTAATGTCAGCAATAAGTACTATTGAAATCACATCATAAAATATTTGACTTGCTTAGAGTTCTTGGTAGTGGCAGCGATGTTATATTCGTCTCGAATTATTGTTTACTGCGATGTAAACATAGGTGCAGTAATTACCCTTTTATCAAAAGTTTCGAAATATTATTTAAATCAGTAAATTTTTAAAAAACAGTTCAAAAATATTGGTGGGTTTTATTGAATAAAATTACATTAATTACGAATGTGTGCTATTTTTGTCCCAATAGTACTTTATCATGACATCCAACCAAGTCAACTGGGTCTACTTATCACTGGAATCCATTTCACAACAGAAACTTAGTTAACAATATTCTTTTGTAATTGGTCGTCATTTTCTAAACAGGGAATCTCAAAGCAACCCACTACATGGAAGTCCAACTTTAAATAGTCTTTATTATTCATTCTTTAGTAGGTACACCAAAAAAATATGATATTTTATTTATTATCCAGTAACTACTATATTATACCTTAAATATACCTACCTACTACTGTTTAGTACAAATTGATAAACTAAGTTATTATGTGTTTGATTGATTATTTACTGAGCATGATACAGTTTTCTGACTTTCATAATTAAATTTTATTATAAATCCAAAATATACATGGTATCCTGAATAATACAGAGAATCCAGAATAATATCATCCCATTAAGTTGAGAAAAAGTATACTTACTACAAATAGTATGGCTTCTTATGGCCAAAGTAATTGGTAATATTGTATGCAAAAACATTTTGCAAGCAAATAGTATAATTTAGTAGGAGTTCATAGTTGTTAGTTGCTAATAAATACCTAAATATTATTAAGAATGTTATTGTACCTGTCTTTTATAATGCAAAATTTCAGATGTGGGTAGTTCCCAAATTTAAATAATTGCTGATACAATGGCAAAGGTAATTTTTATTTTGTTTGTTACTAGGTGTTAGAAAATATGCCTAGGAAAATTAATTGTTACCAAGGTGAATGGCACACTTAAAACGCTAATCTGAGCATGGTGGTAAGATGATCCTTACCACTGATTATACGAGGAAGACTAGAATGCATTAGAGCAAATTAAATACTTTTCTTGTCTTGAAGAATTTTTGTCTTTGGTTCGTTTAGCGACATACTGCAAGTTTATCCTCTAATATAACTGATAGGTGTACATAACTGACATATGTGATTAAATCCCTTGGTTGTGTCTCATTAGAAAAAACATCACTTAAGTTTAATTGATGTTTTTTTACTTCTATAGGTACGAAATTTTGCTAATTGTTTAAAAATAACTACATATTGTATAATGTGTTTATAAAGTTACCAGTATCTATTTTCCACCTGTATTAAAAGTAATAGGAGACTTACAAGAAATGTGGGCAAAATTAGTTAATTCATATTTTTAATCTCATTTGTAATATGTTAAATTCTAAGTAACGTGTCTCAAATATGGTCCAATACAAGTGAACGTTTTACTAAATAATAATACGTACAATTTTATTGTTAGAATAATCTGCCTAGTATTAATATTATGTACCACACGGACTAGTCATTTAATTACCTTGACGTAATAATTGTAACCAGTGTTATTTTATGATCACTAATAAGGCGTTGTTGTTAGTCATGTGTCTTACAGCACACAAATTGGGTTAACTACATTTAATTTTGTTAACCTTTGTTCTTTTTGCAATTATTCCAATTATCTTTATATTAGTTCCATTTATTATCATCGTTCCAGTTACCTATAACTGTATTCTGTAGATCATAAGTCATGGAATACACGGCCATAACCATTTATAATAAAGTTTTGGTCTTTACCTAGAACCTCACTTTCGCAAAATGTCACCGTAATTTATTGGTCACTTTTCCATAGTGTACATTTTTGTAAAACATTTTTTTTTGCAGAATGTCATTCAAGCCTTTTTTTCTCAGCAAAAGGTCCTAAGGAGAACAACATCACCTGAACTAACACGTTAATAAATATAATTTTCAAACTAAAAATTAATTAACAGTTTATTCAAACAATTAATTAAGATACGTAAATCACATAGCTAAACCCCAACTACTTAATTTAGTCCCATTTAATATAATAAGGGGATAGTTAGCCCGGGAACAAAATTGATGGCTATTTAAATTGAAATTTAAATAGCCGTCAATTTTGTAGTATTTTGCCGATTCTGTAGTACCTATTAGTTCTCCTCTAAGAAAAAAATGGCTTTAATGACATTGTTATAAATTGCAAATTGCAAAATTGTCGTTTTTCGAAAGTGACGCTCAGTGTCAAGACTATAAGATTTATGAACAACATGTCACAATGTATCGATTTTTATATACGTGCAGTCAGCATCATAGGTAGATTAACACTTAAGTACTTTGTCACAATGGTTGTTCGTAAAAGATTGTGGCGAATGGCGATTATTACTTGCATTAATGCACGCACTATCTTTGGTATGATAGAGGGCTAAATTGGTATTCGACTTATGATGCTGACCGTGCGCTATACTATATGTACAGTCAACAACACGTCAGGCTTGTCAAATATCTCCATAAGTGGTTTGAGGAAATTTGATTATGTGTGCCTGGCATACTGTACCTAAAGCAAGCGATCTTCATGCTACTACTATAGTTATCGATTAATCATGGATTAGTGCTAGGTCGAGCGTTCGTGGTTTTGTGAGTCTAGAAACTTGTCCGAACTATTTTTAGTTTGATTCCAAATGCACTGATGAACGTTAAGTTACACTTGATGACCGCACATTATAGCTGTCACACGCCGAGCCGCTTCGCAATTATTAATGTCTTTAGGGTCGACGTACATTAGGTACCATTTACATTTTATCGAGCAGCAGTGAAGTAACATTTGTACGAATACCTACTCTACTCTGCATTCGTCGAAGTTCACTGCAAGCGATCGCTTACATGCTTGTAGCATTTCTTTGTCTCTAAATCACTCCGCATACTGTTGCACTAGAGGTTACATAATTAGCATGCACAAGCAATTTCTATTTACATTATCTTAAGTATTCGATGCTTTAACAGTGAACGTACTACTTAAACCTCTCCAACAGCCTTTACCTATAGTCGATATAAAGAATGTTTTGAAATTATTAATTGTTATTTTTGTTTATTATTTATTCGATTAATAATAATTGCATATTACTTGTATGCGTGTGTTTGTACCTTATTAAAAGTCTTACTATGTAAGACTGTTGTACGGTTTGATAAGATTTTATGGTAGGCAATAAATGTTGATACAGAGGAGATTTTTTGTTAAATTGATTTGAGAATGTCATCTACCATAATATTTTGTACGAGTTTCTACTTGTGTAATCAAACCAATATTATGTCAAGCTATAAATAAAAAATAATTGAGCATGTATATACCTACTTCTGAGTTTTATTTTATTGATATTCACATTTACAGACCGCAAACTACAAAATTAACTTATGAAATATCGCAAAATACAGTTCAACCAATTATAATAATACAGAATTCGTAATAGGTACCTAAACCTATATCTAATTTTACCTACTGAGCGCATAATATGCCGAGTCGGGACATTTAATTACAGTTTCGTTAAAAAGCTGCTATTGCATTGTAGGAAACATTGAAGTTTCGGCGTAAAACGCACCCATCGCTCATGAACCTTTATAATCGTTTATTTCTCATTTCAATTGAAAGTTGATTGACTGTGATACATCATTAGGTACCTACTTAAGTAGTAACGTAAATAATAACTACTAAGTAATGCCAATTAACGACAAGGAGGTCTGTTTCATCACTATTTCGCTTTATCTTAAGGTACTTACCTACCTAGACATGTTAACTTTTATATTGCTATTAATTTCTGTGACGTACTGAATTCATGTGGTCGTTACTTACCACTTTATTGCTCTTTCGTGATGAATAGTAACGTGAGACATCGATATCTTCTATAGGTAGTAGTTGATAAATTTTGCATAAATCTACCTAAGGTTAATTTTGGTTAAATTTCAAAGGAAATACCGCAAGGGGCGTTTCGATGCATCAAAATAATATTTTTTTTGTCAATTTTCAACTTGCTCCTTCGTGGGGTGAAGGGGTGAATCACTCCTTCAAAATAAATAAAAACCGGCGAGTTGAACATTTTAATCGAAAGGGGCAAGATCCAAGGGCCGAGTCGCTGTAACCAACACAGCGACGAGTAATTGACAGCAGCGTTTCCCCTTATAGCACTAGCAATATACTGCGATGTACGTGACGGAATGATGGCAATTGGTAAAGCGTGGAAGTTCATACACCTCTACCTAGCCCTTCCGGGATAAATTGGCGTGGGTTATGTAAAAATAAGTACCTAATTATTTTTACACTCACACTTAGCATCTAGGCCAAAGTAAGTAGCCTAAGCACTTGTGTTATGGATACTAGACGACAGACATAAATATTGCAAATATACTACATAAACATAAATTATACACAACCCATGACTCAGGAACAAATATTTGAGTTCATGACAAAATTTGCCCCTAGCAGGATTTGAACCCGCGGCCTCTTGGCCAATACCCGTCGATCTAAGCATTCGACTAAGCTGGCTATTACTCCACCGTAGATATTAGGCCGTAGATCGTCGATATAATTATGTAAAATCAACAATTTCTTGGTAGTAGAGAACTGTTAGCAACAGAGATACACTATGTAGTCAGCCTGCCCAGTTTCAAATTGGGAGGATAAATACGTTATGCTTTAAGTAATTGCGCTAGTTGCATCTGTAGTCGTTACCTTTAAATGAAAGCATTGGACCCTCGTGTGACAGTAGTCAGGTAATTTATGGGCCAGCTGAGAGTAATTAATGTGGAGATACTTGCCAGTTATCATAGGAACAAGGCTTCCAGAAAATTGTCATTACTTAATTGGACTATGCATGGACTAAGCAACCCATCGGATGTGGTGATATTCAATGTGCAGGCTAAAATTAAGTGTTGTGTATTACCTTAGGTATACCTACGCAAAAGAAAAAACCTGAAAGGAAAAATATCAACAATCTACCTTTCGTATCAGTTTTCTTGAGCAATAAGGAAGCAGGGCATGTGAAATCGCACCATATATTTAGTATAATATCCACTTACATCTGGGCAAACGGCACAATTTTGCGAGGAGCTAAGAAAGGCCGCGTTTCAATAAGGTCATGTGTAGTCAGACAGGTGCCCATGGTGTAGGTACTCAACTTATACATACACGTAGATAGGACGCCCAATCAAATAAGCGGCACATAACTAGAGGAATAAAAAGGCTGTAAACTGGATATTGTCGGAATTATTTTGTCATTGTTTGGGTTATAAAAAACAAGGAAGAATGCCACGAGCCGATTTGGACTGGAAGTGATCGCTGATAAGATAGCGTAGACATCCTACCTTATAATCTCTATGTTTAATCATATCTAGTTGGGTAGCATTGACACTTACGATCACTGCTTGTTGTCAAATTAATGGATAATACAATCAATTGTGCATTTATTCGAAGCCTGGAAGCGAAAAAATAATGTAGAATTGGCCAATCCCAACTCATTCCATGGGTGTCGTAAAAGTCGACTAAGGGAGATTGCCCGGTGTAAACCAATAAGTACCTTAGGGCACCCGAATGATGGAGGACAAACCACCAACAACGGCATAGGTATCTACCCAAAGAGGGTTGGTGTCAGGCAGGCGGCCGGCTGTAAAACCGTAACCAAAACCTTGAGCAGTATGGATTGGAATATTGTGATTCCAATCACTCTCTCCATTCACCTATCTCTCGACAAGTACCGTTATGTCTTTTTTCTTTATATTTCATCATGATCACCTTTCCGGTGTTATGGATGATATGAGTCAAAAGGGAGTGGATGGCTTGATGACGTCTGATGTCGTCTTACCTACTAGGTACATGGTATAACAGGAAGTTCTTTATTAGGAAGGTAGTATTTATCTGGCCTTATTAAATCTGCTATTGTGCAACTAGGCAGATACGTGACCCTTAGGTAAATATGGGCAGACACTTTAATTTTTAACCGATAACGATAGCTTGTGTAGAATAACAGGTAAATCACTAGGTGCTTATGATTCATGGATGTTTTGCGTTCTCCGTATTAGATGGCGAGTTCAGGAGTGTCCATCTGGTGACGGAGAGCCTTACTTTTTTGACGAGGGTTCACAGTAAACCCATTATTTTTCGTGTTTAACCTTTTTAAGAATCCTTTTCATATAATCTAGAACAACGAGGCTATTTTTAATATAATTTGCAACTCTCTCTTTCTGTTTGTCGCTTGTAAATGTTGACTTCTGCATGCAAACTCTACATTACGGTTAATTAAAAGTAGTTTTTTTCAGCCGTGTGGTGACGGCAGAGCAGAATACAATTGTCACCACCCCCATCTCTCCCGTGGGTGTCGTACAAGCCGACTAAGGGTAAAGATAGCAATGAGTAATGGGCAGCAGCATTCCTTTTATACCACCTAGCAATATACTGCGATTTTATGTGCCCGATAGATGGCAATAGGCTTGCCACCTATTGCATGGGACCTAACATAATTGGCGAAACTAGGGTGCTACTTCACCTCTGCCTGCCCCTTCGGGGATATAGGCGTGATTTATGTATGTATGTATGTTTTTACTGATGCGTGTATTAATTTAAGATGGTAAAATCATCTAAGAATGTTTTATTTGTCGGAAGTAAAAGAGAAGATATAACCCCATTACTTCACAGATTTAACTCGAAGAAGGAACACTGCATCATCGAAAAAGGGCAGATCGTTCTTCGAGCCAGATGGGCGAGTCGAGTGCGGTCGGACTGTATCGGGTATAATTATATTCTGAGTATGTACATACATACATAAATCACGCCTATATCCCCGAAGGGGTAGGCAGATGTGAACTAGCACCCACGTCTCGCCAATTATGCTAGGTCCGATGTAATAGGAGGCGAACCTATTGCCATTTATTGGGCACAAAAGTCGCAGTACATTGCAAGGTGGTATAAGAGGAACGCTGCTGCCCATTCCATTCATCACTGATTTATTCTTAGTCGCCTTGTACGACACCCACGGGAGAGATTTGGGGTGGTGACAATTGTATTCTACTCTGCCGTCACCACACGGCTAATGTGTACACTGCCAGAATCTTTATAATCAGGTTTTATTGATATTGTTCTCTCATACTAGACCTTACTACTGTCGTAGTAAGGTACTACTGTCCTAGTATTGATTTGGCTTTAAAAAAAACAAGGCACAATTCACGTGTTGCATTTTTCATTGAATCTTTTTTCCTTTTTTTCGTTAACCCTTTTTTGGTTTCTTACTCGGTACCTACTGTTTATGTGCATTTTGAAAACTAACTACAGTTTCATCAAAGAAAAATGGAAATGGGACAGAATCAAGTGATGCCATTTTCGCGTACAAACGTAAAAAGCTCTCCAGTCGGCAAGCGTTGCATGTCACACACAAAGTAAATATTCCCAGCGGGTAAAAGTATTCTGGGGCAGTTCAGATTCCAGTTTATTCCAGCATAACGCATTTCAGTTTATACCCTTTTATATTATAACCAATCCAGCCAAAGATAAATAAAATTAGATATATATTTTCCCTATTTTTCAAGTATAACAGAATTATACCTATAATTATAACTTCTGATAGTTATCTCAATAAAGATGTTCGTTTAAGTCACCTTCTAAAATAACAAGTAAATAATTTTGATCCTATATACCTACCTAAAGCTAAATAAAGCATTTAAAGCAACCTAGTTACTCTAGACTCGCGAAAGTCTATTTGCAGTCATTGCACAAGCTTTATGTATAACAATACCGAAATAGCTGGTAGACGACCGCCTTGGTCGAATGCTCAGATTGCTGGGTATTGGCCCAGAGGTCCCGGGTTCGAATCCTGGTAGGGGAAAACTATGTGATGACCATAAATGTTTGTTTCCCAGTCATGGTTGTGTATATGTTTATGTATATTTATATACATAGTTATATTAAAAAATATGTCCGTCATCTAGTATCCACAACACAAGTGCTTAGGCTACTTACTTTGGGCTAGATGATAGGTGTGAGTGTAAAAATATATATGTACGTATTTAATAGCTGTTAACATTTCCAAACACAATAATCCGTATGTGTTACACAAATATAATTCAATTTATAGGGCAAACATTGACATCCATTTCCACTATTAGAAAATCTCAAGTACTCAAACTACTAAACTATCCACCCATACATACCCTTATATTATTAAACGCACAATTATATTACTACAAGTACTTTACACAATTTGCTCGATAGAGCTCGGTTTTCTCGGCTAACCTACTTACCAATTTCCAATATTAGATAAGCGGGCTTCGATGCGACATACACTTTTCCTGAAAACGGCTCGTCATAAATAAAACTCCAATGAAGTCGTACTTTATTTATTGTTCTTTCAATGTATTTCAATTAAATAACTTTATTTAAAATAGTGATTTTATTGCGTGCAAAAATAAGTATGTACTTACAATGAAACGAGTGCTAAAGAACACTATTAAAATTACTTTTACAGTGTTTATGTAAGTTATATAGTATCACTACCTATCGAGTAATAAGTGGGTTGAATGCAAAATGATTTATTCTAAAGGAGGTATAATTTTTTATATATTATGTCAATATGAACATCAGAACTTGTACACACAGGGACAGGTATTGTTGCCGGCAAATATAGTTAACATTTGTAGGTACCTCCAGAGTCGGTACATGATTCCACTCAATAACAACAATTTAATATAACAAAAACAATACAACATTTCAATAACCTTAAAGTAACATTACATTAGAGCAATTATACCATAAAATATTTCGGGTGTCACCGAATTTAATATTATGCTGCAAAATGTCCCATTTTAATCCTTTTGTTAAAATTATGTTTGTGACAAAAGTAATGATCTGATCAACTATTTGACAATAGACGCAAGTTGATTACAATAGAGGATTGTGAAGCAAAATTTTAGTACAAAAAGCGATAACATTTCTCACCCCGTAAACATACTTTTTTTGTATATGTTGTAAATATTAATATAAAACCAGGTTCGTAATTTTTTATTTTTACGAAATATTGCATAGGATAAAAGTTGTTAGCATCGAAATATCTTTATTTTTTACATTAAAACTTACTCCAGCATTATTATATATTTTTTAATTTAACTGAACTGAGTTAATTAAAAAAGAAAAACATAGACTCAGATTAGGATGTACTGAAACTAAAAAGACCAAAATTTTGCAAAGTTTTAGGGGAATGAAAACGTTATCGCTCGAGACAAGTATTCAAAAAGGAAATGTAGTCATTACTCCCGCCGCGTATCGGCACTTCACAATCCTCCTAATAGGACTCAAATCCGCACACATTAATCTCTACATTTAGTTCACGTTAATGGCATCGTGGAAGTTTGCCTAAACAAAAGCACACGTATGTCGGCTCTACAGGTTATTTTGCTAACAGAGCATAGTATTTTGACACAGTAACACATCCACATAAAATTTAATCGAAATACAGCAATTTTCGTAGACTCTAACTTAAGTAGATACAAAATAAAGGCACACCCGATATTAAAACACTTTAATGTTGAACAGAACCTTGGATAACAGTCATTATTTAGTCATTTAAGTTTGATTTTGACTTGATAGTATCTATACATATATATCTACAAGACAATGGAGCAGCCGAGCCAAAGGTCTTATCGCAAATAGGTAAATTCACTATATTATTTTTATTATTTCACTATTGCTGAATGATAGTTGTTAATTTAATGTTGTCTTGTAAGAGCATTCTACAACGTACGTGTTGAATCCCCCAATTTTACTTATTATTATTAGTTCGATAATATGAAATATCACTGTTATGTAAAACGAGTCAGAAACTAGATTAATTTCATTAAAAATATTTCAAAACTAGTGATGTCGATAGCGATATTTATGAAAGGTTACGATTACCTATTTTTATTACGATTGTACTGATTCTGTGGATAATATGGCAATGATCTCAAAAAAACTTTGACTAGTTGACCCATTGTTTTGTTTGTTTTTTTAAATATATAATATATGTATCGCACCGTTTGTAACAAGGCCTAATCCAGTATTTGCAGCTTTACCTCGTCTTAGAATTTTTGACAGATATTATCCAATTGTAATTTTTTTTATATTTTTGAACAGAGTTTAATGGATAGTGCGACATTTGGATTTACATATTGCTTATAAGTAAGCTAATGTAGTAATTCGATGACCCAAGTGCATTAAAAATTGATTACTACTTAACGTTTTAGTGTGGAATCCATAAAAAAATATAATTTTAGCAGTAACTATATTTGCACAATATAATCCTTTGTTCAGAATAGAAGGCATAAAGTATTAAACATTAGTAATATAGTGGTGTATAAATAATTTTGAATGTTGACCTTTTACATTCAAACACAAATATTATTATTTAATAATGCTTAACAGACTTTATCCAATACACTACCAAATATTCGATAGAAAAGCATTTTCATAAATCAGTGCTTGAATCTAACCTAGTGATATTAATTTCATTTTTTAAAGATACGAACTTGGTCGTGAAGTATTTATACTATGAAATTGCATAAGGGATATACAATACAATACTCTACACGAATGAAGGCCTCCAGTGTAGTATAATAGGTACAAAGACTATCAATATATAGGAAAGTATCACTACTTAATTTTATTAATATTTATAAATTGGCGCAGGTAATATTTACTTATAAGTTTTACACTACATAATTTCGATTTTGTTTAATATCTACTGCATTAATTACAAGGAATACGTAGGTAAGTACTGCATTTTTATGCAAATCACGTGACATTTTTATAATTTTCTATATTAGACAATAAGTACTTTAAATTAGTTATTATATTCTCTTTAAGTCACAGATTTAACACGCCGTAATGTTAAGTGGATAGTTATAGCAATTTCATCCATGATTATTTCAATATAATCATTAATAAAAAACATCAATTGATTTGCTTTTTTGAGTATTTACTTGTGGGTTACCGTAGATGGTTTAATTGTTAAGTAACAATCAGATCAGTATCGAGTGAAATGCAAATATTACGAAAGTATTCCTCAAATAGCGATAAATAAAATAAATTCGTTATCAAAACCGGTCGCAAAATATGAACAGGAAAGACAGACGGAAAAGCCAATTATGATGACAAATTCACACTAGCGAGAAACACGACTCTTACTGCGTATATCTACAATCATAAACAAGAGAAATCAGAAAACAGCGATACCAATCTCGCTTACAATAAAAATGAACTTACTTTTTACATTAAGACCATAATTCTCACAGCTTTGTCTTTCATTGTTCGCTTGATAGCGAGTAGTACGAGTAAATTCGTTAAACACTAAACTATTAGGTAAATATCTATAAATAGAGGTATTGGCATTACAGTCACAATAACACTTAACGACATTCGATCACGCCAATCGTTTGTGAGGAGACACACAGAACGAACAAACATAACAAACCAATCGCGTTGAATTCGGTCAGATATAAAAGCTACGGGCGGCAGATTAATAAATCTATTTGAACACTACTGCGGGCCGTCCAGCCTATCAGCCCAGCCATGCCAAGCACATTAAGTCTGCGTGCTCAAAAGATCTCACAGACTCTCTTACTCGGACAAAATTGGGCAATAGACATATACATGCCTCTCGATGTTTCCTCTGGGCTGCTGCTACGGGGGTACAGGTTGAGACGAACTGTACATACTTAACTATCAAAAACACTGGTTCTATCCAACACTGACTAATAGGAAGTACAGGAATTCATTTATCCTATTTTTGTAATTGTTTAGAGCTTATTTTAGTCATTCTCTTGAAAGTTATTGTACATAAATATAGGTAAAGTAATACAACTTTTTCGAATTTCCTTGACGTTATAAACATGCTTAGTGTTTAAAATACTTTTATTTAAATAATATCTTGTAATTTCTTCTAATATTATGGATAATTAATATGGTTATTACTGTGTGGTGCGTGGAATTAAATTATATTTGATTACATAAAATATCCTTTATTTTCATGCAATCTATTGGTATGCTTTGCAATGAGCATTTATCTATTATAATTCAGTTCGTCTCAACTAGCAAGTAGGATAAAAATAGTTCTATTTATTATGCCCCGTTGATGATAATTCGTGGATTTTTACTTAGGTATATTACACGAAATAAGTCAATATTTGGAAAAATAAAATTATAAATTGGACCATTGTAAGTTATAGCAGGATCGAAAATACAACAGGTTGTGAAAAAATATCTAATCAAACATTAATCAGAACTGCTCCAAGGAATTGAGATCAATAAAATCATAATGCTGATTTTATCAGCATACAATTATATTCAATAACACAACAACATAAATTATTTGTCCTAAAACTATCGCTTGCTAGCGAATACAAACTACATAAGATTATTGCAATCAGATACTCGCAACTAAAACAATAACAGTGAGTTTTAAGTAGTTAAGGCCTAATATTACGTTACTAAAATACTAAATTTAAGTAGGTAGGTATATAAATAGGGTGTGAATAGTTTTTTATTATTCAAGTTCTTAGTTTACGCGTACAACTTCACATCACAGGACATTTTTATTCAATAATCTTGCAACTTTCCCGTATGTCAAAGTAATTATACACAAATAGTCAAATCTAATTGTAAATTATACTGCACTTTGATAGTCAATGCATTTACAAATATAACGCTAAAAATATAAAGTTTAGTAAAGAAAAAAAGAAGGTTACAAAATTAGTGATGCCTTTTTCTTATAAACCTCAAAATGATTTTAAGGTCAGAAACTTTGTAGATTGCTTTGGATTTGTAAGTATAATTTCGTTACTATACACAGTAATGTTACATCGATTGAACTCACTCAATTCGTTTGAAATGTTGTAAGTATCTAAATTGTTTGAGAAATGGCAAACCAAGTTGAATTTGACTTCAATAAAAATATTTTTCTTATAAGGGGTAGAAAAAGTTGGGGTCCCATAAATTACGAATAGTAAAATCTAGTATAGTTCGAATAGTATTAGAGGTTTTTTTTAATTAGATACCACTCTAATATAGCAGTAGTTTTGTTGTACTTATTTGTACTAATGTATTGTTATTATATAAGAAACGTTAATAATTTTATGAGCACCCTTATGTTGTTTAAGAGCCTTCGCGAATTCTCCAAATGGAAAACGTTGCAATTTATCAGAAAACTTTTATGTTTCACGAATACGGATGTACGATTCAAAGTTAACAACTTAGTAGTTCCTATAATTGGAACTAAAACAACTTTTATGGATTAGAATCGCGTATATCATAATGTTATATTTGAAAAGATTACGAGACAAAATACTTTGATGTTCTGAGCATTAGATAAAAGCGAGACGAGATCATAAATAACATGACTTGCTTAAACTTTATTGTACTTAGACGTTATTATGACTTAGTGAATATTGTTTCGTCCTAGTTCTGCCGTCTTTTAAAACTTGAAGTGTATGTTTAGTTGCATGATAATTGACAACACATGCAATAAACTTGAGATTTTTCTCCCGTCATGTGTGACTAAAACATCGTGGCATATAGAAACTATTATAGTTTATAATATTATTTTATTCTTTCGCTGAGATTCAGAATATTAGTAATCAAAATGTATTTATAAACAAATATGGAACTAACTACATAATAACATTTTAAAAAACTACCTACTGATTTCAAAGTTTTCGAACGCGTCACTCAACATTGTTACCTCTTTAATAGGTACATTATATATTACATACATTTCTTCAACTGAGTAGGTATATACCTACATATTTTATGTTTTAAGTAGATAGGTTTGCCAAAATTTACTCTTTCATAATTTCTAATAGATCGACAAAATGTATCTAATTTAATTAATATCTTCAAATTTTTATTTAGGTATGTAATAGTACAATTCATAATATTTATAATAGCTTAGTCACATTTTACAATATTATTCAGAATTTAAATACAATATTTGATTAAGAAATCCCTCAATGGAATAAATCGAAAATATTTACTACTAGATATTAATAATTCTAATCAATATCACTTTGGTGTCGGAGTATAGTTAATAAGAACTAGTAAAATTTTACATGCATGTCACTGTTGTAGTCTGCTCCGTCCGGAACTGCTAATGGAATAGCTGCAGGGAGAGTTTTTCAAACAGCAGTTTCTAGGTCTTCAGAGACTAATTGGAAATGCTCTTGACCTGAAATAAAACCCGCATTTCGGTAAAAAAAAACTTTGAGGGCACCGATTACGAGTATCGTTGGTACTTGGGCAACGAGATTGCCGTCAACATTGCGTTAGTCAGTATGCTTGCTAAATTGATTTGAGTCTTACTACCTAGTACTTTTACGTCATAAAATAATATAGCAAAAAAAAAATACATTTCTAACCTTTAGTCGGCACACAATCTTTTAAAAAACGTATGTATTTTTGCAGCAACGAAAATATTACATTTAGCTTTTGTTGCTGTGAGCAAAATCCCCGACGGCTACCCGCAGCCAAATTTCTATAGGGGTTAGGAAAATACTAAAGTTTTAACTGGTTTCTGTATAGGGACAATGGAAAAGTCGGAGCGGTATTCAGCGTTACAAATTTAAAAACGAAAATATTTTGTACGATTGACTAAGATGTTTTAAAAAAGAGAATTATTATAGGATTAATCAAGAGACAAAGATTACAGTATTAAGTTAATTGGTATAAAATGAAACAACTACTAAAATGAAACAGCGTTTGCGATAATGCTTGAGGTAAAAAGGAGAAGGGATCGTTGATAGTGAGCTACTGCTTCTATATTTGTAATGTTAAAAGCTTTAACGCTGCTATACCTAAGCTCCGAGGAGGGAGACCGATTCTGAGACTTCTGCAAAGAGTTTTGTGTTTTTAAGTTGAAATTGTACGAGTAGCTAGTTAAATAGTTGCTAGCACTCACTATTTTCTGTAGCAATGGGGGTGATAATGAGTTGTGATGACGACATCCATGGAATGTGAAAGGGTTTTGGTTATAGCTTCAATAGGTAAGACATTTTTTTTTAAGGGACCGCATGATATCGAATGTTATATTATAATAGGATACACTCAGGGATAGTGTAGCTTTTTAACAGTGAAATAATTTCTGAAATCAGTTCGGTAGTTTCGGAGATCATCTGTCCCAAACATCCAAACTCACAATTTCACAAACGCCTTTATCTTATCTCTTTATAATAATACTATAGATTATAAAGCTTTATATAATATTTCTAAGGCAACAAGAACACCGACGGAAGAGCGCGCGGTCAAAAGGAACGTTGAAAAGGTAGCATCTCTAAGCATTATTATATACCTATTATGCTGCAAGAGGAGTGATTAGCCGCAGGCAGTACCGCAGCGAATGCCATACAAAGGAGCGATGCGCTTTCATGTGTTTAACTATTCCCCGCTCACAATAAATAGAGCTGATAGTCTATGCCGCATACACAGGAATTTAATCAACTTCTGCCGGGCTAGCATGACCACCGAAACACGATATGATATAGCCATTTATCGCTTTGAACTGTCAAAAACAATGGATTTTTGACAGTTCTAAGCGATAAATGGCTTCATCATAATGTGTTTCGGTGGTCATGCTAGCCAGGCTGGTCTGGAATTATAATGTGGAACTCCCTTGTGGTTAGTAACAACTTTTGCTCTGTGATTTTTGATAGCGGTCAAGATCGCATAAATTTTTCTGTCCGATTCCGTTCAACTTTCTTCAGAAAAAAAAGTAGTGAAACTAAATAAACGGTTAGATCTGTGCTCGAATTACTAGGAGTAGATCGTTGTACCTTTTTCAATTTTTTTTACTAAGTAACTACAACTAAATTATTCTGAATCAAGAATTGATTCTATAGGGTTTGAGTTTCAAAAGAAAATTATATTTTGTATATATCGTTAAGTTTATAATGAAATTAAATATAAATTGGAAATAAGTGAACTGTGAAACGGGATCCCCGCACAGTTTTTGGGAAATATAGAATTAAACTGATACTTAGTACCTTCCTACCTACGTAACACTTAGCTAGATACATAATATACTGACTTTTTATTATTTTATTTGTTTTTATTTGTTAATAGAAAAGTAAATTACGAAAGGCTATAAAAATGCCAGGTTAATCTGCAGCGGAACCATAGATAAAGATTAGTGCAATTACCGCTAATTTATATCAGTATTACCGTATTACCGATAGTCCCAAAAAGTAAATTGAAATCATTGTCTTAATCGATACTTTTTTTAAATTGTATATACTCACTTTCTAAATAGGCAGCCAGATCGTGGTCTTCGGCACGCAAAGCCAAGTGGCGAGGCGTAAGGCCAGCGTGGTCCTGCCTCGTGAGCGAGGCACCGCCCGCGACCAGCATACAACATATGGCGCGCCTCTTATGCGCCGCTGCCTTGTGCAAGGCAGTCTGTCCCCGCTCGTTGTCGCGCATGTTGAGAATAGCGGTAGGCGCGCTCGCTATCAGATACTTCACGATCTCTTTGTTCCCGTAGCGTGCCGCGATATGCAGAGCAGTCTGACCGGTAGCGTCTATCGAGAGGAGCGAGTAGCCCGCAGCGTGCAGCTCTTTCATCTACGAAGGAAATCCTTAATGTATTGAGAGGACGCTGACAGCGTTTAAACAACTGTCTCTTGTAGACAGGTTATTAAAGAGCAAACATAGGAATAGTGTGTCTGTGCTTTGATAACATTGTGCTTGTTTACAAAATATTGCCCTTGGCTATGTTTTGTAAACAATCTCATTCTAAGGGCCCTTGTTCAAGTATCTACCTACCTAAGTGATTACCTAAAAAAATATAACAAAAGAATCTTAGTAATTCTTAGTACTTAGAACAAACAGTGTCTCTACAATAGAAATTGTAAAGGTGAAATTCCACCAGCAGTGTGCTGAACTGTGCGGCACTGCGAAAGACCAAATAAATACGCTGATGGAATCCCACAGGTGAAACTGATTACACTGGTGGAATCCCGCCTGGGTGCGTTTCCATAGAAACGGAGTTGCTCGAATCTGAGCTGACACTTACGCTTCTATGGAAACGCAGCCTTATAAATCTTTGAAATATTATTTTTAATATTAATTTTATTTAGTTACTAGTGGTCGCCCGCGGCTTCGCTCGTGTTAATGTCGGTTATTATATAGCCTATAGCCTTCCTCGATAAATGGACTATCCAACACAAAAATAATTTTTCAATTTGAATCAGTAGTTTCTGAGATTAGCGTGTTTAACCAACCAACCAAAAACAAACTCTTCGACTTTATAATATTAGTATAGATTTATTTTAAACTGTTTTTTTTTGAATAACCATTAGGAAGTCAGGTCATTTAAGTGTCCATCTTCATCAGATAAATATTCCAGGTTAGTCAAAGAGTTTAATGCATATATTATTTGTTTGAAATTCAAAACGTTAATTGTAGGACGTGTTCGGTTGGCGGACGGAAGTGGGCGGTAAGTAAAAGTTTTAAACGGAAATCTCTGTCTCTGTGGGGAGTTGGCAGGGCCCTAAACATATTTATCCAACTTGCAGGAACTGGTAAGTACGAGCTGTCTAAAGACTTCAGACTGACAATTTAAGCCGCATGAGAAAGATTTTATATTTATTTAACTGTAACTAGACATTCTTTATAGCTACCCAGTATTCTTGTTGAATTAAAATCACTATTACCATCATCATCTCAACTAAACTCATCTCAATGAGATTAAAAATAAAAATATAAAAGAGTGTTTCTCTTATTTCTTTCTTGTTTCTTTTCTATTTTAAGATAAATTTATAATTATTTCTAAAAATCAAAGTGTTCTCATTTATACAAATCCCTTTTACGTTAAATAGGTAAGATTTAGAAATTAAAATTGTTAAACATTCCTTCACTATTCAATAGTTCCTATTCATCGTTTGGTGTTCAAATTACATATAAGGCGCACTAACGTATGCGTATTTAAACACATTTACTAAAGCGAGTTTAACTTTATCAGTACAGCCCGGGGTTCTAAAACTAAGCCCAACCCAAATCACAAGAGACCAGTTATAGAAATTCAAATTGTAGTTTCTAAGTGGTTACAATTTTGTACAATTATCCTTACTTCTTTATATATGTCTACGCAATAGTTTTAATTTAAGTAAAGTTCTTAAAATATATTTTTCTTAAAACACAGTACAGCCCCAAACACAAACAAAATATGTTTTCTATTCCTTTAGCAAAGAACTTGCGAGTGAAATGGCTAAGGAAATTCACGTTTCCGAGCGCAGAGAAAATAACCATTTGGACCATTTTGGTTAGTTCTTCTAAATTTTTACCTTCAGCTGTGTTCGATTCTCATACATTTTTTTTTGTATTTTACAAGTATTTCTTTGCAAATTGTTTGTGTTTTGATTCTACAATATAGATGAGTTAATGTCAATTATTTTGTCCATATTAGTTTATCGAAAACCAGCCGATTCCTTACCACGAACGTATATAACTTAATTTTATATTTTATGATTATTTTATTATACCATAGATTTAGATCAGTGTTAGTGTTAGACCTCAATTTCAAATCTTTTATTTTTTAGTTAATGATGAATCACAACGTCGATAATAGAAGTCGTCTGCTTAGTCATTACAGAATGAAAAAAAACAACATTCAGCTTAAATCACTCAAGGCTAATTGAATAATAATGAATCTACAAAGTGCCTATAAACTTCTAATAAAGTAATCATGCCAAATGTTCGTACCATTTTCAAGTCGCCGACTTTGGCCGCTTTGAGGAGAGCGTCAGATGTTTTTTCCAGTAAATTTCTGAAACAATATCAAACTTTTATACGGTGCCACGAGGTATTTTCGGAGTATAATGAAAAATAAAACAAAATTTGGCTCTTTTAATAAGTAATGGTTTGGACACTTTTAACATTTTGTCAAGGACCAATCATTATATTTATTAAACTGTTCTGTTAATGGTATAATGACACATGAACGGTTATTTTACTATTTTTACGTGGAATATAACTTATTTTATTGTGCTTTTGTAAAACAGGCCACGGGCGTAACCAGTCTTAGAATACGATTCGGTTGAATCGATAAAAATCACTTAGCGTTATTGTCACTATGTTGGCAAGTAGTTTTTGAAACGAACCCAATAAATTGTTCAGCAACACGGAACCTTTTATGATACTAAATTATACCTGTATACAATATGACTCTATTAAATCTACCTTGATTCTATTTTACTTCAATATAGAAATTAATTAAGTTCAAGGTATGAGTAAATACTACGATAGCAACTAATAGGTAGGGTTTGAAAACAGTAAAATTGAGTACATGTATATGTATTTTGAAACGTCAACGAGATTGAAAGTGTTCTCGAAATCATTTTAATTCGTATAAGAATTCTACTTTTTACTCATCATTACTGTTTTCGTCTACAAGTCTATACGTACCTACATAAATACATACTTTTTTATATCTCACCTAAAGCCAAACACTTCTTGGTCAAGTCCAAAAAGTTTTTCATGAATGCTGCATGCAATAGAAGACAGGAGAAATAGAGTGCGAAATTCAGTTATGTGCAGTGCTTAGGAAACCAACATAGTGTGAATCTAACACACCATTTTATTGCAGTCACTCACTTTTATCCTTGAAAACTTACTAGATTCTCAAAGCGTGCAGTGTCTAATACTAATTTTATTTATTTTACAGATACAAAATTAAGAAAAGTTTACATGTTAGTAGTTAATATAAATTTATTTATCTTTAGTAAGTACTACTAAGTAGACATTTAGAGTCCTCGAAGAAGAATCTGGCATATACATAACTTTACTGCTGATGCTTGACTTTCATAATAATTTAAAGAAAACAAATTATCTACTTAGATAATTTAATTGTGATTCGGAACTTACATGCTATGTAATTATTGAAAATATTAATATTCAAACAGCATCAGCAAACCTGTAAGTTTGCCTTCTAGGCCTTAAAAACTATTTTACTTGTAAACTACTAATCAAACAATGAGAAAAGTAACCGAACGACCAAGTGAACACAATGACCCCTAAACGTTACAACTCTAATAAACCATTTGTTATAGCTAGCAGAAATATCAAGTTAATCGCGTAATATAACTTTACGATTGTTTACTCGTTAATAACAGATAACTGTACCATTTACAGGACTGAAGAATAGTAAGATTACACTTAACTGCACCAGAAAAGCAGTCATACGCCTTGAAATTTTTAATCTTATCTTATCACAACTCGCACTTTAACGGTGAATCCACAAGGAATATATAACGCTACATTCATTACAAAACATGATCCAAAGTTATTACTTAAACATTCAAACATTTATGAAATTTTGTAGACATACGCGATGCGAGCACACCCGAGTGTACATAAGGAACACGCTTGTATAAGCAGGCGATTTTAAGGGTTCAATTCTTTCTCTTTACTTTTTCACTCAAAACATTTTGGTACTATGAACTTGATTGATTTTTGTATCTGAATGAATAGTTAAACGGACTAACTACTGAATACCACAGTCCGTTATAAATACTGATCCTAATATTAAGAACTCGCGACATATTAAAGTGATTAGTAAAAATTGTCAAAGCCTATATCAAAGTATAGATAGGTATATATTAGAAGCTGTAAAACGCACACAACACAAACACACAAAAGTAAAACTTTGAACTTACGTCTTGAATCGCACTATTGAGTCGTGCGTCGGCAGGTGTTCTTTTGCCGGAGGGCTGGTGCACAGCGGTGGCGAGTTGGAGTCCTGTGTGATGATCTTTGGGGAGGGCGGTTGTGGCGTGGTCTTCGGTGTGGCTGGCAGAGAGCTCCTCGTTGGAGGCGTGTGGGTGAGGGGAACGGGGGACGGGGTCTGGGGAGTCAGCAGTTCGTCCGAAGTGCGCGCCGGGCTGCCCAACCCCGACTCACTGCCAGACAAACAATTTTGGATTAGTGGAGGAATTGGGGCAAATTATACTGTAGTAAATTCAATAATTCTTTATTGAAAATCGTACCCAGTGGCAACAACAAGGAAAAACATCAGGGATAATCTTTTGTTCTTATATTTGCGACACGCCGAAAAATAAAAGGGGCAGTAGAGCTCCTTCACACTAGCGTTTGTCCAGCGTCGGCGTTCGAAGAACATATTTCACTATCGCATAATTATGATTATGTTATAGTATAATAGTAGTACATAATTATGGGTACGAAAATATAAAAAGAAAATGTGTAAAAAAAGAGACTAAAATAATATTTCCGAATAGTCTCTCCAATATTAATAGTGCCTCTAAATAATGATCTTAGACGAACTATTTTAGTGTAGTAGGTACTTTGGTAATTTGATGGCCCTTACGATGAATATTCTGTTATTGGATAAATGCGATTTTATCCAATATCACGCACAATATTAGATCTGTTGCGAGCGAATAAAAGCGCTTCTCATTTGCTCTCATTTTTTTTCAATGGCTGATAATCAAACTGTATCAAAAGAGACTTTTGATACAGTTTGATTATAAGTTCGATGAGAAAGTATTTTTTTTAAAGAACTAGGCTGTTGGCCGACTTGCGGTTACACTAGAGGCGGATTAAACGTTGAGAGCGTTGAGATCGCCGTAGGCAGGCATCTCATGGGCGCCCTTATTTTAAAAATAAATCTTACTATAAGTAGTACCTAATAAATTGAAGCAGATTTTGGTTGTAAGCAAATAATAATTTTTATTGTGTAAGTAGGAGGCTTACTTTATTGCGCAAATAATTTTATACTATATTATATATTTTTTCTTTTTATTTTAAATACCGCCTGTACGCCCCTTTGTACCATCGCGACCCTAGGCAGATACCAAGTTTGCCTTAAGGATAATCCGCCTCTGGTTTACAGCATCTAGCCACCTCACCCCCCGAGGGAGACCTCTACCCAAGAGTCTCGGAGGGCACTACAGAGCGGGGAGAAAACCGACACCGACAGTAAGCATTTCGAAATAGGACTTCGAGCTAAACACAATGTTACGTATGCCTTATTGAGGTCCCCATGGGATAAGTAAAAACAAATAAAATTCTTTCGTGTAGTGAACTTGATGTATCTATCTGTAGACTAGGCATACAGGTATATTACACTGTTTTTTTTGTATAGACATTTACAAGGATGGCTTTGCATTGTATCACTATTGGCCTCGTTTCTACAAACAATGCAAATACTTCAGCATGTTACCACTTAAACTGGGGGCTTTTTTGCTTAGTACAAATGTATGAAACTGACGTATTAACAAAGAAAACAACTTGGCGACGGTCGTGTCAAATGTAAAGGAGACTGTCAATAATTGACATTTGTATGCTATGCGTTAAGCATTAAAATGACTTCTAAAGCACGGAGAATCTAGAAATAAATAATATATTTTGGTCACCCATCCAATGAGCGGCTTTAAGTAACATTGCTTAGTTTGCGCATTTGCAGGCCGAGCGTTCATAGCCACTGCGATATCGAGCTCCTCTCTATGTGACATGTATTATCTAGCCTATATTAACGCGGTATTCAACGTGGTTTATTAATTTAAAACTAAATAACTGTTGGGTCTAGAATAAAGAAAGTAGATATCAAGGTTTGATTACTAAACACCTCATCCGTGAGTTATTTAAGAGTTCGCTACTTGACCCAGTACCTTTATTCAAGTGGCTTCTCTAAAGTATGTCTTCCTTAATCCGAATTAGTCTTACTTAGTTAGCCTTAGCCTTGTAGCAGTTACATACATACATACTTGTTATATTTATTCTATTTCAGATACGGCTATTAGATAGAAGAACATTAAAAGTGTACATAACATGTGTGCCGTGTGTTGACGGCAGAACAGAATACAATTATTATTGTCACCACCCATAAGCTCTCCCGCGGGTGTCGTATAAGCGACGGTGATGCACTCGAGCCTAAGTCTGGAGTTCACCAACACATAAAACAAGCGAAGCATAAAACAATCGTAAGTTTTTACAGTTCTCCCATACGATAAAATATCAAAAACTGGTGGTTATCTTTGAATTGCCTGGTTAAGTGTTGGTGAATTTGGGCCTAAGGGTTAAAACAATGATGAGAAATGGACAGTATATAGCGTTCCTGTTATGCCACCTTGCAATATTCTGCGATTTAAATGCCCGATAGATATAGGCTCGCCCCCCGGGGAACAAAAACACTCGGCGATATCTTCTTCTGCCTACCCTGTTCCCAGTCTATCTGGGGTCGGCGCAGCATGTTTCCTCTTCCATTCATATCGATCAAACATCATCAAGCCATCCACTCCCTTTTGATTCATATCATCCATCCAACCGTAAAGGTGTTAGTGATGAATGAATGTGTAGAAAAGAGACGGAAACGACCATGTCGAGAGAACAATGAACGGAGGAGTGATTGGAATGACAACATTCCAATCTATACTGCATAAAGTTTTGGCTTAGGTTTTACAGCCGGCCGCCTGCCTGACACCAACCCTCTTTGGGTATGCTGTTGTTGGTGGTTTGCCCTCCACCATTCGGGTGCCCCAATGTGTTTATAGGTCTACACCGGGCAATTTCTCTTAGTGGAATTTTCCGACACCCATGATATGAGTCGGGGCTGGCCTATTCTACGTTATTTGTTCGCTCTCAGGCCAGCATAGAAGACAAAGCGACATGTCCTAATATATCTCTGGCTACCCCTTCGGGGATAAATAAACGAGATGTATGTATGAACACTGTACTACCCATATTGTAGCTGTAATTATGTTTTCAAGATAGTGCCAATTACTACGATACAAGCGCTGATACGTAGTACCTATAGCTACATAATTAATATTCTATTGTCTCCTACTGCGAAGTAGGTGTACATGACTATTGTATTTTGCTAGGATATAGGACACGTCATTATGTAATAAATCCATTCCAATTACAGCGCACAGTCACATATTTGGTGTTCAGGAATGGGCATCGATTTCGATACATATTATATGAAGTCCGTCCATTATAGTGATTTGGTTTGGTTTGTTGGTATGTATGTACGTTAATATTACATTGTAGACCTATTGTGGTTTGAGGCTTATAGCTATTAACGGTATATTGGTACGACATGTTGTCACCTCATGATATTGGAACTATGATTAAAGAATTGTGGTATAAGAAACAGCATTAATATGTTTGTCGCACATGTCGCTAAAAATAGTATTTAACCTAGCGATACTCAAATTATGGCGGTTTATGTTTTTTTTATATTTATTTATGGACTTTTTATTTATGCTATATCAGTCCCATAGTGCCCTAACGTGTTTACAGTTTCCATCAAATATACAATAAGAACTTTAAAAAAAGAGACAATTTTTGATGACGTATAATATTAGAAAATAATTTAGCTTCAGTTTATGTTTATAACTACAATGAGTCAAACTTACTACTTCAGCCTGTTAATAGTCTTACTGCCGCACTCAGAGACGTCAAATAACGTTAATGAGTACTTAACGTGAAAAAATGAGAATTCAAAACTAGTCGCTATTCATGCCGGGTCTATGGTCTAGATTTGAATGAAATTTTTTGACATTAAATACTCATTAAAGTTAATTGACGTCTCTGAGTGCGGCAGTTACTTCTTTATCTACATAAAACCTAATAACTTGTGGTATACGTCATTGAAATGTCGCTATATAAACTATAGTCCGACAAGTTCGTGCGCGACCTTCCTGCGGTATGAGACGGCGGGGACGGGGCACTCTAGATGGTGGTGATGGGGGTGGGTGATGCGGGGAGGAGCGAATTTTCCCTTCTTCCCGCATCACCGGCTCTCATTTGTAACTCACCTCGGTTGAGATTCTGGTACGTCCAGCGACACTCCTGCGCTCGGCGTATCGACACTGTGAGAGATGTCCAGCGAGACTGATAGGCCGGTTGTAGTGTCAAGCGATATCGAAGGGCCAGTCCGGTCCAAGGAGGCGGTGGTTGTGTCCGGATGTGCCGTAGACTCTGTATCTGGGGTAAGCGGCGCCGCATCCAGAATATATATGTTTTCGTGCCCGATATCCGTTAGGTAGTGGAGGTTTTCCTGAGCTTTGTCGATCCGGAAGAATCGTTCCGCTGTAACTGCTGTTTTAAAGAAGACGTGTCCACATTACACTTCGGCACAATTGCACAGTTAGTTTCTTAATTATAATAATATAATCCTTAACATATTATTTAAAATTTTACTTTAAGAATGCAGTAGGTTTTCGACTCATTTCCATTGCAATAAGGTCTAATAGTCGACCATGACCTTCTATGATGGTACACCGTTGAATTAAGATAAAAAAAGTCTTAAATTGCGATTTTCAAAAATATGGTACTGTCCGATAAAAGGTAAAAACGATCCATTCAAGTAGGTACGTATCTTGACAGATATTATCTAGGGCATGTGGCCACTTATAATCATGTCAACCAGTTAAGGGATACAAGTTGGACGGTTGGCTGCCACGGAGTTTAAATAGAACTCTGTGTGTAACATCATAACATCCTGAAGTTTAACGACGGTTTGATAATGAATTTAGAGTGTGACACCCTGCCTGGGTTTGACAATTTAACTAGTTTGTGGACAATCTTGACAGGGAATTCAGAATTTGCTACCACGTTAGACAGTTATACAGATAAAGAAATCCAGATTTTACTACTACGTAATTATATAGATAAAGAAATATAGCATTCTAATTGAAATTATGGGATGTCCGTCCTACCCGTATCGATTGTTTATAATATGTTGTAGATTAAAATATTGACCAGTTATAACTTATTTAACGTTTAATTTCACATGTGACAAGAAGTTTAATTAAATCTCTATTACCATATGGTTGAAATATGAGGGGTTTTATCAGTTCTTGGTTCACTGAAGCGTGAGATCTTTGGAAGCATACGCTCGATCTCATTAGCAAATATAACATATGGCACCATTGAATGCCAGTTCCAGAGTTATGACTCATGGTCCAGGAGTCAAACATCTTTTGCGAGCCCATATTAAAGCAGAGTAATTAAAAAAAAATGTTATTAAAGTTACGGATTAGGGAGGGATTTCCAAAATATCCATGTGAGGTTCGAAACCTTTATGCGACTGATCAATATAATTTTTAATCAATCAAATTTCTATATTACAATAGAATAGAATACACTTTATCGTACTTACACCAAAAGGTTATATAAGGTAGTTTTTAACACGTATCTAATATTATCTGTTATTTTAAGGGATGGATAGGATTTCAGAGTTTTTTACTCTAAAAATAGCTACGTGTGGCCTCACAAGTATTTTGTTTGATAAAACACTATTATTAAATACAACATATCTTTTTTATTATTTATAATTGTTAATCGAAAGACCTGGACACTATCCCTAAGCCTACTGGTTTAGCACCTCAGGTTTAATGAGGGCAAATAGAGGTCTGAATGCATGCAGCCTATGGATACTTACAGTCGACGAACCACCAGTCCACAATGTTCGAGTACGCTTGAGACTCTTTGATTAGGTTCTGTATGAGGGCGCGCATTTGCTCCAGATCTGCCTCGGGGTTCACTTCCAATGTTCCAATGCGCTCCGCTGAAATTAGATAACAGTGTTAGTGAAAGTACTCGGGAACACTTTCAGCTGTCGGTGTCTTGCTAATTAAAATTGTTTATGTAGTTCATATACGTTTGATCCCGTGACGTATGTAGGTATGTATTATGCTCTAACACGTTCACTTGGTTAGCAAATAAAACGCTTGACGTGACGCTAAGAAGTGCTTTTTGATGTAAGTAACATTTTATTGGAGCGGCTTCCTATTTTTTTTCTTCGCAAAGCTTACGGCACTTAATAACACGGTAATTACAAAATTAGATTGCCAAAGGCCATGTACAAGCTTCCACATTAGATTAGCAATATAAAAATACAAAAACGCTGTAGCTCATCCAGTCCAACAACACTATACTTCTATCATATAAAATGTATTTTAAAGTTATTGTATCCAGTTTATTTCGATGTTGACGACAAAGTAGTATGTAATTGTTCCCAACTGATATAACTACGTTATACAACTATAATGCGACCAAGGGTTTTGCATATGATTAGAAACTGACGAGAGGATTCCTGATACTACGTACGATACTACGTAGCAATTCTTATAGCTTTTACGGACATGTCGTTAGATAGCAATAAGCTCGTTCTCTATTGGGAAATATGAGTGTTATACATCTCCGCATACCTATGCTGTCGTGATATATGTCTGTATATATTATACATAATCTAGGTAGAAATAACCGTAGTTCTTTTAAATATTACAGTATTTTGTGACCGAACAAAATTAATATAGAGTAGGTACTCTCAAGATTTTAAGAGGATAATCAGGTTCCATCTTAGTTTATTATAATACTGAAAGAATTTGTGAAGGAACCTTGATTTGTAAAGTCATGTATGGTAATTTTCGAGTCGCGCTATCTTATGAAAATTTAATAACTGATGTACTCAATTTGTCCGGTAGGTACCAATCATGGTTGTTTACATTCGAGGTTGGTTGACAACAAAAATAAATAAAAATATTTAACAAAAGCCGTTTTAGAAATTTATTATTAATTTCATTAAGTTCATTGTTATTTCATTTAAGTTCATTATTAGCATCTTCTTTGATAAGTACATAAAAACTATACAGGTAATATTTAAACCATCAAAATTCCTTTTAGTAGTTCAATCAAAATTACATTTCCGATTAATGCATAATAATATTAAAGTCTATAGAAGCGTAGAACCTTAGATTGCTCCCGAACATTTACAAAGGACACGTATTAAATGTCACTGATTGACTGTAACCGGTGTATAATGGAGTCGCGGCCAACAAAGCAGCTGAAATGAAAGCGGTGTCGCCGCGGGAAATATAAATTATACGTACGGTTTTATTAGGGATCGTTATGTCCCGGTACAAGGGAGCCGCCAGCAAAATGGATTTTCTCGGGAATTATAACCGAACAAAGATAAACGGTGGGAAATTATTTCTGCTAGCTAACCCCACCTAAACGGATCGTTGAAATGTATGATTTTAATTGCCCTTTAACATTTGGAATGGGTATTCGTTCGGAAAGGCAGGAATTAACTTTGCTGGAATTGAACTAAACATGTGCTACCTATACCCCATTCACTTGGGCTTGAGACAAAATGTAAACAATCTTGATATGTCTCTTTATCCACGAAATGCTCTTAAAAACAAGAAACGTGTATTCTAAAATACATCATCAATTATAGACAAATAAAACTGTTAGCTGCTTTGAAATATTGGTGTTACAAGTATTTATTTTTGTATTTTATATGAAAAGATACATCAAGATTTTTTACATTTTGTCTCAAGCCCAAGTGAATGGGGTATAAAAGCTTTCTGTTCGTGGAGATTTTGTAAGAACTATGGCTATGGTGGTACCTGTTTTCGCTAATAATTCTTTATCGTAGTGGTGTCTTTCGTAATCAGCCATGGTGATGAGATTCACAGTTAGCGTAAGTGTGTCGACTGTCGCTTGTCTGTAACAAATACTTACTATACATAACATTTTATACATTCAATTGGCACAACGTAACGTAGGTACAGATATTTTAAAAATCATGTTAAGTTATCATAATGTATTCTGTTATATCTTTTTCAAACAGATAATTTCATTTGATTACCAGTAGGTATATGAGCTTGTTTTCTAAGTTAATGCAACTAACTGCCGCACTTAACTATAATAAGTACTTAACGTCAAAAAATGACAATTCAAAACTAGTCGCTATTATTGCCGAGCCTATGGTCTAGATTTGAATAACAAATTTTGACATAATTGACGTCTCTGAGTGCGGTAGTAAGCAAAAATCAGTTGATAAAATTGTAATGAACAAATATAGGTGTTCTTCTATATATAGGTAAATAGCTTTTTCACTTCTCATGCTCTGAAAGTGCTTGTTTGTGCAGGATATAGGCTGCACAAAATCGAATTTTGTGCTCTAGAGCATTAACGTATCTAATCATAAAAGTATCTATATTATGGCAAAGAAAATGAGCTATGCAGCCAAACTCAATAAGAAATTCAGACATAGAATTTGTTATTTTTTGATATTTACTTAAATTGATTTGCCTAATGTGTTTTTTAAGACATAAAAGATATTAAAATTTTAATTCAAGTAGATACGGTAAGTATTAAATTAATTTAAGAAAATTATTATTTCAAAATTAATTTAATACTTGGCTGTATAGGTCTGCAGCCCAAGCCTAATATCAATGGGAAAAACAATTTCAAGTGTTGAATAAAGTATTCAACACTGTACTAATTTTAGTTTGAATTTTAAGAAATGTTAAGATAAATTACTGTTTATTTCCTCGCAATCGAAGTGAAAAGCAGAGTTTCTAACTCGTCCACAAAACCATTTTTAGAAATGATCCGTTTTGTGCACTTGATGGAAAATCTACTATTGTGCTATCAGTAAGGCCATTAATAGCACTAAGAAATCTTTACTTGAAATACAATTTTTAATCCTATTTCTATAATCTTAATGTACCTACATTATGATTTAATTGATATAGCCTCTACACAATTTTTAAGCATCTTTATTTGAAAAGCATTGCGTACTCTTTGTTGGCTTAACACTATTATTAATGACTTTATAAGTATACATTCTTTATTCAAAAATATGCAGACGTTGTTTCGCAAAAAGCAAAGTCATAGCGTACCCAAGAGTTATTTGGTGCAAAACTGGTGTAAAAATTACCAAGACCTCATCGCTCTAAGATTTTCTCGCGCTAAGTATGCTTGTCCGGACGCGCAAGTTACAAGGTTATTTAAAAGATTAAGGGCCTGTTTCAGATCCAACGGGTAAGTTCTGAGTAGCTTACTTGGCAGATCATTTGAGAGTTGTAATATGAAATTTATGTCAATTGAACTGCCAAGTAAGCTACTCAGAATTTACCCGTCGATTGTGAAACAGGCCCTAATTATGCCACGCAATACTTACGGCGCAATAACTCTCCCGGGTTTTCTCTTGGCTAGCATGGTCGCCTGGTTGAGCCGCGAGAGCGTGATGATGGATGGAGCAAGACGGCACGCCTCGCCGTCTACTTGCATGGGGATCACCTTCGTCGTGATGATCTTAGCGGTTTTACATTGAGTGATGCAGGTGCCGTGTCCACCCGCTTGCAGTAAAGGCTGCGCAGAGGAAAAATAAAATAAACAAAAGAATTCTTGCACTCACACCTATCACCATATTATTTAAAAGCACGGCCGGTTTGGTTTTATCAGATCTGTTGATCACAGTCCAAGAGTTCTTGTTTGAAATCTTGGTAGATCAAACGTTTGTGTCATGAATATTTACTGTGTATATTTTTTCTCACACATGCATGGAAATGTTGACATTATTTTCGAAAATGAACACCTGAAGGAAGTATCGAATTTACGGACAAAGAAATTCAAAACCATTGCTGGCGCGTCGTTTGAATTTGGAACATTACAGCGCTCCAGCAACGTTGTATGAAACGGGGTGCTGGAGTTATTGTGTTGGTGCCCCTGTGCCAGCGATTGAGCCAACTGCTGCGGCGAGGCGCGCCACGGCAGCGACGGCGTCGTTCATATTCATTCAATTCAAGGTATAATATTAATAAATAGTGGATTATATACCAAGGGCAATGAAACAAAGAATGTCTCAGATCGCAAGTATTTGATGCCCGAGCCGAAGGCGAAGGCGATAAATAAGCGTTTTTCTTCAAAAGGCGTTAAAAAGGCTTTCTTTTTTATCGCCCATAGTTAGAGCATAGTTTTATGTCACCCCCTGACCAGGAAGTGGGATTATCCGTACGCGTAGCGGGCGGAATAGTCCAACTTTATGGTCAGGTGTGACATAACAGTACGTTTCATTTCCCTGCATTCTTTTGAGAAAAGCACTATACATATCGCACTCTTACTGCCGCACTCAGAGACGTCAATTAACTTAAATGAGTATTTAATGTCAAACATTTTCATTCAAATCTAGACCATAGACCCGGCAAGAATAGCGACTAGTTTTGAATTGTCATTTTTTGACGTTAAGTACTCAGAAACGTTATTTGACGTCTCTGAGTGCGGCAGTTAATATAACAACGACCTAATCCGAAATTTACAAAATGAGTTAAGCGTAAAATACCGACCTAAAAGATGAAGCTCTACAACTTTGGTAAGAAAAAAACATTGTTTTTTTCTGATGGAATAAGGTAAAAAATAATTTGAGTCTATAATATTCTTCTCCCTGTGCGCGTGAGGTAACTCATTCAAAAATTGTTTTTCGTCGATTCCCAAAATTTGTCACATATTAGTGAAGTCCTCGCCTCACCTACGGCTCGGCATTCAAACTCTTACTCGACCTGGAATTGCCTATTTCGCAGCCTTTGTATTATATAAAAAACTATATTGCTGGGCGAAGCTAAGATACGGTCTCTTCTTAATAATTAATGAATACCAAAACAGCTTGACGAAAAGTGCTTCAATTTTGCAAGTGGTTCAAATTACCCTACGAAAGGAAACTCTTGTCGAAAAACGTTAATTTGTAATTTGCATATATCTCAGAGATGGCTTTTTATATTACTATACATTTTCCGTGTGGAATACAGATTTTCATTTGTTTTTAAATGTCATTCCTTTAACGAGTGTGCTGTTAAATTCATGGCAGTTTTTTTTTTATCAGTCAGCTTTAACATGATAATGCTTTCAGTCTCGCTGCGAAATATTGCCGTGTTAAGGGCTGGGGATCTCTATAAAATGTAATGTAAAAAAATATGCTATTAACTCCCGCCTATTTGCCCTAGATTCTACCAAGCATTATGCAGTCTCCCCCGCTGCGTGATTTATAGACACCCTACGTTTCCCGTGCGCAGCATCATAGCCACGTTACGTTACCTTGGAAGATAAAGGTCTTAAATAGCAAAATAAGAGCTGTAATTAAAAGCTCAGCCAGTCCGTTATAACGACAGATGCTGATTGTAGAAACGGTAAGATAAAAATAAAAACATATAACAAATCCGAATAAATGAGTAAGTATTTGAAATGTAATTGTACGTATATTAAATTTTTATGGGGTACTTGCGATATAATTCTTTGTAACCACAATTTTATTTGTAATAATTTTTCTAACATTTCTATAATGTCTAAATAAAATCAAAATAATAATGGTACATATTACTCGTCTAACAGCCACACTCAAAGACGTAATAACTTTAAACTTATTACAAAAAAAAAAGGTCTTTTTTTTTTTAAATTCTCCCTATATTTTAGGGAAGGCAAAGGGTCTAGCCCATACAGCCAAGTCTTAAGTGTATATTTTATCTGTGGTCATATGAGATAATGAGTGGGTGAAATATATGAATGAAATGAATTTTACGTTAAAATATGGGTGTCACACATTTTAACGCATCTAAGGAGTGCTTGGCGCGAATTGAATGATAACAGAGTTCATGATGGTGTCTAATGAGGTGGACAAAACCACTTTTTACGTGGTTTTTACCACAACATCAAACACATCACAATACTCATTTTCAATGATTCTACATAATTGCACATCAACACGGATGCTTGTGCATCAAAATAACACCACTTTCACTGCACAAAATCCATTCTGAAACAATTTTTGAATTAGCGAAAATAAATCTGACTGACAACACGAAACGCGCCAAACACTCCCAAAAAATGTCAATTCAAAACAAGACCATAGTTATTCATTATTTTTTTTTGTATTTATTTCTAAGTTGGCATTACGAATTGTTAACTAGGGAATAAAAAGTTTGTTTTTGATCCATCAGACAAAATAAAATGTCCATATTTTTGCACCAAATGTTCCATTAAAAATGAAAAATTAGCTGATAATTTCTGTACATTTTTTTTATCCGCACGAACACATGCTTCATGGAACAAATCTGGCTTCTATTACACAAGTACGCTGGACTGAAGGTTGTCATCCAAAAAATTAAGCCAATTTGATTATCGCCATCTTAGCGCTGATGGCACTGGTGTACGGAGGTGAACGTCCACGGAACTAATATTATAGATGCATTTGTAATGTCAAATACAAATATCAAATGAGGGGGCGCTTCAAATCGGCACAAGAAACATTTGACATTTTAGTAGACGTATTCTGTTCAGCGTACTTGTATAATACAGGTCCGTGTATCTGGCTAATAGGTATAAGAACACTTACCAATTGATATGTCGTTAATCCTACTACTTCTATAAGGCCATCTTCGGTTGAGGGCTCAACCGCACCTCCGGATTTGTTCCACGGGTGGGTTCCACCCCCGTAGCTGCGAACAACAAATTGAGTTGTCGTCAACACAGTCAAAAGTCAGTAGGGCAGAAATCGCGAAATACATAACATAATTGTTATAGTGCGATATAATTGAATATAACATATGCAATTATCGGTCTCCTGTGTGCGGTTATATGATCGTTATTTTTTATGTTCGGGCACAGGCACATCTGTATGTTCGGTCTAGACTATGAAGTCTAGATCGAACATACAGATGTTTGGTTTAAACTCTATATACACTATATAATTTAATATTAAATCTTTGATCTGTCACATCATTCAACCTGTGCTGTGATGCAAAATTACTTGTAACGTTTGAGTGTATGTTAAAAGTACATAATTGCAACACAGCACAAGTTGATGGCCACGGGATTTATCTTTCCTGGTGACCATGGTGATTATGTTTGTTTTGAATAATATGAGACTAACAATATATTTTATATAGGTATCCCAAAAAGGGTACCTACTTGAGCCAAAACCTTGGCCAGTATGGATTGGAATGTTGTCACCCCAATCACTCTCTCCATTTATTGGTCTCTGGACTCCATCACCATCACTTTTTATACTTTAGTTAGAACTAGCACCTTTTCGGGGTTATGGAAGATATAAATTAAAAGGGAGTGCATGGCATGATTATGTCTGGCCGGTATGAATAAAATATTAATAAAAGCATTGACCCTTTATAAACTGTAGCAGGGCAGGAAGATGACTAAAAATTTATCTGATGACGATGATGAGTAGTATACTACATACAGAAATTCTTCTATTTTGACCGATCAGTATACTAACCTAACCTACACAAAAATACCACGTAAGGGACTTACAGTCTACAACGATTTTTTATCGATTTCAGTATTTCTGTCAACCAATACAAACATTTTGGGTCATATAACATAATAAGGATAAAGATCCTTGGCTCTAATAGCTGTATACTGTGTAAGTAAAAGGTTAAACCAACAGCTTACAGTACGAGTGCCACCCTAATGTTTTCAACGTACAAAAAGTACGATATCTGTATCATATTCAGATCATAACACCTGCTATCGCTATTATTGTTTGTGTAGTAGATATCTACATATATTTCAATATATTTCTTATCCTCGATACTCTTTGTTCGTAAAATGTAAAATAAATAAGCCTGGGGCAGTGAACAATCTACTCGCGAGGGTCAAAGGCGCCGCAATTGCCTGCGTGCCTCGGAATCATTCATTGGTTACGAATACAATAGACAGAAGAGAACTCAGGGGAGCCTTTAAGCATTATTATTTTCTTCGAGAAACAGAAGAAACCCCACAAATAGTATTAATCTTAGATGTTGATAACGAGCGACTTTGATTTTTTTTTGCTGTAGACTGTGTGATCAGTGATCACATTAGAATAGCATCTAAGCAATATATAGAGTTATGTATATTTTATTATTTACTATTTTATCAAAATGTATTCAAAGAAAAAAATATAAAGGGCATATAAATAGTACATTATACACCAAGCGCGATAAAACAAAGAATGTATTTCATGCCCGAGTCGAAGGCGACGGCGATAAGGCCTACTTTTTTATCGCCCGAGGTAAAATCATAGTTTTAATGTCACCCCCTGACTAGGAAGTGGGATATCGGTCGGGATTAAAGTCGGGAAAAAAACATACCAAATCGAGGATTCGATGTAGGTACGTCATTCACAGAAGGGTAGTATTTGTACCAACCGTTATAATGATATACCGGTGTTCGTTAAAAAAGGTTTGCAATGTCAAAACCAGAAAGTCTTTTACTGCCGCACTCAGAGACGTCAATTAACTTTAATGTAAATTTTCATTCAAATCTAGACCATAGACCCGGCAAGAATAGCGAATAGTTTTGAATTGTCATTTTTTGACGTTAGGTACTCATTAACGTTATTTGACGTCTCTGAGTGCGGCAGTTAGTGTCTTTTAGCAAAATGTTTTAGTACTGGCAGAAAAAAAATTGTATTAATTTTGTCTTCAATGATTTTTGTTTGTCTTTCCCCCCGGAGAGACAAACAAGATATTAAGTATTAATGTAAACAGACTTTCGACAGTGTTATTTGCGCTTTGGTTAAACTAAACTTCAAGAATAATAATTTTATTTCTTTTTTTAGATGTTTTCGTAACATGTTGCATTATTACTTTTTCTGTTCCACTATTAAGAGTCTATTAAGTATTATTAGTCCGTTGATTACATTTTAAAATCCACACTGACGCGCAGAAGCCGCTAAAGTAAAAATAAAGAAAAATAACAAGTCACCAGCGATACTAGCGATCCGGACCGCCAGCCGTTATATTTCTCAGTGAGCATTTTTATACCATGTATTTTTTATTATTAGCTTCTGGCTTCCTGGTAAACATGAAATAATTCCAGCTTTTCGCAAAATCTTCCAATGGAAATATCATTAATCCCTATCACACTATAATAATAAACAGTTTTTTTTTAATTGTTGTCGCTACTTCCTTGAAAAACAATAGGTGTTAAAAGACATACATACTCGTACATAAATCACGTCTCAATCCCCGAAGGGGTAGGCAGAGGTGAAATAACACCCACGTTTCGCCAAATGTTAGATCCCATGTAATAGGTGGCGAACCTCTTGCCATGTATCGGGCACGAAATGGCAGTATATTGATAGGTGGTATAAGAGGAATGCTGCTGCCCATTACCCATCGCTGTCTTTACCCTTAGTCGCCTTTTACGACACCCACGGGAGAGATAGGGGTGGTGACAATTGTATAAACCGTACAAAATAAGCCGATTCTTCCAAGTTCAGCTCGTTACTTCGTTGAAGGCAATAGGTGTATCTAGTGTAGTAAGAGTTTGCTACATACCTTGGAATGTTTAAAAAAACAATAGCGTGCACTTTGTGCTCCCTGAGCACCGGCGTGAGATCCTTCCCGTCGCATTCCATCGTGACGAACTCCGCCAGCCCCTTCCACTTCCGCTGCATAAGGTCCTTGCCTCCAGCGGTGCCGTAAAACAACTTGTTCCGTATGCGAGAGTTGAACTTCTCCGGGTGTGCCTCTGGGGAGCAATGCTCACGTAAGAACCTTGACGGTAACCAACTACTTACGGGCGCATATAATATTTATGTAAAGGTACATGTTATGTTTGTTATTTCACAACTTGTATTTTCATTCCACTCGTAGACGGGGGAGCCCAAAGCGCGTATATTGCCTTAATGAATATCCACTTAACGCAGAGAAGACAAGCAGAGCGTCGCAAAGCGAACTTTAAGCAAACTCAAATTAATTTATTCAAAATGTCTTGATAGATGTCTTTACTTTCGTTTTGATTAATATTTCTAGAAACTAGCAAAGTTTGCGTCGGATTTGGACTCCAGACGTAGAGAAAATCTTTCCACTTTATTAATTCGAAAATAGATTCCAGGAAAGAGATTTTTTTAAATATTGATATTATTTATTAGAATATAATATTGACACTAAAATCTCTTAAACTTCGATGCTTTGGGCTTAGTTTTAAAGCTTATCTGACTAACTAACACACACTTTGACCGTATATACAGTCAATAACACTACAGTTTATTTAGATACTAATACTAATTTACATACTAATCACGCCTATATCCTCGAAGGTGTAGGAAGAGGTGATTTAATATCCACTTTTTGCCAATTCAGCTAGGTCCTAAGTGGCAAGCCTATTGCCATCTATCGGGCACATAAATTACGCGCAGCAGCATAGCGCGCTCGGCCTGCGATTGCGCAAACTAAGTAATTTCCCTATTATTTATTGGATGGGTGACAAAAAATTTACTATCTCGAGTTCCTCCGTACTTCGGAAGGCACGTTAAGCCGGTCCCGGTTGCATCTGTAGTTGTTAACCCGCACTGGGCCAGCGTGGTGGTTTATGGCCCATTCTCCGTATATTATTCCATCCATAGGGAAGGCCCGCGTGCCCCAGCAGTAGGGACAATACTGGTGATGATATTCTTCCAAACACGCGTACTTACCTCTCGCTTCGTGAAATTCCAAGGCTATATGCGCATCCACTCCGAAAGAGAAGTAGTTGTTCACGACGTTCAATGGTAGCTCTGGCTTGGCGTTCTTCGTGTCGTCACCTGCTGCCGCCGCATTGGGCTCCACTGTCAGCTGCCATCGATCCAGAAGCACGGTGTCGCTTTCTCCGATATTCGCCAAGATCTTCGAGATCGGCTCATCTTCGTAGCCCTGGTTAAAGAAAATCATCATCATCATACATACATTAACCACGCCTATATCCCGAAGGGGTCGGCAGATGTGAATTAAACACCCACTTTTCCCCAATTAAGTTAGGTACCATATAATAGGTATATTGCCATCTATTGGGCAAATAAAATCGTAGTATATTGCTAGGTGGTATAAGAAGAATGCTGCTGCCTCATCATTACTCATCTCTGTCTTTACCCCCAGTCGCCTTTTACGGCACCCACGGAATAGATAGGAGTGGTGACAATTGTATTCTGCTCTGCCGTTACCCACATAAATTTAAATAAAAAAAAATTAAACATATTTGTATATCCTATTATACACATAAGATTTTCTGAACTAAGAGTTTATATTATATTTTTTTTTATTTAACCCGCTGGTTGACTGTCCAAGTCGCATTCTATTCGGACGACCGACTCGGACCCTATTAAAACAAGGAGTTAACTTTGCGGTGAGCCGCGGATCCATTAAAGGTTTTTGCCTTTCCCAAAAACTTCCCTGGATCAAAGTTACCTGTGCAGATGGTTCCCTTTTCGTAGCATTACGCGTCTCATTTTATGTCTTATAATAAAGAGGGACAGCTGTCCGATATTGAACGAAGGTTGTATTAGGAAATGATCGTCATTATGCTCGTTAAAAACTTCGTGATCAAACATTTTCTTGTCTGTGGTTTATCCGTTTTATTTCCACGGAAGAAAGATTATAATATATTTATTTATTGTAGGCCCAGTCTCTCCGTAGAAATATCATGACCGTGATTTAGCTTTTTTAGAACGATATCTATTAAATATGTAAACAGATTCCTAAGGTCAGTTTTACAATAATTATTGGATACATTTCGGTATTGCAAATATTTCAAGTACATAACTACCTCTTAAACGTTTTTTTTAAAAAGGGGAGGGGCCTTTCAAGCCTGTATCGGATTTTTTGACTAAACCAAAAATAGTCAAGCACTGCCTGAAAGGGTATAATATCGCCAGGCATCACCCGACCGTGACTCACTGCCGTAGAAAAGCGCTACGAATCGTAGCACTACAATCTGAATGTACTATTTTGAATGCGTTTAATATCCAATTTGTACGACGTGAGAATAATAAAGACAAAAAAAAGTTATGGTGCCTAAGGCCTAATTGAATGTCTTATAAGCGGAAATGAACAAGAAAATAAAATCAGTAGGTGTAGTACCTACTTTTAAGTTTTTAACATATTCGTCTGCCTGCTTATCTTTAGTGTTGGTTATACTAATTTTTAAATTTAATCCATGGATAGAGTTAAGTGTGCTAAGAGGTTATTTTTAAAGACAATAAAAAGAAATTTTCCAAAGAAAGGTGTTGTGTTTTTGTAACTGTTTTCAAGACTGGCAGCTTAGTTATAAAATATGAGCACACAATTTGTTCCTAACCTTGTATAGTCATTTATAACGGTAACTTCAAAAACATTTACAGCGGAGTTTGTTAAATGAGTTGGAAGATACAAGAATTGCGGGCTAACAAATTTTATGGGGGCGACGGTGATGTATTATTATACTATTGTGCTAGCTATATACATACATACATAAATCACGCCTATATCCCCGAACGGGTAGGCAGAGGTGAAACTAGCACCCAAGTTTCGCCAATCATGTTAAGTCCCATGTATATGGTGGGTGACGAGGTAGGTAGGTGGCGAGCCCATTGCCATTTATCAGGTACAAAAGTCTAGGATTAAAGTCTAGGTTAGGTTAGGTTACGTTATTGAGGCCATTCGGCCCGTTGATTTTATGAGTGGCTAGAACGTCAGCAGGAACGCGGGGTCTTGCTCACTTATCGCCTTGCGCAGGTCATCTCAGGGTATGGTTGCTTCGGGAGGTACCTGTGCAACGTGGCGAGAAGGGAGCAAACCCCGGCGTGTCACCATTTCCATGTGCCGGAGGACACGTCCCTGCACACTGTGCAGGAGTGCCCAGCTTGGGCTATCGAGCGGACGGCGCTGACCTCAGTGGTCGGCCAAGACCTGACGCAACCGGCTCTTGTCAGGGCCATGGCTAGCAACACAGAGGCGTGGGAGGCGGTTTCCAATTTCTGCGAGGCCGCCCTGAGTGCGAAAGAGGCCGATGAGAGAAGGAGGGAGCAGGATCCCTCAGCACCTATTATCCGGCATCGGAGAGTAGGGCAGCGGCGCAGGGCTTTTGCTGTCACGCTGCCCCTGTAGACCACTGAATGCTAGGCGGGAACCTTTTCCCAGCATTCGCTTTTCATCATCCAAATTGGCGCGGCGACATACACGTTCTCCGGTATGTCGCCGCGAAGAATGTGAAGTGCGGTTCAAACCGCGCATAGACGAGTCCGGATACGGATAAGGCCGAGCGGGGGACCCTGGGAGAAGGCTTAGCTGACGCCCTTATTCCCCCCGCGTAGTCGGCTGAAGATGGAGAACCGGGGATATTTTAGTGGTGTAGTCGCGGCGTTCTTTACGCCGGGGAGTCCCACACACCCCCACGGTCCAAGTCCCGGGACCGTGGGAAGTGCGTAAAAGCATTGGTACAAGGTAAAAAGGTTATTTGGATAATTTATTTCAATATGTATCAAGAACATTGATCGACTTTTCTATTCTCGATTAATCTTTAATTATATTTTGAATATCTTTTCTTAGTCTCTCTGAGAAAATGTAGGTGAAAATCTGCCTTGCATTGCAATGATCATGATAAATTGTTATAAATGATATAGTAAAAGTCCCTAAAAAAATCTCTGCTCAGATTTAAAGATTTCAAAATCAAAACCAGCGATCTTACATACTTCGTGAGTTTATTCAACGTAATTTCAGATAAATAAGTTTAATTTTATTTTTAATACATTATAAAAATATATTGGGGTATTGTTTAAGTTTTTATGACATATTTTTCTAACCATGCCGCGGGATCAGTTGACCAAAAAATCACAAAAAGTTTAACTTTAAAAGCAGTTTTTCTTTTACTATGACACTCATTTCATATGTTTTTGTAACAGAGGTCATTTGCATTATGCCAACAATAGGATACCTAAATGCTTCGAATGAGCATTTAATGAAGTGGAAACATAAGTTTGAGTGCCGTTTCTTTGTTATTTACGAAGTAGCAATTAGATTTATTAGCGTCAGACCTCTGTCAAGATCGTTATTAAGAGTAATTTATTTAGGCGGACCCAGCATATTTCATAAGGTTTTTGGTATAATTTCCCGTAATTTTACCAGCAAAGAGATACATTAGAATATGTGGAAATCAAGTGTCTTTACAGAACTGCACCCAATATCCACCCGGTTCTTAATGCTATATCGCAATAAAAAAATCACCTCTTATTGTAAGACCACGTTAACAATGATCAAGATTAAATATATTTCATTTAGGCACTGCCGGCTTATTTATTCATACCATTATTGTGATACTTTTTCGAACACAACACAAAATGTAATATTTACGAGTAATGATGTCATTATTCCTAAATAATAGAGGTTTTCTCTCGTGGAAAAAAAGGTTGACTGGACATTCGGGGCTGCTACGAACCATTACCGAAGATATTAATTTTTATATTACGATCGGAACCAGAATTAAATTTAATAAAATATGAAATTTGGCCTTTCAATAAGAACAGAATTGCTAATCGTCCAGCTAGCTGGATTATCGAGTTTCCCAACTCGATAATCCAGGTCACATTTATTTGGTGTCTCTTTCGTGTCAAGCAATCTGTCTATTTTATCTTCAATATTAATGAGAATTAAAGCGGTTATTAAGTTATATTATTGGTTGTTGTATGATAACCGCCTCCGTGGTCTAGTGGTTCGCCTACCGGAATGAAGATCCAGAGGTCCCGGGTTCGATTCCCAGGGGGGTACAAATTTGTGCTCGGTTTGGTTGGTGGTAGGACCTCTTTGAAATCCGCCTGGCCACCATCTTATCAAAATCTGTTGCCATAATAATAATGTTAACAACATTATTGTGTTCCGACAATGTGTGACAATGAATGTGTCAGCCCTTATTGTCACTTAGCTTCCCTGTCGAACATAAAAAAAATTATAGAAAATGTGTTCTATGCTGATTTGGAAACTAAAAAATAACGTAGAATGAGCTAACTCTGACCTATGACTAACAACAGCATACCTACCTAAAGAGGACTGGTGTCAGGCGGCGGCCGGCTGTAAAACGTTAGCCAGAACTAGTGATGTGCCGGATGATGTGCAGGAGAATGATCCGTATTCATATGGGTATTACTATTTATGCGGATATTTTACCTTAATAATTAATTTATATTGATTACATTCTGGTGATTAAGTAGCAACGAAACTTATTAAATTGAATTCAGATAATTTTTAATTTCTTGAAATCAAATATTTATTATTATAAATATTTGGCACCTTTATATTGTACAAATTTATCATAGTGAGTTATTGTATCAATAGTACCTAAGAAAGGTAAGATCTCGACACCGAATATCCGTATTCGAAACCGTATCCTCGGATATACTTTTTAACGATCCGATATATATCACTAGTCAAAACCCTGAGCGAAAATATACTGCACCGATCCTGTATCTATAACTTTTAAAATAAAAAAGCATGTCTACTAATTAAGTACCTACATAATGAAGCTTTATAATTTAATGATGTTGAACCTTAAACCTAAGTTCTGTTAAAAAATTCTGTAAAACACATAATTAGTACCTATTAAATTTACGTACCTTTATATGCCGTCTCAGGATATTGTAAGCGGATTACAGGCCCATAAAATTAGACAATACCTACCCGCGTTATCATTCATCAAAATTCTATAATTCACCGAAAAGGTAAGTAAGTCCAGAAAAGCTTAATTTACTGTTATTGTGAGGGCTCGCTAATGTCCCGGAAATTTCGCCTACCTTGCCCCGAGGACGCTGCGGTACAACCTATTGTTTTGACATGATTGAATTACGCGCCACAACGAAAATTCACAAAGGCCCGCAATTAATTCAATTCATTTGCACTCCTTTCATCTTAAATCGTCACCTGTAGATAGAAGTCAAAAATGCTGTACCATTTTTTCCCCTCTTATAACGTTTCGTGCGATATTTAAAAAATATTCTAAAATGGGTTTATTTATTATAAACAAGGCAATTAGTAAAACCTTTTAACTTTCCCTTACTCCTTAAAAAGTCTTGAATTTACTTTGAAGCCGTTGTTTTTTTATGATATTACTGAAAGATTATGTAATAAATTAATTGAATTGAATAATAAATAATCAAATGATGAAAAATACCCGTTTCTAAGACTTTATATTAATGAAGGTATACTTGGTCTTCAAAAAGATAATAATTAGTTTTGGATTAAGTACATTTGCACAAGAAACGGCTCCTCGCGAACGGCCCGGTGTGATACTAAAAATAAAAATAAATATTAGGTACTTATTCAGTCTCTCAAACATATCTGTCGTGTAATCCAAACTACACTGTTGGAACTTTAGCGCTTTTGCTAGTGATAAGTCTACGTTAAGGGCCTGTTTCACAATCGATCGTATATCGAATCGTAGCTTACATCGCAGTTCAATTGACATATATTTCATATTACAACTGTCAAATGAATTGCCAAGTAAGCTACTCAGAACTTACTTGTCGATTGTGAAATCGGCCCTTAGGGCCTGTTTCATGTTGATTCTGTTTCATGTCGATTGTCACAATAAAAAAGTAAGTTCTAAGTAGCTTACTTTGCAGATCATTTGACAGTTGTAATATGAAATATATGTCAATTGAACAGCAAAGTAAGCTACTTCGAACTTACTTGTCGATTGTGAAACAGGCCCTTAGAATAATAAATAAAAATAGATACTACAGATATTTCACGTAAACATAAAATTATAGGGTAAATTGTGTGCATACCATCTCATGAAGGCGAAATTAGTATCGAACAGAATTATAATCGGCTATTTTGGATTGATCACTAGAACAATATTGTTTTTTCGAAGGTTAATAGTGATATTTGTGTTTAATATTAATATTAATTATTTTCTTACTTATATTATTATCAATTTATGATAAGACAGACTTTCGTGATCCTTTTTGCTTTTTTCCCTATTTCAGTCTATTTAGACATACCATGATACCATGATTCGACTAGAGACCGGCCGATAGAGCATATTTACATACATACATACATAAATCACGCCTATATCCCCGAAGGGGTAGGCAGAGGTGAACTAGCACCTACGTTTCGCCAATTTTGTTAGATCCCATGTAATAGGTGGCGAGCCTATTTGTAATAATGTATCTAGCTTCTCTAATAATGGCATACCGAAAAACAACATTGAGAACAAAAAAAATGATTTTTTTAATAAACATAACTGATTATGACTGATTAAGGTTGAGTTAAAACGTCCTGACTTTTACATACTATCTGAAAATTCAACTATTTCACATTTTGTTAAACAATATTTTATGAAACAGGAGTTACCGGGTAACCCCATCTCATCACTACTAAATTTAACCCACCCTTTGAATTTTTTACTTTGTTTCCCCTTAGATAGCACTTACGTTCCCAACAAATAGTATACCTGCGTCTTGTTTATCTGAAATTATTGTTTTTACTACATGCAGATACCCATGTTAACATGCATAAACGAGAATTCAACCCGAATTTCCGTGCTTAACTCAAGAGCGGTTAAGATTTATATGCAGGAAAATTCAGTTGACCTTATTCGATGTAGATAGGTGTATACAGTGCTGTAAAATGTATACAGTGTAGTATATAATTGGTTAGATAGTACCTGAGTTACGCGGTGAGATAGCTGAGTAGTTTTTGACTACGGAGTACTTAATAAGTATGTTGTACGTCACAAACAGCACTAGTCAGGAGGAAGAAATAGAAACGAAACGATTCAATCACCACATTCAACTAAATAATTCACTGCTAAGAACATCAATCAAATAAAATAATTATATGTTATGTACGATGGATAATTTAAATATAATATATATAGCGCAAAACAAATTAAATTTTAAAATTACATTTGCTAATTTTAGTCAAAATTTTAGTTTGCGTATAATACGATATTTGGTATTAATAACAAACGTTTATTACATTATATTTTAGTACATTATATAATTTTATCTTGCGTCATCGCCGCCCTATAGTAGTAGTGAGTAACAGTGGTGGTTTATGTACAGTTAAAAGAAAGCTTACCTGGCATTTTTGTTTAATTGCGATTAATAACATATTGCTAAACAACCAAACTGTGGTACGTCTATCTTCAACTGTTGATAGAATACTGCAATGTGCCCTTAGTGATATTAGATGAGCAAAAAACATACGGGTACGTCGAGTAACCTTCTCCGTTTTTTCGTCGGTTAAAAAATCAAAATAAAAGGGATCTTTTTTTTAATGCTAGACATAAGCTTTTGCCTCACCTCACCTGATGGTAAGTGACGATAAGGGCCGAAGATGGAATCGAGCTTCACCTGGAACCCTCAACCACAAAGGGGCTGGCTATCTTATCACAATTGTCGGAACAAAATAATGCTGTTATTATTATTATGGCGACAGATTTTGATACGATGGTGGTAGCTACCCAGGCGAACTTGAAAGAAGTCCTACCACCAACCAAACCGAGCACAAATTTGTACCGCCCTGGGGATCGAACCCGGGTCCTCTGGATCTTAATTCCGGTGGGCGAACCACTATAGTCCGACATCTTTGTGCGCGACCCCCTGTGGTATGAGAGACGGTGGGGGGTACGGGGCACTCTAGATGCCAGCGCGGATGACGCGGGGAGGAGGGAAAACTCGGTCCTCCCCACATCACCCGCCCCCGCCAACATCCTGAGCGTCCCCCCCACTGTCTCATACCGCAGGTAGGTCGCGCACGAACTTGTCGGACTATAGACCACGGAGGTGGTTAAAGTAATAGTACAATAGTTGGGATCTAAGACTCACGCCGCCCCATCCCAGTGCCCTGGCCAAATCGTTGCCAGTGCCGAGCGGCAGCACGCCGACAGCCGGCCGCGTGCCGATGCGGTCGAGCACGCTGAGGACCCAGCCGACAGTGCCGTCGCCACCGCAAGCCAGCACTCGAAGGTTCGGCACTTTGCGGAACAACTCCAACCTGTTAAATGTACAACAATTGCCTTCTTGAGCTTTTCATTGATCATCACTAGCCTTGGTGAATTGCCGTGTGTCTTGTCATTATACGATTTAGAAACATGATATGATAGAAAAATGGAATCTCGCTGTTTTAGACCCACAGAATACAATTTGACATAGCCTAAATCTCTCCCGCGGGTGTCGTACAAGGCGACTAAGGGTTAAAACAGTGATAAGGAATGGGCAGCAGCGTTCCTCTTATACTACCTAGCATTGTATTGCGACTTTCGTGCAACCCGATAAATGGCTATAGGCTTGCAACTAGTTCCATCGGACCTAACATAATTGGCGAAACGTGGGTGTTGATTCCCCTCAGCCTACAAACACAGGATACAGGCGTGATTTATTTTTGTATCACCAGCCTTTTTGATGGAAGAATGGGCCATAACCCACTACGCTGGTCCAGTGCAAATTGGTTGGTATTAACGACAGTCGGGACCAACGGCTTAACGTCCCTTCCAAAGTAAGGAGCAACTCGTGATAATATATTTTTAGCTTACCAAACTTGTTTATTTTGCGCTATCGTAGGACATGTGCGCTAAACCACTGCGCTATCGAGCTCCTCCAAGCTTATTCAGTGGTCAGGCTTATTCCCTCAAAGCAATAATCTCGGCTCGTAAACGCGCATTGCTAGGCAGATGTAATCCTCCTCACTGGTGACTGCTAAAGTTGATTGTACAGAGGTCTGAATTTTTAACCATTTTACTGGTGGGATAGAACACGATCCTAACAATCTATTCACCATGGAAAAACGCATTAAATAACCGCTACAGATCTCCGCTCCTACAGATTTCCGCTATTGATATCCGCTACAGATTTCATATTATTTCATGGCGATTGTGCAAGGCGATTTATGAGAGCTATTAAAAAGATTTTAAGACAAATCCTCTCTTTTTAAGACGACACCTCTTCTCCTCATTATCTTACTCTAGCACTGCGCTCTATTCAAACTCTTTTACCTATGAAATTGCTGAATATTAGTAACATATATGGCGTTAAGCGACAAAGTCATTAACTGATTCTCAGCGACGTCTTTATCAACTCTTCATTTCCTTACTGGAAGATCTGGCAGAGTGCCTACAGGATATCAGGATAGGTAGAAAGTTAATGTAACAGCAAATATCCAAATTTTACAGAAAAAGCATCCATTTGCACAAACGTTTGAAATATTGCCACTCCGGTAGTTCGTATTTTCCAACGCTACAGCGTAAACAAGTTTCGAAAAAAATATAGTCGGCTTTTCGTCAATGATCAACAAAAAAAGCCGTGCACTGTGTAGACTTGTGAGAGTAGCTGTAGTTTATAGCGTATCCTTATAGATCTTTTTTGTACTGCCATACAATAATATTATATTCATATCCGTTGCATTTCCGCAAAATACTTCATTCCTTCCGGAGTGGACGGGATAGAGGAGTTGCTATGTGAGGATCGATAGTACTATAAGAATCTTACTGATCAACCTGTCTCCAGACTGCTAGACTAATAGAGATGTAGAGGTAAGAGTATAAGTACCTATGTTATATCGATATGTTATTAGATCTCTGTTTTATTCAATACTGCGATTGACCGTTTGCTACCACTAAGCGTTCTACAGTCAAATTAATTGTACCCATCTCCGATATTCATGAACTAAACAAGAAAGTCAACTATGTTGTCTTAACGATGCAACTTAAATGACACTAGCTGAGAAATAGCACTTTCGCAAGTAACAAAAGCGCACACAAACCAAATGATTAGAAGTTTCTGGAACCCCATCCGGGCGTGGACGACTACCCAATTTGTATTAGGCGAGCAATGTACTGCGTTCGGCACACGACACGGTAAAACATACAGAAAGACTATCTTGGAAATTATCAGAGGTTTTTTTTTATAAAAACAAATTAAGGATAATATTTTTTGGCCAAGATTGAGTTGACAACTAAAATTAGAAATAGTGAGAAGTGCTCTGCCTGTCTTTGTGGGAAAAAAATGCTAATTCACATATTTTAATGTGACATCATTTCATTGTACAAGATGAAAAATATCAGAGCAGTGAGTTACCTCAGTTACCTCCTAACCTCATATAAAAAATTCCTATCCTATCGGCGTCATATCGGGCGAAAATGGTGACTAACGCTAATCCAACGGCCGGGAAAATGGGCCTCTAATAACCGTATGTATACTCGCTGTACCATAGCGAGTGCGATGTCTGTGTGTGCTTCATTTTGTTAGTAGATGAACAGAATACTAATAAAACATTAACTTATAAAATAGAAAAAATAAATTAATAGAAATGAAAATCTCATTGAAAGCAATGAGTCATTCTAACAAATATTTATTTATTATTTATATTTATTTTTTATAGAACTCAAAAGAGCATAGAGGCCCTGAATCTACTAAAAATGTTGATTAGACAATATTCCATAAGTTCCACAATTTAGTATTTAGACTTTACTGGTCTGTTTGATGATGATTTTATTAAATGTAACTACTAGGTATGATTTTTTCTTTCGTTAAAATGAAATAATGAACTTTATCTAAAACTGTGTGATTGTTGATTAGCCAATAAAATAATCCTTAATGCCAAAGCCTTTAATTACCAAAAGTATTTAACTTTAATAAAAGATAAACCACAAACATTAAAATAATGTGGGAAGACAAAAATATCAGATCAAATGGAAATATTAAATTTTAAGGAGAGCGCCTGATCTTAAATTATGAGCAAATATTTACATTTTAAGCAAATTATTAGATACAATGATTAGATAGTAGAACAGATACCTTGTTAAATGATCATAATACCATAGCAATAGCAAGTATCAAAACATAAACAAGACAGTAATTTGCGTTGGTTTGAGATAAAAAGGCTGTAGTTTCACGTAGCTATACCAGGAGACTTTTTGGTCACTGCAATAGTTATCTTTGCACTCGAGTGCAACACGTAACTTTTCATCGCCCCTAACGAGAAAATTGTAAAATACAAAAAAAATACAATCACAACAGTTTCTGTTTTCACCCAGAAACACCCTCCCATTAACCCAAACACACTCTCAACACCCACCCAGAAACACCCACAACATTCACACCCGAAATACACACCCATTCACCCAGAAACACCCAAAAAAACACCCATTCACCCAGAAACACCCTCAACACACCCATTCACCCAGAACACCCATAAAACACCCATTCACCCAGAAACACCCACAAAACACCCATTCACCCAGAAACACCCACAAAACACCCATTCACCCAGAAACACCCACAAACACCCATGCACCCAGAAACACCCATTCACCCAGAAACACACCCAAAATATCTAATCACCCAGACACACCCACAACATCCATTCAGAAACCCACAACTTCCACGCAGTCACGCCCACAATACTCACCCATCCATTCAGACAAACCCACAAAACACCCATTCACCTAGACACACCCACAAAAAACCCATTCACCTAGACACACGCATAAAACACCCATTCAACTAGACACCTCCAACACCCACCTATCCACCCAGCCACACCCGCAAAATTTATCCTGACACACCTGTAAGTACCTAATAAAAATTACCGCCCCTAATGGAGTTCCGAGACGGTCAATCAGCTTGAGTCAAGCACGTTGATTTTCTGTATATTTTTGTTCCGTTGCTAGCGTAAACAAATCAAACAAACCTAAAAAACTATTAAATGCTTGACTCAAGCATCAAGCAAGCATTGTAGACGATCAAAATGTTTAAAGCAAGATTGACGCCAAGCTGATTGACCGTCACGGAACTCCTAAGTTTTAACAAATTTATGACGTGAAAAGAAAATGGCGCGTGCAAAGCAAATTACAAAAAAGTACACCAAGAAGGTTCCGAGTCTGAGTTTATAAAAAATTAAAATAGGTTGCATGATAATTTCGGCACCATGGAGGTAGAAATAAATAGGTATAGTGATGTTTTGAATACACAAACTCATTGCACACGATGTTCTAAATTCAAATTTACTTTAACCTCTAGAGGATAAAAACGGCTTTTGCACTCAGATATCGAAGAGCAAAAACGCTTTTTCCGAGATGGTGGTGCCGAAATTGTCATGCAACCTATTTTAATTTGTTAAAAACTCAGACTCGGAACCTTCTTTGTGTACTTTTTTTGTAATTTGCTTTGCGCGCGCCATTTTCTTTTCACGTCATAAATTTGTTAAAACCTAGGAGTTCCGTGACGGTCAATCAGCTTGGCGTCAATCTTGCTTTAAACATTTTGATCGTCTACAACGCTTGCTGCATGCTTGAGTCAAGCATTTAAAAAGCTTTTTAGGTCTGTTTGATTTGTTTACGCTAGCAACGGAACAAAAACATACAGAAAATCAACGTGCTTGACTCAAGCTGATTGACCGTCTCGGAACTCCATTAGGGACGGTAATTTTTATTAGGGACTTACAGGTGTGTCTGGATGAATGTTGCGGGTGTGGCTGGGTGGATGGGTGGCTGTTGGAGGTGTGTCTGGGTGAATGGGTGTTTTGAGGGTGTGTCTAGGTGAATGGGTGTTTTGTGGGTGTTTCTGGGTGAATGGGTGTTTTGTGGGTGTTTCTGGGTGAATGAGTGTTTTGTGTGTGTTTCTGGGTGAATGGGCGTTTTTTGGGTGTTTCTGGGTAAATGGGTGTTTTGTGGGTGTTTCTGGGTGAATGGGTGTTTTGTGGGTTTTTCTGGGTGAATGGGTGTTTTGTGGGTGTTTCTGGGTGAATGGGTGTTTTTTGGGTGTGTCTGAGTGGATGGGTGTGAATGTTGTGGGTGTTTCTGGGTGAATGAGTGTTTTGTGTGTGTTTCTGGGTGAATGGGCGTTTTTTGGGTGTTTCTGGGTAAATGGGTGTTTTGTGGGTGTTTCTGGGTGAATGGGTGTTTTGTGGGTTTTTCTGGGTGAATGGGTGTTTTGTGGGTGTTTCTGGGTGAATGGGTGTTTTTTGGGTGTGTCTGAGTGGATGGGTGTGAATGTTGTGGGTGTTTCTGGGTGGGTGTTGAGAGTGTGTTTGGGTTAATGGGAGGGTGTTGTGGAAGTTTCTGGGTGAAAACAGAAACTGTTGTGATTGAATTTTTTTTTTTTTTGTTTTTGTATTTTCCTCGTTGGGGGGGGGGGGGGGATGAAAAATTACGTGTTGCACTTGAGTGCAAAGATTTTTCACCTTGTGCTCTTTTGATTCCCTCGCTATCGCTCAGGATTCTAATTTTTGAAATTGAGCACGCGGTTAAAAAACAACTTTGCACTCACGTACAACAAATAACTATTATAGTCGTTATTGTATTGTCGTTAACACAAAAACACTTGGTCACGTGTTGGGTCGAAAGCCCCTGTACCCCAATAGAGGGGATATTAAGAGTCTGGGGATAATGATGGTTTTAATTGTGATGATCTCTGTATTGTCTGTTTTTATTATTACTGCAGCTGGCTGAAGTATTTGTCCCTTAAGATAGTTATTCTGCCCAGTTATTGAACAAAATTCAATTAAATTATTGATATACTTATGATATATAATTAAATTAATGAAAATATAATTTTAAAATCGAGAAAACTATAGAATCTCATTATCTGCAGAATGCCAAATGAAGATTCGGCATGTGTGCGAATGATGATTAAACTATTCAACGAACAATTATACTGTTTACTAACTTGAGTTTACAGATATGATTACATTTACCACGGTGAGCTATGAAATTAAGTCATTCCAATTTAAGTTGACAAGAGGGGAACGACTTTACCGCGAAGTTAGGAACTTTAGACAATAATGCAATTGTTTCCTGAATAATAACTTAACAGATACGGAACAATGTTGTGATATCAAGGTATTATGCCCTGATTTACTGAGAATTATATATAAGTAACTTGGACTGTTAATTTTGTTTCAGGTAGGTAATCTTACTTACTTACTTAACCGACTTTTGTTACAGAAAAAGGTTAAGGTTCTACTACGATCTCAGTGGTATATAATAATATAGTAGGGGAAACCAGCCTTAAACGAGCAGTCTCGTGTAAAAAAGGTTTTATCGAATTCTTTCCCCCTATCGCCGAGACGTGTGGGTTCGATGGCTCCCATGCAGTACAATAAAGTTTTTTATTACCGTCGCAGATTTTGTGTATTGATATTATCCGGGAAGATCCGGCGCCAATTTGTTACCGAGTCCGGGTATGTTGCGAAACTATAGGTTAGTGTAGAGAACTTGATACTTTACGTTACACCACTGACGCGTATCATATTATGCAATAGGTAGATAATTAATATCCCTAACAATTAAAACCTATAACTATATATATACTTTGTAGGTACTCTAAACAACGTCTTTGCTGATACTTCGTGTTGATCACGCAAATATTTGTTGCATCTACCAGGTTTCACATTAGGAGCAATGTGGTCGTTAGTGACCGTACAAGGTCAGAAATAGACAAGGGTTTATAAATGTAATAAGCTCACTAGCACGGAGGCATAGCGCGCTTGGCCTGCGATTGCTTAAACTAAGCAATTTCGATAAAGCCGGTTATTGGATGGGTGACCAAAAATGTATTATCTCGACCGTGCACATTAAGTCGGTTGGTCCCGGCTGCATCTACAGTCGTTAATACCCGCACTGGGCCAGCGTGGTGGGTTATGGCCCAATCTCCCTATATTCCTTCAATCCATAAGGAAGGCCCGTGCACTAGCAGTGGGGACATCAAAAGGGCTGGTGATGATGATGAAATGTAATAAAGTATAAAAGTATAATTACCCTGGACCAGGCCCACCCTGGGTGAGATCGAAAACCTGTCGAGGGTTTAGCTGCCATTGGAATTTCTGTAGAAGTTTGGCCCCTTGGTTGCCCCCACTCTTAGGGTTGATGAACACAAGCACAGGTTTCACGTTGGCTGTAGGTATCGGTTTGATTACAAAAGTCTTCTGTTCATTTTTGGACTCCTTCCCTTTCTTCTTAGACGCATTCTTCTTTTTCGGCGATTTTCTGAGTGATGACTTGAAACTCCCTCTTCTCGGTAGCTTGACGATCCACGACGGGGGCACTATAATGTTGGATTGTGATCCTAAAACGAAAACAGAATAGAATTATTAATTACTTATGCGTAATAGTCAAATAGGAACTTAACAAGATTAATCAATGCAATATATCAACTCAATCTTCTTATGACAGACAGGAATAATTTACCTAATTGTTATGAAATTGGATTATGAATCACGTATTTCGGTTTCAGTGTAATCATTATTTTAAATACAGTCCTAATATGATATTGATATGAGGAAAACTCCTAGAAATCGGATAAAACTGTAAGTGATATATTTCTGTAAACTCTTCTGGATAAAATGACAGAAAAACGTTTGCACCAAATATAATGGGCGTTCTTATTTTTGTAACACGGTCAACGCTAATTGTTATCTTCACGGTCTGCGAGGATACGCAGCTACGGAAAAACAATAGAAAAAAGTTTGCCAAAAATATAAACAGCCAGATCTGTTAACCCTCGAGGGATTATTAATGATACACAATGGATCATTGTTCACCAAAATTGCGATAAGAATATTTGCCTTTAGCCACTGGCCTCGAAAATGAAGATTGGGTTTATCTTATTCACATTTAGATTTAGCACCACTTTTATTTATAGTCACATTGTGACGTTGATAGTTATTAAGAGAGCAAGACAACAGTTAGTCCATTGAATATGATAGCACATTAACCATTTTACTTTGTTTGTTATTGGTAAGGGCAAAAGTGCAAAAAGGGCAAACTCTCACACAAGAGCATAGCTTTTACAATTTTTAACATCTACGTGAGCTTAAATTGTTTGCGCTTACCAAAACATAGTAATTTCGGCCAAATTATTAAAGATTTTATAAACAAAATAATGACATAAATAAAATATTTATCTTAAATATACGATTAAATACCTTTTATCTATTCCGAAGAGAGCCTATCTAACTTATTTAAGCGTGAAGTAATTATTCTGCGCCTTGAATTTTCTTGGCAGTCCCTTAAATAAAAGTGGCTCTGACAAATTAACCCAACATTTTCTCAGCAATTTATGGTGACCCCTCCGGTGTACTTAGTAATTGAGGATACGGACTGCGCCCAAATGTATACACAGGCAACTTTCCTCGTGTTGAAAATGGAAATATATTTATGACGCACAACAGTACAGTGGACAGTTGATTAGGCTATACGAAACAGTAAAATATCTTATATTTTTGACCTTGTGTGTGAAGTGGTAGATTTACACATTCCTTACAAAAATATATACTATACAAGATTTTTTCATATTTTGTTCTCAGTTGACAAAGGCTCGTCGTTGGTATTAAACGCGGTGGTAATCGCACCAAACATTTTTATTATTAATGGTTATCAAAATTGTTAAGCTAGTGGAACAGTCAGTAGAGTATTCGCTAGGAGCTGAATGATCATCTTATCGCTCTTGTACTACACTAAGTTTTCAAGATTGAAATCGCAAATGATTACAATCTTATCTTATACCAATTGAGACGACAAATGATTGCAAACATTCACGTCCGAATCCATCCATCGTTCCCAGTCTCGTAATTCTATATCCGTCAATGTTCAAACTCATCGCTCTTTTAGTCCCAGTTTGGATTTTTTTTTCTCAGCATATCCATGCATAGCTAGGCGATTCCCTTTTGTTTTCATTGGTGTCTGAAATAATATTTTATAAACAAATAAAATTCTTACCTAGCGCACACTCTTCCCCTATCCTCTGAAGGTTAAAGCAGCTTTCTTTATTATGATATGCATCCTTACACCACGAGCAGCTCAGCGCCACAATCTCTTTAGAGCTAAATGACAGCTTTGCTTGTAATGACTGTCGAAAAAAGAAGAAACACCAGTCAAATATTATAGCAATTACATAGACAAACTGGCACAACATTTTTCGTCAGATTTTTTCCGGCCAAATCATAAATGTAAATGTGATTTGGACGGAAATTATTGTAATTATTTTAAACTGCTTAATACAACAGTCAGTTTTATTTAATGACAATAATAAGATCAACTTTAATTTAGAAATCTCTGTTCATTGAGTAAACTTCTATTACATTTTATGAATTTCACGGATTACTCAAACGTTTACAAATTATCAATGTGCCAGTTTGCCGCAATAAATAAAACAAATGGAAAAGAACGAAGCAAAAAAATAAACCCTGGTTTGATCTATGAAAGCTCCTGACAAGATGACAGTTAAGTAGGTATACGCACACGGTCCGCTATTTCACTGTTTACAGCTATATTTGGAGAGTTGTGAAATGAACAACGTGACTTTATGCACCACCCACAGCATCTGCGCCAGAAGCGCTGTGAGAACAAAACAACCATGCAACACAACATAAAACAAATAACTAAATTAAACTAAACAAAAATAACAAATTGTAAACACTAGCGTAGCGCAGTTAGTAATAAAAGTGCTCCATCATTTCAGGTTTTGTCCAAACTTTTGTGTAGAAATGATGCAACTACTTTCAAGCACGGCATCATAAAACAATAGTTTAATTAAATCAGCTTCGAGCTTTGTTAGTGAATTGTGTGTTTAAATACATTTACGTGCTGGCTGACAAACAGAGTGCTTTTGAAGCGGGAAACTTCGAAATTCAAAATTAAAAGGGCTGTGTGGCGCGTAAACGTTGGAATTAGTGTGTTCGCTCATACCGAAGTGCGGCCGTTAAAAATGGAAATTTAACCCAGAAACCCCGTTTTCTACGATTCAAAATCGCTCGCAAGCTTTGTGTACGCTATGGGAACACATCATTAAAAATGAAGTTTTAATTTCGCTGGGGGCCTGTGGCGTGTCGCATTGCACGTGAGGCTTAAGCGAGGTAATATGCAAATCATTTTAACTTGACAGAGCATAGGGTGAGTTCGGCCGCGGTAGTGGCTGCCCCCGTGCCGCGTTCGCTCACATCACTCATTCATGATATTATCCAACTGACAGATTGCATTTACGCGCATGAGTAATGCGGTGAAATAAGGTATTTTCACCGTTTACGTTTTGATATATTTGACCACGCCCCGCCCTGTTAGTAGGCAATTTGTTAGAGCCTTTATTTTTTGGCACATCACAGCAGTTATCACTGTTCTTCTGTAGCTGCCAAATGTAAACACGAATTTTTCTTCTACCCGAGAATGACTCAAACACTTTAGGGATTGTTTTTATTATTCCGCGGAAGGCACTATGAATTACATACGGCCATCAAAATTTCCACATGAACGTGTAAAAGTTGTTAATGAAACGAAATAAGGTATTCCGCCGTAACGCTAAGCGAAAAACTAAATTATGCTGACACGCGACGTCTGAATAATAACGAAAACGGCGAGTTCACGTCGCGCAAGGTAGGTACAGTCAGCATCATATTTAGGTGAACACTCTAGTATTTTGTCCTATCGTGCCTAACTACAGCGTCTGTGCAATATTATGGTAGTACACGTTGTGTTAAATATTATTAGAAACAAAGAAAAACCTTTATTGACCCCTCTGACAGAATGAGATACTTAAGAAGGCACATTTTAAATGACAACAGAAACGTAAATATAAATTACATTATTATACAATAGGTTATGTCGTGCGAGGCCAAAAGGTCATACTGCCGCACTCAGAGACGTCATTTAACTTTAATGAGTATTAAATGTCAAAAATTTTCATTCAAATCTAGATCATAGACACGGCAAGAATAGCGACTAGTTTGAATTGTCATTTTTTGACGTTAAGTACTCATTAACGTTATTTGACGTCTCTGAGTGCGGCAGTTAGTCTCAGCATATGCTAATGTGACAATGGATCTATCGACACAGCAGCGCCAGTATTCTAACTGGGCCTATTTTGTTTAAATTAACTGGTGAGGCAATAGCGTTTACACATATTAACATACCTAAAATAATACACAAATAAAGTGTAATTCAATGTATGGTGCCGATCGTACCGGCGTTTAAAACCCTTGGTTTTTATGTAAATCGAGCGCCCACACATTCTCCTATAATTATTCAACTTTCGTCGCTTTTAGGCGGACAAGGCTCCTATTTGTTTGGCGCGGTGACTCTGAAATGTTAATGGCCATAGGTGGCTCTGGAAAAGTTTTCTCATTACAGCCAAGTTTGTGAGTTACCCGCCGTAATAGTAGGGCACTTACAATCGATTGCTTAATTATTTAGACTCCATTAAGAGCGGAGTCCCGAGAAAGCGCACCGTTAACCCACGTCACCCGGCCTACTGGATGTTGTAATTAGTGTTGATCACATGAAAATTACGCGATAATGAAATTTTATACTTAACAAGATTCGTGGCTACACAAATAAGATTGCTACCTAAATTGTCTAATCGTTTATTGCTTGCGGGCGGTAACTTAGACCCTCCGTTGCTGCATGGTAGTCATTTATATACTTTTTAATTAGTTTTGTCAGGAAACTACTATGTAACTTCAGAAATGACGACCAATTCTTTTCATCAGAAGCCCTTCTAAAATATCCTTATGGATGGACCGCTTTAGGGCGAATGGACGATAACCTACCATCACGTCGGCCTAGTGCGGATTGGTGCCTAGGTACTAATTACATTAAAATTACCTAAAATCCTAAATTAATAGCACAGGCTGATTTCGTATAAATCATTCCCAAAAAGCTCTTTATTACTCGTAGCCGTACTATTTAGTATGAAAGAGATTAATGCAAGTTTAGTTTCATCGTCGACCAACTAGTTAAAAATGCTATTCTATTCCACAGCTGTACTAAGCCCAAGATTACTCCGTTACAGCAGGAAGCCAAGCCACTTCCATATTCATGAACAAATCTAATCACGCACGAGACGAGATTCAACTAATGTCTCCCATCGTCTTTCAATGAATGTATTACCACTTAATACACGTGCTGCGTAGGCGTAACGTGCGGCGTCATTTATTATTCAAAAATCCATTCTGACCTTTTTGATCTATCGATCTACACAGAGATTTATATTTGGAGTAGAATAGGCAGTAGTATCGCTAATGACACCGGAAAATAAGTGACTTGTTTAGATAAAATAGGTCGTTCAATAATGGATTTTTATAAGTACATTATTAGTAGTCACACGGGGCTTGTGAGCGGTTATGCCTGTAGTTTTATTACGCAAATTTGAGCTGTTTTATTTAGTTAAAATGATTGTGCTGCGGGCAGTAGCAACGCTTTTCATTATGACATTGTTAATAAGTTTTGTTTAATGCTCCAATAAGATATAGAAATAATATAACATGGACATAATTATAAAGAACAAACTCGGTAACAAATTACTACCACAATTTTATTATTCAGGAATACATACATACATACATAACTAACGCCTATATCCCCGAAGAGGTAGGCAGAGGTGAACTAGCACCCACGTTTCGCCAATTACGTTAGGTCCCTTGTGATAGGTGGCGAGCCTATTGCCATTTATCGGGCACAAAATTCGCAGTACATTGCTATTGCTAGGTGGTACAAGTGGAACGCTGCTGCCTATACCTCATCATTGATTTATCCTTAGTCGCCTTGTACGACACCCACGGGAGAGATTCAGGAATATTGCTTTGTAATTGAATGAATATTTATTTTTAATAAAAATATATAAATTACGTTTTATAAAAGACTTAACTTAAAGATGAATCGAACTATTTCATTGCAAAAGTAAGCCCAAATATACATGTCTAACACAGTGTTTATAAATCATTAAAAACAGTGTGTTTTGAGTTTTGCCATTCAACAAGCGATTTAATCATAAAATAACAACGTGTCTACAGTTCGAGTGCTTGTTAGGTAATACTGTGCGAACGTGCAGCTATGTAAATGCGAAGTCACATTCGATTATCCCGTGGATTTGGTTTGTGGCGCCATCCATTTCCGATTACCTTGCCGCAAGCCTTGCACTTTCCCTTTTCGGAGCGGCGATGGACCCAGTGGTGGTGAGTGATTGTCTGCTCGCGGTACTGACGCACGCCCACGTCTCGGAATGTTGGTTTGCACGTGAACTGCACCCGGTCCATCAGGATGTCGATGCACGCGGTATGCGCGATGATCTTGCACGCGGAGCATTTCATTCGGGATCCATGTTTCTGTTGATTAAATTATTAATTGTAACTTAAAACTGTAAATTGTGTAGATTAAATTATACATACATCACGCCTATATATATCCCCGAAGGGGTAGGCAAAGGTGAATTAACACCCGCTTTTCGCCAATTAAGTTAGGTCCCATGTAATAGGTGGCGTAGGTGGCGAGCCTATTGCCATCTATCAGGCACATAAATCGCAGTATATTGCTAGGTGGCATAAGAGAAACGCTGCTGCCCATTACTCATTGCTTCATCATTAACCCTTAGTCGCCTTGTACGACATCCACGGGAGAGAAGGGGGTGGTGACAATTGTATTCTGCTGTGTTGTAACCACACGATTACAATCAATATATTTTATAAATATTATATTGCTGAAAAGCTATGCTTCTTACATTATTGATATTCTATCTCACGAAGTCCGTTGGCTTATGAATGTTGTGAGTCATGATTCGAATGGAATGAATGAATGTTGAAATAGAAGTTCTGAAACAGTATATCAATAACCGAATGATCTGCCATATATGGACTGTAAAAGTGGGTATGTAAAGTAATGACCTTCTATAAACATTATTATAACTTAATTAATAAGATTACGTCATGTTCACTCAATAAACTTTGTTCTAGAATGTTGCGAGAGTATAACATAGTATCGGATCTCATTTGTTCTATTAAAACAATACAATGAAGTGCCACCTTAATAGCTTTCATTTCATATTTTACTGTTACTCTATATTTTACAGTGCTTGTTAAGGTAAATGACTGTGTTTATGGTCCACAAAGTTAGAATAAAGCCAACATTTTAGTTGGTTACGTCTTAGAACTCTTGCTAATTTAGCAATTGGCTACGTATCCGTAGCACGTAGCTCGTAGCGCAACAATTTACGCGATTGCTAAAAGTCAGAATATCAGAATATACGTATACTTTAAATATCATCAGATACGGTTTTTTTCATAGTGCTTTTTGCTGAGAAACGATTACGCCTTTTTGCTTAGTTATTATGGGAACAATCTTTTTAGCTTAATGCAGCTGACCATTTTAAAAATAAAATCTCATTAAAATCAAAAAATGATTGTACTGTCAAAAACAGACGTTTTTCGTTGTGCCAATTTGTTGCATTTCGCGTTTTGCATGCCGACGAGCTAAACACGAGTGAATGACTTGCGTGGTCGGGCGTCACTTTGACCATTCCGTGTCGTATTTACGATTCAATTCGTCCTATTCAAACCAGTTACGGGTGCTGTAGTTGTCGCGACTATTTGTTAGCATGCTTTTGTCGAGTAGCCCTCGTATGCTTTCTTTTGCGTTACACAGTGCGTCTTTATATGCCACTCACGTACCAAACAGCGACAGACTAACGTACAGCCATCTGGGAATTTGCAGCTTTTTAGTTATTCACGAGAAAAAAATGGTCTGCGCAGTTGTTTTTGAAATGGAAATTTTAAAAGTCGCGTTGTTCCCATGCCTCTGACGTGAATAAGTAACAAAAAATGAACCGATACGCTTTCATGAATGTCCTTGGTAGTACATTGAATATTTTACAAGAGCTTTTTGAAACCTTCGTTAGGTATGATTTTGATTTATTTTTATGACACGACAAGCCTATTCAGTTATCAGTTTTAGCTTAAAATCACGGTCTTCTTGTAAATCCTGTATCCACCGGTGGCGCAGTGGCACAATACCTTCTAACTAACATAGACAACATTTGTCACAGGCTGAAAAACTCCACAACAACCCAAAATCACCATAAATTATGTAATGAACTGTGCCGTGTAGTGACGGCAGATCAAAATACATCCTGGAGTGAGGAGCGTCGTACAGGTCTACAAAGAGTCACAAGTAGTATATAAGCCCCTATAGACGAGTGGGCAATTTATTCAAACAAATAGAATACAAATGTGTGAACTGGCGTATTACAGACAAAATAACATGGCGACCGTCGTGTCACACGTAAATAAGAGTAGTTGTTAAAAATTGACATATGTTCGTTTTTTTTTGTTGTTAAATTCTTCCTATATTTAGGGAAGGCAAAGGGACTAGCCCATACAGCCATGTCTTTAGTATGATATTTTATCTGTATTCATCTGAAATAATGAGTGGGTGAAATGTATGAACGAAATTTATTTTACGTTAAATTATGGGTGTCACATATTTTAACGCATCTAGGGAGTGCTTGGCGCGAATTGAACGGTAACAGAGCTCATGATGGGACTGATGAAGTAGGCAAAACCACTTTTCGGGGAGTTTTCACCACAACATCAAACACATCACAAGACCTATTTTCAATGATTCTGCATAATTGCACATCAACACGAATGCTTTTGCATCAAAATAACACCACTTTCACTGCACAAAATTCACTCTGAACCAATTTTAGAATTATCGAAAAAAAATCTGACTGCCACCACGATACGCACCAAACACACCTGACATTTGTTCGATAGAAATATTATATCGTTTACCACTACGTCCCCAGGGAATGGGCAACAGCGTTCTTCGTCTAAGGCCTACGCCTATTACATTTGATAGGATTTAGATAAACTGGCGAAGTGTGGGTGTTAATAAATCTCTCCGATGATATCACTTCGTAACTCCGTCAATTTTGCTTTTGTTGTGTCAACCACAGTGAGGCATTGTATAAGATCGTGCTGATAAGCTTTGTCTGTACGAAAAATCCTACCTATAAAGAAGCTAGAATTTGTTAGAAGTTAGAAGCTGCTTGAATTTAAAAATTGTATTTTGTATGTATTTAAATTTTGATAGAGAACGGGTAAGCAGAGGTAAATTAACACCCACTCTTCGCCATTTAGTTTAGGATACGAAATTTTAATAAATTGCTAGCTGGTATAAGATAAACCCTGCTGTTCATTACTAATCGCTATCTTTACCCATAGTCGCCTTGTAACACACCCACGGGAGATATGCGGGTGGTGATAATTGTATTCTGCTCTGTCGTCACCACACGGCAACTATATAAATTACTTATAATATTGATATAAAAAGATCTCTTTTTCTATACTTTTTAATTTTTTTCTAATTTTTGCAAATATACGCTACTCACAAGGAATACTTAATTATTTTATGAATAGCCACTGGAAAGCATCAGTCAGTGAGTTTTTTGGCTCATTCATAACACAGTCTCTTTAGAAAGAGAAATTAATGATAAAAATCTGCTCGGCAAATAGAGGGCACAACTTTTTTATCCACTTCTCATTAGCAAAAGTTCTCAAAACACCAGTGTTCTAATGCCGTTCGTAAGTGGGTAAATTAAATAAATAATTCAGTTTTACTGATAATTTATATAGTAGATATTTACTCGTACCTAACCCTGTTACATCCCATAATATTGCACCAACGAACTAAACTACTCTTCGTGAATTTTTTATAATATTTTTTAAATAACGATTAATCCTTTACAGATGTATTATAAATTTGCAATAAAAAAAAACAAAGATGTATAAATACAGGTCAATAATAACTATAATGCGAATTTTTATGACCTATTTATCCTTTGTCATTTGATTTATATTTGACAATTATATAAATGATAGAAAATTTTCTTTGTTGGTCATTGTATTTGTACCTATAAGATATAGCAATAATATCGACGTGTCGTGACGACAGAACAGAACAAATGCTATTATTGTGGGTGTAGTAATAGATATCTGCCACCATTTCAGGGATAAACAGACGCGATTTATATTATGTAATTAAAATTAAATTGTTAACACACAATCATCGAGGAGCATAAGAATGTAGTACCAAGAACACAATAGCTGCTACTGTTTTGAATCTGTCTGATAGCTAATGTTGTACTCCATACAACCAGTGACAAGTCATTGTGTCTTTAACGGTGGAATCCTGCCATTAATCTTACATTCAACTATGACGGACTAGCAGCCTGCAAGGCACAATGGACAGGAAACTGGCTAATGGTTGTTGAGGAAATTACAATTTCTTGCCCAGTCGTTTCGTACACTCGTTAAACTGCGTAAAATGATGTTAGGATGTAATTCTATAGACCTTTTCATACACTGCGTGATGAATTCAAAGTATTCTTTGTGTGCCAAAGGAACAAAATAATAATGGTGATTGAAGCGAAATATATTTGAAGATAGGATGCACGGCAACCTTGTTAATGTAAAAAGGGGCCATGTTTTGTCTGTTTACTTTTGATATGTGCGTATACAAATAATTTACCCCGAAACGAGTTTCTTTAGAAGATTCTACACACAGTCTTATCACGTTTCAAGATGTATTTTCCTCGGTTGGAATATTTAAAGAACCGTATAAAGTTTCAACAAGGGTAGGTACGTATTTAGTACTGACTAAAAATGGTTGGATTGGACACTACTACCTTTTCAATTTTTTATACAACCAAAATTTGTCTTTCAATAAATCCAAATTTAAGCCCAAAGTAAGCATCGAATGAGGAGCTCGCTAGCGTAGTGGTATAGCGCGCTTGGCCTGCGATTGCGTAAACTAAGCAATATTCGCTAAGGCCGGTCATTGGATGGAAGTCAGAAAATAATAATTTAGATAATATGAATTGCTCCAACAGTTTGTTCAGTGAATTATCATTGTGTAATTATGACAAACCTGTCATTAGTAATACTTTGTGTGCAAGCCATACTCCTCACATGAATTCTTCTAAAAAACTTAAAAAATATATTAAAATAAATAAATTTATCAGAAAAACTAACAAATTAATTAACAGACAAAATCATTTAAAGAGTCACATTATGTTAAGAAAACAAAGGTCAGATTTAATAAATAAATTACAGAATATCAAAAGTAAAACTTCACAGAGTGAAATTGATTATGGATTGTACACAAAAACGATAGAAGACAGATTTAATTCTTTGGAAAAATCTATAGTGAAAATGTTTAAAAATATTGAGGTCTTGTCTGAAAAAAATTTAAATTACCAAAAAATATTATGTCGGGATATGGAAGATATGTGTAATTATAATGCTGACAGGTTTGATGCATTGAACAAAAAACAATGTAGTATTTTGTTACAAAAAAATAGGTCTCAAATAGCTGCATGTCCACTGCTGAACCAGCTGAGTTCCGCGGGTGAATGTCAAAGTTTGACTAACTCGGTCCCAGCAGTGGGCAATCAACTAATACCAAATAATGTAGAATGTGTGAAAAGTTGTCAGAGTTCTAATGGTACATTGACTGATAGATATTTAATATTTAGTGATGACATTGGTAAAAACTTTAGTAAATTATTCTCAGAACAGTGTGGCCAACTAGCATTTAACTACTGCATGCCAGGCAGTAGCTTTGAGAACGTAATGGATAAATTACTACAATGCCCATTCTTACAAACTGACACAGTTATTATATTTATAGGAAATAGGAGCCGAGAAAATAAAAATACTTTTAAAGGCTACATTTCAAAATTATCTTTGTTAAATGTGAAACAAATAATTTTGTACACTTTGCCGTACAGTAATAGCCTGTCATCAGAGAAAAATCATAAAAGATACATTTTGAATTTAAGTCTGCATACCATGACACAGTACTGTAATAAAATACATGTCATAGATACGAACAAAATGACCCATAATTTTCGTATAACGGGAGGTAGAATGTTTCTATCCAATTTTTACAAAAAACAAATAGCCATATCGCTATGCTATACTTTAAAAACGTTAGCCAATAATTTGGCTAATCAATATATCATTAGTAATAGAAAATATATTGACAATGCTTTTATTGAGCGATCACATTATGACAATGCTTTTATTGAGCAATCACGTTATGACAACGCTTCTATTGAGCGATCATCTTCCGCGGTGCTTTTATTGAGCGATCGTGTTCTGACAATGCTTTTATTGAGCAAACATGTTCTGACGTACAAAATTGTACAGTGGAATATATTCCAAGTAATTTAAATTAGTACGTAAGACAATAGAGAAAGTCTCTAGCGAATTGCCTAAGTCTAGTGCATTGAAAATAGTCCACCAAAACATCCAAGGCTTTTCGGGTAAGGATCTGGAATTATTGTTATACCTAAATAGTATACAGGCTCACGTCTTATGTTTAACTGAACATTGGTTAAAAAGTACTGAAATACTTTCGAATTATGAAAATTACAACATCGGTAGCGCCTTTAGCCGGAAAACGGCTATTAGAGGCGATTCTTTAATAGCATTGCAAGAAGGACTGAAATACAAAGAACGAAAAGATATTGTACAATATTCTATTGAACAAATAATTGAAGTATCTTGTGTAGAACTTGAGGAGCTAATTGTTGTTTGTATATACAGGCCCCCTACGGGAAACTATGAACTTTTTGAGACTTCAATGGAAGGTATACTAAATAAACTTTGTAATAAAAACAAAAAACTAGCCGTCCTTGGTGACTTTAATGTAGATATATTAGTCACCTGTTCTTACTCAGACAGATTTATCAACTTATTCGGATCCTATAACCTTTTCTATACATTTTATGAACCAACAAGAATTACTCCAACATCAGGCACTTGCTTAGATAACGCGTTTTGTAATTGTAATATATTAGATAAATCAATTATAAATTGTATTAATTCAGATCATACTGGCCAAAAAATTACTGTTGAATATCAAAATGTTCATAAACCAATAAAGATAATATTTCGGCCAATAACACAAAAGCAGTTGCAGTTATTTGGAAATAATGTTACAAATAGACTTAATTACCTTATAAATGATAACAATGACTGTCCTGATGTAATGTACAATAATATGTTTAATCCTATTAAAGACGAATTTCATAAGATTTTTAAACAAAAATTCAAAACAATACACCCTAAAAAGAAATTCAGTGACTGGGCTACCCCAGGAATTTATATAAGTAGAAGGAAACTTTATGACTTATATAGCCAAAAATACACGTCTGTTGATTCCACCTTCATAGACTACGTCAGGAACTATTCCAAAATATTCAAAAAAGTCTGCAACACTGCCAAATCGATCTCAATTGGCAATAAAATAAAAAATTCTGATAATAAAATAAAAACAACTTGGAGAATTATCAATTCAGAAACCGGAAAACTTAGGAACAGCGAAAGATCGTTTAAAATTAAAATGGATAATAAGGTTATGGAGTCCGATGGTGAGGTTGCAGATGCCTTTGAAACTTTTTTCACCGACATCCCTGCTCGAGTAACCAGCAAGCTCAACTCTTGCACAAAAAGAGCTCTGTCTCTACTACAATTAAGTACAGTCGAATGTAATATACCTTTTGATTTTCACAAAATTAATATGGACACTATTATCAAAACGTACAAGACATTAAATATGAAGAAAACTGAAGATTTGTGGGGTCTATCAGTTAGCATTTTGAATTCCATCATTAATGTCATCGCTCCTCAGCTGACATCAATCTTTAATAAATGTATAGATAACGGCTGTTTTCCAAACTTAATGAAGCATAGTAAACTAATACCTTTGTTTAAATCTGGAGACAAAGGTGAACCCAATAATTTTCGTCCCATTTCTATATTACCGTCCCTTAGTAAAATCTTTGAAAAAATTATGTTGAACCAGTTGCTTTCTCACTTCACTGCTAACAAACTGTTACATGCTAAACAGTTTGGGTTCACGAGGGGAAAATCCACCACTGACGCTGGAATAACCCTCATTAAGCACATATTTGATGCTTGGGAAAATCGGCAGGATGCTTTGGGTATCTTTTGTGATCTTTCTAAGGCATTTGATTGTGTTTCACATCAAACGTTATTAGCAAAATTAAAGCATTACGGTGTATCTGCTGCCTCATTGAAACTGATAAAGTCATACCTGAGTGATAGGATTCAAAAAGTAGTAATTAATAAAGCCGAATCTTCGGGTTCACCAATGCAAATGGGTGTTCCTCAAGGATCAATACTGGGACCATTACTATTCATAATATATATAAATGACCTTCCCTTCTACACAGAATCTCTATGTGATACGGTACTATTAGCAGATGACACCTCATTAATTTTCAAAGTAGACAGAGGTAAAGATAATTATGATGACATCAATATAGCTATTTCCAAAGTTCTTGATTGGTTTACAAATAACAACTTGTTACTCAATTCTAAGAAGACCAAATGTATTAAATTTTCATTACCAAATGTTAGGCAAGTTAGTAGTCCGATTACAATTAATAATGAAACGATAGAATGTGTCAATTCTACAGTATTCTTAGGAATAAAGTTGGACTCCAAATTGCAATGGAATCCTCATATTTCAACTTTATCCGAGAGACTAAGTTCAGCAGCATATGCGGTAAAAAAAATAAGGCTATTAACTGATGTTGAAACAGCCCGGCTTGTTTATTTTAGTTACTTTCATAGTGTAATGTCGTATAGCTTACTTCTTTGGGGTACAGCTGCAGATATTCAGGATATATTTATTTTACAAAAAAGAGCTATACGTGCTATTTACCTATTAAAGCCTCGCGATTCACTTAAAAGTCTGTTTAAAGATATTAATATCCTCACTCTTGCTTCACAATACATATACGATTGCATTCTATATGTTTATAAATACTTAAATACATTTGCTAAAATTAGTGATATTTATAAACACAACACTAGAAATAAAAATAAACTTGCCTTTACTAGATTCAGATTGCACAAGGTTGCTAATTCTTTTATGGGGAAATGTATACTCTTCTATAATAAGATACCAGGATCTTTGACTGAACTGCCTCAACACAAATTTAAGCCTTATGTAAAAAAAGTACTAATGGCAAAAGGATACTATAAAATTCAGGATTATCTAGATGACAAGGATGTTTGGAATAAATAACTTTTATTTTTATATAATCGATGATTAATATGCTGTTCTGTCTGTAATGAAGGATGTTGATAGCTTCAGAAATTGTGACCCTAATTATTATTACTTGACGTTAAAGCTATTGACATCTTTCATTAAATTTTCATTGAATTTAGATTATATATTATATATGTAACTAAGGGAGGAAAATACCCGACTGAGTTTCTTGCCCGTTCTTCTCAGAACAGGGCCTCCCGGTAGCTTACGAACGGATGGCGTAGATTTTTCGCTAGATATTGAAAACTTGTGTGTCCGTATAGGTAGGGTGGGGGATGGGGGGTTGATTGATTGGTAGTGCGCGGCATGTTTCGGTTTATGTGATTGGCGAGTTGTGGGATTGTATTTGGTGCATAATTTACAATGTACCTGCAATGTCATAACTCGTTGACAATGGTGGGTTTCTCTACAGCCTACTTGCGTGCCGTTCTGCTAGCGGAGCGTTGGGCCCTGATGCGTTTAGTACCGTCTTGGTATTGAACGCGGCAGGGTCGGCGCTTCGTTGCGGACCGGGGCGTGGGCGGGTTTGGGAGACCTATCATTACAGACTGAGGCATGCTGCGCACTCCACTGTTTTTTTTTCTATTATTTTTTTTTCTTGGACACACGGGTTTTCGGTATCTAGCGTCTTGACGATTCATAAGTGTATTGTAATCATACCAGATATGAATAAATGAATTTTGACTTTTGACTTGACTTTGATGGGTGACCAAAAATGTATTATCCCGAGTTCCTTCGTGCTTCGGAAGCCATTGGTCCAGGCTGCATCTGCAATCTTTAATACCCACCAACCCGCACTGGGCCAGCGTGGTGGGTTAAGGCCCAATCTCTCTATATTCTTCCATCCATAGGGAAGGCCCGTGCTCCAGCAGTGGGGACACTAAAGGGCTGGTAATGATGAAGCATCGGATAAACGGTCATACAGATTATAATCTAATTTATAAAAATCTAGTGTCACAGTGTTTGTTATCACTCCTCCGAAACGGCTTGAGCGATTTATATTGTGAATTTATTTGTATATATTTGGTACGTTTGAGAATAGGTGCCGCGCTATTTTTTATACCCCTAGGCAATACCACGTTTGCTGAATCAGCTATTATAATATAAAAATTTACCACATCAACATAATTATATATTATACACAGCCAATAGTTTCTTATTTTCTTTAACATTCAATTACCTAATCCATGGGGTGGTTATATAACCCTCCGGTTTCATAAAAAAAATTACTTTAGTTTTTCCTTGGTTTCCAGAATAATTTTGTATTTTGGCAGGTTAGGATTTTATTTAGTATTTATTCGGCGTTGAGGTTCCTTTAGGTCTCCAGTGGTCACATTCGTTGTCTAAAATTCCCTTAGAATCAATTTTTCAGAGATCTAAGAAATTGTCAATTTGTCAATGTTATCTTGGCTGTATGAAACAGAATCGTTGCCCTAGTCCGGCCTAGTAGCCCTAAAAAATGTCAGGATTCGAATTTCAAACTATACGACTATTTTAAAATTCGGAAGTGGATTTCATTCCATTTTTAAATTCCTAGCAAGACGCTGTAATATTTTGGTGGTCTTCTTGTCTTGGTGAAATTTTCCAAATTTTATAAGAATTTTATAAATATTATATCGGAGCAAGCAAGTGATTCTCCGATTAACAGCTGTTATTAAAAGGAATATATAATACTCAAATTTTACCTGCTTAGGATGACCTATTTAAATATAATTTCCCTAAATAATTACAATTTCCCCCCTTCTCTCTAATGGTGACTATAAAAATAAAAAACAATCAGTTTGACAGTAATTTTATAATTTCAACAACAATAGGTTACATAAGATTAATAATATTAATACAAGTGTAATTAGTTTAATAAAATTTATTAAATAAGCAGTATGATTAAAAAACCTAGACCAAGGGGTTCGGTTGGAGTCGTTCTGGTCGATAACGAGTGGGACGGGTATACGAAACTAAATGCTATGTATATATGTATCTCCGAGCCTTCAGCCGCCTGTTGGTTAGTAAAGTACCTGACTGCGGAGAAGTGTAGTAGAGAGTAACAATTCCTCACAGGATTGTATGTGCCTTCGCTAGGTCCAGTCCACAATCAACTAGACAGCTTTGGACCTCTCAGAGATTGATAGTTGGAGTCTCTTTACCCGTACCAAAGGACCCTGAAGTTGAGATTCATCGGAGTTTGTTACATTGTTATAAGATAAACTAATCCATGCGAATTGCGATATAAATTCATTTAGTTTCACAGTTTTCTACTACCTAGGTGATTTGGATATTCTATTTAGAATCAAATGTTTCGGAGTGAATACAAATAATAATATTTAAAGTCAAATACAGAATACGTAAGTTCAAATTCTAGTTTCAGCACAGCTTCTGAGAATGCTACCAAGAAATAATTTCACTGATAGAAGCCAAGGTCGGGCAGATTCACGCGGAAAAATGACGATACTATGGCTTTACATATTATCCATTAGCAATTTCAACATTACAAAGCGGCTTCACTTATTCATGCTTGGCTGGCAAATTATTAGTCAAAAGCTTTCCGGTAAGTATACGCTAACTCAATATTACCAATGACATACATTCGGCTTTGATACCACAGTTTCTAATTGAGGAAAACGAGTCTAATGTATTTCAGCGTATCTGACTGAGACCTCAATAACTAATATGAAGTTGAGAAATTATTAAAAATTATATATCATAAATTAACATCGACATATCGAAGGCTCAGAATAATGTTAATTTAGATTTGAAAAAAAACATTAAAATAAACAATACTAATAAACTAATAATAACATAATTACTTTGTATTGACCTGTCAAACAACAAATGACAGAAATTACATGACATGCGTATAAAGAAATAGTAGTAAAATTATAACAATACCTAATCATACGCGTAACGCGAGATAAAACCATAAAACTGACTTTGCCGAAGGTCTTCCTTCACACGTTCATAAGTAATGTAGCCAAACTGAAACCATTTTTATTGTATTATGCCCATCGCATGTTATTTCTGTTCCACGATTTATTAAATCCTTTACACTAGTAACGTGTGATTAAATATAAAAGGGGCATAAGATACAATATTTCTATATTACCTATATTAATAAGAGATGCACTTGTTAACCAGGATTTGAGAATGTTGTAGTTCAATTTACTACATTTTACTATTATTACTACGAATATCCTAATAATTAACACGTTAATCCTGCCTTTAACCAATAAATAATATATTACAATCATATTTCAATGTACTTTTGATTAGTGCAAAGACAACGACGATTAGTCACTGAGTTCGTAATAGCCTTCTGGACAATAAGGTAGTTTTCTGTCAAGTTATAAATTGCGTTATTAGTTCAATTCAGGTTGCCCATTCATAAATCATCTAGATAAATGGCGACCCGCGAGTATCCAATGCAGAACGCACGTTCTTTTTCATTTCTCACCCTTCTGAAACCACTTGACCTGGAAAACTGAAATTACATGGCATAGAATGTATTCAAAGTGATTTTTTCTGAAGGCCCGTTAGGAATAATTAGTCAAAACTCGACCTAGCATAGGTTTGCTAGTTTTTGTTCGTTTATAAGGATTTTTTGAAAAATGGCTAATTAAATTGAACAATTTCACTAGTACCTACTACAAAACAGTGTCATTTTATACAAATGTAGCTTTTTGTGTTTTGAGTATTCTAATAATTGTTGTTTTATTAGAAAATGACGTTTTATATTTTTGACGGATGAGCTAAACTCTTGGTAGTTAGTTAGCCGCAAAACAATTTATTATAACAAATATCATTACATTACAGTACTTATTGGACCGAAATAAAGAATTTAAGTAGTACCTACTTTTATGTTAGTAAATTAATAAATTAGTATAACCAAATTAAACGAAAACAGTTATTAAATAATAAGTGAACGTAAAGAAAATGCGTCAGAATATTAGGAAAATTCTTGTTAATCGCCTTAGTAATCAGGTTATCAAAATTAAGCGATCTGTTTCTTCGTAAACATTTATTTTGAGAGCATTACTAAACCGTAATTCCCAAGCTAAAATTAATACACGTGGTCTTTGAAATGAATACCTATTTAAACTTTATTCTATAATCGAATTATCAAATAAAGTAGATCTATTCGAATAGCCGTTATGTCGTTTTGAACTTTCACGAATCTGTTAATAGAGCAGATTCTTCGAAAGTATCATCTAAATTTGGGGGTCTAATCAATGTAATGTTGTTAAGTCCTTCGATAATATTATTCAATTAATCACGATATAACTTGCCAATTTGATTTGACATCGGTTACGTAACTATAAGTAGCTTGTGCGTGAAAGCTGAAGGTAATGGGTTCACTGCCTATTATTGGGACATAACGTAAACTGACGACATGCGAGGGGTGGTTTAGGTGTATATGCAAAATGTAAGCAAAACGCAAATAAATTTGCCTTGCCAAGTGATATTAGTCCATGGGCATAATAAAGCAATAGATGTAGGGTGTGCGGAAATTGAAATTGAATTGCGTAAAACATATTATTATAATATTTTATAGTGAAAACTTTGAAATATTATATCGTATAGTAGTACAAAAAGTATTTATAATTAGTGCACTTCAGAATAAAATATAAAAGCATAAAGAAGGGGGCCCAAATTAAGCTTCTTCGCCTTTATCTTGGGCGAACATAGTATACATAAGATATGTCAAAACCTTTTGTATAGTTTTATTCATTTATATGTTTTGGTTTGCCGTCATAAAATCATCTAATGATTTAATTTTTTTTGCGGCGTCGTCCTTTGCAGTCAGGAAAAAGTGTGTCAAAATAAACACGCAGCAAAGACTAACAAAAACAGAAGGTTATTAGGTTTCGTGAGCTGTTTTATGGATTCTATATGTATGAATACACTTTTAGTCAGATGATAACATTGTTTATGTTCTATATCCCGGATAGGTTTAACTTTCTACTAAACTTAATTTCCATCTTTTAAGATTAACATCATAGGTAGACATTATGTTAAATATTTAAATTGCATCATTGAAATATACCAAACTTATTCTACTTAGGGTATTTGGCCGCCAATCTTGTTACTTTCTTTGTCTACGCACAAAATTTACTCATTAGTTTCACCTTAATTAATATGCCGAAAACCTATAAAAATAACAAAAAAACTTAATATTGATAATTCGGCATTCAGGAACAGGGGGCCTACCGCCTAACTCGATTGCTGATGATAGCTTTCAATCAATGGACTGCTTACGGCTATAGCAGCCATCCTGAATTTTTAGGCGGTACGGATTTTGTGCCAAATTCATACAAAATCATTCGGTGATCATTCGTTCAAAGCTATCGCTAACAGTTTAGGTACATTTGGTGCGAAATGACAGCATGACGTCATAAACTATAACTTTTCCTTTAGCAACCGACTTAGGCGGTAGGCCCCCTGGACTTGAGGATAGTCCGGCACCTTACTTAGAGACCTAGTCAAAAAGTTGAGTTGTCTGGTCATCATTCTAAAGTGAAATGTAAGCTAATGTGTAGACACTATCATGGGTAGGTATGTTTAATTTTGTCCGTTCGGTTACATTTTAATCTTTGACAACCATCCCTCTTCCACTCGTTGCGCGCTGTATTAGCTGTCGCACTCTATCTTATGATATGATACATTTTTAACTAATATTATTTATTTTCATAATAATATGAACGAAAATCAAATAAAAATGTATACTACGCACAAGATAAGTAATCCCCAGACTTTTGGAAGTCTATTGGTGTAGTTGTTACAGCGTCGCATAACTTAGGACGGCATTTTTGTAATAAATATCGGGAGCAATCAACGCATTCGCTGTCATTGCGAGACTGAGCTCGGGTAAGTTAATTAGCCTACTTTTCGGGTCGCACTTTTTCCATGCAAGTAACCTATCTACCTCTTTTTAAATATAATATCATTGCTTATATCCTTGAATTTTTACTCAACTTGAAAACGACTGGCGGCCATTTTTATGCGACATTCGAGGCACGTACGTCGGGCTAGCTTGATTTTTTGACGTATGTCAAAGAGATTTTGCAAAGCCTATGCTTGGCGGTATTTCAATGAGTTGGTATTTTGCAGAAAAATAAATATGGCCAGAGAGGCCAAGACTTATTTGAAAGGCCAAGTGATGTTAAAAAATGCTTCAATGGTTAGCCTTTGATATATTTCCATGAATAAGAAATAACGAAACATACGTTTTATGGATCAAAAATTAGGAAAACGCAAAATCAAGAATTCGCTGGTCACCAAACATATATAAATCATATTTGAAAAAATAATGTCGCAGAGTATCTACAAATATTAACGTCGCTGAGTGAAGAATTTTAAAAAATCTTTTGACCGACTGTATAGAATATTATTAGGTTAAAATATCTTTCACAAATATACAGGTTTGCGAGTTAAAGTCGTATTTAAATTTACAAAATTTACAGATATAAATATATTATATTAACGACTATATATTAGCTAGATCTAATTAGGTAAATAGCAGGGCGCAAGTAGTGTCCACTGCTTACTTAATGGACAAAATCTTATTAGTATATCCGCGTGGTGGCCGCGCGGTGACCGCGTGCTAACTGTTCAGTCAGAATCATATATTTTTTCTCCACTTTTTGAGATAGTGTACAAATACATGGACCATCTTAGAACATCTCCTTTCAGTGTCAGCCTGGATATTTTATGATTGAACTGGTAATTCCATAACTTAAAACTGGAAATTCCATAATTAAAACTGCCCCCTTAGCCAAGTGGCAAATCTATTCGAACGCATAGATGATAGAATATACAAACGTAAAATTTTGACATCTCTCACATTTGACACGACAGTCGCTAAGTTGTTTTATCTGTAATATGTCAATTTCATACACTTGTATTCTATGTGTTCGAATCACTGACCTCTATTAAAATAAATATCGCTGAATACGACTGCTTACTTCTACTAAAATGACAAATGTTTCGTGTGCCGATTTGATGCGCCCTATCGGTACTAAACCCATGCCGCTCGATAGGGGGCGTCAATTCGGCAATTTGACGTTTTTTGCTTGTATTTGACATTACAAATGCATCTCTTTAATAGTTCAGTGGACGTTCACCTTCGTAAACCAGTGCCATCAGCGCCAAGATGGCGATAATCAAATTGGCTTCATTTTTTGGATGACAACCTTCAGTCCAGCGTACTTGTTTTAGGGGTCAGTAGTTCGAACATATTGGCCACTTGGCCGCCTGGAAATTCCAGAGCTATTATTTACCGACCTGGCATTCGGCATCACCTACGTAGCAGCAGTCGCCGGACACAGAAGTGGGCGACCAGAGGTGCTCCCCGCTGATCGCAGCGTCGCCCCAGTCCGGCGTCGAGCGGAGCACCCGAGCGCCCGCATCGCCAGTCCGTCTGCAAACATGCGCTCATTTGAACACAATACAACTACCCACTTTTTATATTATAATCATCAAAACAGCGCCGTGTGGTGACGGCAGAGTAGAATACAATCATCACCCCAAGTCTCTCCCGTGGGTGTCGTACAAGGCGACTAAGGATAAATCAGTGATGAGGAATGGGCAGCAGCGTTCCTCTTATACCACCTAGCAATGTACTGCGACGTTTGGGCCCGATAAATGGCAATAGGCTCGCCACTTATTATATGGGACCTAACATAACTGGCGAAACGTGGGTGCTAGTTCACCTCTGCCTACCCCTTCGGGGATATGAGCGTGATTTATGTATGTATTATGATTGTACGGTTTACCGCACAGTTAGCAATTAGGATAAATATTACATTAAATTATGAATTTTCGATGTTGGCACTTTTGTACACACGCTTGTTATTTAGAAAAAAAAATCACAGTTAGCACTTGACGCGGTTGTATCATTTTCCCTGATCCCTAAATTCTAAGCATAATTATCAGCTATCAGTCTTATCATCTCTAACGTATGTTGGGAACACCCTAGAATCATCATTTCTGCCGGGACTCGCCCAATGTTGGGCATAATTCCCATAAACAGATCGTCGGTCCACCTTGTGCCGCCAATCAACTCTTCATGGACAATTGCTTTTTAGCTTTATGGTACCATATTAAAACATAAGTCTAGTATTTGTGTATGAAATTGTCTATACAATTCATACTATACCCAAGGCGGGTTGGTGTCAGGCAGGCGGCCGTAAAACCTAAGCCAAACGCTTGCGCAGTATGGATTTTAACAATTTAAAATGTTTAACATATTTTTGCAAAGATTTTTGTATGAGGAATTGCTTGAAATTATTATTATGGTGCATCTTAAATTTTGCCTTCTGAAATATTCATTCGAGAGGGTGATAGTCAAACCTGACAAATATCTAAATAAATTATCACATGTTTTTTAAACTCCGTGTTCGATTAATCTGCTGTTAGGTCGATTTATTTTAGGTGGATGATAGTTTTACGGTTATGTTGGCAATTTATAATAAGCCTGCAAGTGCCTATATAGCCTTGTTAATATAAGCATCGTCCCGACTGTTAAGTCTTATGGCTCGACAGAGGCAGGCTGTTTCCCGTGCACCCAGTTAAGCCGTGCAATAAAATTGAAACTGCTATCTGATTTACATTTTAATTAGATTGAAGCTGTTATAGCGAAATCTCTCTATTTCATATACAAAATCAATCGACCGCTTGGCGTACTCATATTATTTAGCACATGACAAAATTCTGTTTACTGCTGTGTGGTGACAATAGAATAGAATTGTCACCACCCCGAACTCGTCCGCAAGCGAACAAGGCAAGTAATGTTTGTTTGTATGTAGAATACTGTTAGTGACATAGAATCAGAACCTTTTAGATTTTGCTTAGAGCTTTCTAATTAAATATCCTCAACCAACAAATATAATTATAGACTTATTCTAACTAAGCAGCTTGCACTGGTTTTATAAGCAGTAGAAAACGAATAAGGAAAACATTAATAAGTAAACACATTGTCGCCCTGTATTAATACAAGGTAGGGGTGGCGGGCGACCATTGGATTCTTCATTATGTAGTTATTGTCATAAGATAACGAATAAACACCAACTACGAAACACGAAAATAGAACTAGACACTTGCCTATATTTATATTCTACTACGTAATTCAACCTCACCTATAATATCATGTAGCAAGCAAGCGGCTGCCTGCAGCTTGCTAATATATATTTCACTAAGCACCAAAGGAATCCTAATCTCGGGAAAGTTCTGCGTATTTACCCAGTCACGGTGAGCACAGTTCGGTAAATCTAGTTAATATTAATAATCTATTCGCAGAAATTCGGTAAACTTTGATATCCAAACTTTAAGTTTCGAAATCTGAATTGGAAGGGCTATTAGTATTCATTTGTATATAGCATACAAATTGATATTAATTGTATGCATATCGTAGCCCTTGAGTACGTTACGCGGTGGACAGTGTACCTAGTGATTGGGTGACCAATTATATATTTATTTATTATTTGGGAAACATACAATATAATAATACATAACAAAAAAACAAACAGATAATACATTAATCAACAAAGTTTCCACCATTACAAATTATAATAATTCTCGTTCGTTTGTGACTTATTCGGTTTTTCATTAGGATAGAGGAAACAAACTCCTTCATCCATAGACATGGCCTGTTCTCCAGAACTTAACACACAATATATAGTACTTATAGAAAATAGTACATACACACATACATACATACATAAGTCACGCCTATATCCCCGAAGGGGTAGACAGAGGTGAACTCTGCCGTCACCACACGGCTAGAAAATAGTACATCCCAATATTGCTGCTCATAGTCGGATAGTCTATCCATTCCTCCTTAAATATTTACCCGAGGAGCAATATTAGTCATAATACGTGCTTAAATTTTACAGACTAGATTTCACATTACTTATGTTACTAGCAGAAACAAAGATCTGGGTTCCTGGGACAAATAAATAGGGTAATAGATTGACTACCTAGAATAAAGTGATATTTAGGTTCGATCACTACAATTTTGCTAACTTAGCTGTGGGTGGCCAAATATTTCGCAGAAACCTACTCGCTTGTTTTTATTGTACGTTCTATACGCTAATAATATAGTTGTGCATTCATTTTAATCATAGAACATGATAAGTGAAACAATTTGGTCTTCAACTAAACATTTCATTGCCACACATAAACTTACGACACTCACTGGAATTTCACAGATTTTACCGACATTTGGATGTAGAGAATGGAGAATGCTATTTTACTATTTTATTAACCTAATTACTGTCATTCATAAAAATATAGATGTGTTTGTTGGAAAACCCGTATTTGCATATAGGACAATAATACTACGGATACGTATTTGTTTACGAATCGGTTTTGCTGTTGTCATTTTTGGAATTGTGTCATCGACTGACAGGAATAGATCATATTTATCATTGTTAAACTACAGATACTAAAGCAATCGCAATCAATAACAAAAACTTACTATTATATTTTTGTTCGCCAGTCGCCACCCCTAAATGACAAACAGATCACGGGTTTACGGGCGTGTTTAGGAATAATTTTAGTGTTTGTTAGGGCTTGTGGAGCATAACATTGCGCAACTAGCATCCACTTACAAGTCTCACGTCTGATATATGATGTCCTAATATAGCCTTGATTGATGACAATTTGATGTTACATCTGTTAATATAAGTCAATGTATTTAACAATTAACGCTATATCAATACTTGACGACGAACGAAAAGATTCATTCCATTCATACATTTCACTCACTCATCATTTCATATGACTACAGATAAAATATACACTTAAGACTCAGCTGTATGGGCTAGACCCTTTGCCTTCCCTAAAATATAGGGAGAATTGAAAAAAAAAATCATCTGACGTCTATCGATAACCGAGTCGATAACTCATTCTTCAAATGTCTTCCACAGTGTATTATATACTCTTTGGTCTTCCACATCAATCGATCGAATTTGATTGAACCTGCATGTGTCGTTTGAGATGACTTTATATTTATATAGCGGAAGATGCAAGAATGCAGCATAGTGGTAGTGTGCCCACTTTCCACCATCTTCCCCTACATTGTGGGGTGAACTGCGGTGACGAAAAAATAGATTTATACAGGGCGTCCCACGGCCATGCCACACGGAGGGAAAGTATATTAAATATTGAACGTAGGATATTTTACTAAAAGCAGAAACCTTTTAATTTTTAATAATAAGTAGAACTGCATTCACAGATTTTTTATAAATCGCCTACCTCAACCGGGAATCGAACCCACCAAATGTGATAGATAAATTACTTGTATTTTATAATAGCGTTTGAAAAGGCTACTCATAAGCATTATTTTTTCCTAAATAACCTAGCATATTAAATGAAACTAAGATCATAAAATTTTTCATTATATTTAAAAAATAAAAAAATTATCAAATGCTCAAAATGTGATCCGTTCTGTTGTATACAAATTCTCACTCTTTTGATAATTTCTCTCCCTGTCGATTTACGGATGTTTGAAATAATACGTCTAAGTTCATTTTGTAACTCCTGCACACTGTTGTACCGGTTCCTGTAAACTAAATCTTTTACATAACCCCATAAAAAAAATCAAGTGGGGTTAGATCTGGGGATCTCGGTGGCCTATGGCGGAGCTCATGAAGAAATGCATGCAAGCACCTACTACACTTCATGTATCGCTTATTATCATGTACTTACACCACGGAAATCTCGTATCTCAAGTGGGTAGGTCTTTGGAATGATAATGTTAATTGTTGGAAGCATGGCCAAGTCAAAAAAAAAATTCCCTGAACAAAATTTCAAATAAAATGAAAAATTTTATGATCTTAGTTTCATTTAATATGCTAGGTTATTTAGGAAAAAATAATGCTAATGAGTAGCCCTTTCAAACGCTTTTATAAAATACAAGTAATTTTTCTATCACATTTGGCGGGTTCGATTCTCGGTTGAGGTAGGCGATTTTTAAAAAATCTGTGAATGTAGTTCTACTTATTATTAAAATAAAACGATGTCTTCTTTTAGTAAAATATCCTACGTTCAATATTTAATATACTTTCCCTCCGTGTGGCATGGCCGCGGGACGCCCTCTATACCTGTAGGTAGGTATAGAGTTTTACACAGAGGTTTTTACAAAGAGGTTATAACATGATTCATGAAGAGTTCATATTTTAAAATGTTAATTAAAACCTTTTTGTTTATGGTACGAAAACAAATGTGATTTTATAAAAATACTCGTTTTTTCTGTCACACGATTTTTAATATTCACGCGAAAAACACGTACTAAAATAGCAATAAAAAATTCAAAAATTTATTCAAGAAATAAAATAATACATAATCTTCGTATTGAAATCAACTGCGAAAACTTTAAAGTGCCGACGACTACATTCTGACCGGAACTAGTGCTACGAAATTATTTAAATTGCTGTTTCCATTGCCAGTTTTGTATAGGACGTAAGACGGTAATTAATCCAGTTAAGCGAAAATGGATTGCGCCTTTTGCAACCGCAGCACAGAGGGATTTGCGTCTATCAAATGCAGCCTGTGCTCGTCTCAGTTTCACCTGGAGTGTGTAAGCAGTGAGCAGCTGGCCCCGAGCACGAACACTTGGAAATGCTGTAAGTGTGAAGCAGTGGCTGGGTCGGAGCATCAGCCGGTCGTCGACGTCGTTCTGGCGTAGACAACGCCTACTGTTTGTTTGTTATAAATTATTTGTGAATATACTCGCGATTGGTTTTGAATAAATAGTGTACTTGTATAATTTTCGTTTTCAATTCAAACCCAATGGCGTTCCATATAAGATGAGTATGTTAAGATGGAAGTTTGGTGTGACACGGAGAGACAAGATAAGGAATGAGTATACCATGAGAAGTTTGAAAGTAGCGCCCGTAGTGACTGAGGGACTGCGGAGTGATAGACTTGGATGGTTTGGTCATGTCATGCGAAGAGATGAAAGCTATGTTGGCAGAAGAATGTTAGGTATGAACGTGGAAGGACTTAGGAGAGGAAGACCAAAGAAAAGACGGATGGATTGTGTAGAGAGAAGGATATGATAGCGAAGGGTGGATAGCGAGAAAGAAATTGGTGAAGGATAGAGGAGTGGAAGAAGAAAACGTGTTGCCTAGAGCAGGATAAGGCCAGGAAGAAGTTGTTCCATATAAGCTACTTAGATATTGTTTTTTTACAACATGCGCCTGATAATTAAACTGTAATGCCGGCCGAAGGGTAAAGAGCAAACAACGGGGCATACCCAATGAGTTAGTGACAGGCAAGCGGCCGGCATGGTGGTATCCCAGCAACCAACCAGTAGCATGGTGTGTTATCCCAGTCGTTCATAAATATCTCGACATGCTCTGCACTTCTGACAACTTTTCTGTATATAATTATTTAACTCCTCTACAAGCATTCAAACCCCTTCCTTGAGCTAGATAATAATAGGACAGATAATAGGACCTCTTTTCACCTGGGGTTAATGTGAGAAAAAAATCTTCATATTTGGCCACTGATAATTGTCAACCATTAGTCGAGTTTCGTTTTGATGAAAAAAAAAACTGTCCATTTGAACCTTGTACGAATGGTTTCTGGGAATATGCTTATTTTCAGAATATTTAAAAATATATGATTTTGCAAGCTTACCATATTACAATCATCATTACTAGCTTTTAAGTGTCCCAACTGCTGGGGCACAAGCCCTCCCTATGGATGGAAGAAAATAGGGAGATATAATATCAGTTTTACAATAGATTTATTATATTCGTCTTGGCATAGCTATATCGGCTTGTATCCATTCGGTTTAAGGCGTAATTGCGAAGTATAAAATACGTTTGTAATGTAAGTACATATTAACTAAAAACGCTCCGTCATCTAATCAATCAGTTTAAAACGCTGCTTAGTTTTAAAATACACGTAACCTTCAAACTGTTTCCATCATTGATTACACTTATTCGTTTGTTGCGTAAGCAGTAAGATCCGTGATGTGGGAGTCATTGTCAATAATTGCGACTTATTAGCATACATATTCTAAGTATATCTTTCAATGCTTAAATACAAAGTACAATCTGTTTAGTATTAAAATTATCTCAATACGTCTAGTGTTAAAAACAGATGTTATTTCTTAAACCATTCATTCGAGCCACAAGCACATGAGTAGAACCCTTAACCACCCCTGTTGAAATGTTTTTTCTGATATTGAGTATTGGGTTAATCTAGTCACCTCATAATATGCCTAGACCTTTAAAACATATAAATATACATGAATTTTTCATTTAGAGAAGTATTTTAAGTTTCACACTAGAAAGTTGCAACAGTAAGCTCTCTTATTTGGCTAGGCAAATAGGGTAGTGGAGCTTAGCGTTAATGCATATTAAAAGAAGCCTCTTGAATCTACACTCTGCGGGCCTAGCACGGGGACGTGGACAAGTCTCTCTCCGCCAATTAGTGGGAGTTAGAGCGAGAGGAAAAGATTTTCTGTCCCCCGAAAGAGATGTGTCCACGTCCCGTGCTACGGGGGCTGGTCACAAATTCCAGGCACTTCTACTTGATCCATTACAAGTTAGGTTCAGTTCTTTTGGTCGGAGTGGAAAGACACAAAATTTGGGATCGATTTTCTTATGCTCATCAGGAATGATACGGCATTCATATAAATAAAACGATCAACTACAGATTTTTTCAGTTTAAAATTTCGTTGTATTTAGTTTTAAAATATACGAGGACGATGTATTTTATCTCCACTATTTTGTCAATAATACTATAGGTAGTCTAGAATCGATCTTAAACTACAGACTCTATTGTTTGGTTTAACGCGCGTCAAAGATTAATTGCTAATGGCCTACTTTTGTCTAATAGTCGGAGATAGAACAGCACTTAAGCCTATGTTGTTGTCTCTTTCTGACATTAACCTTAAACTCAAATTAGTCGTTTAGCATAATTCAATTGAATGGTGATAAGATATTACATTATTACATTCTTTACAGATATTACATTCAAATTATCTATGACTTGGATGACTTTTCAATTAACCCTAATATTATAATTGCATGTTATAAATACAAACATTATAATATCACGCCTATTTTTATCCCCGATGGAGCAGACAAAGGTGTATCAACATCCTCTCGTTTATTTAATTCTATTAAAAACAAGCGTGCCTATTGTCATCTGTCGTAGTATATTTATAGATGGTATAACATGAATGTTAATGCCCATTCCTCATCATCTTTTCAACCCTTGTTACCTATATAGTCGACACTCGCGCGGTGAAGGGTGGGGTGGTATCGATTGTGTTCCGTTCTGCAGATGATTGTAAAATCATTATCATCATAAGAAACTGACAAGGTGAACACTACGTCCATTCTAAACTGATTTAGTGTTTCTAATTCTGCGTGGCCAATTCGTTATAATGAGTTAACTTAATACTAATTAATTATTGTTGATTTTTTTCTCTAAATTACTAACCTTAAATAATTATACCTTAGCCCAATATGATATTCCATGGAAATCTGTAATTAACCTGTAATCTGTATTTAATCGAAGTAGCTATTACCTACATGGCAAGCTCTATACATATCACGCTATGCTCAAATTAAAATTTCGTTTTCTTTATAGTATGCCTACATCAAGTCATATTACAAAGTCGCATATTGTCCCACTTGATTCCGTACTTAACGTTACGAGCAGTAGGACTTAATATCATTAGAAACGCTTCACTGTTTTGTATTACGTTATCTGTTGTAGGTTGTACACACACATACTAATTAAGGACTTAATAATATGTCCACGTTCCACTGACACGAAGTGTGACAGCGCGATACCATATCTGCTGAATAAATAAGTAGGTATTTGTCAAATAATTGGATTTACAATTTGGAAGCATGTGCTAGGTTTTTTTGGGGTATCTACGTTTGTTTGATGTAGTAGGTATAATATGGTGTAATCATTATTACCAGCCTTTTAATGTAGGGCACAGGCCTTTCTTATGGATGGAAGTGTATAGGGAGAGTGGGCCATAACCCACCCCGCTGGACCAGTGCGGATTGGTGGGTATTAACGACTGCAGATGCAGCCGGGACACGATTTAGCGTACCTAAATTTTTGGTCACCTATCCAATGACGTTGTAGCAAAACATTTTTCCAATTACAAAGAAAATCAGGTCAGAACACTTTCCAGGTCATTTATCAGAACATAATTTTTTGTAAAAGGAATTATTTTTCTTTTATCGATCTAAGTCATCAATGGACGAATTAATGCATTAGTTGACATCCACCGACGATACAAATCGCCCGACGATCGATCGATTGATGTGCTGTTATTCATCGGGCAAAGATTAATTCCTGACAAGTGACGATCAATATGAAACATGTTTGGCAGTGCTGGACCGTAACCATTTGTGGGTATTTTTTTGGGTAAATAACTTTAATAGCATCGGTACGCTAACACTCATGTGTACACAGTCATAAATAGAAATCTCAAACAAATCTACCGACTAACATTATGTTCTATTTTACTAGCTCAAAAAATGCTCCATTGTTCATTGATCTCTGTAAAAAATAATATTAAATTTTAAACGATTTAATAGAAAAAAAGACATGTTTCTGGCTTTTGACTAAAGAAGGTTTCTTCTTCTTATTAATTTTCTTTAGGTATTACCCTTGGCGATTTTTTCATGTTTAATCTAGAAACCCTATTTTTGTTTAAATAAACGTCTGGGTATTAGAAAATGAAAACTTGTGCTCAACAATAAATAAATCAAAAGAAAAAAAAGGACAAATATTACGTGGTAACAAAGTCCCACAGGGCTTACAAATGACATAAACAATTTTCGTCCCACCAGCTCAAAAATGACGTATTCTGGGTCAGGTAACCTCAACTTAAAGTGAGTCATTCTAGGCCTGTACTTCATCATTATTTCCCTAGGGAAATAAAGTAATTTGAATTTGGAACACCAACATAACACAAATATTGCTTGAAACCTGTCTTAAATTGTCAAGCGAACAAGAATAATGATTGTGAATCGACAACATATATGTTCAAAATCCGTGGAGTCGCTAAAATGTAACAAAATAACAAAAAAATTAGTGCCGCCATCCAGCATGTTTACAGTTTCAGAGTTTTTTTTTTTAAATTTAAGTGGAAAAATATGGAATCAAGCCCATTCATCCAAGTTTCATGTTGTAACTTTTTCAAAATAGAAAAGTTTCGTGACTATAATATTTATTATGTTTAATTTTTTGATTACTTTTTAAATATCATGTATGAATAATTAATATTGGGACACGAAAATTTTAAGCAAGTTTATTCCTCAGGGAAAAACAGTCTTATATCTTGGGTGCGCTTGAATCCCTCGCTCCATTCAGGACTCTATACTTAAATCCCTCGCTTCGCTCGGGAGTAAATCATAGAGTCCTTCATTGCGCTCGGGATACAAGTCTGTACCCGTGACATAAGACACTGCTTTATTCCCTTGTGACATAATATACTAATATGTGATTCCAGTGTGACTTTATCGCTACGTGTCAGAATATGACAAAAGCAAAACGTAAGCGGCTATAACATTTGCTTTGACTCGGTGGTTAATTACATAGTATAAGTTTAATTTTACATAATGTAGTCTTCTTCTCCCTGCCCTGTTCCCAGTCTATCTGGGGTCGGCGTAGTATGTTTCCTCTTCCATTCATATCGGTCAGACGTTATCAAACCATCCACTCCCTTTTGATTCATATCATCCATCACACCGTAAAGGTGCTAGTGATGAATGAATGTATAGAAAAGAGACGGAACGAACGGTGTCGAGAGAGTGATGAACGGAGAGAGTGGTTGGAATGACAACATTTCAATCCATACTGTTCAAGGTTTTGGCTTAGGTTTTACAGCCGGCCGCCTGCCTGCCTGATACTAACCCTTTTTGAGTATGCTGTTGTTGGTGGTTTGCCCTCCACCCGGGTGCCCCAAGGGCACTCGAGTGGTGAGTGACTACACTGGGCAATCGCCCTTAGTCAACTTTTACGACACCCATGGGATGATTCGGGGCTGGCCTATTCTACGTTATTTGTTCGCTCCCAGGCTAGCATAGAAGACGAATAATTTTACATAATGTAGTGTGAGATCTATACACTCGTAATAAGTTATGTTCACATTTTTTTAAAATTACAATTTAAACCAAAGCGCTTAAAGAGATTTGCGTTCCTTTGGACTTAAAGTCACGCTGTTGAAACTTTTTACGGAAGTAGAGTAGTTATGTAGATAAGTCAACCGCGCTCCTAGTGTTCCGTGTGCGCAATAAACATTCACTGCCAAGCAGCAACCCACTGGGGCCTAAGTAAGCCTTCAATTGTATACAGTCCTGCCCGGCTAGCATGACCACCGAAACACGATATAATATACCCATTTATCGCGTTGAAAAGTATCTAAAAATCATTGTATTTAACACTTGAATAAGCCTGAATTGTATAATTGAATAAGCCTTTGTGGCTAAATAATAAAGATGTGGCCATTTATCGCTTTACACTGTCGAAAATCCAATGATTTTTGTAAATACAACGCGATAAACGGATATATCATATCGTGTTTGGGTGGTCAGGCTAGCCGGGCTGGGCATGATTATACTAATATAAAGGTAACAATAGTATCTCGATGGTGCGTCAATAGCATTGCTATTTGACACAGTTCCTGCTACGCCAACAGGAAATATCAAATGCATAAAGTTATTAAAAACAAATTAATTATTAAATAGATAAATAAATTAAGATACGATTTTTTACGTGGGCCCCAGTAGATTTGTTCATACAGACATACATACATAAATCACGCCTATATCCCCGAAGGGGAAGGCAGAGGTGAACTAGCACCCACTTTTCGCCAATTATGTTAGATTTGTTCAATCATCGATAATTCTATGTCGTGGGAAAAAAACATGACAAATGCGCTGTGACAGTTGAATATAAGATGCCGATAGAGAGAGATCAAAGAACAACAAATTCTTAAATAATATCACTGATCTAGTAAGCTCACACCGATATCATACTATTTAATGCTATCAGGGTGCAAATACCTACCTGATGTAGATAACGCAAAAAAGTTTTTTTTTAAATATTAAATTATGTTTTGTTTATGACTGTAATTGAAGCCTAGAACTTGACCTGCGATTGTGCGCCGTATGACATAACGTAAACGAGCGGTAATGGCATTGGCGTGCTCGGCCGGTTCTGGGGCAACCGTTGTGGCCGCGTCTGGCCCACAAGGCTATTCCGCGCCGCTAGCACAGTGTGCGAATTATGAATGTTGCAACAAACAGCTTCAGCTTATGCTCTTAATAACAAATTCGCGCCATTTCTCTTACACATACACAAACAACAATCGGCACTGGACCAATGGGTTATAGTCCATTTTCCCCTGTATTCTTCCATCATATACGTAGAAGGCCTGTGCTACTTTGTGTGAAGTAACTTTTGAAAGATCATCGATCATTGCTTTTTTATTTGGGCCTGCTGTCAGATAATGCAATAGTATCTATTCTTGTTGTAAAGCGAAGTTACAACAGTATTACAAATTCATGTAGGAACTCTAAATTGTTACTATTTACTCAACGGTTTCAGGTCATCGTCTTTGATTTTGTGATTAATAGATAATTACACACTTATAACAATGCGATCTATCGAGCGTCTACAATCTACCTACATACGACCGAAGTAGGCCTACTACGGTTGAAGAGAACGCGTGGGTGGGTGACATATTTAATAAAGATCACGTATCAATAGGGAACGGTTAGTAGATATTATTATTATATGTCAACAATAATTATGTCCGTAATTGATTTTTTGTACTATATATAAATGCTAGCAATGTTTTCTTTGTAGAAATAACATTCTTAAATAAATATTTCTTACTTTTTTCTTACACTCACACCTAAATATTTCTTACTTCTTTCTTACACTCACACCTATCATTTAGCTTAAGTACCTACTTGTGTTATGGATAATAGATGACAGACAAATTTTATCATACTTTATATTTTTATAAAAATACTTGTAATAAACATAAACATATAAACAACCATTACTCGAGAACTGATGTCTGTGTTCATCACAAACATTTGCCCCTAAATAATAATGTAATATCTAGTGGTGAAAATTGTATTCTGCTGCCGTCATCACACGGCTATTCATTACACCCTTAAAATTTGATCGCTTATTTTAGTGTGAAGTAGATAAAGTAGTAGTAGTATGTATTGACGATATGCTTGACAGCGGCAGCGGCCGGCGAGTGTCAGTGATTTGTGCTAATTATAGAATCAAACTTATTTTTCTCAAAAAATACCATGCCTAGAGAGGTAAATGCGAATATTTGCCAAATGAAATTAACAAAAATCACAGAACTATTCGGATTTTTTCCATTTAGAGTTGGTAAATCTTAGGTTTTACCGGAATAATCCTAATAAATCCTAAGATATTCAGGGTTTTACAGTAACACAACCACTTTATCAATTTTCCTCGCCTTCTGGGGGAGTGCGAACTGGTCTCGGTTTTGTAACTAAGTGACATTAGGGGTACATATTTTTGGTCACGCAGAAGGTATAATTAACTAATAATTAGCATCCACATTCAACAGTTTGAAAAAGTGATCCTAGAACTTTGCTACTCTATTTTGCTATTTGAAATGTTAATAGTATATTATGCTACGAGTGTGCTACGTTGGTCATTACATACGAGGCATTATTGCAAGCGCGAGCTGTAGGCGAGCGCAGAAGGAAGCTGAGTATGTAATGTTCAATGCATACGACGTTTATCAACACAATTGCGATGAAAAAACAAACTTGTATTGATAATTGGTATTAACTTTACCAAATTATTGGTTGGGGAAAAAGTCTTTTCGCATTATAGTATGTATAAACTTGTAATAAAATCTCTTTGGCTATACTATTTGTATCTGGCTGGTTTTGGTATCATTGAAAGGGTAAATTTTAAAGAACATAATTCCAAAATCAAATTAGGAAAATGTGTGATTTTCATTTGTTTTTCGTACCGCCAAGATGAGTGAACCTAATGAAGAAAGGTAGGAAAAAAAAACTAGGTAAAAATGCAACGCAAGCCGCGAAAAAAATTTGCGATGTTTATGGACCTAGTGCAGTGTCTGTGACATACATACATACATAAATCACGCCCATATCCCCGAAGGGGTAGGCAGAGGTGAATTCTCACCCGCGTTTCGCCAATTATGTCAAGTCCCATGTAATAGGTGGCGAGCCTATTGCCATTTATCGGGCACAAAAGTCGCAGTACATTGTCAGGACGGTAGTATAAGAGGAACGCTGCTGCCCATTCCTCATCACTGATTTATCCTTAGTCGCCTTGTACGACACCCACCGGAGAGATTTGGGATGGTGACAATTGTATTCTACTCTGCCGTCACCACACGGCAGTGTCTGTGAGAGTAGCACAAATTTGGTTTAAGCGTTTTCAATCCGGAAATTTTGATGTCAAAGAAGCACGTCGCTCTGGTCGCCCTATTACAGATAAAATGGATGCCATTTTTGAAAAAGTGGAGCAAGATCGGCATGTCAGTAGTTACGACGTAGCTGAAGAACTGGGAATTGACCACAAAACAGTTTTGGCGCATTTGAAAAAAACTGGGTAGTACACAAAAAAGCTCGACATTTGGGTACCTCACGAGCTCACTGAAAGAAACCTAATGAACCGTGTACTCATTTGTGATTCTTTATTACGACGTAATGAAACCGAACCCTTTTTGAAGAAGCTGATAACTGGTGATGAAAAGTGGATCACGTACGACAAGAACGTGCGAAAAAGGTCGTGGTCAAAGGCCGGTCAGGCTTCACAGACTGTGGCGAAACCCGGGTTAACTCGCAACAAGGTGATGCTGTGTGTGTGGTGGGATTGGAAGGGCATTATTCATTATGAGCTGTTACCACCAGGCAGGACCGATTCTGAACTCGCATCTCGCATCGATTCTGAACTCGACTGCGAACAACTGATGAGATTAAAGCAAGAAGTTGAGAGAAAGCGGCCGGAATTAATCAACAGAAGGGGTGTGGGTTTTCATCATGATAACGCTAGACCTCACACATCTTTAGCCACTCAGCAAAAATTAAGAGAGTTTGGCTGGGAGGTGTTAATGCATCCGCCATATAGTCCTGACCTTGCACCTTCAGATTTCCATCCGTTTCGGTCTCTTCAGAATTCTTTAGGCAGTGTCAGGTTAACATCACGAGAGGACTGCCAAAACCACTTGTCGCGGTATTTTGACCAGAAGTCCCAAAATTTCTATAGCAATGGGATCATGTCCCTACCTACAAGATGGCAAAAAGTTATCGAACAAAATGGTACCTACATACTTTAGTTAAATGTAAATAAACTATATTAAAAAATTTTTTGAATTTTCTTAAAAAATGCGAAGAAACTTTTTCCCCAACCTATTATTACGGTTAACCTATTATTGTATTCAGGGGTGCACAGTGCACCCTTAAGGGGGTACACATCGCTAAGTGCACACGGGTATGCGACCCCGGATTCCCGAGCTACTATGACTTTTTCCCAAAGATCCTCTCCGAGTCAGTAGTATCCTAATTGTCCCCTTTCCTACCCAAAATTCCACGTCCTTTTCATATTTAGACCTTATCCTACCCTGTCTCCTCTTTTCCCTTCCATTCCGCCAATCCAGGGTCTGCCGTGCCTGTGGATGCGTGGCTAGGGGCGAGCCTAGTCTCAAGCGTGCCTAAGCCCTGGGAGCAGGCGAACCCAGAAAAAGGCTAGCCTTACCCTGGCATGCGAGGCTCTGCCAGGGCCGACAAACTTTTCCCTAGCTTCTCGTGGGGACGCAATGGAATTTTCTAAAATTATCCATAAAAATGGCGGCGATGTGGTTCGCCACCCATCACGTCTCGGACCTCGCGGGGGCGGAAAGTGGTTCACTGAGAGCCGCTTTGCTACGTTGAATGTTAGAGGAGGAATGCAAGGTAAGATAGATGAAGTATGCGAGATTATGGATAAAAGGCATATTGATGTGTTGTGTTTGAATGAGACGAAAAGGAAAAGTAGTGACACCACCGAACATGGCCCTTATACAGCATACTGGTCTGGAGTTCCCGGATCCAGCAGAGGCAAACAGGGCGTTGGGGTCCTACTTTCCAATAGAATGGCAGAGTGTGTGACTGAACATAAGTGCGTGAGTCCCAGGCTCCTCTGGCTGAGGTTGAAGGTTGGGCTTACTCGAATCTTCATCCTTGGTGTATATGCACCTACAGATTTAGGTTCGAGTAGGTCCAAAACAGACCTTACAAGTCAGGAGGAGTTCTGGGATAGCATGAGAGATTGCCTGAAACAGTGCAAGGAGAATGAGAAAATTATAATGTTAGGTGATTTTAACGGATGGGTAAGAATAAAGCGAGATGGATATGAAAAGGTATTAGGTAAATTTGGGGATGAAAGAGTTAATGAGAATGGGAAAAGCTTGTTAGATGTGTGTTTGGAATGGAGCCTCTTAGTGACAAATACGATGTTTGCCCACAAGAGGATCCATATGTATACAAGAGAGGATGAATACTCGAAAAGTATGATTGATTTTGTGATTGTGGATGAAAGATTGAGAAGCAAGGTTCAGGATACAAGGGTGTTCCGAGGTAGCGGTCTTTACTCAGACCACTTCCTGGTAGTTAGCCGAATAAGTGGTCTGTTTAAACGTTGGCGGCACCGTACCACGGCCCCTATAAGTATCCTGGAAAGGATAAAAGTAGAAAATTTGCAAGAGGTGCATGAGGAATATGTGCGAAAGTTGAATGAAAGGTTTATTGAATCTGACGTAGATTCAATAGCTGATATAGAAGACATATGGAAGATTTTTAAAGATGACGTTGTGAATGTAGCTACTGAAGTATGCGGTGTGGCGAAAAGAGGGAAAGGAAAGAGACAGAAGAGTGAATGGATGGATGGAGAAGTACAGAAGGTAGCGAAAGATAAGAAGAAAGCTTGGCAAGATTGGTTAGCAAAGAGAGCTGACCAAAGGATATGTAAGGTGACAATGGCGGATGTAGACGAAGCGAAAAAGAAATATAAAAGATTGAATTTGTTAGTGAAGAGTGTAGTGAATAGAAAGAAAGATGAACGAAAAGATGAGTTTGATAGAAAAATCTCTGACAATTTCCAAAATAACATTAAAGTTTTTTGGAAATCTGTACGGACAGCTCGAGGAAAGAGCGCAAACTCGGAGTTGATACGAGTCAGAGACAAGGATGGAAGTGTTTTGAATGGCGAAGAAAGAGTGCTGAATAGGTGGAAGGAATATTTCGAGAGTTTATTTGAAAGGTCAGATGATATAGCCCAGTCCCAGGCTAATCATGTGAAAGAAAATTTGAATGAGAATGAAATAAGTATGCATGAGATTGTGCAAACATTGAAAGGTATGAGAGCAGGAAAGGCAGCAGGGTGTGATAGGATATCGGTCGAGATGCTGAGGGCTGGTGAGGGTACCATTGCTAAGCAGCTGCACCGCCTTTTGAACCTTTGTTGGGTAAGTGGCCAAGTACCAAAAGACTGGCGTAAAGCCGTCATTGTGCCACTGTACAAAGGTAAAGGGTCGCAGCTAGAATGCAAAAATTACCGTGGTATTAGCCTTCTCAGTGTTGTCGGCAAATTGTATGCAAAGATTCTGATTGAAAGGATTATGAAAGAGACTAATGATAAAATATGGGACGTGCAAGCAGGATTTCGGAAGGGAATGGGATGTACGGATCAAGTCTTTTCTCTACGATGCATTACTCAGAAATCTCTGGCTAAAAGCCAACGAGTATATTGCGCTTTCGTAGACTTAGAAAAGGCTTATGACCGAGTGGTGAGGAATGAACTGTGGTCGATTTTGTCGATGTATGGGGTGAACAGCAGCCTGATACAGGCGTTGAAATCTCTTTATGAGGATTCGAACGCTTGTGTTAGGATAAATGGCGCATACACAGAGTCGTTTCGCATCGGTACAGGTGTGAGACAAGGATGTGTAGCGTCACCATGGCTGTTCAACTTATACATGGATAATTGTCTGACGAGACTAAAAGAATTTGATTGTGGATTACGCATGAACGAGTTACTTATCAAATGTCTGCTGTACGCTGATGACCAGGTTATATTAGCATCATCAGAAACAGATTTGCAGGAGATGGTAACAGTTACGCATGAAGCTTTGACAGAGAAAGGGATGAAAGTAAATGTAAGCAAGACAAAGATCATGGTTTTTGAAAGAGATGAACAAATGACAAAGTGTGAAATTAAGATAGCGGGTGAGAATGTTGAACAAGTGAAAGAGTTTGTATATTTAGGATCTGTATTTACGAGAGATGGAAAGTGTGATAGTGATATTGAAAAGCGGGTGAAAGCTGGGAATATGGTAAACGGGGCTTTGCACACTTTTATGAACAGCCAAAGCGTGTCCAGAAAGGCTCGTATGGCTGTTCATAACGGAGTGCTGGTTCCGACATTAATGTATGGAAGCGAAAGTTGGGTATGGGAGAAGAAGCATGAAAGTAGAATAAATGCAGTAGAAATGAGAGCGTTGAGGAGTATGGCTGGAGTAAGGCTGAGCGACCGATTGTATAACAGTGTGATAAGAGAAAGGTGTGGTTTGAAAGAAGATGTAATGACAAGGATTGAGAAAGGGATGCTCGCATGGTTTGGTCACGTCGAAAGAATGGATGAAAGGAGAATGACAAAAAGGATTTACATGGCGAAAGTGAATGGAGAAATGGCAAGGGGAAGGCCTAGGCGGATCTTTCATAATCAAATTGAAAGTCTATTGAAAAAGGGCCAGGTCAAGAGTACCCGAAACCGACGGGCATGCATGAAGAGATTGATGAGATTGGATGAAGCGAAAGAAGTATGTAAGGATCGTAGCAAGTGGAAGGAAGTGATCTCTGCCTACCCCTGTGGGAGAAGGGCGTGACGTATGTATGTATGTGTATGTATGTATTATTACGGAAAATGGCGCCTACAAGTTTGGTTTTTTTTAAATTCTCCTTATTACTAGGGACGGCAAAGGGAACTAGCACATACAGCCTCATCTGATGTAGTCTACTTTCTTCAGTATTAATCGCATTAAAACGCGAATGTATCACGTTTTAATGCATTTTGGGAGAGTTTGGCCGCAAATTTACACTAACAGCCTATTGATGGAGACTGACGAGGTAGATCGACCACGAAAATGCTCATCGCCTTTCTCATCAAATGCACTTTTGTTTCACTAAATCTTTATATTGTTTATCGCCGTAGACACTTATTACACAAAACTACATTTTTTTTAGCAGTAAACATCACTCTGACACAATATTAATTTAATAAAACAAATATGACGACTTTCAAAAGGCACAGAAAAACCGTGCATCCAAAGCAGCAGCAAAATAAAAAATAAAATAAATAGTGTTTCTAAATACGATAGTTAATGTGTTTATAAACATGGAATGAAATGTTTATTTATCATATTAACTCATTCGTAAAAAATAATTCGTAAAAATATTCAATGTCCATAGACAAATTCAATAAGCATAAATTTTGGTGTGTTTGGCGCGTTTAAATTCAAAAATTGTTTTAATTGTGGATTTTGTACAAGGAAAGTGGTGTTAGTTTGATGCTTAAGGATCTGTGTTGACGTTCAATTATGAGGAATTATTAAAAGTAAGTCTCGTGATGTGTTTGTTGTTGAGAATTTTATAGTGGTTTTCACCACCTGATCTATCGCCATCATGAACTCTGTTACCAATAAATTCGCGCCGAGCACTCCCTACATACGTTAATATGTGTGACATCCCCTCTTTTAACGTAAAATTAATTTCATTTTTATTTATTTCGCACACATGAATACAGACTAAATATACTAAAGACATGGCTGGTCCTATGGTTCCCTAAAAATATAGGGAGAATTTAACAAAAAAAAAGAATTAAAAAATATACGATTACGCATTAGTATGTAATATATTATGAACGAGTGCATAATTTGCTTCATTATGGACCTTAAAACGGTGTAATAAGAGTCAATTTACGAGCATTTGTGTTGAAATTAATATTATTGAACCATGTGGTGACGGCAGAGCAGAATACAACTGTCACCACCCCCCAGTCTCTCCCGTGGGTGCCGTAGAAGGCGACTAAGGTATTGAGTAATGGACAGCAGCGTTCCTCTTATATTACCTAGCAATAGGTATAATACTACGACATGAATGTTGATGGATGTCGAAGTAGAGGAAGACCATTGAAAAGATGGATGGATTTTGTGAGGTGTGATATGTAGGTGATGGATGTGAATGAGGAGATGACGAGTGACAGAAGAGAATGAAAAATGAGAACATATTGCGCCGACCCTAAATAGGATGGGATAAGGGCAGGGCGATGATGAATAGGTATACTACGATTTACGTAGCCAATAGATGGCAAACTTTCTCCACCTATTACATTGGACTAAACATAATTGGCTAAACGTGGGTGTTAATTCACCTATGTCTACACCTAGGGATAAATAGGGGTGATTCATGTATTTATGAGTAAAAAAATATTATTTACAATGCCTTTATATGCACAGCTACAAAATATGCGGCAGTTAATTATTATGCGTTAGGCCATTTAGTATGCCCAGGGTAAGTTGCCTATTACCATTAATATCAAGATTCTGTAGGTAATTTATTTTATTACTTGATCTTGAACTTTGTTCAAAACAACAGTAAATTTCAATGACGATACTCTTTCACTACCTGGTAAGTTTCTTACACAAAAGCACAAAACCTCCAAACAATTATGTTGTCAGTCTTCCATTCTTACATCAATCGACCTTTTTACAGATCGGTGTTATTCGCTGCCACATTTAACGACCATTGAGTGGTCGTGATTCTGAATTACTGAGAAGGTCAATCATTAATTAAACTACGTTAGTCAAGGGCAGTGCTTTCAAATTTTAAAGATGCTATTGCAAATATAGTCACGCCCATAGATCCCCGAAGGGGTAAGCAGAGGTGTGTATTATTTTATTATTATTATTATATTCTTTATTGCACACATAGAAACATACAAAAAAGCAACATTAAAAGAGAACAAGGACAATAGGCGTGTATATACTACGTAGTACAGTCAACCCAAAACTGTCACATTTCTTTAATCGATTGTCAACCTTATCTTGTTGGCAATAGAGCCAAAAGTCGAATGAGAAAATTTAACATTTTGTGATAGTCTGTCGTGCTGTTGTCTTGTAATGCTGTTGCAAATGTACAATAGTAATAGTAATGTAGAGGCGGGTGTTTTAACACACCTGCGGCTTCACCTGAGGGGAGAAAAGCGTAGATTTATGTATGTATGTATGTCAAAAAGGTCTTCATATTTGAAACTAACGCAAGCATATGGCCAAGCGGCCGGCTTGGCCAATTCTATTATACAATATTCAGTCGTTAGTAAGTCTAAAATCAGTGACAGAACAATTGAGGACAGGTGATACGGTTGTTCAGTAGCCCATTTAATGCGCACGGGGACTAATGGTTCCCATACCCTAACGATCCGATATTCTTGTATGCAACATACTATAGTATTCTCACTCTTACCGAAGTGACATTAAAGTGCATATTGGAGCAGGCCACAGGAAGCCGCTGATCCGTTTCACAGTCACGGCTCTGTGACTTTTCCATTTATGGTTGGATGCATAGTTTAGGGTATAGTTGGCGTAGTTTTAAAATGGAAAATATCCATTCAATTTCGCAAAATTGCAACAGACATTTTTCCAAGGCCGACGAGTGACTTGTCCGAATTCGCCGCGGCCACAAGTTGCTTAATAATGTTATTGTGTTAAAATTAAAGGTCAACCTGTAGATATATTTTCTGTCGATTATAATATGTATGATATTATTATTGAAATTCTTTTTCTAATACGTTTTAGGATATTTTATAAACGGAAAAAATAGCGAGAGATATATACGCCCCGTTCAAGGTAAATCGATAATCTGGCGAAAATCGCTGGAAGCCGCTGGACCGATTAAGGCTCGAGTTCACCAAAACGTAAAACAATTATTTGGCAATTTATCGTAACATACGATAAAATGCCAAAAACCAACGGTTAAATACATACATAAATGACGCCTATATGCCCTAATAAGGGGTAGGCAGAGGTGATTTAACACCTACTTTTCGCCAATCAAGCTAGGTCCCATGTAATAGGACGGTTAAATAAAAATCGCTTGTTTTACGTTTTGGTGAACTCGAGCCTATATTGAAGTTCGCTGGGGGAAACCTATGTCAATCAGGGCGTTACTCGGCTTAAATGGCCAGCGACGGATGGATTGTGTGAAAGATGATATTGTGATGAAGAAGGGAGTTCATAGCGTGTAACGTCACGTCTGATAGAGAGGAGTGTAAGAGGTAGACAAGTGGGGTAAGGACAGGGAGAAGAAGAGAAGAATCAAATTATAATTTTATTAAGATCAAAAATATCGCCCTTTATTAGACGCCTCGAGGCTGTGACAAATATATACATACATAAATCACGCCTATATCCCCGAAGGGATATAGGCGTGATTTATGTAGGCAGAGGTGAACTAGCACCCACATTTCGCCAATAATGTTCGATCCCATGTAATAGGCGGCGAGCCTATTGCCATTTACCGGGCACAAAAGTCGCAGTACTATTGGTAGGTGATATAAGAGGAACGCTGCTGCCCATTCCTCATCACTGATTTATCCTGAGTCGCCTTGTACGACACCCACGGGAAAGATTTGGGGTGGTGACAATTGTATTCTACTCTGCCGTCACCACACGGCACATATATCATTTATTATAATCACTTTAAGCAACTGAGCTCGTTCTGAACAACGAACTTGTATTAATATCAGAAACTGGTTTTGGAGATATTATATTTTTGGACCTCTCAAGTTGCCATCCATTTCATTACTACTAGACTAGCTACATTTTTATGTAAATCAGATAGATTAGAACTCCAAAAACAGAAACAAAATAAGATGCCTATAAAGGTTTCAAATGCCAGTTTATCATTATGGATTTGAAAACTTGTTAGGATACTAAAAAGACTAATAAATAAAAAACTAATAACTAAACTAATACTAAAAAAATTAAATTGGTCAAAAGATTCCTGCTGTTTACCTAAGTCATTAGGTATTTACTTCATCGAGTTTATGCTCGATGACCTACTTAATACAAAACTTTTACGAAACATGGAATAAATGAATATTTGTCTTTTGAATTTATCTTTTGGATAGTGACTGCCCTTTTCGTGTACCTATATGTCGCAGACAGATCGTTCAATTCGGCATCTCTACAAATATCTGTTTCGATAAATGATTTGTTCATACCAGAGGAGCTTCGATGTGAATGGATGTCACAAGAGAACTGAGATTGGTTAGCAGTAGAAAGGTTAACTAGTTGTCTGTTGTATTTTTTTTAAGTAAAGTCATTGTTGTGACAGCTATGTGTTGTGTAGTTAATAGATAATATAAAAATAATGTTAGTATTTATATCTTTTACATAAATTAGTCCATTATAAAAAAAACAGTGTTGGGTTTTTAAATGTCTACAATTTATATCCACCTGTCCACCTAAAATAAAACAGGAAAAACTACGAGTTTATTGAATTTTTATTCCTTTTAAAATATCTAAGTGTATAGAACGCGGAATGACTAAAATTGTAAATATCCCAGCTGATATATAAATATTACCCTCATAGCTTGAAGCGGCAATTCCTAAACCTAACTCAAGAATTGCATCAACAAATTAAGAGTTATTAAAAAGGAATTAAGGAAATTTGATAAGCAAACAACCGCTCGCATCAATTATAATATCGTTTGTTCCGTGTTCCTTTGCCTTCTACTAAATAAACTTGGTTACAATTATTATTTTATTTTTATTTGAAAACTGTATAGGTACATGTCACACAAATTATAACAAAGAAAAAGAGGTCACAAAAATTTCTTATTATTATTCTCTTAATTATTATTTTCCATCATGCACCCAGACAATAACTTTTTGAAATTTTCTGTTCAGACCACTTTTTCGTATCTCGGTTTAAATTTTCCCATTAAGCATGTTTATGGACTGTTGTTAAACAAATAATCTTTATTTAAATTATAGTAAATATAAAACAAATTATAAAAATAAGGTAGCTATCTTAATGTAGCGTGATTACATTTGAGTCATCAGTCTCTTAAGCATTTTTATGTAGCATAGTGGGGCTGCAAAAAACGCAACAATCGACCAATTATACCGTTTTTTTGTAATTAAATGGCCAGCGGATAGGGCATTAGAAGAGAATAGAGCCATATTAAAATCAATACGCAATACAAATTGGTACACATGGCAGGACGTCAAACGAGTGGCCATGTGTAAAAATAAATATAGTAAAAAACACATAAATTTAAAGTAAAAGCCTGGCGTTTTTTCTGAAGTTTTGATGTATTATTGATATTAATAGCTCACGTTATAGGTTTATGTCAATTCTATTTTGCTAGAATTTGCGGCCGTTGTGATCGAAACGCCGGGTTGAATAAAACAATGCCAGACACCTAATAAACGTTGATTCATATTTCAAACTAGTGGCCGCCCGCGGCTTCGCTCGCGTTTTGTTATATTATAGTCTGTAGCCTTCCTCAATAAATGGACTATTCAACACAAAAAGGATTTTTCAATTTGAACCATTATTTTCTAAGATTAGCGCGTTTAACCAACCAAACAAACAAACGTGTAGTGCTCGTGCAAATATAAGAGAACATTACATAAACATAAAATTAAAGGTGAAATGAAAATGAGTACGAAAAATTTATAACTATATAATTGTATAAATCAGGTATAATGAAACTAATATTTTTTTCGTCTATATCTCGAAGATGTGGCCTAGATAACCCTCATTGTAATTCAAGTCCCATATTAGGGGACCGACCCTTCAAGTTACCGACAGACACATTAACCGATTTTATTAATATACATAATTGAAATTACAATGTTTTTTGCTAGATACTGTTGAGTCGGTGAGCAAATACGTATGAACGTTAGACATACAGCCAAAACTATGTAGGTACTCAAATCAGTGATAATATTGACTTATCCTAAATCCACTGTGAAACCCGACAAATTGGTAAGTAGTTTGAAAATGCAGTTATCTATTCCCTACGCTAACACGCTTCTGATTTGTAAATATTTATCGTTGAAATACATCAGTGCTAATATTCTGACAGACAAAGTAGGTTATATTACCAGGAAAATCTACTGACAAAGACATAAACTTTAGTAGGCGGTTTATTTTATTAAAAAAGGAATCATTGATGAATGGAATGCTGAATGTATTTATATGGCATTGACGAGGTTGTCAATATACTCATTAAAACAGTTTCCAAGCTAATTGGCCAGCTGGCCAGCGAGGTAAATAGTATTTTCATAACTTTTAGAGACTTACTTTTGAGACTTTCATCAAATATCTATATAAAAGTTAATTCAGTAATTTCACTGAATTAAATTATATTAAGAAAGTAATAATTATAATTTATGAATTTATACAACTGATAATTGCAATAAAAGTACTTGTATTGTATACCTTTCATGATTGTTTACTTTTCCATTGAAATAGAATGGTACATCTTCTAACTATAGATACTCGTAGGTATAAATCAATAGCGGCTCCCGGACTTTAAGTCATTTTAGTGCTAGTTAAAATGCACGTATTATTCTAAGATTAGATAAGTAATTTATATAACATATAGTTAAGTATTTACGTAAAAATTTTATTAAGAAACAATGAATATGTCAAATCACAATCGCTTAGACGACGAAGTCTTGCGCAATACTGCTTTTAAGTTCAAGGTTAGTGGTAATAGCCGTTAACTACTAAAATCGATACAGAACCATGTATGAAAAATACAAAAATAAAACCTAGGCACCACGTATTTAAGACCGTCACTTACGTAATTGCTATTACCTATACCTTAAATCGGTCTATATATTAAATATAAGCCACACAAAGTGAATTTACAATTTTTTCCACATTGTTTAGTACATTTTACTTGTATGGTAATAGACGTGCGTGTGGTACGGTTTTTATTTGTGTAAATAATAGGTGCCTATATTACTACACTATAAAACAATTGAGTTAAAGAAAGGCATCTTATCACTTTAGAGCGGAGATAACGAACAAGAGAGCATCGCTCTGCAAAAAATCTGTCACTAATCTCAAGGTCGCCTATGGCATAAACACAACACGTTTTCACCTGTTCCTCGTTTTGAATCTCCTCTTCAGCTTCAGGTTAGGGCACTTTTTGAACACAGAGAAGGAGACACCATCTAGGAATCCCATGGTTTAATTCAATATCACATATTTATCACTAAAGGACGATGTTATCACAGTTGGTGCGGTGCGCGGCTGTCGCGCCGTGGGCCATGACTAAGCGTTGTAGGGGCCGCCTCGCCGCCCGGAGTCTGCAATATGGTGCTCACCGGTCCATGCAGCGTGCATTGTGTGCATCGCTTAACTCGCCGGCTGTACTCGCAAAACCACTTATTACGTGTCGTTTTAAACGTCGTTGGCCGTGAAACATGCGCGGTGCTCAGCGTGACTAGAACAGTGCTCTGTCAGTGCGCGCGCGCACTGCGACTCACACCCACGTGCTCTAGACGGTTAGCGGTAATTGAAATGGACGTATACATTGTATTGGCCGTTTTGGACCTTGATTAAGTGTCAATTTGAAGTTTACGCATTACTAAACAAGTACAGTCAGGATCTTCCGTTGTTTTTTGATATTAGTTATTGTACAATTTTAGATAAAAATTAAAAAGATAATACGGTATAACTGAAAATACTGTATAAAAATCCCATCTGAAATTATTGATTGTCAATAATTATATGACCTTTATGACCAAAAGAAAATACATATTATTTTTAAATTATGAACTATTTTTCACTTTTTATTCTTGAATCTATACAATTTTTTTTACCAATAAAAAATACGTTTTAGTGTTGTGCTCTTATTTAACGGATAAGACAGCATCATAATGTAATCAGTTTGCATGGTAATATGACTTCATTCCATTATATGCTAAGTGACAAAATTACAAAAAAAAACAGCAAGTACCTACAACAGATTGATAGTGATATTATTAAATAAGGCAATCACACTGCCAAAAAGGCATTCAGAAAGTGTTTAGTGTCAGGCAAGCGGCCGGCTGTAAAACCTAAGCCAGAACTTTGAGCAGTATGGATTGGAATTTGTCATTCCAATCACTCTCTCCGTTCATCGGTCTCTCGACATGGTCCGGTCCGTCTCTTTTCTATACATTCATTCATCACTAGCACCATTACGGTGTGATGGATGATATGAATCAAAAGGGAGTGGATGGCTTGATGACGTCTGACCGATATGAATGGAAGAGGAAACGTACTGCGCCGACCCCAGATAGACTGGGAACAGGGCAGGGAGAAGAACCTTGAAATGTTTGTCATCAGTCACAAAACATAGGCTATTTGAGTGACTCACCCGATCAGTTTTTTTGAGTGCTATTAAATAAGTTACCATCATTATCTATTCATTACTCGTTAAGTGAATGATTAAAACTATACAATTATCATATAATTCATATTATAACGTACATTTTTTAATCTTTCCTTTTTATTTTGTTAGTTTAATTTTATAAGAATTAATATCACACAAACATTTTTAAAATCTCAGTTAAATGGCCATAAGTATTAAAAAGTATTCTACCAATGAAATATTTAAAGACTAGGTTTGATATTATAAATTGCATTTTAAAGCGTTATCTGATCCTTCATCTTAAGAAGCTAAAATTCGTCGCTAAGTGGCACTTAATCCTTGCTGTCTCTAAAAAGATTAACCCCTAAATAATGGAACTAGCATAATGAACTGTAGACTAAAATATACAAGCTGAATTTACTTATAACAATTGTGTGTTATGAAACTAATAAACTCGATTCCACTCGTTGTGATAAATCCGACTATTGGGCACTGTACGTTGAATGCATACGTATATCGCTCAAAGTGGTCAGACAGTCGCTTAATCGGATTTTATTGCTTTTTGGGTTGCAGCCTATTGAACTGCACTGAGTGAACAATAAATATGGCCAATATGGGTTGAGTCATATGGAATTTTTATATTACTTTTTTGTTTCTTCAACGTTTTGTAATGTTGTTATCTATTAGAACATAGTATTATGTTACATACATACGTACATAAATCACGCCTATATCCCCGAAGGGGCAGGCAGAGGTGAAACTAGCACCCACGCCTCGGTTAGGTCCCATGTAATAGGTGGCGAGCCTATTGCATTTATCGGGCACAAAAGTCGCAGTACACTGCTATTGCTAGGTGAGGTGGTATAAGAGGAACGCTGTTGCCCGTTCCTCATCATTGATTTATCCTTAGTCGCCTTGTACGACACCCACGGGAGAGATTTGGGATGAGACAATTGTATTCTACTCTGCCGTCACCACACGGCATTATTATGTTATCATTAAGTAAAGTTGCAGTTGGGCTACCTAAGGACGATGTACAGAAAAATGAGAAGATACAGGGGAATCCTTTGGCCTCGTATGGACATGTCAAAACACGAAACGAAATGCATGTAATAATGAGAGTGACAAAAAGTAATTTTGACGGATGGAAGGAAAGAGGAAGACCACAGAAGAGATGTGACTTGAAGAGGATGGACGGCGTGTGAAATAAAGTTGAATGTGAATGAAGTATATGAGGAGATAACAGATAGTGAAAATCATAGGTATTGTACTGCGCCGAACTTAATAAATAGTTTGATAAAATATTATATCAAATACATATTTTCACAAGAAGAGTGAAGGGCTTCAATGTTGATGATAGATCGTACAATAGGAAAACTACAGAATAAATGAACGGATTGTGTAAATATTGGTAACGAATATAACGGGCGAGGAGATGACGTGTAACAGAAATTATATGAAAATACAATTACAATTTATTTGCGCTTAAGAAATATTGTGTAATTTTTCTAACTATATCTATTTTGCCAGCACCAAAAAATTGTAAAACAAGTTAAATTTCTGCTTGGCAACATCGTTTAATAAAGTAGTTTTCACCAGATGAAGCACTAGTTGAAGTTGAAAACGAGATCATTACACTAATAATGTCATAGGCCAATGTTTTACATAGAATACGATTTAGGAATAAAGATAGATGGCGGATTTAGTAAAGCCCTGTCTTTTTGTGAGGCACACTTAATATAAATCAATGCTTTTTCTGAAATTCTCATAGCAGCAAACAGACCATTTGATAGATGAACCTCATCAATGGCAGTGAAAGGTTGATTAACGATGAGGTATTTTTCTTGACTTTCCTTTGAGGATCCTTGATCGAATTCCGTTTTCACATTTAGCTGTGCAAGCAATTTGTACAAAACGAGGACAATGTTCATCGTTGTTAAAAACAAAAGACTACGTTCGGTACAAATTGGTTGCGTTTTCTCAATTTTTGTAGCTTGTCGGTTCGTTACGGATAATTTTAACAAGAAATTTTAATATATAAGACATACAACATTAGGCACTTCGGAAATTTCGATGTAGTTACTTATTATTGTTATAATATAAAGTAAGTAAACTAATAGGATGAAACTCCCAATAATAATGATAATTTTGAATGATAACAGAAATATCACAAGCATTTATACCTACTATGAACTAACTATGAATTTTGAAAGTGGACGAGTAGTATATTTTCACTTAAGGTTTACATCACCTCCATTTCTATATGTAAATTGTTGTTTTTTGCTGCATTTCCTTACCTGAAACAAACAAATAAAAATAAATGAACTACTGATTTACAGTACGTACTGTACATCAAATAAAAACTAGAAAATACTGACGGGCTTTAAATTATTAAAACAGAATATTCCTAGAAACCGTTGCTTCTTTTAAACAATTTCATATTCTATTCAACGTACCAGACATTAACACAATTATATTTACCTGCTTAACTTAAATTTAAGATGGAGTCATATTTTTACAAAGAACCGAGATAATTACAAAGTCAATGTTATCTAAATCCTTTGTCAGACCTAAAAACGAGTATTCATTGTGAATTAATAATCTTATAACACAATACAATAAACTCAATACAAGGAAGTTACAAGCTAAATGACGTCATCAAATCAGTTGCTCAAACATGGAATTAAGACGTATGATATCATGCAATGCAAAATAGATCGCTTTTCAGATGAAATCATTTTTATTATTGAATTTATATTTTGATCCTGATATATTAATATGCTTAACGAATTTTTTAATTTATATTATAATAAATATTATTATTTTGCCTATATAGGTACTTTAAATATATTTCTCGCATTATTTCTTTGCAATATAATTTAAAATATGAAACTCACAATAAATTACAGTATTCATTACAACAAATGCTGCCATAATTAAAATTTATTGATGCGGGATACTACTCTATCTACATTCATTACAAAACGGATGAGGCTATTAAACAATGCGTCATTCGAGATTCATCATCATCACCAGCCCTTTAATGTCCCCACTGCGGGGGCACGGGCCTTCCCTATGGATGGAATAATATAGGGAGATTAGGCCTCAACCCACCACGCTGGCCCAGTGCTGGTTGGTGCCACGCTGGCCCAGTGCGGGTTGGTCGCTGGCCCAGTGCGGGTTGGTGCTGGCCCAGTGCGGGTTGGTATTCGAGATTTATATATCATTTATATTATTTTTAGGGACTAATTTTTAGCTTTTAAATCAAAGTAGATAAATTATCCAATCTCTTAACTCTTATTGTGTCAGTTTATGGACATAATAGCAGTTTAAGCTAGATGACAGGTCACCTACCTGTCATGTAACTGTCTGTAACTCTAAGAAATAATTATTTATTTGCCTAAAAAATTAGCTAGAAGACATGTAGGTATAACTCTAAGGGCCGGTTTTTTGATGCATAGTTAACTGTAAACTAATTGTTTAAAATTGTTACTTATCTTTAAATATCACTGATATTTAACAATATTTAACAATTAGTAACATTATCAGACTGATATTTATCCATTTGTAACATTAGTAACTAAAATTGTTACTAATGGTTACTTATCAGACTGATATTTAGCAATTAGTAACAGTTTTTAACAATTGGTTGAGTTAACTGTGGATCAAAAAACCGGCCCTAAGAAATTATTATTTATTTGCATAAAGATTTATTATAGGAACATATTGTTTTTTATAAAGCCATATGTATTTTTTATGACGTGAACAACACTAAACGTAAGGAACGAAGAACACTACACGTAGATTGTTTGAAAGACAAAGTAGAGTAGATGATTTTATAACGGCTGACGGCGATGTATGGAAGAATTAAATTTACTGTCAGGCAATTGATGTCGGGTGCCTTACAAAGCGACTGAAGTTTATAGAATTAAGTAAAATTAACATACGTAATACGAGTGTTATACACAATTGCCGAATACTTTAGTTAGAGCCCACGTATGACTTAAAACGTAGGAGTTGCTAAAATCTGTATGGGAATGGCATCAAAGATATAGGAAAAGGTTTTCTAAGGTGGGGCATACTGATTAAAGCGGGCGTATTCTCGTGTAAAAATTCAAAGTATTGTGGTAATCTGGAGTGTGGTTACTGTACCCTATCAAATATATAGACATCTAAAATCAAACGTTAGCATGAAGGAGCAAATTACATACAACTTCTTGAAGTCATTGAAACTTTGTATTTGGCGCAATTCGATGGCACGTTTGTCGTATCGATTTCTGTGTATGGCGTGAGTGCAGCGTTTTAGTTCACTGATTTGTTACGTAGTTTGTGCTTAACGAATACGGAATTTATTCAATGGAACAATAAGGTCTAGTTATTCTAAAGCAATTTTAATTAGGTTATAGCATAAATTATCGTTATTATTCAAAAGCTTTCGGTATGATTACAACTGAACCTTATGAGGTTTAAAAATATAATTATTTATTAGACTTTTTCATTTCATATTAGATATATTATATACTCGTACCTATATTGCAGTCACATAAAGCGTAATGCACTATTATTTTTTCTTTAGACTTAGAGACCTCTGCCTGTCACGTGGGTAACGAACAAGGCAACTAAGCGTTATAAATAGGATATAAATAATAATAAATAGTTGTAAGGTAGCAAACGAAAACTCTGGCGAATCTTTCTTTCTATTACATTCGACTTAACTTCCTCCCATACATATATTATTATATCTGGTCATTTCTAATAGGCTCTTTTCTCAGTCTCTCTATAGTCGTAAAATATACAAAACCAATTCAAAATAATCAGGAATTACGCACAAAAATGTGAGTCCTCATCATCGCAATAAATGAATATTTTTAAGGGAATCGTTACCCGAAAAGTGTGAATGATAATTGAATTAACATTCGCGCCAGGTAGCCATCAAGAGCGCTTTAAAAAATGGAAGCTTTCTCAACTCCAAAGGTTCGCGCTTAATTTAGGTAAAATGAAAAGCCATTGGAGAATTTTTTACTCGAAAAATTTTTCACAAACGGCCAGTCTTTGTAGCAATTAATTTTGCTTAATTAATTATGGGTTAAGTATGTTTTATGGGTCGGCAGCTTAAGAAAAACAATATTCCTGGTACACAATAAGAAATCTCTTTAGAAAAGTTCTTTGTTGGCATGAAACTTATTATCCTGATCACTAACTAGATACGTGTTATCTTTGGACGCACTGCCACAGATTAATCACTGTTGTCAGTCAATCAGATATTCAAAGTATTTTTTTCTGGACGCATAATAAAATTTACCGTGTTAGTGATGGCAGAGCAGAATACAATCTCTCTCGCGCGTGTCGTACATACAAGGCGACTAGGGCCGGTTTTTTGATGCATTGTTAACTCAACCAATTGTTAAAAAATCATTCTGATTTCTGATAATCAGTCTGATATTTAACCATTAGTAACTATAATTGTTACTAATAGTTCAATATCAGCCGGATATTTAACGATTAGTAACAATTTTTAACAATTGGTTGAGTTAAATATGCATCAAAAAACCGGAACTAAGCGACAGGAACAAGTAATGAGCAGCTAATAAAGTAATGAGCGTTCCTTTTGGTTCTCTATCGTGTTACCTAACTTTTTTTCCATATATTTTTTTGTCCTAATCATTATTTGTCCGAATGATCATTTGCCCGAAGTTAAGAAGAGTTAAGAAATCAGAACATTTATTTGCACAATATTGTGTAAGGTACATTGAGGTGACCGACAATGTTGTGGATACCAATCAACAATATTCTGCCTTATATCTGTAGGCATGCAAATGGCAACTGGTAGGTATGCAAATGGCAACAATATAGGTAAATGTCAATTCATATCTGCCTATATGTTTTAAGGGATAAATAGGCGTGATTTTTATGTATCTATTTTTTTATTTTTATGTGTCTATGTATGATGAATTTGTTTAGGTTTGTGTTGTACACAATTACAATACTTAGGGCCTGTTTCACAATAGACAAGTAAGTTAGAAGTAGCTTACTTTGCAGTTCAATTGACTTATATTTCATATTACAACTGTCAAAAGATCTGCAAAGTAAGCTACTGAGAACTTACTTTTTAATTGTGAAACAGGCCCTAAGGTTTTATTTTATTGTTTCGTAATTAATACAATTGGGGCCACCCTTGTCTGAGCAAGGAACGCCACATAATTATGATTAACCGGATTTTGGCTATCGTATCGGTGAAGCAGCGAAATGGACCTGATACTCCATATCTAACCTTCCCATTCCGAAATCTACAAGCAAAAACTTATTGGATTGCAGAGGACGCGGGTTCGATTCCCGCATCAAGACGATCATTTTTCGAACTTTTTGTAACCACAATTTTCTTTGCAATCATTTTTCAACATTTTATTGTATCCCATGTGTTGGCATACACAACTAACTTTCCTGTTACGAAAAGTGGCTCCTCCTAATAATTTCCAGGTCAATGGCCTCACGCCAGTCAACAATGTCGAGACAGCTTTGTAACTCGACATTTCGATGACATAATCACACAACTAACCACCTGAATCAATACGCATTTGCATTCATCTATGCTTGGCACACAGACGCTTATCTTAGATAACAATACTCTTAACGGGTGAGTACATTTACAGATGTTTATGTAGGTGTATTAATTGGAGAGCCATAAATTAGAGTGAAAATTCATGAAATGCCTTTGAAAAGTGTTTAAATTAAAAAAAAATCTATTAAGAAAAATTTTGTAGTTTTGATATATTTCTACAATTTTATTTACACGTTTATTTGTGTGAACCACCCACCAATTCGCACTGGGCTAACGTGATGGGTTATAGCTCATTAAGTTTCTTACTTTGAGCTAGATTGCGAGGGTAAAGAAACATCACAATATTTTTAATAAGTCTAAAATACAAAGCAAATTTAATTATCCTATTTAGATTTTATTGTGCTTACCAAATACTTTTCTGTAATGAAGTCTAGCTAAAGTGAATGCTTCAATTATCTAGAGTAAAATAAAAGTGAATGTCATTATTTATTAACTACTATTTTGTATTCTGGGCCGTTCTAGCAAAGGTTTAGCAGTTAATTTTGTTTCTTCCCGAAAGTGACAGAATATTTATGGTCTTACAGCCCCCTAGGGATAATTATTGTACTTCTGAACATCACGCTGCGATGTTCCGTTTTTATCCGAAGAAAAAACCGCAAAGCTATAATTTATTACAACGAAAATTTTTATAATCAATCCTTTCTCAATGTTAAATTTTCATGGCTAAGCTCATTTAATTTCGTAAGATGTATTTGTATTTGTAGATACAAACTTATGAATATGTTTTTGAAATATACGGCCGTAATTTTCTTTTTAACATATTTTATAACATATAAATTCATAATGAAAGCTGGTTTAATTACAAATCTGTTAATGGAAGAAAGAATAAAGCATAGTGAGTAAGTAACATACTGGTGAAACTCCCTTCAAAAATCAAATGTCTCAAAACATCACTGTTTTATTGGTCAGATTTTGAAAGTTTACTATCGATTGTTAATGTTAAGTGATGGGTGTTATGGCAACAGAACTTCAAAGTAAGCTTGTTGAGTAGGCAAACAAGTTTGAGGGGCGATCTAAATACAATATTCTCAAGTTACAGACGTGACATTGTCGATTAGACAACATAGCTGCTTACTGCGTTTTTATAAATGACGTCGGATCACGGATCCCTCTTCAAGATAGGGAAACTTGTTATGTGGCAATCTTAAATAAAAAACTATACAATGTTATTTCCTAATAGCTTTAACCTAGTACATAGTAGCTTTATAGTTTATATTATGTAGGATACATAATATAGAATAAGATAGGTATAATATATTATATAATCTCTCGACAATTGCATGCCTCTAAAACGTATAATCATTTCGATAACGAAATTCTTAATAATAACTATGTTCAAATGATACAATTTGAAATTCAGATTGATATAATTCAAAACCAAAGCACGCTGCTAATCAAATTTCATTTTTAACTCGTAGCTTCGATTTCCCGAGGGAACATTTCTATTTGCTCAATAAAAATGTCCTATTAGTTATTCCGGGATTTCGCTCCACCTGTATTTATTTATTAAAGCTTTTTGCGTAAATAGAACACAGAATCATACGCATAATATCGTAAGGAATTTACTAGCAGTCAACCGGAGAATTGAGTTCTTTGAATGAAGACGGTGCTAAAGATAAATGTTCAAATTAAATATTCGACAAAGGTTCTCGGAAGATTCGTCGCGCTGACTCCATATGTGCGCTAAATCTCATTCAAATCAGTTTAAACCTTTCCAAGTGATTTAGTCTCAAAGATGGTTTATAGCTTTTGAATGTATGATATTATCTTTGGAAGTTTTCGGTCGACAGCCAGAAGGTATTTTATAAAGGACGAGTTATATATATTTTTCACTTCTCATGCTCTGAAAGTGCTTATTTTCTGTAGGATATAGGCTGCACAAAATCAAATTTGTGTTCAAGAGCATTAACGTATCTACTCATAAATGTATCTATATAAAGACAAAGAAAATAAGCCATGCAGCCAAACACAATAAGAAGTTTAGAGATAGAATTTGTTATTTTATAATATTTACATGCATACATACATAAATCACGCCCATATCCCCGAAGGGGTAGGCATAGGCGAACTAGCACCCACGTTTCGCTAACTATGTTAGGTCCCATGTAATAGGTGGCGAGCCTATTGCCATTTATCAAGCACAAAAGTCGCAGTACATTGGTAGGTGGTAAAAGACTGAATGAAAGAATGGCCAGCAGCGTGCCGCTGGCCATTCCTCATCACTGATTTATCGTTAGTCGCCTTGTACCCACGGGAGAGATTTGGGGTGGTAACAATTGTAATCTATTCTGCCGTCACCACACACGTATAATATTTAGTTTAATTTATTTGCCTAATGCGTTTTTTAAGACAAAAAAGATATTAAAATTTTAATTCAAGTAAGTACGGTAGGTTATTAAATTAATTTATGAAAATTATTATTATAAAATTAATTTAATACTAGGCTGTATAGGTCTGCAGCCCAAGCCTAATATTAATGGGAAAAACAATTTCCTCCAGTATTCAAAACTGAAATGTTATGATAAGCTACTGTTTTATTTTCCCGCAATCGTAGTAAAAAGCAGAGTTTCTAACTCGTTCACAAAACCATTTTTATCCTCGATGAAAATGATTCGTTTTATGCACTTGTTGGAAAATCTACTATTAAAATAAATTGAACAAGCTTCGCTTACATAGGTTGGTAAAACCAATGGTTTAGTTATAATTTCATTGTATTACATTTTATGATCTATCAGCCGCGGTCTAGGGAGCTGATTCTTAAAAATTCTCTTAAACCAACTTTTTAAGCTATTCGGAGGTAGTAGGTACCTGGCGAAAAAGATCAAGCTATAAATATTTCACTAGTAGCTTTGCATTGTCATTTTACGCAAAGAAGTACAACTTCTGAGAAAAAAATACAAGGGATCATGTTTTATTCTTTTGTAGCCTTCAGAAATTTCGCGATTCACTCTCTGAGGTAGCAATAACTTTTGTGCTAGTTCAAACACATCTTGAATGTGGTTGGCATCCGACGTAAGTGTAGAGCTAAACCACCTCAAACATCGACCCTCACTAAAATATCGAAAAAATGGGAACGTATTGCGACAAAGGCGGAAAGCTCACTCGGCATTCATTTTTGAGCCTCTGATGTATTATGTTTGCACAAACAAAGACGAGGCTGTACGGAAAGTTTGACTGTCGCAACTGTTATATTGGTGCACTACAGATCAACTTGCACGCCTGGCCGTATCCGTTCCTGTAGCATTTTATACTCTCGTTAAAGGTATTCTTTAATTATTCTTTATCTTGATCTTAAAAAGTTAGTGTATTAAGCACGGACGTGTGTTTCTGTTATTATGGTAATTAGGTATTCCTACGTTCAATATACATAATATATAAATAATTCATATCACTTAGTATCCATAACAAAAACTGCTTAACTACTAAAAAATAAGAGATGCAAAATTATTTCTTTTCAAGATGGCACTAAAGCCGGATCCAGACGAGTGTAACGTGTAATATAATCTAGCGTGTAATGTAACACGAATTCTACGTTAGGACGGCACTACGAGCATTACATGTAACGCGAATTCTACGTTAGATTACATTACACGTTACACAAGTCTGGATCCGGCTTAATAAACAACAAACATGTGCTAAGACCACTCTAATCCACCCAAAAGAAATGCTAGAGCTACTCCTTGTAACGCACTTATTTCTTATGCGCAAATATTGTTCCTAATTTCTTTACCTAATTGAGCTTGAATTTGACCTAAAGAAATGATCTCCCTAATCTATATAGAAGTGCTGCTGAGAAGCCAGTAGTATTATCACTCATTACTTAGTTAATTCATTGGATTAGATGAGCCCACTAGAGTGGTAACGTATCTAACGTATAAGCCGGATGAAGTGAATTATCTGCTTTCCACAAATGAAGGTATTTTTACAAACATGTGAAAATTGATTAATGAGAAAAGGTGTTGATGTTTATTATAATTATGGTATGTTTAGCTTAAAAAAGTGTATTCAAGCACTTGGAAAGGCATTTTTTTGCTTAGTCGTTATTGTAATATGTAGAATAGTTTTAACTGTGTATAATAGGTTGGGGAAAAAGTTTCTTCGCATTTTTTAAGAAAATTCATAACATTTTTTAATATAGTTTATTTACATTTAACTAAAGTATGTAGGTACCATTTTGTTCGATAACTTTTTGCCATCTTGTAGGTAGGGACATGATCCCATTGCTATAGAAATTTTGGGACTTCTGGTCAAAATACCGCGACAAGTGGTTTTGGCAGTCCTCTCGTGATGTTAACCTGACACTGCCTAAAGAATTCTGAAGAGACCGAAACAGGTGGAAATCTGAAGGTGCAAGGTCAGGACTATGCGGCGGATGCATTAACACCTCCCAGCCAAACTCTCTTAATTTTTGCTGAGTGGCTAAAGATGTGTGAGGTCTAGCGTTATCATGATGAAAAACCACACCCCTTCTGTTGATTAATTCCGGCCGCTTTCTCTCAACTTCTTGCTTTAATCTCATCAGTTGTTCGCAGTAGAGTTCAGAATCGATGGTCCTGCCTGGTGGTAACAGCTCATAATGAATAATGCCCTTCCAATCCCACCACACACACAGCATAAGGTGATGTTGCGAGTTAACCCGGGTTTCGCCACAGTCTGTGAAGCCTGACCGGCCTTTGACCACGACCTTTTTCGCACGTTCTTGTCGTACGTGATCCACTTTTCATCACCAGTTATCAGCTTCTTCAAAAATGGTTCGGTTTCATTACGTCGTAATAAAGAATCACAAATGAGTACACGGTTCATTAGGTTTCTTTCAGTGAGCTCGTGAGGTACCCAAATGTCGAGCTTTTTTGTGTACCCAGTTTTTTTCAAATGCGCCAAAACTGTTTTGTGGTCAATTCCCAGTTCTTCAGCTACGTCGTAACTACTGACATGTCGATCTTGCTCCACTTTTTCAACAATGGCAATTCCCGGATTGAAAACGCTTAAACCAAATTTGTGCTACTCTCACAGACACTGCACTAGGTCCATAAACATCGCAAATTTTTTTCGCGGCTTGCGTTGCATTTTTACCTTTTTTGTAGTAAAATTTTAAAATGTATCGAATTTCTTCATTAGATTCACTCATCTTGGCGGTACGAAAAACAAATGAAAATCACACATTTTCCTAATTTGAATTTGGAATTATGTTCTTTAAAATTTAAACTTTCAATGATATCAAAATCAGCCAGATACAAATAGTATAGCCAAAGAGATTTTATTACAAGTTTATACATACTATAATGCGAAAAGACTTTTTCCCCAACCTAATATTTAGAATATTTATATAACATATTTTGTATATTGAGATATGTATTTGTCTGCGCAAAGTAAGGAATATTTTGGCATTATGATTGTATTCTACGTATATATAAATCTATGCTATGTTCATAGTAATTACACACTATACCGAGATCCCAAACAATGCTGCATGATGTGTTTGCATGAATTGCGTCTTGGACAGTGATTGAGATTAGCTGAAGCTGCTTTGATTAAGACATGCTTTGCAATTGCACCCCTCTGTGTAGCTTTCATAGGCATGCTTGATATTGAGTAAGTATACATACATATAAACATAAAACGCATCTGTTTATCATCAAAAGTTTAGGCAGAGGTGTATTGACTATAGGTACAGTCGGGATTTTCATGCTGTGAAAAAATATCGCAGAATATGCCACCTGGGGTGTCAGGGAGATTGCCTGGTGTATAATAAAAACAGCTAAGGACACCTCACACCCACAACACAATGCCCGAAGTTAGGTATAAGGCAATAAAGTCAAGAGCTTTACTCTCTTCTGAAATAACTTCTATTCTCAATTTAGCCAGTCAGACTGTATTTCTGTATATTTAGTCAGATTGCAAGGTAGCCAGCTTGCACTGTTATTGATTAGTTCTCCTATTCCAGCATGTTTGGATTTGCTAAATTAAAATCGTTATTTAGGTATTTCAACGATAAAATAGTTCACGATATCAAGACTTCATTGGTCATGTTTTGACCAGCCTAGCCATATTTGGTTATTAATGGTATATTTAAAATGCGATAATTAGATTACCTATTCTTTTTTCAATTTCTCGACTCCAAATGTTTTACCTGATAATTTAAATTTAACGACTTAAATTATTTAAGTGTTCTCTTTAGTCTTTCTACTAATCCTCAACAGATTTTACGTGTAATATATTCAGCTTTTTCGGTTTTCAACCCATTGCGTAGCAATATACTACGTATTCATTGAGGCCGTCGAGGGAAAGGAGACGCTTCATACAAGCAAATAGTACAAAAAGATAAAGATGACTGAAACATAACTATAACTTTATCTGCAGCATTATCTTTCTGTCCTGTCCCCAGGCTATCTAGGCCGCTTTCACTTCCATTCACATCGGTCAGACGTAATCTTATCCCTTTTAATTTATATCATCTATCACACCGAAAAGGCCTAGTCATGAATGATTGTGATGAAAAGGACTTTGTCTAGACACCGATGAACGGAAAGAGTAATTGGGATAACAACATTCCACTTTCCAGTCAGCGGCATAACTGACATCAACTCATCCATTATTAATAACGTGCACCACTTAATGTTTCTTTTTGCCCCCAGTGGCCGTACCACGAAGTATTAGTGCGATCCAAACGCGAGTGACAAAACGGAACGCCGCTCTACTCGGTTTATAGCGCTGTCTCACTTTAACAATGGGAATTAAGTCGCGTTTAGAGTTGGTGGTCAGGCCCCTGGCCAGCATAGAACTTCATCTGCATTAATGTTCATTAACCCATCCAATATACCTACATGGTTGGGTATTATTGTACAAATTGCTACAATGCGAAGTCCATTAATAAATTACAACCATTGTACAGTCACTAGAGGGACGTTACAATATTTAATGTGGATGAAATTATAAAGAAATATAGCCATGTGATGAAATGATTTAGATGAATCATATCGTTATCGTTAATACTTTAAGTTCTACGACGTCCCTTGTATTGATTGCGATGATTTTAATAATTTTATTAATTTTAACCGTCAATCTCAATCGCATGATGGTATGATGCAGTTGGCTTGCAAACTTCTGATATCATTATCATTCTATTTTATTCTGATAAGAGAAGAGGACTAAAAAAATTAAAGAAATGTAAAGACCTTCGAATACTATTTACGACCAAATCTAGTTTAAATATTTTGTACGTATACTAACTGTACTACTGTACTGTACTAACCATGACATTGGCTGCCGCATTATCTTTGAGTGTATAGGCTGAAAGCCCGACTGAAATTCATGTGGCATAGTTCAATGCCGGAGAAGCTCGTACAATTTAATTTCCAATCACGCTTGAGGACCAACGCATTCGCTATGATTAAAATGCACGTTGGACTACTGATACCTGGTAAAATATTGAAAGTTGCGTGTATGACGCTATTAACTTGATGAAATACTTGACAGCAAACGTTTTACCCGACGTCATGAAATTAAAGCTCGACAATGTTTTTGATTGCAATTAATATTGATGTTTTCACTTGATTTCATTGTGATGGCAGTAATTAACTAATGGAACATGCCGTTGATTGATTACTCGACCTTCTGCCTCAATCAATGTTTCAGCTACGGTAAAAGAATATGACATTTTAGAATAAATTATTTATCATGGAACCTTTATCACGAACAATAATCATTATTTCCTGCTTAATAGTTTGTCTGATACCACCTAAGCAATACAATATTAATTCGTACACATACCTACATAAATCACGCCCATATCCCCGAAGGAGTAGGCAGAGGGGAACCAGCACCCGCGTTTCGCCAATTATACATACATACATACATAAATCACGCCTATATCCCCGAAGGGGTAGGCAGAGGTGAACTAGCACCCACGTTTAGCCAATTATGTTAGGTCCCATGTAATAGGTGGCGAGCCTATTGCCATTTATCGGGCACAAAAGTCGCAGTACATTGCTATTGTTAGGTGGTATAAGAGGAATGCTGCTGCCCATTCCTCATTGATTTATCCTAAGTCGCCTTTTACGACACCCACGGGAGAGCTTTGGGGTGGTGACAATTGTATTCTACTCTGCCGTCACCACACGGCAATTACGGCCAATTATGTTAAGTCCCATGTAATAGGTGGCGAGCCTATTGCCATTTTTCGGGCACAAAAGTCGCAGTAGGTAAATTGCTAGGTGGTATAAGAGGAACGCTGCTGCCCATTCCTCATGACTGATTTATCCTTAGTCGCCTTGTCTCACCCACGGGAGAAATTTGGGGTAGTGACAATTGTATTCTACTCTGCTGTCACCACACGGCCATCAAGAAAAATATTATCGCCTTAAAATGTTAATAAAGCAAAGTTAATAGCAAGTTTAATCCGCTGAAGTAGTTTTAGTTTAAAAGCTTAGCGGTTGCGCGAATACAAGAGAACCTTATTATAACAATTTAATTGCTAATATAAAAGTAAGACTGGGAAACAAAGGAAAGTTCTCTCATAAAAGGTCTCTGGCGCACGACTCGACCCCTTTGACGTTCAAGAGCTTGTTAAGACTTAGCACTATTACTGGAAGTCCAGCTGTAATGTGTCGAGTAATTCTAGGCTAAAGCTTAGTTTCCACCAGAGATGTGCAAGTGATGTGTTTAAGATGAATCAATCAATAGAATGACTCCATTTTCCTAGGCTCACTCAGCACATCTTTGGTGGAAATGCAGCCTAAGAATAGACTCCAAAAAGTCTGCTATAATCTTTTTATAAGAGCCGACCTCGACTCTCAAAGAGAATACAATACTACGTAAGATCGACTCTCTTAAAGGCCTATTCTAACATAGACAATTTGACATAGATGTTTTGTTGACAACTCGTTACGTTCCATTTTTACAGAAACATTTGATTTTAGAAAAGGTGAAATCACTCAATTACCTGTACTATGTTTTATGTGAATTTATCTTTATTTTATGTGAAAATCATAACGAAAAATTTTTGTAATTTAGTTGCTGTGTGTAACTTATTACAAACACGGAAATTATTCTTACCTTGAAACGAAACGTTAAACTCCAAAGTTGCCAGCATACTCCTAGGTATTAATAAGTTAATCTTCACTTTAGTTTACTTGTTCGATTTTTCGTTAGATTGTGAAACGCAAAGAAAGTTCACGGAAGGATTTAACCTCTATGTAATATACTCGTTGAGTAAGTACTTAGACCCTTACTTTTCGAATGTGAAACAGGCCCTAAGTCGTATTGATTTGTTCGAATAATTAATCACCAAAATAAGCTCACCACCATATATCTAACAGCTTAGATTTTTACTTTTGTTACTTTGTGAGCACTGAGTTTTTAATCAATATTTTAATTTGAGTGTTATTTAATTAATTTTTTTGTTGACGGCTAGCATAATACAATAATTTTCACCACCTCGATCTCTCTTGCGGTAATCATACAAGGCGTATTATACCACCTAGCAATATACTGCGATTTGCGTGCCTAATAGAAGGCAATAGTTTTGCCCCCTATTACATAGGACCTAACATAATTAGAGATATGGGTGTTGATTTACCCCTGCCTACTCCTTCGGAGATAAATAGACGTGATTTATGTAGGTATTTATGCATTTAATTTCCGTTTCATCAACTGGTCGCATTTGGCCATTTTATAGATACATTGCGAGTACACACAGAAGCCCGGCTTTTAGTTTATACCTAATCTTGATAATAATTTTTTGTGATGACCACAAATGTTTGTTCTCGAGTCATGGTTGTATACATTTTATTATGTTTATGTATTTATGTTCTACATTTATTTACATATTTATTACGATATTCGGAAATGTCCGTCATCTAGTCCACAACACAAATACTTAGGCTACTTACTTTGGGCTAGATGATAGGTGTATGTGTAAAAAAAATAAAAAACAGAAATAAAAAAATATAATGTAGCATTAGCCTTACATGAAACATGGTAGGATTGAGTACAACAAATATTCCTGCGCCCAGCGTACCTGTACCCTACGAACTTTTTGGACGTTTTCACGGTAGCCAACAGAACATGAAAACTCGAACGAGTAAATTGCTTTCGAACATTATTGATGATACGTGAAACGTGACGTACAGACAAAAAAACAGTATTGCGCCTCATGTTACCTATTAGGATAAAACCATATAGGTAGGACATATAGGACTTTATTGCAAAGGACTGAATATTTATATGTGGACTTAACTCGCATTTATGTTGGTAATGTTTTTATTTAATCTGACGTTTCGATCACTTTACAGCGGCTACAGTCAGCTGAGAGGTGTATTGATTCAAAGTAATAGATTACGTAGCAACTTTTTGCTTTGGCGCTCTCATATATGTCATATATTAGCCAAGTCTTATTAGGGTTCAACCTCGGAATGAAAGAAAATAATAAGCTGTAAATTGGTATAAACATTTGTTTAGTCCTCCTAAATATTGTCTCAAAATGGTTTTGATGATATTTTCAGACATGGCGGGATGAGATCACAACATATCTTGAAGAAAACTAATACATACATACATACATAATTCACGCCTATATCCCCGAAGGGGTAGGCAGAGGTGAACTAGCACCCACGCTTGGCCAATTATGCTAGGTCCCATGTAATAGGTGGCGAGCCTATTGCCATTTATCGGGCACAAAAGTCGCAGTTCTTTGCTAGGTGGTAGGTATAAGAGGAACGCTGCTGCCCATTCCTCATCACTGATTTATCCTTAATCGCCTTGTAAGACACCCACGGGAGAGATTTGGGGTGGTGACAATTGTATTCTACTCTGCCGTCACCACACGGCCAAAAACTAATGATGTTTCTTTTCATGTGTTTGTTGTGCTCTTTTTAGATCTTCTAACCGTCATCAAATAAATAATAATACCTTGGGAAAAACCTATATTTATATTTTAGCTGTCAAAAAAGAGGTCAGAGAAATTTCAAACCCCGCGTCTTTCGTAATGAAATCCTCCGCCTAATAATTTAATAGATAAAATACGTTGTATGAACTCCATCGTTAGAAATTCACCTGAAAGTTCTGGAAAGTAATTTATGCAAGCCAAGGAATTAGTTTCTGAACTACCAAATAACACGTGAACTGCAGAGACAGTTTGAATTGAAGTCATTTATCTAAAGGCTGAAACCATGAATATTTGAATCTAAACACTCCCCGGAAATTGCACGTCAGATTAATTGATTCTGGACTGACAGATGATGGGGAAAGGGAGGACTGTTAGCCAACTGACCGATTGAATCCATAAATTGATATCTCATCTTCCCCCCAAATATAAATTGCTTTAGGCTTGTCCTCTAAAATGAATCAGCCTCCGACAAGTTACTCTGTAATGGATTTAACTATCTATAACAAGTTATGTCAGAAGTGCCCTTAAAATAATTGGTTAAGCATCTATTTTAGACAATAGATGGATATATTTCTTATTCAGACAAATACCTGTCATAATTTGTAATAACAGAAAAGATGTGATAATATCTAACATGTGTTTTACACATATAAGTAATACAGCTTTAGATAAGTATAGAAAATAAACTCTAATTGAAAGTTTAAAAAACTCAGCCTCAAACTGTGTGATGTAATATATTATTAAAAAGTCATAAGTTATATTTTTATTGCTTGAGGTTGGTTTCAGGTAGGCGGACGGCTAACGGCTATATAACCTAAGCCAAAAGAAAAGTTGTTATCCAAATCTATCCATTCATTGATAACTATGACTTTTCCGGTGTGATGAATCATGTATCAAAAGCGAGTGGATGGTTTGGTGATGTCTGGTCCCAGATAATTCGGGATCAGGGCAAGATGCTGATTATTAAAAGGTAATCTATTGAATATTTTCTCTTAATAATAAATTACGAATACTACTTGCAAGCATGAATAGGGTTATAATATTCCTGTGTAACATTAAGTAGGGAGGATCGAATAACAATATCGCTATTCTTAAGACTTTAGCTATTTCGCACTAATCTCGCAGCTCCCGCCCTACTTTCTGAAGCAGGTAGGCAAGTAAAAGTTCTGAAAGTTAATTAAATGGTTTCAATAGTGAGCGAGTTTAAAGGTGACAGACTTTTTAATTATGTACTTAGTTAAAGTGTACCTTTACCATTGCAAATTTAAGTAGTATAACTATATTGTTTTCAATTATATTGTGTGTAATAAAATTATATGAAATCGGTTATTTTTAAATTAACATAAATTAAAATATTAAATAGCATTAATATAAGTGTGACTATATTTATGTGGTGAGTGCAGTGCAAAATAATTTTTACCTGCCCCAATCTCTCCCGTGGATGTCGGACATTGCGAATAAGGGCATGAATAATTGGCAGCAGCGTTCTTTTTATATCACCTAGCAACATACTGCGATTTTTATTAGCTTCGAAATGTTTCATTAATCTAACCTTACTTGTGATGAAAATAGAAAGGCGGAAACCGGAATTCCGTGAAAACATTGCTCACCATTGTTGGTTGAAGTTTGGTGAAAGATTTTGGTACACAATAATCTTAAAGTTGACAAATTCTAATCATTCTTATTTGGATTAATAAGTTATTCTGTTTGCATTTTTTATTATTAATGCTTGCCTCTATTTTCACGAAGGAAGGGGCCATATTTCAGACCGAGCAAGGTTAGGTAATCTCGTATCATTTTTAGTACGGTAAAGAGCAAACAACGTTCCATTGTACAAACTCGCTCTAGTTCCGTGTTTGAATGGAACAAATATAGAAGACGATTGCTTTTATTATATGGCGTTCTACTGGCGTCTTCTGTGTTCTACTAATTCGTTGTCGTCATATTTTATAGCAAGTAAGGCAAGTGTCAAGATTGAAATGTTAATGAAATATGTCTTACATACATTTGGACAGTTTGGACTACAGTAAAGTTAGCAAGAAATAGCGTGGCTACTTTTAGGCATTATCAACATCAATATCGACACTACTGTTAGGTTACATGTTTACCTAAGAATATAAAGATATTAAATTATATTTTTGTTGTGGAAGATTGGCCCTAATTAATGAAAATACAATTCAACAATGCAAAACGGTAGAATGGGAAGATTGGTCGAAACGGCCATATAACTTAAATCGGGCACCATTATTTTATAAACACGCCAGGGGGCAGACGGAGTCTTTATTTTCCACATGTTCAGGTTGAGGGAGAAAATAAAACGAGGCCCACGGGAATGTATAAAGTTTAAAAATATTTTATAGTCGAGATAACTGTTTGTAGTTGAAGGTGTTCCCGACTAAACTAATCGGGAAGTTCTTTTACATTCTTGCCTATTTCCCGTCACCAGAACGTTCACTCTTTTCGGAGCCATAATCTTATATGTATATACAACGTATAAACTTATTTTTTGCATTATACCACTTCCGATGTAATCAACTGGACTCGAATTCTTTCTTTGGCACATATAAATTCACCATTCTCGTCGGAGTCATGAAATCGGTTTTCTGTTGAACTTAAATTCATTCAGAGTGAGGCCACCAAAAAGTGCGCACTACCAAAGAATACGGATCGCTTTCTAATAATTTATTGATGCTTCGTAACTGAATTTTTGGCGGTGTGCCGGTGAATTATGGGCTACTCTCCCTGTATTCATCCACCCGTAGGGAAGGTCTGTGTTCGAGCAGCGCGGAAATTAAAGGGCTCGTGACGATGAACTGTAATTTTAATCGACGACAGTCTCGAGATAAGGGCAATTGGCGAGTAGCGTTTGCTTTTATTCGTCATCAGTGACAAGTACTATTTATTACAATACATACATACATATTTTATGTCTTCTATACTGGGCTGGGAGCGAACAAATAACGTAAAATAGCCCCGACTGATATCCCACGGGTGTCGTAAAAGTCGACTAAGGGAGATTGCCCGGTGTAGACCATAAGCACCTTGGGGCAATCGAATGGTGGAGGGCAAACCACCCACAACAGCATACCCAAAGAGGGTTGGTGTCAGGCAGGCGGTTGGCTGTAAAAACTAAGCTAAAACCTTGAGCCGTATGGATTGGAATGCTGTCATTCCAATCACTCTCTCCGTTCCTCGATCTCTCGACATTGTTCGTTCCGTCTCTTTTCTATACATTCATTAATCACTAGCACCTTTACGGTGTTGTGAATGAATCAAATAGATATGAATCAAAAGGGAGTGGATGGCATGATGACGTCTAACTGATATGAATAGAACAGGAAACATACTGCGCCGACCCCAGATAGACTGGGAACAGGGCTGGGAGAAGAAGAAGAATGCCGTAGTTAAGCACTCCATGGAAACCATTGCGTAATCTTCGGTAATGCGCACTTTGTATTTATCTCTTAAAACACACAAACAAAATATTGAGGAGAACGTGAAGGGTTACATTTTCGGGACTATCTCAGGGTAATTAAAATAGATGTATGCATTAACGTTCGTCTACATTCATGGTTTGCTGTGATCACCCTTATTTATTCATGAACACGGCACGTGTGCAGTAGCCGTTTCACGTTGCAGCTCTTAATTAATGTAATGGATGAAACGTCAAATACCCTGTGTGGGTGAGTGTCGTACAAGGCGACTAAGGATAAAGACAGCGATGAGTAATGGGCAGAAGCATTTCTCTCATACCACCTAGCAATATACTGCGATTTATGTGCTCGATATAAATGGCAAAAGGCTCGCCATATGGGATCTAATCTTATTGGCGAAACGTGGGTGTTGTTAGTTCACCCCTGCCTACCTCTTCGGGGATAGGTATAGGCGTGATTTATGTATATATTATTGCATATTTCTAGTGAATACAAAATTACATACATTTATGTAAAATACAAAATTGGTTATCATTATTTTGTTTATTTAATTTTTAATTTGCCATTATTGTGTATAACATTTTTTTGGGCAAGAGAGAAATGAAAGAGAATAAATGTTTATAGGTGAAAATGAAACCAAGGGGTAAAAGCCACTAACGCCGAAGTTATCCCTAAAGACTTATTTGCTAAAAAGCAATCTTTAAAATAAGATTGCTAACTTTAAATGCTTCCAATTGCTCAGGTATACCTAAATGTAAAAAAAGTCCAACTATCTCACCGAAGTATAACAATCTATCACTAAGCTTAATTCGTTCGTTATGGATGTAATTTCTTTAAAAAGTTATTCAAAGCTATTCGTCTATTTACTTGTATCGCTTATTTCTCGATAATACATTAGCTCAGCTCTCGGTAGGAAATAATGTCAGACACAAGAAGGGTTGGCAATTTGTTTTCGCTGTGACAGGTATACCTACTAAAGAAGATCTTGCCAACCCAGTTATAATATATCCATGTCGAAAAACTTGTTTTAAAAAGCAAAGGGACCTTGTCACCGACTAGTGAATAGCTAATGTTACAGTTGTCAAATACACATACATTACTTTACAAAGGAGGCATAGACCATTGACGTGACTCACACGCAGGACATGCTTCATAAAGCACGCAAATTAAACTTTTTTCAAGGCCAAGGCTATTGAACCCAATTCATTGGTAGGTAGTTAGGTACTATGAGTATGTCCTTTTTGTTCACAAATAAAAAGGAGACGGACTTACTACCAGCACGATGGCATTGATTGTTAAGATTACGAATTATCATATTCGGAACAGTAAGCGACAGAATTTGGACGGACATTATAAATGTAGCATCTATTTTCAACATTATGTCAAAAGTTTGTAGGTGGCAAATTGTTGGAAAAGTTTGAGAGTTCGCGTTGTTTGCATTGAATATAACGTTGAAGACATAAGTATAGCTACACCATTTTGCGATATATTAGCTCGCACGTTAGGTAATAAGTATACGTGAAAAATTTTAGAAGACCTAGTTTGTCTTTTATAAGATGGCTGGAATTGCTTTCGTTTCGATGTCAAAACAGAAATAATTTTCTCAATCGATGCGCCGAAGATGGATGATCAATAATGGGTAAATAGTAATAAGTTTTTCGTGACACTCACACCTATCATCTAGCCCTAAGTTATTTTAAGCACTTGTAGTTGTAGGTATTGTGGAAATGACGGAAACGTATAAACATAATAATTTACATAAGTCTGCAATAAGTCTATCTTTTGCCCTTAGACAGCGCATCTGACCAAACCGAACGTAATCTATGTGTCATAAAATACATTTAATAAGAAGTTTGTTGTAGAAGGTACTAATTTAATTTATTTTTGTTTTCTAAACTGTACTAAGCTGGATTGTTGAGTCAAGAATAATTTTTAGGCAATTTTGTTATATTTGTAGGTCATACCACAAGTAAATGGCCTTTTGTTGTTCATTGTATTATTAACTAGTGGTCGGTTATTAAACAGCCTTCCTCGATAAATGGACTATCCAACTCAAAAAGAATTTATCAATTTGAGTCAGTAGTTTCTGAGATTAGCGCAAAGAAACAAACAAACAAACAAACTCTTCAGCTTTATAATATTAAGTTTAAATTATTATTGCATGGTTCGCAGCCCTAGGTAGGACGGATGGGTACCTGTTGCGGCAAGCTCGCCGGCCGGGCTGACGCGCCCGGCATGCTAAATAGATATGAGCTGTGACTCCGTGGTGTTCCGTTTGCTACCTCTTCAATAATTGTTTGCTCATTCTCGTCATTATTGGCAATTGTAGTATAACATGTTTGATAGGCAGAGATCGCTAGCGCAGTGGCATAGCGCGTTCGGAGATTGCGTAAACTAAGCAATGTTAGCTAAGGCCGGTCATGGGATGGGTGACCAAAAACGTATTATCATGAGTTCTTTCGTGCTTCGATAAGGCACGTTGAGCTGTTCTCATCTGGAGTCGTTAATCCCACCAACAAGCACTGTGACAGCGTGGTGGGTTATGGCCCATTCTCCCTATATTCTTCCAATCTTATGGGAGACCCGAGCCCAGCAGTGGGGACATCAAAAGGGCTGGTGATGATAATGATGTTTGATAGAACAGTTACTCGGCTTACATTATGTAAATTCTAATTATATTTATACTAGTTAAGGTCTACCGAGCAAGAGCATAAAAGGTAAGATACTTCCAAAATTCTGCCTGTATTCTTCTATCCATATTCCCGTGCCGAATCAGCGAGAACATTTAAAGGTGGTAGTGATGATGGTGGGTGTAATTTATTTTTAATGTTCAAATTTTTAAGAATTGGTTTTTTATTAGCGTATTTTAAATACGTAATACCTATATAAAACATTATACTTGAGTGAATCTTTCGTAACATAAGCAATGACTGCCAACTGCGCTACAGCCTGATCAATATTATAACATCAATTGCCATTCAGTACTAGTGGGCATTCAATTTACTGATTGTCCTAAATTGTCCAACAATACGATTCATTGGTTGACCCCGGTCGTTGTCTTTCTTTTGTTACGAATACAATAGATATTAAAACATACATAAATGACGCCTTACCTCCCTAAGAGGCAGGCAGAGGTGTTTCAACACACGCATTTTGCCATCTTATTTCGGGTTCTATGTAAAATAGGGGGCGGGTCTATTGCCATTCACCGGGAATTTAAATCGCAGTAATTTGTTACCTGTTGCACTAGAAACACTGCTGCCCATTCCTAGCTATATTTATACCTCATAGTTACCTTTTACGATACTTACAAGCGAGACAGCGGTGGTGACAATTTTACTACACCGCACGGCACAGTAGATATTTAAAGGGTTGTAAATAACCGTGTAGTGACGGCAGAGCAGAATACAATCGTCACAACTCCCATCAATCTCCTGCGGTATTCGTACAAGACGGCAAAGGGTTTAGACAGCGAAGAGTAATGGGCAGCAGCATTATATATCTGGCTGGCAATAGGCACGTTGCCTATTACATGGCACCTAAAATAGTTGGCAAAACATGGGTTTAAATTCAATTTTACCTACGCCTTCTGTAATAAATAGGCTTGATTTATGTATGTGCGTATGTAAACAACCGACCTTAAGAGTCTGAAGGCGATCTTAGACTTCCTTTTGATTTTTATGGCGTGTCGTCTTCGAGCCAGGGCGGCGGCGCCCGAGAGCAGCGCGCTTTCGGCCTCGCGGTCGCAACCGGGGCCCGCGCAAGCAGCCCCGGCGCCCGCGCAAGCAGTCCCGGCGCCCGCGCAAGCAGTCCCGGCGCCCGCGCATGCAGCCCCGGCGCCCGCGCAGGCAGTCCCGGCTCCCGCGCAGGCAGTCCC